>FWPY01000029.1:2568619-3168619 GCA_900174645.1 Sonneratia alba
CATCCAGATACAATAACAACTTAACTCGAGTGGAAAGCATAAGGAATATCAATCATGTCAATGGACGGTGGAAATGCTTTGATAAACAAGCAATTGATAGAATTACCGTATATCATGAACTGCCAGGAGCTGTTCCTAAGATACAGAAACACTCTCAGGATTGTCTACGTCTCTACGTATTGTACGGGTCAGAAGCCATCCTATAAATGGCAAGCTCTCGATGAACAGGTGCACAAGATTGATGGGAGCCATGATTTTGCCATGGCCACAGGAAAATTTGGGATAACTCGACCCAGGGGCTGCCGTGGCCAGAGGGCATGTAACTGGGGTAACTGAGACCCCGAATTTACCACGTGATGAGAGTGAATTAAGGTAAAGGCATGGGAGGCATCCATCTAGAGAACTCGAGCAAGTTTCGATTTACAATAGATCCATTGTGCAGCCAAAACGTCTCGGTGGACTGTTGGAAGTACCTGGTTTTCCTTTGAAGCTCCCAGAAGATTCCATTCATTGCCGAGCAGGTCCTGGACTCGGGATTATATACCCACAAGCACCTTATTCTCCTCCCATGGGCTATCATCATCTCTATAACATCATCTGGGAAACAGAGAAGATCAAGGTGTATTACACTCAAGTTGTAGGCATATATTCCCTTACTAAAGACATTTCTAGTGAAGCTTGAGAGAAACTTATTCCATTGTGTTTAGCTGCATTGCATGAAAATAAGATTCGTGCATTGAAAGAAATTTTTTGATGAACTGTATCGATCTTGGTATCAGGGGACAGGATAGTAGCAGCCTTTTTGTGGATACCATTCCCGGTAATTGATTCAAGGAAGTTAGAAGTCATACAATATAAGGACACTGCCAATGCCGGCCAGATTAGGCCTCTACCTCACCACCAATCTAATATGTTGAAGTCGCCAGCGGTACATCCAAGTAATAATAAAGTATCTCTCTTTTCTCATCTGAGTAAACTCACAAATGCCGCAGAATAAACCTCTTACAGTGAATGTTCCCCTCTAAACATTTTCACTAGGAAATTCAGTTACACAAAATGAACAGAACCAAAATAAGATAAAAGAGAAGTTTAAACTTACCTGGTATTGACTCTAGGTACCCCAACAGTTCAGGACCTATACGGGTAGATGGCCATTTGATGGATAATTGTGTGTAGTCAATAACATTCTGAAAGGGTAACTCTACTTGATCAGACAGAAGTACAGGGACACACTCCTGTGCAGAAAATGGAGTTGTATAACGTGTTATAGATTTATATTCATTATTCAAAGAGCTTCAATTTTATACTGAGAGAGAGAGAGAGAGAGAGAGAGAGAGAGAGAGAGAGAGAGGACTAGACTTACCACAAAGAAAGACTCATAGAAGCGAAGGGTCCAGGATGATTCTCCCCGAGGAGAAAGGCAGAACTTGGCATTTCGTAAATGTTCAAAATATTCTTGCTTCCCCAGTTTGTCAGGGCCGCTAAACTTCAACTCTGGAGACTCCAACTGTTTATAATGTCATTTGCATGTTTATCAAGATAAGAAACATCCAAAATGTAAGGAAACGTTTAGGACTCTTTTTGGAAAACCAAGACTGGTAACCAGAAGTTGGCATTGGTGGCAGGAGATGCTAGTTGGGGTATGTCAATATAGCAGAAAAGGCTGCAGCTTGGTGGAAACTACATTGCAGCTATCAAACAAATACTCCTGTACACAAATTTGCCTTACAAGAGAGTCTGTGAAGTTCATTCTGCAAATTTCCACTCAGACAAACAAATTAGTTAATTGTTTTCACTTCATTAACATACACCCCCTATAATCTTAAACAACTTTTGTTCAGCAAACCCAAAGAGAAAAAGGCTATGGAATCATATATACGGCAGGAAAAAATCACAATGAGCCACCTACTTCAACATTATGCCAAAGGAACCAAGTATAACTTGAAAAACAAACTTCTAGAAATTTGTCCAGCAGGACCAACGAATTAGAACATACCTTGTCTGGAAATTGCTTTGCAAGCTGTATGAGCCGAAGGCGCCCAATCTTGTTTTGGGCACGGCCTAAGAAGTTTGCCAAGAATTTTCTTTTGCTTAAAGGCAAGGGCTTGACCAGTGAAGACCCATCTCTAGTCATCGCATCATCAACATTGCCTGGAATAATAATATCCTTCCAAGTATTGAAAGCACTGGTGTCTCGCTTATCAGTTCGATCCCCCTGCAATAACACAGAAGGTAGCATTCTTCAAATAAAAGAGTTGCTTCATTTCTAAGATTACCACTTAAAGACGACAAAGTAATCCATGAAGAAATAGAGAAAAGCTTCCTCCTAGGGGCTTCCTTAATTTTCTTTCTCTTTGACCAAGAACAGATGGAGCTATCTCAATTCAGAAAAAGGTCATAGGCATGAGATCATCCATAGTTAGAAGATTCAAGAAGCAAAGAGGAAACATGGTTTTCCTCAAAGATAAAGAAGAAACAAGGGACAACCTCAGGAGTGAGAATAATTGATCGGTTCAGATAAGTTGCCCAAGACCTAAACAGATGAGCTCCAGCACCACTACATTACTCAGAAAAAAGAGTGTCGATTAACAAGCAGATCTAGTGCAGAAACTTTCTTCGAAGTACTTAAAGAGACAGATTCCACCAGATAGTACCAGTGAAGAACCCCTCCATCATCAAGCTAAGATATAAAACATAAGAAAGATGAAAATTCATCACGGAAAGATAAAGACATGCATGAAAACTGCAATATAATAAAAACAGCCAAATTCCATAAATTTTTTATAAGCTAACCATCCTAAAATGACTTGCACAGATTATCAGCAAACATGACAATAATACTATATGCAAACAAGGATAGAGCAGAAGTTTCTGACAGCGCGAGAAAGGGAGTAAGAAAAGGAAGATTGATGACAAATACCTGGGAAAGACAAATATGTGGTTACGTCCACCCGAATGCCTAAAATAAGGCATTTGACTTAAGATCTTCATACAGGAATCAGAATGTCATGCCAGAGAAAAGAATAAAAAATGTGTAAGACTAAGAACTCCAAACAAGGAACAAGAAAAATTAATTATACTACCTTCACGTAGGTCTGATTGATCTCTTTATCATTTAGGCCTCCCATCATCCGAATGCACTTAACATACGATGGGACAAAGAAGAAATCCGCCTCATGTTTCTTCCATGTCCGAAATCTTGACTTCAGTAATAGCTGATGTATTTTAACCTGCAGTTTGTTTTCCACAGAAGAATTTCATGAGGAAAAGATTAGGCCACTATCACCAAAAGAGTGCTGGTAAGCTATTAGTAGAATTAGGCTCATGTCAATTCCCACTGATGCATCATTAAGATTAAAGATCACATGGTGAATAATGCACGTTGTGATACAAATTCCAGGAATCCTGTAGCAACATATTGAAGCAACAACACCCATTGTTGTATCAAACTTCATCTCAATGTTAATGGCGATGGATAGACTACAGAGATATAGTCATCGACTTATAGACACAAAATTATGTAGCTGAGAAAAATTGAAGCATCACCCCGTAACGGATCCGAGCATTCTCCTCATCAGGATCTTGGCATTATCATACTGGCCAAGATTCATTTCCCACAGTTCATTATCAGCAAAAGGCCTTTAAGAACTAATCAGTAATTACTATTAACTTAACCTTCAAAATTCTCGAACAATTGCAAAGAAGAACACATTTAAATCAACTAGCCGTAATTTGGTGAGAGAAACAATTACCTGGGTGCCCCACTGGCCCTTAACGCAGGCATCCGAGGATATCTTACTGTCCCTGCCCCGCATCAGCTCCTTCAGGCCGTCGATCTCGTCCTCTTCGTAGACATAGATTTTCAGAGACAAGTGTGTCCCGTAACCCAGGGTGGGCCAGGAGAGGGATCCGCCGTCGGTGACACGGACGAGGGGAACGGACAGGTGGTCCTGGAGGATTGCTGGGCAGGGACCGAGGGAGCCGTCCAAGAGGCGGGTCAGGAAGAAGGTGGCGGCAACGAGGAGGAGAGCGCCGATCTGGTGGTTGCGGTTGCAGGGAGCGTGGTGTAGCATCCTTGGCTTGTTGGTGGGGCTTCCCATTCTTTCCCTACCCTTCATCTGAGCGTTTCACACTTCCATTAAAGCTCGCTCAAACCTGAGAGCAGAGAGCAACACCCCGACGAGGAAGAAGAACAGTAATTGATAGATACTACAGCTCTTCCGCTGAGCAGAGATCCGAAGCCCCAGGCCTGGGCCGGCCTGGTGATGGGCCGAGTGACGTCAACTTTGCAAGTCCAAAAGTCGTATATGTGTACGAATGCATACATTTTTGGACAGATAAATAAAAACTTTAAGGCAAAAGTAAAGTGACTGCTGGTCTTCGGCTTGATCACAGGACTCCTTCAGATTGAGGGTGATGGGTTTGTAGGCTGACCGCGGCCTAGAGAATCCATTTTCACCTCCATTTTCTCTGCTGATAAGATCGACAGCTTATCGAGGATTGAATTCAAAACCAAATCCCTTAGATTTCCCACATTTAAAAGGAATAAAGTCTTCCTCAATCCGCTCCAGGTAAAAATTAAATGCCTTTTCTAGTATAGAATTATGCAGATTGTATCTCAGATGGATAATACCTCTCTCTGCTGTGATTCTATCAAGTAAAACTAACGCCTCTTCTATATTAGTGCGACCCCTTTTGATTATGGTGAAGGCTGATCATCTTTTACTTATCTTCAGACATCGACAATTCTTCTTCTTCATGAGAAAGAACTCACTCGTCATATATATGATCCATGGTTCATGCATTTGAATCGACATTACACGGTGTCCCATCCTTCAGTTGAAAGACCTACACACACGCCTGATCTCACCCTGAGACCCGCTCTTGACTCCGATTCTGCCCATCTTTACCATCGCAGACGCAAAATCCGTCCTGAAGGATGATGACTTTTTCTTAGATCTCGTCTTGTTGTTACCGGCATAGAAGTCGACTGTGCTCCTGGTGCTCCTGTCATCATAAAGCCTGGCGTCAGACGCTATCACTGCGAAGCCCCCCTTTATGTTGCGGAAGATCTGAGCGTCGAACGTGAATTCGCTCGCTGGATCGAGCGGGAGCCTCACGTTGATGTCTCCACCCGATGGGCACCTCACCTTGAGCGTCCGGAGGAACTTTGGGTTGATGGCCGGGTCAAAGCCGCCGGGCGAATGAAATTTGTATAGCCTGTCGGTCATGAA
Source organism: Sonneratia alba (assembly GCA_900174645.1). Lineage (NCBI taxonomy): Eukaryota > Viridiplantae > Streptophyta > Magnoliopsida > Myrtales > Lythraceae > Sonneratia > Sonneratia alba. The sequence continues at coordinate 2,573,854 of FWPY01000029.1, forward strand.
GAAGCACGCAGTGGTACCGATTGTATGCGCCGCTAAGAAGAAGATGGTTAGAAACCGTTAATTAACTACTACACATACGTAGTGGAAGAAATGGGAATTCAAACACCAATATTGCAATCTGGTACGGAAAAGAGAATCCAATTGCCATCAGAAAACCATTTGGAGCATCGAATGGATGATTTCGTATTGGCAAAGATCGGTTTTTGTTCGAATACCTCAAGATCCGGCAAGATCCAAAGGCATATATATGTAAACAGCATATAACACACGCATGTAATTGACAACATACTAGCCGAATAGCAGAAGGGAGTGGCACACATACCAGAAAGGACGACCAGATCTTTATCAGAAAGTCCCTTGCGCTTGAATTTCGACTTGAGTTGCCCGATTGAATCGTTCACATCCGGCATATCTGCTGCCAGAGACAAATTAGAAACCCGGCCATCTCTTCGGCCAGTCTCCACATTATAGAATGGCCCATTGCTCTGCTCAAACACACGGCATATCAGAAGCAAGTTGAGTCATGCAGTCAATCCAAGCATGGGTCTTTTTACGTCACCGAAGTTCATCCTTACGGACTTTTAAAATGGTTGGGAAAGAGGGTACCAAAAGGACAGCGTCCCTTGCGGCTAACGCCACTATATCTGCACAAGAGACAATCCCCGGGCAGACCTTCTCTAGCTGAGTTTTCGCTGCCTCTATCACCTCGAAGCCTCCGACACCCTGGTGGCCCATTGCCCTCTTTTCGCACGTGTCGCCATTGTCCACTAGTATCGATGCATCGCATCCCTGGCAGACAATCAGAGTTTATGATTAATACGGCATTGTCACATCCCATTAGCTAAGGTCGAAAAGCCTGTATGGCGAGTAATAAGAGTTGCCCTTAAAAATGTACTTGTAACATGTCGTAGGCTTCAAAAAGAACATTCTGCTGTCTATAGGAACGTTCTTAGTGGATTAGCTACAGTGCTAGATAAAATTGGAGGTCAGGGAAAGGCGGTTTATTGAGCGGCATCTCTCTCCATCATGGGATCCGATTCTTAACAATGGAATTAATTTTTCATGCCCTTCATTCTCTACTCCCTAGTTCAACTTTTATTGCTATCGAAAAAGGTTGATGAGATTGCTATTGACAGCGTTTTCGACAGAGGTTCTGAGTAAAAAAACAATGAGAGTAAGACCTCAACGAAGCAATCATGGAAGTGGACCCTGAGAAGGATGGCCGCATTTCGGTGATCGGAGGCGACAGCCGCTTTGACAGCATTGCGAACGATAGACTCGGCGGCAGGGCATCTTTTTGAGTAGAACCCAACTTGGAGCTTTCCGCCTGAAGCTGCCGCAATAATGGCTGCAAAGCCCAAAACCAGCGCCAGTTCGCTGCCGAAACGGCCCATCTTGGACAAAGAAGTCGCCATAATCCGGCAGCCAGTAGGATCAGTGGAAGATCAGACGAGAACTGAGACGAGATTTGAGAGGAGAGGAAGTGAAGCAATCCAACTTGTAATTGGAGAAGAAGTGAGCCGAGCTGATGTAAACGATACTGATGACGACGATGAGGGAGATATGATAACAATTCAATGGGGTCTGTACTTTCAGGTGGGCTTGAAATGTGTCCGATGATGCCTGACATCTGTCCTACACTGCACCTTCGTTCTGCCCGAGTCCGCGTGGGTTGACTTGACGTGCGACGTGGTTTTTGACGAGTCTCTGTTGGCTGGGGCTGTGAAGCCCGTGGTAAAACACCAAGGTCGACGGCAATGTTGACGAGCAAAGGAGGTGATTCCGGTAATCGTAAAAAAGATAAAGAAATTATTAACAGAGATCACACTTAAAAATACCAGCCCACGGCACAACTGTTATACCCATTCACTCACGAGAGTCAGTTGCCAAGAACAATACGACCACGGTTTCCCCGATAAAAACCAGATGGAACCCGTAATTTGTCTTCTTCACGGTCTAGAAGTTAATCCTAAATGTGGTGTGGGTGAGCAGCAGCAGCAGTCTCTTCTGTGTGTTTCTTGGTTTGTCTTGTTCCCAAACGGTACTCGGTACGTAGCTGTATTCCATTTTCTCAGGTGCCGGCCATCGTTCATCTTCAACTTAAAACGCATGCCTTGTTTCTCTTTTTCCCTATCCACGCAGTCAGAATGGAGCAGGTTAAGGAAAAGAGCGTGCATGAGCTGGTGCATGCGGTCCCTCTCCCCCTTCCCCACCGTCCAAACCAACGAATTGCGATGGAGAGACGGTTTCGCGGTCCTAATAACGTAAGATGTAACGTAAGTATCAGTAGGGATGAAGAATGCAGCATGTGGATGGACGTGCAGTCATGTCTCTAGGCATAGCAATCAATCACTTTTACAGGTACCATTTTCACAGTCATGGTGTATTATTAATTCCCGTCCAGGATGTATATAAATCCACCGACATTCACCGGCTGCAATGTATCTATCACCTGGGAAGAAATTACGATTATGGAGCATCAAATCATCAGGATAAGATCATTATATATATATACATATAGCCCAGAAGGGACAAGATAGAGCCTCCTGGATTTGTGACATCCCTGTCCTCTTATGAAGAATAACGTGGGATGGAATTCGGATATATTGGCATTATACTGCGGAAGAACTACACTAGTTGATTATCTACTTAAAATTAAATGAAAATATATTATCATATGATGCCACGTTAATTATAATTCTAACGAATTATCCAATAAGAGTTAAGAGCTCGTTTCATACGAATTCTTTCGATGTAAGAGATTGGAACATGAGATTTTATCCGAGAGAAAGAAGTGTGAACTTTCTCGACCAACTCGTATGATTTGCATTCACGTTAGCTGTGAAGGTGATGATCAAACGCAGCTGTAAGAGGGACCTCGGAAGGAGATGTAGGGATGTCACGACTCGCAACTCGGAGCAAGAATCTCCACTGTTCCCACTTCGGGTTCGGTCAGTCCGCGTGGGAATGGACTTAAGATGGGCCACGTGGGTACTATGGTTCACTCCCAAACCAGCCCAGTTCCAGATTAAATCGTCCTTTCATTTTTATGTGGCAAAGGGGATTATAGAATAAATACTTAAGAAAATTATAAGATAAAATAACAGTTGGAATGATGGAAAGACTGTGTCTTGTATTGAACAATCTGCTCAATATAAGAAGAAGGAGAAGAAGAAGGTAGGGGCAATGGCATGGCATAAATGGCCTTTAATTGCCAAATTAATTAGCGATAAATGGCATTAATAGAAAGATAACCATGAATTTGTCCATTAACAGTGAATTCTTCATTAATTCGAGCATTAACAGTGAGTCGAACGGTAAAGGAATCCAAAAAGTCATTTTCGACTCGGAAGAAAAAATAATGTTTATGTATAGGAGAAGGTAACAGTAGATTCTTCATCCCAAGTGAAAATTAGACAAAGTGGCTCATCAAGTACATTACTCCCATAGAGAATTTTCGTAGTGAAGCTCAAACTGCGGGATTTTTAGTGTATCCCAGAACCAACGGGCCAAGGCCTCAAGTTTCAGGGTAGCACTCCACCAGCTAGAGAGAGAGAGAGCCGGCGAAAGCGGTTGAGAAGTTCACCAAGTTTGGCTGGAGAAGACTGAACCCCAACCGATGGAGAATGCATGTTGAGATATATAATCTCATATCGATTAAATAAAGAAAACGTTGTGAGTTTATAAAAAAATTGAATACCACCACTTATTAGCTTGAGCTTTTAAGTGGAAATAAGACCAATCCCTTATGAGTTCACAATAAATTTAACAATGTATCAGAACCAATGGGCTCGCATCTTGCCTGATCCAAGTCCACAAGCCTAACTCATGGTTAGTTGATATAAGCCTGAGTATGGAAGAAAATTGCCCAACTTGTGGCTAGTTATCCCCTTGTCCAAGACCGAAAGAAGAATACCCAGTTTGTAGATAGTTGTTGAGAGTGGGTCTTTAATGGCACGTGGCAAAATAGACCACGTTGTCATGTGAGGGCGGGTGTTGAGATGTACGATCCCACATCGATTAAATGAAGAAAACATTGTGGGTTTATAAGAAAATTAGGTACCACCATCTATCAGCTTGAGCTTTTAAGTGGAAATGGGCTCGGTCCCTTATGAACCCACAACAGATTTAACATGGTATCAGTGCCAGTGGGCTCGCACCTCACCCGACCCAAATCCAGAAGCCTGGTTCGTGGTCAGTTGATATAAGCCCGAGTACGGAAGAGAATTGCTTGATTTGTGGTCAGTTGTCCCTCTCGTCCGAGATCGGAAGAAGAATACCCGATTCGTAGACAGTTGTTGAGGGTGGGTGTTTAATGACACGTGGCAAAGTAGACCACCTCCTCACGTGAGGGTAGGTGTTGAGAAATACAATTCCACATTAATTAAATGAAGAAAACGTTGTAGGCTTATAAGAAGGTTTGATACCACCACCTATCAGCTTAAACTTTTAAATGGAAATGAGTCCAATCTCTCCCTTATAGGTTCACAAAGAATTTAACAATGCAAAACTTCATATGCGATCTATTATAAAAATAAAAATAAAGAAATGCAAAAAATATATATTAAAATCTCATAGTCATAGTCAGAAGAAGAATTTCTTGGCTTCAGCTATAAAAATGCTGTTATTCCACGCGGCAAACATCATAATTCAAGGTTTGCCATAGATCATTTGAATTTAAAAAAACAAAAACGGAACTGCTCCGACAGAAGACATCATAATTTATATCATTTTGCGTCAAATAGGAAACCGTAGGGTCCCCCGACAATCCGATGCAAGTGCACCCGTGAGAGTCATCAGAACCAGGCCCCCAGGTCGTACGCTGCATTTCCTTCTAGCTGTACCTTTTTTCCATGGTCGGTTGGAGCTTAGGTTGCGGCAATGGAATGGCCTAAGCTAAGCCGAGGTTCCATCCTCCCGTAACTTGTTGGTCGGTCGCCAACCACCTCCTTCTCCGTGCATGATTACCAATCACAGCCTGCGTGCCCACATAAAAAAAAAAAAAGAATCATTATAAAGCTCTCGAGTGCTCGTCTGATCCATCCGGACTGGTATCATGTTATGTAGTTTCTAAGATATAAGCGACGGTCAACCTAGCCGCCTCTGCGAGCCCCTACTGCACGATATGTCGAATTTAATCAATGATTGCGATCCATCCCTAACAGAGCAAGGAGGTATCAAGCAATACGTGAGGTGAGGGGTGGAGAGATTGGCGCGCCAGTCCAGGCTGAGGGCATGCGTTGCCTACGCTCGCAGGCGGGGTGGGTGGGGGCGGGCAACGCCGTGGGCTCCACCGGCACGCCTCCAATGTCGTATCACTGTAGATATACCGAGTACAAGGAGAACTAGACAAGAAACCCGTGCCGGAAATGAGCCAACATACAGAGATTCCTCACTGTTTTCACTGTTCTGGTTTTCCCCTGCCAATGCCAATTCACCCCCACAATAGACCAAACATCAATTCGAATTATATGCTTCCATTTTATCAACTAATTCCACGCCAGAGAAATTTATTTTTAAAAGATAAGAAGCAATGCAAAGGGACCCTTCTTTATGTGAACTAGAAAAGTCGGTTTTCTTTGCAAGAGAAATTATTTTTCATGCACATATTCAAGCTTTTTCATTATAAATAAAAATACAGCTTTCTCATCAAGATCAAGATCAGTTTTAAAGTCCCAACTAGACTCCTTCCTCATATTAATAAGAGTAATAACATTCTTAGAATTTGAAATGAATCACATATCAGTCAAATTTCTCGAGTAGGAGATTTGAACATGCAAGGCTATAGCGTGAGCTTTAGCTTGTGCAGAGGAGTGTGCTTGGCAGGATTGGATCCAGGAGAGTAACTCCTGCCCATTTCTCTGTACCGCTCTTGCAACATATTTCCCTGTCCTGTTCTGTTCCATGATGCATCCGTATAAATAATTATGTCCGTTTCCATATCATGAGAGCTTTCTTAAGAGGTTGAAGATGAAGAAGGACCTGCAAAATCGTAAGGGTTAGAAATCAATAAATCATCATAACCCAGATATAAATCACTTAGAAGGCATCTCATGTACTTCCGTACAATTATAGCAAAACATCTTAAATTGGCAGAGGCCAGAAGTGCATACCATACCCTTTCATTCAACGTAGACGGTAAAGTATCGAACCGAAGTCTATGTGAAGATCTCTGCATACGAAGACTGAAAGTCGTATCTTGTCAAAGGGAAAGGGTGAATGGCCACAAATTTGACCCGACCTTCTTTTAGCTGTGCCATTAAATTGCCGGTCGTGATTGCTATGATGCCGGAAGATTTCGAGATTTATTTAGAGATTTCTGCGTAATGTGAGATCCACACACACACACACGAGTCGGCAAAAGGGTAATGATTCCGTGCAGTGAACAAGGGAGTCTTTCTTGTTGAGCGTGCTGAAGAACAGAGAAATGATCCTGCTGTTGAAATTTGTGATCTTTATATGGGACGTTGATAAAAGAAAACCAAAAGATATAGGAGACTCTACTTTGTCACCTACCACAGCAATCTTGTATGATCAAAGAATATGTTAGCGCGTGTATTCACATCACATCATCGGTTCTAAGAAAGAATAAAAACATATTAATTCAAATGTAAAGAAAAAGTATTTTATATAACAGTTATATCACTTCAATGTGTATTTATTTTACTTCTTATCTCATAGTCAATTTTTAAAAAAAAAATCATTAATATTTTTTTTTGAGGTTTGTTCAATATTTTAAACTTTTTTTAGTAATTAGAAAAATTAAGGATCTGAATTTCACAACTTACCTTTGTAAATTTTGGGGATCTTGAATATGATAAAAATGGGAAAGAAAAGGAAAAAGGAATTTGCCCATGTTAATCACATGAAAGAATTGAATTAAAGTATAGAAAAACAGTAAAAAAATGTCAATGTTTGTTTGTAAATCACTTTTTTTTATACTTTTCGGCCAAGCAATTTTAATTTATAAATCACTTGGATTCTTCATATTATCACGACAGATCAAGGAACTCTAGGGATCATTTGCTTAACTAAGAGACATAGCGTAACGTGCCAGTACCATACTTCCATATTTAACCGGGCGATACTTGTCGACAGTCTTATATATGAAAATTTTCTTATATGTAATATATCTATCACGTGCGTCACCATATATAATAGTATAATGAGCTAATTATTACGTAATATATGTACAATTTCATTCAATCCCATCAGAAAATTTTTAGGATTGTAAAAGATTTTTCTGAAAGAAAAATTATTACTTTTTAGTTTATGTTTCTCTCAATATTTATGAAGATTTTTACTTGCCCTTATATATCTTGCTGCCTCACCATGCAGGCTTCCCTCTCATACCATCATCTTCCCTCGACCCTACTACTCTCCCTCTGCACGGACAAAGAAACCGAGGCGAAAGACGAAATGATCACCTCGCAAGATTTTTACAACGTCATGTGCGCGATGGTTCCGCTGTACTTTGCGATGCTCGTCGCCTACGGCTCCGTCAAATGGTGGAAGATATTCACGCCGGAGCAGTGCTCGGGCATAAACCGGTTCGTGGCCGTGTTCGCTGTCCCGGTACTGTCCTTCCACTTCATATCCCAGAACGACCCGTACCAGATGGACACCAGGTTCATACTGGCCGACACCGTGTCGAAAGTTCTCGTGCTCGTGATTCTATCCGTCTGGGCGATCACTTTCAAAGGCGGGCTGGACTGGGTGATTACGCTGTTCTCAGTGGCGACGCTGCCGAACACCCTGGTGATGGGGATCCCTTTGCTGAAGGCCATGTATGGAGATTTCACCCAGAGCCTCATGGTCCAAGTTGTCGTCCTCCAGTGTATTATCTGGTATTCTCTCCACCATATAACGTAAAAGTTCTTAAAGATGACGTGTTCCATTTAGTGTCTTAGAATTCATGTTTTCCTTTCCTTTGTCGTTCGTAAAGAACTTCGCCGCAATCTATACACCCTAATAAGATTTGTCCAACTACAGAAAATGGATTTGACGCAATGGGTTTAATCCTATAGGATTGATTACACAGTTCTGCTAATCAAATGCAAGACAGGAAGAAGAAGCAGATCTACCAATAAAACCTCGAGAAAATCCTATATTCCTTTGCAGATGCCTATGCATTGTGATTTTGGCTGACGTAAATACAAACAGGTATACGCTTCTGCTCTTCCTGTTCGAGTACAAGGCTGCAACCCAGTTGATCAGGAACCAATTTCCTGGGCCCACGGCTGCCTCGATATCGAAATTTGAGCTTGATGGGGACGTTATATCACTCGATGGGAGAGATCCGATTTGCACCGAGACCGAGATCGATGGGAATGGACGCATCCGCGTCCGAATCCGACGGTCCACATCATCTGCCCCCGACTCAGCTCTATCATCCACCGTAGCGCTCACTCCTAGGGCTTCCAATCTCTCCAACGCCGAGATCTTCTCTGTGAACACTCCAGCACATAACCATGCTTGTACCTATGGCGACAACAGCATTGCCTTTGCAAATGGCGACTTGGGTTTCGGGTACCGGGCCACGAGTCCTAGATTATCTGGTTACGGTTCATCTGATGCTTACTCTCTCCAGCCGACACCGCGAGCATCCAATTTCAATGAGATGGATGCTACAGCGATTGTTGCTTCGTTGAACAACAGCAGTACTCCGGTCTGGGTTAGGTCACCAGCCACTGGAACGGCTCCTCGGAAGGCAAATTCCCCTATGTATTCCGGCGTGAGGATGGTGTGGGAATCACCTGGCAAGGGCGTTGATAACGTAGACTACAAGGACATCAATATCCCAGGTGCGCATATGGTTCAACGTTGAACTTTATTCAATTTTATACAAGCATATGCTCCTATAGCGCTTAAGTGAACCAAAAAATTGAACTGACACAACTTATAAAGTGATTGTGAGAGGATATTATCTATCAATCATGAATTAGTGATATTTAGCTAATGTATGTTTATAATGAACATATGTAACTGACATATGCATTAAGTTGTCATATAATTTTAAAGACTCTATATATAAGTTCATGAGTAATAAAATTTAAATTTAATCCTTATAAAATATCATTAGTGCGAGATCTCAATAGATCATGACTAAATTACTAGCTATACCATGTATCCTAGAATTTCCCAAGCCTCTGCACACCGTGTCATGTGTAAGTTCAATGGTACTATTAATTACTTCAGCAAGGCCTCTGGTGAAACCTTAAATGAATTACCTACAAAATTAGAGCAACACTGTTCCGAGCTTCAATTTTGGGTGAGAGAAAAACTTGAGGTCTTTTTAACGTATGAAATGTTCGAGATTAATTATTATGAGGAATAAGGGGGACACATCGTGTTACGAAAAGGGTCAGAGGACAGAGCACTGTCTTACCAGCTAGGGGATTGCTAGGGCAACATCATCACTTGCATGCAGCAGGACAAAGACGACATCATCTGAAGCATAAATGATAGATCCCCATCAAGGGAAATATCGAACAGGGGGCAGACAAGTAACTTTTCAGGTTTTGCCTGTACTGTTTCATACGAAAAAGGCAAGGCTCATTTGTCCTTTTCGACTACACTTGCCTGGGTTATATATAATTACACACACACACACACACACATATATATATATATAAGATAGCTGAACATCAAGGAGAGGCATCTGCATAATAAATCGAAGGCATGTATTCCATTCACCATGGATTCTGAATGGTTGGTTTTGTAGGAATTTATCATGCTGTGGAATCACTTTCCTCTTCATTTCTTGGGTGACTAGTTGTGTCCTCGATTTTAACTAACAGTAATAAGGGAAAAAAAAAAGGACACTGTTGAAGGAAGTTGGCAATTGTGCGTACCTAGGGAAGTTTGGATGACCTCATTCGCACTTCCTTCTCCGATGAGATGAGAACCGCTCAGAAACCCTTCTTTTTATGAACGTATGATACATCAATGTGCCTTTTTAGCCTGGAATTATTATACTGTAACTTATCAGAAAGAATCAACATTTTCATTGACTACATTTTTACTTTTGACTGAGTTATATCCTTTGAAAAATTGTAAAAAATAACTAGATATTAGTAAAGGTGTACTTCAATATCAATTTCCTTTTTAACTTAATTTTTTTATTAGATAAAAAAATTTTAAATTTCTATCAGAATAAGAAAATAAAATAATAAAGATATATAGAGCCTTAGTGTGAGTATAAAATATGAAATATTTTAATTACATGTCGTATTGTCAACCATAAAACTATATCATAACTTTTTTTTCCTTAGTATATATTATATAGGAGTCCTTTTCTCTAAACACATTCAACTTTCTGTAGGACAGAGAAAGCACCCATAAGCCACTGTAAAACTCTCTTGAATCACGTCTCGGAATGTGGATTTTGACTTCCATAGAAACAAATACGAAATAATAGTAGTAAACACAAGTAAAATTGTTGTAAAGTTAGTCGTAATAAGGAAATTTTTACGTGCCTTCTGATGCATTAACTTATGTCGAGCATTATATATAAAATTTTAACATGTGTAATTTTGTGTTACAATAATTTTACTATAAAAATACAGTGAATAAGTCTGACTGATCTCTACATGGGGTTTGATTTTATGAGAATTGACTGGAAATCATAGTACGAGATGATCCAACTGTTTTGTTTGAAGATCGCATCCCCATTTATACATTTATACGTGTTTTGGTTCTTCCTCACGGTAAATATGATCCACACGGAATTCTTCCTTTTTTATAATATAAATATTATATAATTTTTAAAATTCAATAAAATATAAATAATTCAAGATTAAATCGAATATGTTTATTAAGAGATAAAACTTTCACGCATATAGTTCATAAAATTCTTAATTTAAAAAATTTAAATATAATCTTATTTAAAATGAAAAGATATCAGATCAATTAAATTAATTTACAATCATCCCACCCCATGAGCTGCTTTAGTTAGTGTCACCAATGACAGGTCTCCTTCCACTGTACATCATAATAAATGCAGCAATTAAGATATGCACATTTGGTCCTTCAATTATTTTCACCTTCCATGTGTCCAACCCATAAACCTTTCACCACATGACGATGAAACACAATGAGGACAAGCAGCGACCCACCACTCGGCAAAAGAAAGATTGTACGGGGAGAGGTGGGGGAAAAAATGAAGAAGAAGAAAGAAGAAGAAGAGGCTGAGATCGACAAGCTGGTCAATGTTATCTTGGATCTTGTCGCACCGTATATCATTTTTCTTTCACCGAGTCAGAGCCACAGCTGATAGGTGCTATCATTTGGTTTAGAGCACGTGTGTAATGATTAAATTTTGCATAATTCGATTCTCTAATGGGGGCATTCGTAGTGACAAATCCCATAATAAGGCTGCAACTAACTAGAATCATGCTCATGCCCATGCTCGCCCGTCCCGCAATGATTATGCCACCACCACCCTGAAAGAACGGAGGAAATCTCTTGGAACTTATGATGTGGAAGACTATAGATTTGCTCGACCTTGATTTTATTTTATTGCTTGTATTTTGTTAAGAAGAAAAATACACTACGAGATTAGAGGGGGAAAAAAACAGCACTTTGTCCATTAACAAGTCACCCGTGCATGACATTTTAATGAGCATCTTACCCTAATGCTCACGCAAATATTTCTCGAATTTTCACAATTTCTATCTCACCGTATGCGGAATTTTCAATATATGACTTTTAACTAAAATACATAGCCTTTTTTATCCTCTATTTTTTCTTTAAACTCCAATCATTGTAAGAAAAAAAAAGGTTTGGTACAGTTGTAGACTTGATTATTATCGTAACACTTCTCGTATCTCTCATACTTTTCTAAGTTCATGAGTCTATATAATCGGAAAAAAAAAATTCAATTGATGCTGATAATACAGTTCTGTTTGCAGAGAAGGAAATTAGTTTTAGAGAGAATGTGAGAATTCCTGTGCTGGAGCAAGCTGATAGCAAGGAAGCAGCTCAACAGATGCCACGTGCCTTTGTCATGTTGAGGCTCATACTCACCGTGGTCGGTCGAAAGCTCTCTCGGAACCCTAACACGTATTCCAGCATCCTGGGTCTCCTCTGGTCCCTCATCTCTTTCAAGTGAGTCAGCTCGCATTACTATTGACCATTAAAACTTTTTTTTTTTCATTTCTTTGTTTAGCATAAGTTGAAACCGGAAGATTTACAGCAGTACCAATCTTAGGTTGCACCCACGTCGATGATAACCGAATCGTGAATTGAACTTGGTGGTTTCTGAGACTGGTAGCGAACATATTCCGTGTTTTTTAAGGGTTCGATGTACTGTCGTATTTTAGGTGGAATGTGGGGATGCCGAGCTTACTGAAGAACTCAATTAAGATAATCTCCGATGCAGGGCTTGGGATGGCGATGTTCAGTTTAGGTAAACACCGATCATCTCTATCCTCTCTTCTCAGAATTGCTCTCACGTGAAATTAGTTCCATTTCACGAGATCGTGATAGCTTTTCATTCTTCCGTCCTCGATCGTAACCTGTATTAATTGTGGCGGGACTAAAATATACGTGGAAAACCTTAGGTTTATTTATGGCCCTGCAACCTCGGATCATCGCTTGCGGCGGGAAAATGGCAGCAATCTCCATGTCAATTCGCTTCTTCTGTGGGCCGCTGGTAATGTCAGCAGCATCCATTGCAGTTCAGCTAAAGGGGGTTCGACTCCATGCTGCCATCGTGCAGGTAAAGGCCCCAATTCACTTTATTCTTTCCTCACTAGCTGTCTGGCTATTAGCGTTCAATTGATTAATTCGTCTCGCAACACCAAGATCGACTTGATTTTTAGGCTATGCTTTGAAATATTACCGGAGTTTTCATATTGATGAGACTAATTTTTTAAATTAATATTGCAGGCGGCCCTACCTCAAGGAATTGTACCGTTTGTCTTTGCGAGGGAATATGGTTTGCATCCTGACATTCTAAGTACTGGGTAAGTGAACTTAATTAACATAAGATAGAAATTAAAAGGAGGGTTTAGTGTGTTGACATAATCTTTAATTTTGAATGAAGAGGCTTTTAGATTTGGTTATTGTCAATGAAACTCTCTGTATTTGTTTATTCCTATTTTCCTTTTATCCTCTTTTAAACTTATAGAAATTGTGTATATTTGATTGTTTCTTGACCTCTATTTTCTTGTTTTGCAGGGTCATCTTTGGGATGTTGGTCTCTTTACCTGTGACTCTTCTGTACTACATTCTATTAGGCTTATGAAGAGAGTTCTAAGGAGGATTAGCTGAGGGCTGCCTTTTAAGTAGGAAAAGGGAATGATAAAGAAAGACCCGATTAGCTCTGGGCAGTCATTTCATGTGGCCTTACATGGGGCAAATTGATATATGCAGAATATCTGGGGAAACACCACGGGGATTCCAGCAGCATTATGTTAATCTAATGTAATCGAATCGATTTAACATGATATATATAATTCTTCACTGCATGATGATTCGGCAAACATGAGGGTGGCATCATACATCTAGCTTAATAAATTCGGTTTGAGTTTAAAATGTGATCGTAAATGGTAACCATTGCTTCTAAAGCTCATGTTCTATCCATCAGCTCGTTGACTTAGCCCTAATTGGATTGGAGTTCTCTTCTGTTCTAGTCCCGAAACCGCAGCTAAAGGGCACAAGCATCGATTGTCAGCTAGACTAGAGTTGATGCTTGGTCGGCTGCAAGCAAAACGGAGATCTAAGGTATTAGACCATTTCTCACTTCTTTTCCAAAGTGGAAAATCAGTAAAGACGCTTGAAAACGAAAAATACAGAGGTCTGACTTGGGAAAAGAGAAGCGAACACGAAAAGCAAAATGATAGCTTCCCTTTCATTTTCGGTGTTATTGTCTTTCCTATGTCTCCATTCACCTCATCTAGCTTTCAGTGATCAAGAAACCTTTTTAGCCATGCCTTTTTTCCTTTCTAAGGTGACATTCTCTCTTTTCGTAATCTAGTTAGACTAAGAGTACCTCTGATACGTTACTACGATGAAAACAAGTTCCGCATGAATACTGGTTGCCTTGGCCTTGGCCCTAGAAATTCTCTCAGCGTGTCTCCGATTCTTGCAACGTTACTGCACAACGGTGCAGGTAAAGTTCGTCGGTCGGTAGTGTAATCTTATCGTCTTTCGCTTTCATTTGATGGCGGGTTTTCCTGGTATTTTAAGGTGAAGTCAGGCAAGGATTGCCTTAGAATTAAAGTGTGCACGCATGAGTGTGTTTGCATCATTCCTATCCCCATGAGCTTTGATGGGTGATGATTAATAAAAGAACGACAACAGCTTTCACTGTTTGTTTTTTTTTTTTTTTGGGGGGGGGGGTGGGGGTGGTTGGTAAATTCATAAATTTCATAGACACAGTCATTTGTTTGCCTTTTATCCCCCCACGAAAAGTGGCAATCCTCTTCCTCTGCCGAAAACGAAGACAAAGACAAGACAAGGCAAGACAAAGGTCTCCGACTAGATGGGCAAGACTGAGTTAATTGGAAAAGTGGTTGCCCTATTCAAAATGTCAAAATGAATCGAAATCATCGGACCGGTCGATTTATAGATGGCACTGAGACATTGTATTGATGTATATATACCTAATACCTGACAACAGAAAGTGTTTTGATCTTTTTAAAGATAAAAGTTCAAATTAACTGACACCCAGTTTGGGCCCAATATAGCATCCAGCGCCCAAAATCTCCTCAAGGCCCAGTTTTAAGCAGCCCGGTGTTACTCAGAGTACCCTTAGTTACCTATAGGCCCATTAACTCTATAGTGGGCCGGGCCCAAGGAGTTCTGATGGAAATTACCGTATTACCTGATCGACAGAACCCATTTCCAGTTCTGGATAGTGAACAGACAGAAAGCATAATGTTAATATCGTAATTGTGGTGGGACCTTATACTGTCACTTTCTTATGCTCAAAGTCCAGTTCGATCGATGCCGTTACTGTAACATGATGATTCGGATCGATCTACGCCGACTGCAGATATAAATCATTCATCGGCTGGAATCTGTCGAAGGAAATAATTTATTTTGACCATTCATGTATTACATTGGTTCATATGTTCAGAGCAAATCGCTTCGAACGCTCACGATGGGACAATTTCTCTCTGCGCGTATCAGTCGGCTTTATGCTCAAGGAGGTGGCTGTGGTGGCCGTGTTCTCCAGAACCGACGGCCGGAGCTCCTCCCCCGCCTTCCATGGCAGTGCCGGAGCCTTCGTTGCTCTGAGCAGTATCCATGTTCTTGATGTGGCTCCCTTCGCCGACCTTCTCAAACTTCTCAGCCTTCTTAACCTCCTCCTCAATGTGGACATCGTCCTCGATGGATAGGACCACCGCTTCAGTCCCGTAGGGCCCTTCCACAATCTCCTCCTTCACCCTCCGGTGCTCGTCGAAGCGGATGACCTCAGCTTCTTCGAAGGTCTTCTTCTTCCGCTTCTTGAGGCAGCAGAACAGGGCCGCTGCGAGGAATGCAAAGAACAAGAGGCCCCCGAATGAGACGAACACGATGATTATCACCGTGTGGGGGTGGTGGTGATCCGGAGCTGCTGGGGGCGGCGCCAATGGTTGCGGTGGTGGGCGGATGTGTGGGGGCGGCGCCAGTGGTTGCGGTGGAGCAAATGGACTGGGAAAAGGAGGTGGAGGGGCAAAGTCGGGAGATGGCGGACTCACTGGATGGGCCGGCGGTGGCAGCGGAGGGAGCACCTGAGGTGGTGGTGGAGGGAAGTTGTGCGGTGGCGATGGAGGTGGCTGAGTGGCAGGCGGTGGTGGTTGGAAGTACGGGAAGTTAAAGTTGACGCCTTGAGTTGACATATTTCTCTGGCTTACTCGATCAACTCTCTCTTTCAGTGTAATTTGATGTGAGGAACATGAGAGCCTCAGGTGTCTATTTATACTGCCCGTCTCAAATATCAAAAACTCCCCTTTAAGTATTTTTCTTGCAGAAATTAATCCCTCCATTCCTCCCCTTTTCTGCAATACCTGATTTGAAGAAACTGATTAATTTTTTTAAAAATTTATAAATCTCAAATATGATATATTATTTATGAAGAACATTCACATTCACTGATTCCCCTTAATTAATCTAATTTGATTTTGTGTCTGTCTCACTTCATATTCAGTAACTTGGCTGTCATTCTAAGGAAGGGGGCAAAATCGGAGGACACTTCTTGCTGTAGCATTTCTTCTCGAAGTTTGAAACTGAATTGTGCCACAAATATTGGATAGTTTCAAAGAAGTATGCTTACCCTTCACTACACACAAGCGCATCATTGGCATTCACTCTAAAGTCTACTCTCATTACCTGTTTCATTTCTATTCTCATTGGCCTAACCACTACAAAGGGGAAGTTAGATTATCAGTAAATCCTTTGTTTTTTTTTCCCTTTCCTTCCAGTCAGAAAGAGAGAACAAAATTCATTGACATCTTATCTTCTTCATGGATTGAACGCGGCATCAACTTCCATTTGTTTCTCTTTCTCGGACAATGATCAGCTTAGCTCACACAGTAACCCTAAATGTCGGTGTATGTTAAACCGAATATGCTTCTTGACATTGTTGTTGAGTTGCAGCATTCCGGAGGGGGTTGAATTTTCCTTCGTTGAAATGTGATCAGAGGGATGTCTCTGAGGCTATGGCTCTGGCCACACTGCGCCCGCTTCATCGTTGGGGAGTGAAACAGAACATACAACCGTAAGTTATGGTTTTTCCCGGGCAGCGAGAAGGGATCAGGGGTCCGACCTCGCATCCGTTGGAATCGGGAAACAGAAACGGAAGAGGGCACAGTGCCCCACCGGTACTGACTTAGATTATAATTCCAGTATGTGTCTCATTGTCAGCTCTAGTGAGACAATCCCTCCCTTCGTAGATCCGTTCACTCAAGGTGAATTAACCCTGTTCCCTCAGAGGGAAGCTCACTCGACTCCGAGATGTTGGAGCTAGTCGAGCAACTGAGCAGCTGGGACGAGGATTCGTTAATGAAACATCGGATGAGTCAGTATATAGGTTCATCTGAGAGCAATTATATACTTCTACATAATTTACATAAACAACAGACATTTACATTCCAGAGAATTTAAATCTAAAACAATCTTTCTCAGGGGAGTTGTCAATTGGTATACTTTAGAAATTGAAAATCTCCAATGATCTTCATTGCCTAGCTAGCAGAACTGCAGAATCAGGACCAGCGGCATTATAATCAGTCCAATTCTTCTCACCCCAGTGCACCAGCATGCTCTCCCAGGAACAGAAGTTCTCGACGCATCTTCCCAGCCTTTCATCCTTGACCTTGATCCTCCAATGCCGGTCCTCAAAGTTCGCAATCTCGGCCTGCCTTCGATCCCACTCCAGGGCAGCCTTCTGCCCCGTACTGAGCAGGCAATACCTCTGCAGATCCATGGGCATCGTGTCGTGGAGACTCCACCATGTCCTGTGGGCCTCATCACTCGCGAAATCCCGGTAATAGCCCACGTTCCAGTTACAGTCATAGTCTCGGAAGCAGTGCCATGGCTTGCGTCCCAAGTAGTGGAGGACGTGGAGAACTGGCGGGTCCGCTCCGAACAGCTGGGTCTTCTTCTTCTTGCTCTCCTCGCTGTCTCCTTCCCAGAAATGCTTCAAAAAGTTCATGCGTCTTGGAATCCGGTGCCACCACGTGAAGACCTCGTTCAGGTACCCCTGGTCTCCCCCGTTGTAGGAATCAATCTGGTTGATGTGATCCATCAGTAGATCGAACGTGCAATTGCAGGGCTCAATCACCATCACCCCTGAGTTGAAGAGTGTGGCGTTGTTTCCCGACGCTGAGATTTCAGGCATCCCAAAGAGGAAGTCTATGTTCCTCAGCACCAGGAGGTCAGCGTCAATGAAGACAATCTTGTCGTAGTTGGTCAGCTGCCAGAGGCGGAACTTGCTGTAGTTCCACTCATTGTAGGCATCAGGCTGGGCGTTCGGGTTCCTTATCCGCTGAATTGTGTGGATTTTCCAGCCTGCGGCCTGCAGGCCCACTCTGTGGTCATCACTGATCGTTTCATCCACAAGCACCACAAGGTCTCGTGTCGAACCGGTTGCTCTTATGCTCTGAGCTGCAGCAATGGCCCCGCATACATAATTGTGTGCAGTGTGAAGGATTGTAGCATAGGCTTCTCGATGTGATCCGTCCAGATAAATTTGGCCTGAGCCGCATAAACAAAGCATGTATCAAGTCATACATTTCAGCCTATTCAAGGAAACTATTTCATCAATTATTACAACGAATAATCTATCTCTAGTCACTGCAGTTCATGGAGATGACATTGTTACTGTAACTGAATCAAAGACTTCTTGAAAGACCGATGAATAAGTAGTGATGATTTTCATCAGAAAGTTGCTTCTGTCAAATGAAAATTACCTTTAGGCTCGACGGGCAAGGCGAGTTCACATGATCCAATGGGGAGCCGAATCTTTTCTCGCAGCCTAAGGGGTTCAGGCTTGTAAAGCCAAGTGTTCCCGTCCCGAGAAACTAGTTCCTTACACGAGAACAGATTCGGAATTGGGAAGTGATCGGTTATAAGAAGCACATGAACTTGACAGTGACTTTTGGTTGAAGCGGCAAGCCGTGCAGCCTCAAGCTGCAAGTGCATCTGAGCCACATCTCTCGATGACCTCCCTGACTTGTTACATGGAAGCTTCACAGCGATGAGATCAATCCTTGGCTTCCGGGGAACTTGAATTTGAGGCAGAGAAGGGCAGGAGGGAACCTTTAACTCTTCTTCTTCATCTATCCACTCAGGATATAGTGACTCCCATGTAATGTTTTCTGGGACATGTTTTAGGTGCAGAACAACTTGTTCAGTCTCCGGAATCAGTTGCTTCCACTGATCAATTTCATTCTCATCGAAGTTTAGGAGTGCAATCCCTTTAAACTCATCTTTGTGATTTAGCTTCTCGATAATTCTTGAGATTTGTCCCCATTTGATGTTTAGAGAAGATGCGTATCGGGAATCGCTGGCCAGGCTCTGCACTGTCTGAGTCTTCAGAGAACTTGAGCTCGGTGCACTGCAAGCATTTCAGGTTAAGTCAAAATGGACTAAAGAGCAAAAACAAGATCATGTGTTCTACTTACATTCCTAGGACTTCTTGAATGATCCGTCTCATGCGCATACGCAGAGACGCAAAGCCAGAGTACTAAATGGGATGAAAGATTGCACAGAGGATTTGGTTGCACTAAAGCAAAGGAGAGATGTGAATGTACCGAGCAGCGGATGTGGAGGGAAGAACTGTACTGTAGATTGTTGACAAGTGGTAAAGTGATCGGAAAGATCCCAACACGATAAAGATGAGAAGGATGCCGAAGGTCGGTTTCTTGCAGTTCAGTTCCCTGCCTCGAACCTGGAGTTGGAGTGCACTTTCCACATCTATGGCATACTTTCTCCAATTCTTTCTATGGTTGCTTTCTTCTTCTCTGTACCAGTAAACGGACAATTTGATGAGCAAGCGGGTAATACACATGAAGATGGATCCCACGGTCCGATCAAAGACTGGCATTCAGGTACTGTTGAATAACAAACATAGATTCAATGAAAATACTAAAACATTCGCTATCACATACACTTGATGTACCGACAGATATCAAAAGGACCTTGTGATAAAGGAATGATTAGCCCGTTGATGCAGCCGACTTTAGCTACAGAGATGGCAAACGTACTGAAAAACAGTGCAAAAGTACTTGAATTTGGAGAGTACAACACCCCATCAAGCACAAAAATTAAACAGAGGAAATGACTTAACGATGATAAGGCAGAGGATCTGAGCCTGGGCTCGACGGTGTTGGCTGTGGTTCCGGCCATTTCCACTCTCACTTGGAGCCCGTGGAAGGGAACATTAACTTTTCGAGAAGAGGGACAGAAACCGAAACCCGGAAAGAGAATGAGCAGAGCTGGAACAGAGGAGAGAGCAGAGTCTGTGTTATGACTTTGTGTGGACAGTTAATGTGATGCTGTCTGGCAGTTTAGTGGGTTCCAAAAGAATGATATTTATATAATTCTGAGATAGGATGCTTAAACGGTTAGCTGGGGATTCAAGTGAAGGATCTTATTTATAAACTTTTAATTTCTTTTTCTAAACTGAAAATTTGCAGAAATTTAATACCCACAAATCATCACCTATTATAGTCATGATGCCATCACATTAGCATTGGATTAAGAGGTTTTAAACGCGATTATTGCCGGTGGGACTGCCTCCATCGTTAATCTCACTTTTCTTCCTTACCTGACAAGCCAGCAAAAGAAAGAAAGAAAGAAAGAAAGAAACAGTTGGGTCAATGGAGTATGCTAATGTTAAACTTGGAATTATCTGACAGGTTCATCTTAGCTGTGGGGGGGAATTGAAAATGACATGAAATCTAATCCAAACAACTCTACTCGTATCTACCCAATTGGGTCATTTAATCACCCGAAACCATCAACTGGGTGGGTTCTCAATTTGATTATTCTATCATGCGGAGAAAAGTACAGCTATTTGCTTTCCATGTGATGACAAGAGACGAGGAAAATCAAGACGTTTACCGACCAGAAGCAGTTGGGGGTTAGTGGCCTGCTACAAATGTTCTTTCCTTCACTCATCATAAACAACTCTTTAAAGTCATATGATGCATTAACCTGTGGCCAAAAAGTTGATATAAAGAAAAAGCATTTGTTTTCACAAGCAAGCTGATTTTAACAGTTGCTTGATGTAAGCCTGCCATCATGCTTTCCCTTGACTCCTCTCGAAGCATCGAGTATCAACCTTGTGTTCCAGTTCAAGCTACATTACCTGCAAGTTTTCTCTTCAATGCTGTGGGAGGGAACCCTATGGCATCGAGAACTCGAGTGGATTTGCTATCGTTTGGAGATTATACACGAGATCTTATACTTTAAATTCTCACAGGTTGCTCGGAGAAACTAACACGACACAGTCCCCGGATGGATCTTTTGTCCATAGTCCCCAGTTGCTCCTGAGTGTGTGCGCGTTGAGTATGTTAAAAGATGTATCATTGGTTCAAGAGGCTTCAATTTGAAGGGTCCTAACAAGCAATGATTGTAAGGAATGATGTCATCCATGTACGGACCCGGGAATTTGCTTAAGATCGTGAAGGAGGGAAGTGGAATGGGATCAAAAGATGGATTTAATATGCGATAAAATGAGTCGATTTAACAAAATGTTGAAAATGCGCAGAATCAGCAGCGGCTGCCCTCGACGCCATGAAACGAATCCTTCGCAGACTTGTATGATTATAACTTCATGTCTGTTGTGGTGAAGGCCGTACCAAGATTTCAAAATTTGATTGCCACGGCAGCATAAGAAACCCGAGAATAAGAAGAAAAACATAAACACCAGAATTACATGGTAAATCCATCTCGTGAGGGAAAAATAATTTACTAGATCAAAACGGAAAATTACAGTTTTCAGAAATGTATCAATCATGTTTTTAATCTCCTGTTCCAAGTTATAACCCCGCTTAGAAAAGAGTCACATATCTAATTCTCCAAATTCTCACTTCCTTACGCTATTGAGAATTTTATTATAAAAATCTAACTGAATCACTGTTCATGTACTTCTATACAATATACCCCATAATTTCATTTATTTATAATCCTAATATATAATCTCATATTACAATACTTGAAATCTTGAAAACATATTATTATAAGGAAATATCTCACACTAGGAAAAAAATTAGATATATCAAAATATTATAATATTGATATTTTATACCGAGTTTCATGGCACTAGAATGAGTGTCACAACATTCGGTAGTCTCATTACATTGTGGCTGGCAACGCCATAGCACTATACTAAATGGGTTATGCTTTCTAATGCGACGGTGCTGAACATGGAGTATCATGACAAGCTTTACATGTGTGTTCTTTTCATTATGAGTTGTATATCCAAGACTTTTCACTTCTGGGTCTTCTCATGGGCTTTCAGCTTGATGGGAGACCTACTCAACAATAACTGACAGATGGAAGCGCGCGGACACGATACGCTCAGCTCGCGGATCAGTAGAGGTGGCTCAAAAACTTGTTATTGCGGATGACAAGTCTCACATATCACAGAATTACGATGAATCTTCCGGCTTCAATGATCGATTTATAGTTTGGAGAGTAGCATATCTTAGAAACATTATCGGGCTCGCGGTTCTGCTCAGATCCTCCTGTTGTTGCAGTTTTTCTTTATGACTAAGACTGTTCAGCTCGGTCTGCATATGGATCCTGCTTCCGATTTTGATGGCAGTGATAAGCTGATAACACGGCCTCCACTCAGCGGTACCAGAGATTGGTTTTGGCCACATTCTGGTGGATCGGGTTTGAGCTGGTGAATTTTTTCCTTTTCCAGTATCATGCAAGTGTGAGCCAATCGGCATGAACTGCAGTAAAGAACCAAGTCTCCCGTTCGAAAGACCACAAACCCCGACTCGACAAGCTAAGCTACATACAGTTTTGTACTTGAACAAATGGGAGGAGGACGAGCTATACAAAGAAAGAGCTCTATTACAGTGTGGATAGGTCCGCCACGAGCTTGGTTAGGTAGACTTCATCCTCTCCAAGCTGTGTTCTTTCTGCATAAATCAAGAGGAAGACAAACGATTAGTCGACCGAGCATGATCATTGGATGTAAACTCGGAGATGAACAGATTCCGTGCTCCGTAAATGTCTCGAGCCCTCGTTCCGCTTTCTAACAGATGAAAATTCTTGGTCCCTGTTCGTACTCAATACTTCAAGCAAATTACTATCTGGGCTTCCTCCTCGGCATGTCCGAGTATGAGACTCCAATGTTAGTAAAGGCTAGAATATAAAAGATCGAGGTCTTAAGTCGGACGAGCTCCAACTGCTTACGACCCCGATTGAATCTAACAACTACTTCACATTAATTAATTAGCAGATGATGATTAATATCGGTGGAGCTTAATTACCATAACGGAGTGGATATCTTCAAGGAAAGGTGCAAGCAACGAGATCAATTTCTGCATTTCCTCTGCGAGACTCTCTCGGCTTTGATCTTTCGCCGCAAGGAGGTCTATGTAGGTTTTGTTCTCCGGCACCAACTTCGTAGCAACCTGAAAACTTCCATGTTACTGTTAGTCGTTACAAGGGAAAACAAGAACGGTATCGCTTGACGAACTGAGATCGAAAGGTGCACCAACAGTGTATCACCAAAAATCCCATCGCAGGGCGGGCTCATCGTATTGTAAACTGGAAATTGAATATACACTATGTTTCAATATTACGACCAGTATGGAGCAGACATGTTTGGAGTAATATTTACTCTGAAGGCGGCCGAAGAAATCCAACCATGCCATGGTTTTATGGTGGTGGCGTACGCATCTTCCACTGCGTGTCCCATGCTTAGCCCTGTATCCATGGCCAACCTCCGCAGCAACGCCACAGTGAAATCCATCGATCTGCGTGGAACATTTATTCATTCTATTAACAAAACAGTACGCCTAGGCGATATATATGAAATTTCTTATTTAAGAAATGAGATAAAACTATCAGAGGAGTATTATATGATTTAAAAATAAGTTTTAAAGTAACAAGAATAAATCACATATATTTACATATTAGAGTACATTTTATTACTTATTATCGATATGTACTAAAAGTAAGCATATAAGATTTGTTCGGCCACATTAAAACTTGTAAAATTTTATTCACCAGATTCTCAAAACATGTTCTACTGTCAATGTCTTTTTTCTAAAAAAACACATCCAAAATATTCAAATAAACTCACGATTTAACTATTATTTATTTATTTATTTTTACCTGGTAAGCCAAACTAGTGCTCGGCTACAGCTGGAAGTCTTTCTGGCGATGCCTTGACGAGCCTCCATTTTTAATATCTCAGCCAAGTTCTTATATTTCGATGGTTCAGGTTCATAGACCTTCTCCAACCTCTATCCACCAAAGAACCGACAAGTAAAGTAACATTGAAAGCGATTTGATATTACCCATGGTCTTGTAATAATAATAACAATGCAGATGAGCTCCAACAGAGCAAGAAAAATCATTAAATATGGGTAAGCAACACTCCGTTTATGTATAGTCTATGATTAAAATTGAAGATTATTCAAACTTGGATACGCAATATCACAGTAAAAATTAATTTTCTAGTAATACTTAGTTTTGATGGGATGCTGTTGTCACGGCAGATGCTTAATTAAGAACAGTACAAGCAGGAAAAGAAAAAAGCAGGAGAGAGAGGAAAAGGAAGAACACGAGATAGGATGCAGCCCCAGAAAGGCAATAAAGTAATAGAGCATGAAAAGAACAGAACAACCTCGGCCTCTTCTTGGACCCAGAAAGGAAAAAGGAAGAACCCTTTCCTCTTGTTGAGGCAAGAGCAAGATAGTGTCCCGAAAGAATTGCAGATTTTATATTATCAACGTGCCATTATAAGAGTTTTGTCCTCTTACTTGGTGAAGACTGTGCTCGGATGTTATCCTCGGAGACCCAAAAAATACAATAAAACATCTTGGTACGAACGACATCTCTAATGTGGCAAACAAGGAAATCGACCATTATGTGCGGGCACACGGCTAGCTATTTCGAATTGTGCTTCACATCGATAGACGTAGGATCCATCCAGCATCTCTCCCCCAGCCATCCGACGTGTAGTAGTAAACATAGGTCTGTCACTCTTCATCCAATGATGAGGAGACGTACTTTGCAGTTTCAGGCACAGAACGAGAGAATTTGGAGAGACGATCCATGGAGACCGTCCAGTGATGATGGTTCATATGTTCAAATGGTCAATCTTTTCCCTTTGAAACTTGAACTGAATGAAGCACAGAGAATCAACGTCTTCCGCTTCAATTTTTTGGCTAAGGTTAGAGTTAGCTACCTGAATGTTCTGGTGAATGTCTTGTCTGAGGACAACCATTGTTGGGCCTATTTTATCTGCAAGAGACCACCCAACCCACTCAACTGATGACCTCGCGGAGGTTCCTCCATTTCAATCAAACATTGACCAACAGAGGGATCGGTCTGAATAAGAAATAGAAGACCGAGAAGCAGAAGGAGAAGAAGAAACTAAGCTGTTACCGAGAACCTGAACGACCAAGGTGCAGAGAGAGAGGAAAGGTCTCGTGGGAATAGTGGGAGGAGAACTGTGATGATCTTCATGTTCTTGATCTTCGCCTTCTCCTTTGACTTCGACAGCTGGGCTATCTTTGAGCTTGACGATCGCAGGCTTCAGTTTCACCATCAGAGAAAGCTCTTCAATGGCAGCTCTGATCTCTGTTGTTACTTTCTCCACATCTCTTTTCCTTTTCATGATCAGTAGTGCCACTCTCCCCCAGTTGGGTGGTAAGTCTTCTCTTCTCTGTCCAATCCAATCAATCCGTTCATATATAAATTCTCCCTCTCTCTCTCTCTCTCTCGCTCTCCCTCCACAGACCTCCCCCACGCCCCACCCATATTAATCAATGAATTCTATATGATTATGTATTAAGGTAAGACGATATTAAAGTATCTTAATAAATTGGTTTCTGTATTCTTCTTTAATTATTTATTAATATTGAATTCGTTTTCAAGAACAGTTCCCCTTTTGCTTGATTGAATCATGTTCACTATTCTCATCCTATGCTGTGGTCCCAGTAATCGGTTCAAGAATGACATTAGTTGCCGCGTTTGACCCTGTGCTTATCGACGGTCATCTCATCTTTATTAAATGTTTCCTCTCCGGTTAGATCGCCCCTTTCTGCGGTAAATCATGTTAGATTAACAGGATCTAACTAATCTGCCGTTAATCATGTCAGATTAACAGCATCTAACTTAGTCATAGGGGTTGGTCCATAACATCGTGTTCAAATGTCATGAATTGTAAAAATGCATGATGTGATATCAATTACTTGAGCAATCAACTTTAATCGTACACTTATTCCATCCTTAATCGTATCTCTTCCGGCCATATAACAAATTAGAGTTACTGAAAATTTTCCGGAGACGTAATCTCACTATCTATGCTGCTTTTTTTTTTCTCTCTTCTTCCCTTTCTTTCTAAATTGATGCGAACACAACCTGGAAGTTATGATCCATTCTTATGGATCAGTTGTAATGTGGTGGTTGTAGTATGGTTCAAAGTGTTTCGTCCTTTCTTCCACATGAAGTTCTCTTCTTCTATTGGACGGTGGGGGTGGACATGTTGAGACTATATGTTGAGACATTTCAAGGGAACCACGCGTTCAATAGATAAAATTCTTGATTTCTCCTATGATTCCACGTGATGTTCTATGCTTCTTAGCTAAACTAAAGTCCCTAGCTTTCAGCTGTTGGCTTGTGTTTGTCCAGAGGGTTCTTCCATGGAGTTTCATAACCCATCAGATAATATTGCATGTGAAGTTTCCCCGCTAGAGATGCCAGTTCGTTGTTGAGCCTTATTCTCACGGCTATCAAGTTCTGATGCACAACCTGAATTCTCAATAAATTCATATTAGACTCTGGTCAATTTTATAAGAAGTAAAACTCCTTCAATATTACATTTTCTCCATTTCGAAGGGCTCACGCTCGAGACATTGATCGAGGAATAATGTTAGGTTAAACCATGCTTAATTGAATCAACCTAGATATGTTGCCTTAGATGATGAAGGCGGTGCTCTCTCAAGTCAGAGCTGTGTGGACCATATCACATGCCGAAGCATAAAGATAGCAAAAGGAAGATTAATGGTCCCGTTTCTCCTTTATCGTAGACTCGATGAGGGCCACGAAGAAACGCTATCCATAAGCATCCGTTTCCTTTTTCCCCCCTTCTATTGCTGTTGACAAACAATGCGATTAGATGAAATCATAAGTTCCAATTTTGTCTTAAGAGAATATTTTTGTTATTTTTAATCAGATGAACTATATGATTCTTCCCAAGACACATTTAGGGGAGGCAGGCTTGTCAGTCGATGTTGCAGTTATTATCTATTAAAATATTAGTCTTGAGGATGAGCTTTGAACATTTTGATTGATAGAAAATTAGACTCTGGGTTTCAATTTCCCATTTTTGAGAGGGGTCAAGTTTGTGTGTGCAAATATACATAAATTATAAATATATGCCTAAAATTGTCGAAAATTAAAAAAAAAAAGTAGGTCGATCTTATTGATGCTATCCGTATTTCTATTAAGCATCTTGTCTTGTTCATCCATCCTCTTTTAAACTCAATTTCAAGAAGCGAGGCAATCTGGATTGATATATATTTAAGGGTAAATTTCGGCATGATTACAATCTGGGTTAGCTCCAAGAAAAAGTTTATAATAATTAAATTCACTGTCGCTTTCTTGCCCCTGTTCATCCATGGCCGAACCGACGTAAGTCAGGACAGGAAGCCAACCAGCACGTTTACTACCTTCCCTGCCTTCAGTGAGCGACTGGGTGCCGTCACTTAATAAAATATTAGAACCTAACAAACTATAGCAAATTTAATCAAGATATATATATATTTTTGCGTTTGATTTGCATGATTAACACATGTTGTTGAACCGGATTAAGTAAGGCACAGTAAATTATGGGTGGTATAGTGCTAGACTTAAATTGGAACAAGGATTGCGGGTTTCATTGCATGTATGAGAATGCGCAATATGTTCTCTTGGGGACCATGCATTTGAAACCTCTTAGTTATGCATTCCCTCTTCGGGTACCCTTTTCTCCACACACTCTATTCGCTCTAGTACTTCCCCTCTAATTTAAACATTGGAGGACCATCCCGACCATGTTCGCTGGGACGGACTCAAAACCTCTTCGCAGGTTTCCAGAGCTATGGTCGGATCTTTCCAGATTCTTGGAGCATCCTCAACCAGCTTGAAGCGCCCGCACCTAGCCAGTTACCCAGAAAGACCCGAAGGCTTGGCGGGTTCACCTAGCCAAGTACCCATCAGTACCTAAAAGGGGGTATTGTTGCAGAGCCTGTGCTGCTGATCGAGTTAGAAACTTCTGGGGGCTAAATCAAATTTGTTACTAGATATCTATTAGAATGTTATCCATAATTTTAGAATATGATACACAATTCTAAAATATTCTATATATTTTTAGAACATGGTGTACAATTCTAGAATGTTGTACACACTTTTAAAATATTTACTTTCTAGAATACTTATTAGAAACTAGTATAAATATATAATGTACTCTTTCATGTAGTATAGAAGAAGTAGAAGAAACAAGAATAAGAAATAATCAATTAGCCATTTCTCTTCCTCCAATACTCATATAACTTCCACACTTCCTTATTCATCTCCTCTTCCAATTAGCTATATTCCCACCTTCCACTATACTCCTACCATTCCTATACACCTGAACACAAACACCAACAATATCATTTGTATACATTGATAAATGCAGAAGGAGAAACAAGATTTGAGGATATATGATGGTAGATATACATAAGATATCTGTAAAACAAGAGATACGAAGCTTAAATTTTTGGAGGAAATTCTTCTGCGCATAAACTTAAAGGGTTGCATTCACCTGAGAAGGGAGCTCGTGGATGGCGAGAAGAGGACGTCCATGAAGACCAAGAGTTGACATAGTCGATAGAGTTGAGAGACCAATTCCCTCTGGAGTTCATCAATTTTTTTATTTCTTATCGGATCATGTTGACTCTTCTTTGTTTATCAGTTGACAGGTTCTGGATCCAAGCAGCTAGTCTTTGTTTTGAGTAAATCGTCACAATATTTCCTTTCCCTTCAATTTCATTATCACATATTAAATATCACCTTTAAAATAATTACTCGATTCATCCAAGAATTTCATAGGAGGAACACAAGGGGAAGTCGTGGCCCTAGTCCTTTCTACTTTAAAAAAATTAATAAAGTACTAAGCGTTCACACATCAACTACCTTAACGATATGTTGTGGACAAGTTCTGGTAATTAGTCTGGCTCATTCTGCTAGCTTCACTTTTTTGCTAGTTTGACTCCAGTTGGACCTACGATGAACATAGAACTTAGTGGATTTCTTTCGAGCAATCCTCAGGGGGACACAGTGCCCTTTCTCTCTGGAAATAATGATGATTGGCCCAATTGCAAGCAGAAATTATGCCGCTGTTGCATGCGAAAAGGTAATCTAACACTCCACAATCATTAACCACGTGGTTTTTTGTTCTGATGCCACGTGGCATAAAGTGAGCCATGGGAAACATTCTTTCTTCTACAGAGAGAAGTTTTTGTTTTTGTTTTTACTTTGTTACTTACTCTGCATGTACCTTTTTGTTAAGGACGACTTAAAGCGATTGCAATGTTAAATTTGGATTAGTAAAACATTAATGCAGTCTAAAAAAAATCAATTCTATATATGAATGAAAATCGGACAATTTAATTGGAGAACAGGAAGAATACCTAGCCAATGGATATTTCCTGTGCTTGTCTGTCTGTCTGTCTACATATATATATATATATATATATGACCGTCTACGGTCCTACGCGCAAGGGACATTTTCTTTCTGTAGCATATGATCATAGGTCGAAGAAAAAATCATCGGAAATGTCCACATAAGTTTTACAATGAGGAAAAGTCAAATCAGGCGAAATGGAGTTTGACCCTAAGCTAACATCACTGAAGTCCATGTTGCTGCCTTGAAATTCTGAGCTGAAGCATTGAAACACATCCTTCGAATCTGTGTTAGACGGGAGATCAGAGAAGATGTTATCCGGGACAGGATCGCCCGCCGGCAACAAGTCCGTACTCTGCACCAATTGGGCCGTTTCTTGACCCGGGCACTCCTCACGATTCCGTGATGTTCCGCTGCCGCCCGCTGTTTCATCGCAAGAATTGGACGGGTCGATCGGGGGGCATATCCGGGTGGAGCCATCGGGCTGCCCAGTGAGGCGCTGGACCAGCGACATGAACTCTTCAGGCTTAGCGTGGATTACCTTCGGAGACTCCGTGTAGATAATGACCGGCGGACGTGGTTTCTGGATTGTGCCCGAGTCTCTGGACACTCGGAGAGGTTCCTGGCGTGGGACTTTGAGCTCTTTTCTCGTACGATTTTCCGATGAATCCATGGATGGAAACGAAGGAATGGATGTGGACTTTTTTCTGGTCTACGATGATGATGCGGGGGACTCTCGCAGGAGAAGTTGGAGAGCTTTGGGAGTAAGCCGGAGAGCTCGCGTGGTGGTGGTGTATTTATAAAGAACAGGTCAGCCGTTTGGTCAGGAACTATTCTAAGAATTCGTGCTACTTAATAATTAATATGTTAACTGGCGCGTTTCGTCTAGTTCTGGTCGTTTGAATCTGTCTTGCTATTAATGGTGAGGACTAGAAGGGAGCAAAAGAAAGAAGGGGTCACTGCAATCTATGTTGGAAGATGGATGACTGGGTCAGACCATGTCCCCTCCCCAGCAAAGTAAACTACATAAATTTCGTGGACAACAAGGGAAGTGGCCAGAGAAACTCAGTCACGACAAGACCACATCCGAGGTTTAATGGCGCACATACTGTATCTTCCTATATGATGAATAGTGCTTTAAGTCGAACTCTGGTTCCACTCTCCCGACTTCCAGATGTTAGCTGTACCTCCTTGAAGACCAAGATACTGATCTGATTTGACCGTATCACGTGAAATTTTTAGAATCCAGATGGGGATAGAACCTTGAATTGGTTTGAAGCAAAGGACTTTGGATACGTTGACGAGAGAAGATTAAAGATTCAACCCCGAGGGAAAGATTTTGAGGCGTAGGTCCATGAAGAGACCGAACAGGTGCGGTCAGAACCTGGAAAGTAATAAGATATTGCATTAGCATGAGTCGCAAAACATACCGTAGCTCACTCTTTTATATTTTGGTATTTATTTATTTTTCATACACTTGAAAAGATTCATAAATTTTTCAGAATTCAATTTAGCGTGGGCGTGATAGAATAGTCTGTTACTCATCATCCCAATAGGAAAATTCGAGTTCAAGTCCCACCGGTTGGGAGTTCTTAACCTCATAAATGAGCTAATTCGAGACGATTCGGATTAGTCAATTAAACAAAATTTAACTGAATATTGGTAATTTATATAAAAAAAATCAAAAGAAATCATATATTATATATAATAATAAAAAATTTAATTTAAAATTCCTCAATCCATAAATCTCGATATTTGATATTTGATGTAATTTCTTACCCGCAGCGCCATGATGGTCACGGTCATGGTCATGGTCATGGTCATTTAATATTTTCGGGTCATTTATTAAATGCATGGGAGTTGGTAGGCCAACCCTGTACTGGTGTCTGACTCCTTCTGATGAATGGACAAGGAAAACCTGTTCTTCCTGGAGTCAGAGATTAATCCTAAGCAAAGAACCGGTCCTTCTGTTGCTTGGTCTCAGCTAACCGTGACAAGACATACGGTTTGATACCAACATCAAATGTTTTGTATTTTGCGTCGATTATGTCGAGGATGCCTTAATTCTGTATTATACGTTTATATTTAATCTATCTACTTTGCTAAATTTGATCTAGCCTTCTTTAAATATGTTAGTTAATCAGCAGCAGGCATGGTATCAATTAATTCTACAGAATTGCCATCATTTATAATTCATACTGTATTTCTAATATCTTTTTTCTACTCAAATCATGGTTTCATCAAAGTTAATCTTGATAGAGCTTAACTGCTGGCGGCCTCCATTTCTCAGCCGCCGATTCTTTACAGTTGGAGGTTTGTCTGCCTAACTATTCATCAACATTGCCTTGGTTAGATTTGCAACCGGTTCTTGTCTCTGAACCCCAACTACGACTTTTCAACGGTGTCGCTTTGGTTGGTACAATTTCAGTTCCGAAAATTGGAGGTCAACAAATTAAAAAAAAAAAAAACAAAAGGAATTTGGGGGGGGAGAAGGGGTTGGAGGAAGGCTCCGCCTCTCAGCTTACACAGCCAACAGTGGAGAGAGAGACACGGATGGCCAAACCTACCATGGCTATGGAGAAGAGGACTTCATCTGCAACCCTGTGTCTCAAGTCTCCCAGCCGGAAACTCCTCCGTTCTCATTCAGAATTCAACGCCCTTTTCTCCCAATTAACCTCGTCTCTATTGTCATCGTCCTCTTCACCGGACTCTGGCGCTCTTCCCCAACCTAATTTCTC
The DNA here is from genome assembly GCA_900174645.1 of Sonneratia alba. Taxonomy (NCBI): domain Eukaryota; kingdom Viridiplantae; phylum Streptophyta; class Magnoliopsida; order Myrtales; family Lythraceae; genus Sonneratia; species Sonneratia alba. Next base: position 2,605,924 of record FWPY01000029.1, read on the forward strand.
CTCCACCACCATCTCCCTCGAACCCCCGAAATGGCGCAAGCCCACATCAAGAAACTCCCCCCGAACCCAATCCCTTATAAAGAACCTCTCCGTCCTCGAGCGGGCCATCATCGGAGCTGGTGGCGGCGGAATCGCTGGCGCTTTCACCTACGTCTGCCTCCACCCGCTCGGTAAGTACCTACCATTTGCCGTCCTCACAGTTTAGACGAATCGTTGTTGCAGTAGCTTTCGCTTCACAGTCGGATGCTTTAATCATCTCCAGACACGATCAAGACCAAGCTCCAGACCAGAGGGGCCTCTCAGATTTACAGCGGTACCCTCGATGCCGTTGCCAAGACATTCCAAAAGGACGGCATTCTAGGGTTCTACAGTGGGATCTCGGCGGTCATTGTGGGTTCTACGGCCTCCTCAGCGATCTACTTTGGGACCTGCGAGTTTGGGAAGTCGATCTTGTCCAAGCTCGGTAACTACCCTCCCGTGCTCATCCCTCCAACTGCTGGGGCAATGGGTAATATCGTCTCCTCGGCTATAATGGTGCCCAAGGAATTGATCACTCAGAGAATGCAAGCAGGTGCTAAGGGGAGATCGTGGGAGGTTCTATTGAGAATTCTTGAGAAAGACGGAATTTTGGGGCTTTATGCGGGTTATTCTGCCACTCTGTTACGGAATTTGCCTGCTGGGGTCCTGAGCTACTCATCGTTCGAGTACCTCAAGGCCGCTGTCTTGGCCAGGACAGAGCAGGGAAACCTGGAGCCGTTTCAGAGCGTATGCTGTGGTGCCCTTGCAGGAGCAATCTCAGCATCCCTCACAACTCCTTTGGATGTTGTCAAGACCCGGCTTATGACTCAGGTCCATGGAGAGGCTGTCAATAAGGTCGCAGCAGTCATGTATACAGGAGTCGGGGCGACAGTGAGGCAGATACTCAAGGAGGAAGGGCTTGTTGGGTTTACACGAGGGATGGGCCCACGGGTCGTCCACAGTGCATGTTTCTCGGCTCTGGGTTACTTTGCATTTGAGACTGCAAGGCTCTCAATCTTGCACCAGTATCTCAAGAGGAAACATGAGTCCTGCAATATGGAGGCTCCTGATGCTGTCTCAAATTAGCTCTTGGATGTGGGAATGCCTTGTATGGGGTATATGAGATTGTTTCAGTAATTTATTAAGAGAGTTTCATTCTGAAAGTAGGAATTTTTTGGATGGAAAGTTGAATTTCCAAGAAGTTCTCATCAATTAGAGGCAATAAGAAACTTGAGGCTATGCTGTATCATTAGATTAGAATCATGTGTATTTGTCTCAAACTATCTATTTAAGAGTGTTAAGACGAGCTCCTTATGAGCATTTTGATGACTTCGATAACACCATCTCTTGTCTCAGCAGTCATGCTCCTGGTACCCTTTAATTTTATCTTATGTGTATCATATGATCTTTAGATGGGTGGCGAGAATCCTCATGCCAGCGATTGGGACAATGAAATAATCTTACCTAGAGTCACCAACAGCTTGATGACGGTGAGGCAGATTATCATTTTGTTAGCACCGTGATGTCAGAAATTTTATTCTCAGTGACTGCTCCCTGTTTTTCCTGTAGTGTACATCCAATTGGCTTTGTCCATCTTCACTTTTAATCACATTGGTCTGCCACTGTTAATGTTCCCTGATTAATTAGAATGGATTTGGTGTTGATGAGGATCTGAGCTGCTTGTCTCTGAAGTTTGGATTTTATGGTAATCAAATCTGCCTTAAGTGGATCATAATGGTTTAGGATAATATCTGTTACTTATCCATCCCAATCTTGAAAAACATTTTTAGCCTTCATGGATCAATTCTAGCACTTCTTTTATTTCCAGGCCTAGGGAAGAACTGAAAAGAATCAGGCTCTAGTTATCCAGGAGTCTACGTTGAACTTCACTGTGGCTAACTTCATTGTTGTTCTGTTCCCTTGGATTTCAATCAGCTGACAGAACACAGGTACTGTGGGCAAGAATCTTGCTGCAAAATTTAGGGGTCTGGATCTATCAATTTGCATAGATGGAGTTCGATGGAAGAATTATAAGTGCTATAAAACTTGTGCATCTACGTGATTAAAAAAAAAAAAGAGGAGCAGAGAACCTGTTCTCTGTGAAGCATTCTTGCATTCGAATTCAATATGCTCGGTGTAGGGATACCATCTCGGTGCTGAATCAGTTCAAACTCTTAACGTGCTTTCAAAGGAAACTTCTCTAATATCCCAAAGTCAATAGGGATGCCTTCAGAAGATGCGGGAAAATGAACATATACCCTTATCGAGCAACATTTTCTCAAGGGAAATCAAGGTGTTGTTCAGTTTCGAGATCTTTTGAAGCTCTGTCTGCACCATGGGTACAACCATTTTATGACCATGTATTGCTATCAGGATCCTAAAGCCTTATAGACATGCCCAGAGTTCTGGCCGGATAGGGTTTCTGTTTGGTTTTGGACATTGTCTCTATTAAAAGGGAAATACGCTCTCAGTTCTCTGTTTTAGGGAATCGGAGACGACTTTCCATTTTTCTTCAGATAACGGATCATCAATACTGTAATCTCCTACTTATTACGTATATGGATGTTCTTGATTTTCCAATCCAGCACGAGATTGTTTAAGAATATTTCCCAGTACCAAAAGGTCTTTCCACCCATTTATAAGGGCTAATTCCAGAAAAGAGCATCTCCTGGAAGATAGCAACACGGTTTTGCTGTTGTACCTGATCATAAGTAATCCTGTTATTAGAGCTTGTGCAGTATCAATGTCCTAATTCACGATATTTACTTACAGATTTCACAGAGGAATGTCTCTTCAGGCTCTTCTTTTTTCCAGTAAAATTGTCGAACGAGAAATGATTTTCCTCGGGATATTGGAGTCTGATCCCATTTAGGAAGCGGACCGGGACCGAGTAGTCCCAGACTGCTTATCTGTTAACTAACCTAACTGCTACTCTTCTTTCTCCGCTTTCTCAGTGGGGTGACCCTAGAGGAATCTATGGTCGATGGGTCGGTGAGTGTATGGCTAATGATGGATCCTTTCGATACAATTATGTAGAGACATCGATCGAGGAATGGGACTCCGCTACAACAGGTGCTATTGGAAAAAGACTCATGGGAGGGCTAGTTCTCAGATTCGCCCTTGCCTCTTGAAGGGCGAGACACAAAAGGTAAAGGTGGAGACAAGACAGCCGAATTTCGAAGGGAATCTGAGCCACCATATTTATTGAAGTCCAGCTGGTTTTGAAGCGACTATATATCCTCTGTATCCCCAGGGGGACATGGATCAATTCTCACATCACATATTCACTGTCCTCGTCAATGATTTAAAAACTGTTGACGCTGATGTGGAGAATCCAAGATCAGATCATTCTGTTACTATGTTCTTCAAATCCTTCTTACGAGGACCCTCCTACAAGACGATCGATGACCTGTGGTAGGATGTTCTTGAACTTCATTGTTGAGTAAGGAGAAGTTGGACAATGATCGGGTCTGCTAGGGTATTCGACGGACAGGTTTTGAGCTTGATTGCAAGAAGACAAAAGAATTAGAGCACCGACAATGGCATGTCTAGAGGCAGGCACGCAGAAGAACCGGGACAGTGCTCGTCTCTACCGTAAGAAACTGGGCCACATTGCTTGCCGGATGTTACAGCACAGCCATCAGAAACAGGAAGAGCTTCGATCAACACACCCTTCGTCTGTCTCAGATGGATCAAGATCTCGTAAATGAATACGATTAATATAGCTCGCTCGTTGGTATCCCCCACCACATTAGTGTCAACTAAATTAGGTAAATATACAATCAATGAGAGCTGCGATTGAACCGTCCCTTATTTACTCGGTGTATATCTTTTTTTTTCCTGCACATATTATATGATGTTCAAATATCATATAGAACTTAATTTTTTCCAAGTATTAGTATTAATTACTTCTCAATGCAATATTCATATTTATTGTTTTTTTTTAATGATAACTGTTGCAGGTAACCTAATGCATGGCTTCGGGGTTTCTCATGCAAATAAAATAAATCCCGCCGGGAAATAAATAACCCTTAATAATTGTCGCAGTCCCTCACCGTTTCGACCACTTTAAGATAAAATTTTACCTCACAATTCTCTATGGTTACCATTTAGAAAATAAGCTATACAACATATTTTTATATAAAATAAAACCATATGTTAAGCTAAAAATTATAAATAGTCCTCCAAAATTATTTTCAAACGCAAAGACCCGTGTACGAATTTTTACTAATTTCATTGGCTGTGGACCAAGGCACTCGGTAAAAGTCAGCTATTTGGCAAATATTCATTTAAGAATGTACCTATATAACTTCAATGCGCGTGTCAAAGTCATAATATTCTTCTCTAGAATAGCTAGCCCTAACAAATGTTAGGCGTTCGAATTAATTGCATAAACGTTACGTGATATTTTGGAAAAGAAATAAGTCGGTATCAAAAGAATCTTTTATATTCTATTGGTACAAAAAGATATAAATACGTTTTATGTTAACATAAGTAATTAAAGTTACAGTAATATTGTTAGTGTTAATCACATCTAAGGCACAAAAAGTTTTGAAAAGATTTTAAATTAGTACAAGGTAATACTTTTATATCAAATCAGTACAAAATATTTTAAATTTACCCTCATGTCTTATGGACTCAAGCTCATGGTGGATGCACATTATTCGCTTGGATAGTGGTTGGTGGGTCTAGAGAGTAAGGAAGGAAAAGGATAATAGAAAAAGTTTAATTTGACTTTGTTTTTGGATACGTAAAGGGTAATATAATTTACTTTTTTGATAAGTTTAAATATAACGAATGAATACTATTATGTAAAATAAAATTACACTAATATTACTTTTTTTTACTACTTATTTGAAATATTTTTGGAGTGCTGCACATTGCTCTGTGCCTAGGCTTTTCTTTCCCCCCGCCACCACCGGCGCTAGCGTTGGTGGCCCTGAAGCACGTGCGTCTCGGTGGGATAGTAAAGTGATTGCGGCTAATGTGTATTGTTTACTTGTTAACGATCCGCCACCTTCTCCTCCACTGTATTAGGATATTTCCCTCTATAAATGGAAAGCCCCCTTTCCGGGGAGTGTGCCCTGCACATACTTCTCACCTGAAGTATCTCCGTTTTCACGTACTATAAATCTTCGCACCACGCATTTCGTTTCTTCATGGCTTCCAATGACCAAACTTCTCGCTTTGGAGCCAAAGTCCAGGTATCCACCCTTGATGTGGAGCGAGACAACTTGATCATTGCACCCGAGGAGAGTGACCATGGCTTTGACTACTCGAAGCGATCTCAGTGGCTGCGGGCAGCCGTGCTGGGAGCCACCGATGGGCTCGTGTCCACCGCATCACTGATGATGGGCGTTGGCGCCATGAAGCAGGATGTAAAAGCCATGGTGCTAACTGGGTTTGCCGGTCTTGTTGCCGGCGCCTGCAGCATGGCAATAGGGGAGTTCGTCTCTGTGTACTCGCAGCTGGACATAGAAGTGGCCCAGTCAGAGAGGGAGGCGAATCGCGTGCCCCCAGGAGCAGCAGGGGGATCCGTCAACAGAGCAGAGCCGGAGGCCGGGGACCACTTGCCGAACCCGCTGCAGGCCGCCTTTGCATCAGCTCTATCGTTTGCTGTAGGAGCTCTGGTGCCATTGCTGGCTGCCTCATTCATAACCAGGGATTACAGGATGAGGCTTGGGGTGGTCATTGCTGTGGTGACCGTCGCTTTGGTGGCGTTCGGGTGGCTCGGGGCAGTGTTAGGAAAGGCTCCAGCTGTTAGGTCATCAATGAGGGTCCTGCTCGGAGGATGGGTTGCTATGGCCATCACCTTCGGGTTAACCAAGTTGGTAGGGTCGAATGCCCTGTGAGGTGATGATCGATTGAGAAATCATACGCTTAACTTTTCCATTAAGAAGGCCACGACTTTACACGCTTCGTGGAACTCAAACCTCGAGCTATAGTGACTGCGCAATAAGTCAAACTGTACACTGTGTGCTTGCCTCGAACAAGTGAGATGTACCCTATTTATATATATATATACACACATATTATAAGTGACCAAAATGAGTAGCTTCGTACTCTTATATGAAATCATTAGATTTTTGGTATATTTTTTACTATTAAATTAAATTTATTATATTTTTTATTTTATATATTTGTTTATTACACATGATACTTGTATATTTGGAATAGAGTAATAAAAACGTTGAGAGATAAAAGAGAACGGAATATTTTAGGATAATAATTAAATTTATAATTTCTTAGTTAGATTACTGTACTAAATTTTCTTTTTCCTTATCTTATATCTTCATAAGTTCATTAGTATACAATTTAGATCCTGTTGACATGATCTTATTGAGTCAGCAATTACCCGCTAGCCCAATTTTTTTTGGGTATTTTTAATGTAATCTAAATCTTGTAAAACTACTTTGTACAAAATTGTGGGGTTAAGGCCACCAACAGTGCCTCCAAATGGAAGATGATCGATCCGACAATTGATATGAGAAACAGCAAGATGGTATGATCCCGGAGATAACCACAGTCCAAAAATTTTCTAGTCAATCTACTGCTGTATATTTCCTTCTCGCACATATGAAGGAAGTATAATAAGAGTGACAGATCATCGCTGACTAGATTAAGTTGAAGTGTAGATTCTATGTCTTGCAGAGAATAATAGGATATCAATATCCCATGGTCCTCATCACGGATCGAAGAACCCCACAACCACACTTTGGAAGTCATTAGATTATGAAATCCCTGCAACCATGGTATACTGAGATCGATATGAACAACTATATATAGTTGTTGGGCTCCGTTGAACACGACAATTATTAGGTGGGACATTTACATGGATTCCTATGACCCATTTCTATCAGTCCTTTTTAACATATTATCCTTGCAACCAAGAATCGATTTGGATGCCGTTCTTGAGCCAATCGGGTGGGTTGTCTTTCCTTGGCATGGTGGGGGCAAGAATAAGCTTCTTAATTTAATGTCTTGCGATGTGAAATGCAGCTCGTCTTCAATAATGTTCCCCCCAATAACTTAAAAAGTTATTCCTCTTTTCTTACGTCACACATTCATGAACTTACCAACTCGATTTCTTTAAGTAAAAAAAGTGACTCTTTGTTTTCCCAATCACGAGAGGACGATCCAGCGACCGATCACATCTGCCATAAGATATGAGAGCGAGTTTGTAATACCATGCGGATACCGATGTCCAGCAGTGCACAGGGGTTCAGGGAAGGGACGACGAATGTCGAGGTACTCATCCCGCGTTGGACAAATTATAAAATCAGTAATGAGATATAATAGGTTTGAGCATCACTATTTTAAAACCATTAAATATGTATTAATCATTTTATCAGTGCTATATAATATGGCTGGTGATTTTGCTTTAAGTTAGAGTTTATCTTAAAGATCTGTGTTGAAATTATTTAAAAAGTATTTTTGATGTTAAATAGTTATTTTATAATATTACGGTATATTATTTTATTCTAGTAGATTCTGTATTTTTTTATTCTCAATCATCACTTAGCGTATAAAATATTAAAATTGACTATATTAATATTATCGTCTTAGAATCAATCAATGAATAATTACGCTTTACTCCCCTTAAGTTCACCTTTTAAGACCACCACCTCTTCTAGATTCTCTCCCCCGTATTATTCAACAGGGAAAATCTTAATCGCCATACAGTAAAGGCAACTCAATTATGAGCCCAAAGTGACACATTAATAATTAAAATTCAGCAGGCACTTGATGATGAGCTCCTACTAATAAGCGCAAGTTGCCGCGCAGAGGCATTATTATTATATTCTCTAAGAATTGTTTAATATTAATAATTCACAATGTATATTCCAAATTGTTCACTAGGCGATAGAAGCGGCTGATCGTGGAGATTATTTTAAGCAAAATGTGCCAGAGGATTGCCCGAAGATATTGCATTATTATCAAATCTATGCTGAGATTAATTAGATCACTCACTAATGCACCATGGAGCCTGAGTTCTACATGCCCATTTTTGCTTAGTGATTTTGTTCAAGGAAGTCAGTCGGACCAAGAACTCGATCGCTTGACCCATAGTAATGCCTTCACGGTGACGATCCACCGGGACGCCGTCGGTAGTGGACAAAATCGGTAAAATAAAATAAAATAAAATAAAATAAAAGAGTGAGAATCTTATGGTTTTTTAAACCAATTCCTCCTCCCGAATGTTCGAACCCTAGAAAACATCGGTGGAATGCGCCGGTGGCCGTCACTAAACTTCGAGCAAGCTGGGTCGGCTAATTACTTTTTCCATGAGTTCCGGCCGGAGAGTGTGAGGACCGATGTACCGTGTAAAATGAGGCGAAACTCTTCTAACTCGGTATCGATCGCTCAATGGATCATGCAATGTTTGTCTGTGACAAAATACACCGACCATCAAAATTTGAGGGTGCTAAATAAACTTCTTTCGAGATGTTCGCTCACACATGAGTTGTATGCTAGCTGAATTATTTATTATTGTAATTTATTATTAGTGGAAAAAATTATATTAAAAAAAGGATTCAGCGGTGAAGGTAATAATTTGGGTAAGTCGATTTTATTTAATTTATTTAATATTAAATAAAAAAATAGTTGAGCCTACTGTGGCTTGGCACATACACTGAACCTGTGAGAAAGAAGCTCTTCTTATTTTGCGCTCATTTTTTACCATTGATGGGCGCACCAAACGGAAAGATGACAGCACCTTCTTCCTACGCCTATAAAATCCGTCACGCGGGTCTGTCGACCCATCCCGTGAGGGTGCTCTCTCTTTCTCTCTCTCTCTCGCCCCCCTGATTCTCGCCGGATTTCCTGGAGAGGCGAAACTCTTGTGCTGCTCTGCTCGAGCCCTTTACAGATAAGTTGCTCTGCTCTTACTGATTCGGTGACATTTTCGGCTCAGCGATTTCACTGAAGTTTGGGTTTTTCGTGCCATTTTCGTTGATTTTCTGCGACTGGGTGGGTCTAGGAGTTTGGGATTATCTCCTTGATCTCTGGAATTTAGAGCCTGTCGGTGAAATTTTGAGGTTCTGCGCTTGGTGATTGGTTAAAGTTGTTAGTCTGCAGGAGAAGACAGGATCTGGGGTTTGTTCAACAGAGGTAGGGGATTTCTTGTTGATGTATATCGTGGAGAGAGGGTCTGACACGATCTAGGGCTTTGGGGGTAATGAACCTTGAGTGGCTAGTTTGAGTGAATTTTCTAGTTTGGGAAATGGAAGGGAATATGCCTCAGGGAGGCATGATTCCGAGTGGCCCTTCCTTTGGAGGTATTGATTTGCAGAGATCGATGCAAATCCACCATCAAGGGCCACCTCCTCATGTCCTCCACCACTCTCAGTCTCGTCAAGCTCCCTACGAGGGATTCCCTCTCACTATGAGTACCCTGCAGAGTGGTGACCAGAAAATATCCCCTGGGGATTTCAACAAGGGAGATAGGTGCAAGAACTCCCCAAGTGATGAAGACGATCGGAGCTTAACTGAAGATGGAATTGACAACTCTAATGATACGAATAGAGGGAAGAAAGGGTCTCCATGGCAGAGGGTGAAGTGGACTGACAAGATGGTGAGGTTGTTGATTACTGCTGTCTCTTACATAGGCGATGACTCATCCTCAGATTGTGGTAGTGGGGGAAGGAGAAAGTTGGGGCTCTTTCAGAAGAAAGGCAAGTGGAAATCGGTCTCAAAAGTGCTAGCAGAGAGAGGTCATCATGTGTCACCACAACAGTGTGAGGATAAGTTCAACGACCTCAATAAGAGGTATAAGAAGCTTAATGATATATTGGGTCGTGGAACTTCATGTCAGGTCGTGGAGAATCCTGCATTATTGGATATGATCGATTTTCTCTCAGAGAAGGAGAAGGACGATGTTAGGAAGATATTGAGCTCGAAGCAACTGTTCTATGAAGAGATGTGCTCTTACCATAATGGGAATCGTCTACATCTTCCTCATGACCCGGAACTTCAGCGTTCCCTGCATCAGGCTTTGAGAAGCAGAGATGATCATGAGAGTAATGATGCCAGGAGAAACCACCACGATGACTTCGATGAGGATGAACAGGATTTTGAAAACGATGACCAAGATGAGTATGAGGAGAGCCACATGATGTACAGTCTCCCAACAAGGACTCAGGGTCCTGCAAAGAGGATGAAGCAGAGCTTGACCCATGAAGATGTTACTCAAGGCACCTCTCTTAGCAATCCTCATGATTGCAGCAAGGGCTCACATTCACACTCGCAGCCTGATATGAATAAGGGGATCTCAGGCAGTGCAAGAGCAGCTTGGTTACAGAAGCCAACGATGGAATCTCGATCAATACAGTTGGAGGAGCAGAAGCTGCAGATTGAGGTGGAGATGTTGGAGCTGGAGAAGCAGAAATTCAAGTGGGAGAGATTCTGTAGAAAAAAGGACCGTGAGCTGGAAAAGATGAGGGTGGAAAATGAGAGGATGAAGCTCGAGAATGAGCGGCTGGCTTTGGAGTTGAAGATGAAGGGGATGGGCATGGACTATGACTAGTAGTTGAAAATTGCAGTGTAGGCCTCCTCTTGCAGCAGACTCGGTTATCTTAACTGGATGTCTGGCATTGGAAAATTTCAAGGGGTTTGACTGCAGGAAAGACTTTCAGTTATGATTATGATAATTTTTGGGATTATCGTAGAGGAAGCCTAGGTTTCAGTGAATATTAATGTCAGATTTTCTTTTGGTTCCCCTTTCACTTGTTTGTCTGCTGAAATGAAACTCTTATTTTGCTCAAATGGGAGATGATTTGGCCACCCACTTCGTTGTTATATGCCTGTAGGCTGTACATGATTATTTATATGCATAATGAGTTTTTCCTTAACGTCTTGTGACAATTTTTTTGAATAGTTCACTTAGATTATCATTTGCACAGCATTTACTAATATCTACGGTAAATCTTTGATATGACTGAAGAATGGCAGTGATTGTATTTGCACGATTAGGGGTATGGTGTATACTGCACAGGATCTGCGATTCTTAAAGAAGTCTTCACATTTGGAAGTGTTTGATGTGATACCCATTGCAATGTTTCTGGTTTTTTCCTCTTGTCCAAATATTTTCCTCTCAATGTTACAAAACTTTCCAGATAAGAATTGCACGGTTTCTAAGTCATGAATCTATAATACTAATGGAGAAATGACCAATTTGAAGCTGTGTCAGCTACAGGCAATGAGATATAGAAATTGAGGTCTAAGTTTGTTCTGTAAGAAGGATCTGTTTGTTTATTCTGCCAATTCGTCTATTGACTTGGTGGGGATTCTGGTATGAAGCTGTCTTTACGTCCGTTCTCCTTATGTAGTGAAGATTTATTTGGCCATAAATCGCATATCGGGTGAGTATTTATCTCTTCTGCTTCCTGAATGATTCAACTTGTTCACACTCCCAATGAGCCAGTCCCAACACTGAAGGATCTACATGGGGGTACTCATCATAGTCTCGCTCTTTCACATCTTTCTTCCTTCAAGTGCTCGAAGTATCAAAGCGCATTCTTGCAATCAAAGTGCATTCTTGCAATCTACACAGCCTGTACAAGCGCTGGAAGTACTGAAATTTCGACCTTGGTTTTCTCTATTATAACTTCTCATGTTCTTTTCTTTATCCTAATTTTATCAGGTGAGACAACTTCTACTTAATTAGAATTGAAGAAACGAATAGAACCATCGAAAATAAACAAACTTAGAGGGAGCCTAAGAGGGAACTTTGAAAAATATGAGGAAACATTCTTATGATTTCGACTGAATTGTATGGGCATTATCATAAGATCATCCCTTAAGAGGCGATTTTTCCATAGAAGTGATAAGAGAGAATCAGTTGAACTGAGTTGGACGTGGGTGGTCATTGTCACTTGGTAGGACCCTCTTACCCACCTACCATGTGCACATTTTCTCACCCAATACGTTGATCTTTTTTGGCTCAATTTTGAAGACTGTCTCTCTGCATTTTATTCCACTTTTAATTGTTAAATACTACTGTCTATTAAAATAGAGATATATAGAAAGTTAAAACTTGGTATTATGATATCACTTTTAAGGACAGAGCATCATGAGTTTGATATTCACTAGTGGGAACTTATGATCGAGAGTCCAGTCTAATATTCGAAAATGCTAGCTTTAGTCCAAACCTTGTGGATGGCCGTACTTAAAGCCTCTTCCCCATAGTTTTGCCAGAAGCAGACTAATTCCCAAGTACCCAGAAACAGAAGTTGGGAATCCCTGATTAACCAGACTAATTCTCAAGTCACCCAGAAACAGCTCAGGCCCAGGCCCACCTTCCCCATCAGACTGGGAGCTCTCAGTTGGACCCACTCTCTGCATTTCAGGCTTCTGAAATCTGCTTGACTGGACACCAAATTGGCTTGTGAACTGGGAGAAGCTCGGAGAAAGAGGGCAGTGATGTTCAGAGAATCAGGTGAGCGATGAAGTGAAGTGATAGGTCAACGCTGGTGGTCGAGAAGAATGGTGCAGATGATGTTTTATGGTGTTCTTTTACTGGAGGAATTATGATATCTTCTGAAGTGCGATACCCTTCATTTGTTTCATCTTGGTCGAGAAACGGAGGAGGAGTTCCATCTCCCGAGTCCTCCAGGTGTTGCTCAGACCTAGCTCTCCTCCTTTTGATGTTAGATATCAGTACCTATGAGCATCAGCTCCCTTTGAAAAGGATGTGATCCTTTCTCTGTAATCGCCAACCGGTCGAGTCCATGCCAACAGTATGACAGTAATTATCGTCAAATAATCTACACCATCCAAGAGCTGTCGGTAGCATAGCCGAGGAAGGCCAAATGTGCAGTGAGCTTGATACTCCCACTGGATCTTCATTACAGAGAGACAGCCTTTGTTCAATAGAATAGAGAGAATGGGGGGAACAGATGAATTTTTCTCGTTCATAAGTCACTTGAACAAAAGCTGCGGTTCCATTGGATGAACTTCCGTTGCCAAATATTACTAACGGTTCATAGTCTCTGCTCAGCGCGTCTTCCTGACATTGAGCTAAGCTTTTGCTGGAGAATATCTTGTCATCTCTCGGAGGAGTGCTCTTCCAATCAGCTTACCAAACAGTCTCATACTTTATATAGGACGTTTCACTTGCTACAGTGCAAAAACCGGATAATTGTAGACTGAGACACATAAAATCTTGAGGAGAACATGCTAGTCCAAAACGATCATTGGATCTACGATTGGATTACCCTTTTATTATGAGAAAACTACTTAAATTTTCAGTAGGTTACATTACGTTGATTTTCTACACGGATGAGACAAGATCTTGAAAAAAAAACTGAAAATCCTGAATAGGTTTAGGAACAAACAAATGTATATATATATATATATATTAATGAAGTTTTCACTCTATCTATCTATGGCAATAGCACCAACCTCTTGAATCACTGGCGATTGCAACCCTGTGGAACTGCTTGTCGAGAGCCAACTTTCTTTAGCTTCTCTCCACCGTGGAAGAAGACGAAGAAGAAGAAACCACAAACAATTTGCAGATGATTTAGGTTGCTGAGCAGAGAGGGGGTTGACAGAGTCTTGACAAGTGAGCACAGCTTTCACCATCATAAGAAGTGCCAATCAAAAGCTGCACTTCATGCTCTCTTCCAGATCTCCTCTCCATCATGGAGGCTTAAATGAACTCCATGTCTCTTCTCTCAGAGCTTCCCCGCCTTCCATTGAAGGAAGTGGAGGAAGAAGAAGAAGAAGAAGAAGAAAGGAGGAAGAAGGAAGAAGAGAAGTAGATATGCCTCTCTCTCCCCCTCCCTGCTTTTCTCTCTCCTGTAATACTTATACAGAAAAGTTCTAATCAACAACTGATTATGGTATCGAAAACCAGCTATTGTAGGTGGTGATCAGCGGCAATTTAAAAGTGAAACCGACAATTAAAAAAGAAGCAGGCAATTTTTTATTGTTAAGATTTGATCCCACGTCGAGAAAGAGAAACCAACACCTGATTCCCATTTTAACTATTGGAAATTTCGATGACCGAAGAGAGAGGAACAAAAATCGTTCATTTAATTCGACAGAAAGGAAGAGCTGATGGGTTTCAAATCTCATTCCTGGAAATGGTGAAGCGTGGTCAGTGGGTTCCCTTGGCATGCACTGTCCTCTTTGATTACTATTTCACAGCTCACAGCTCACAGCTCACAGAGAGAGCAAATCCTATTAAACTACGGAGTAAACTCCAAACGCAAAGTACTGCGAGACGCCCACACCTCATGAGTGTAACACGGTCATGGGGCACCAGGTCAGCACCACATCAGCATGACACACGTAAGCGAGACCCCATTTTTGGTTTAAAATGAACAGTGACCATGACGACGGTGTCTCAGCAGGAGAAAAAGGAAAAAAAAAAAAAAGCATAGTGGTATTGAGTTGAGTGTCGGCTGTCATCTCAACTAAAACATTGTGGACCGTAGTGGAGATGCATGGAATTTACCCTAAAATATATTCGAACTGTTAACGGAAGTTTCAGCTTCGAATAATAAAAAAAAATTGGGCGGAGCCAATTGCTGTCAAGAATCTTGGATCAGCTAAATGTTCGAGTAGCCATCCAAGGACTTGTTCTTGGAACTTAGCGAGTTGATCAGGTTAGTAAATTAGACACTGTCTTTCCATGCGTCATACGAGTGTGAACTCGGAGGGAAAAGGAAGGGAGGAGATACATGATGAGAGCGGGGAGGTTTCAGAATTATGTTAAATACGATTAATCTCAAACAATTCTGGATATTAAATAATGATCATACCGGTGCGCAACATCCTGGAAGTTTCATATTTTCTGTATAATAATCTAGCTGAATGACCTGATTTTCTTATTCATCCCCAGTTGGGGGTGTGTGAAATTCGAAGTTAAAAAGAGCGTCAAATCAAGATCATGTGGATCGAGATCTCGAGAAATAGTGCGCACTGATACAGTGACTATTCGAATCTTTTGTTGCCGAACTTTCGGAGTATTTTCGCAGATCATCATTTATGGGGGACGAGTACCGGAGTAGCCAATCCATTATATATTTAATGAATCAGCGCCACTGGAGGGGAGATTGTTCAAATTATGCTTTGAGCAGAATAAATGACTGCGGAGCATGCAGCCTGCAGGGCCCAATAGGAAGAAGGGTGGAAGACAAAAATACAATTACATTCATCAGCAAGAATTCACTTTGGAATCTTCTCATCTCGATAGTGACTAATTCTATCTCAAGTGTGAATTCAGTTACGCGTACAAAGCTGCTTTGGTCTCTAACGGATGGAGAGTACTGTCGGGGAGGATTCGAGACTCAAAGCCCCTTTCATAGTTTTATCCCTAGTCCATCGTGATGCCAACAAGAAGATAAGAAAAATGTCATATTCGGTGCACTGACTACGGTCAACTTCATCTCGATCAAGTATGGACTTAATTAGGTCCGCACTCGAGGTGTTTTTGAGCTTCAAGCTCCTGCACTACACATGAAGTCGGTCCATATAAAGTTCAACTTGACATTTGTAAATACCTTGTGATTATTCGGAGATATGGACTGATGTGAGAGAGATCGAAGCAAAGGAATCAGGTTGGTGGAGCACTTAAAATATCTCATCCTAAGAATATTTACAAGTAGTGGTTAAAGAAGAAAGAAGGGACAGCAATTGGGACCCCCATCACTTTTTATTGGTCACGCATGTGTGGCTTTTTAGAAGATAATACTGAATACCTTGCATTGGAATTCTTTATTTCCAAGTGGCCAATCTCAAGCATTTAAAATATGTCGGAAATGAGTTTAATACATTAGCATCACTTTCGATTTGAAATTAAGAAATTATGAGTCAGATTTAATCAATAGAACTCACTGTATTATTCTATTCCCATCTTCCTACTATCATATTCTATATCATCGAGCCTTATAATATAAAGAAGGAGAGAAAGTTAGTGGGAGTTTGTTTAAGTTTAAAGTTTGTGATGGATCGGTGATGGACGATGACATGGCACTAGCAGCATCTCCATGATTCTTATCATGTTGAAATTCTTGAGAAAGTAGGTTTGGTACATCAGTATTAATATCATTCTCGGCATGGGATCGCATGCGTGTGCACATGAGTTGTCTCTGGACGAAGGTAAATATGCCAGAATGGAGATCTTTCCATCAGCAGGCTCTCCGCTTTTCTTTTAGTCAAAGAATTGCAGTTGGATGGAGTATTGGCTAGGGTTTCGCGTGTGCCACTTCTAATGATGATGGTATTGTGATCGCAGCAGAACTTAATAAGAGTCTTTTATCCCTAGACCAACGCTTTGATTATCTACATAGAAACCAAAGTCTATCTACCGATCAGAAAGACTGAAGGATTCAAAAACGGGTCCGATCTGCCGTGCATGACTTGGTTAGTCTTAGATCCTTCTTGGTTAGGGAAGACGTGATCAGACCGCCCGTACAAAGGACTAAGCCAGTACGTGATGATGATGTGTGCATGCTTTTGAGTCATCACGTTCACATGTTGGTGGCTGAGAAATCTTCTAGAACAACCATAATTACGGCGAGCTGGAAATCCCAAATTTATGGGCGATCGAGTTTGGGGTACTCTGCATCTTTCATGACACCAACCTTACCCTGTATGCCGGAAATCTGTTAGGCCACGTGAAACTCTGAGCTGTGCCTGTTATAGGAAACGGCCCGGTCTGTCAGAAAGAAAGCGTCTGTCATCTGACTGGTGGACTTGATAGCTCAAGGCCATATATGGATGTGGGGGGGTGGGCTTGTGAACTTTGTATAGAGCTTGGTTGGCAATTTTGGGGGGTAGTAATTCACCATTAGTTGTCACTGAAGGTCGCCGGGTCTGCTGCTTCACCGCTGTAGCCCCCATAGATTCTGACGGTACGTTTCTTTCGTAACCTGATTGGCACAGCCAGTACGAGTAGGAACCAAAAAAATGGCCTTTCCGGCTTGCAGAAGGAATCAATATGAATCAGATTGATCGGCTTGCTCGCTCGCCCGGAACCCAGAGAATGAGTCTTACTTACATTGATATGCTCAGTGCTAGTAGCCCTTTAGCTGCATCTGGTGCGATTCCGACAGCATCTCTTCGGCCGACACCGTGGCTCGACCAAAAGGCCGCCTCGGCTCGTCCGACAATGCAGACCGCGCATTCCGGTTTCGGGAATTGAACTCCTCTCCGGAAGGGAGAAAAGCATGTCGGAGACTGTGGTTAGTGCTGTCAACAGTTCCTTGGGATTTGTTGGGTGGCTTGGAAAAGTCTCGGTTGGTTGCCTTGGTCCTTTCGGTCCTCTTTGTCAGTCCGTTGGCATTTCTAATTCTAACGGTCAAATTTAGTTGGGGAAGTTGACGATTCGTTCAGTAACTTTCTGAACCATCATCATTTACCCCCCAAAAAAAAAGAAAAAAGAAAACATTATGAAGCATCATATTTTTTTTAAAAATTGCCTAAAAAACTATAAAAAAAATTTATACTTCCATCCCTTCACATAATTTACCTTATTACGAGTTGAATTAGTATAAGCTTATGAATTATGGATTATGAATACTATATATGAAAATAAAATTTAAGAAAATACGATCCGTGTCCGTCGATTCACGAAAGTGAACCGATATTAAAAAAAAGGGGGTTGGCAACATGGAGCCCACTCCTCGTTCACACTTGGTAAGATTCTAATCGGTGATAATCTTGCCGCAAGATTTGGAGGGTCTCTTTCGCTTTCGTCTTCGCTTTCGCAGTCCCCCATACGGCTTTTGGGCCCTTTTCTTCGGCTTCAAGAACAAGAGACCGCCATCGTCGGGCAAAGACAAAATCAAGAAAAGGAGTCCCCCTCCGATGGTTTTACCACAACCTATTGGTTCGGAGAATCTGTCAGGACTTCCTGTGCTATAAAGTGATTCGATTAAAGATCAAACTTTTAAACCGCAGGTTCAGATTATCCGCCACCCGCATGGTCTGTCGGCTGCACCATAAGGCATGATTGGAGGACCTTGTTTAGCTGTTCTTAGCAACGGTTGCTCCCTCGGACCAATGATCTTCGACGAGTGGGGTGGGGTGGAAACGTGGAACCATTGGCTTCACATGCTGTCCTATAATATTATAAATCGGAAACTTTTCCTGCACACTAAACGTGCATAGTATCATTCACAGCCTCCAGAGAGAGATTCATAGCAGCAACGCCACCACGGCTAAGGCTATCGGATGCGTCTGGACGCAGAGGAGGGCAATAATTGACATTGACCTGCACTTGTCGTTGGCATCTTATGGCAATGTGAACATAATATAATATGGACTGATGTGAACACAATATAATATGGACTTACATGTTGCGTATTAGTCTCTGTCGTCTTTTTTTGCACAGTGCGTGAAAACCTAATATATACATATACGTGTGTGTGTGTGTGTGGAGGGTTTTTTAAGAGTCAAAGGTCAGTTTTATATTTGCTCCTCTATTCTACGATATCATCAATTAGGCGATCTCAACCGCAGCCTGGATGCCATCGCATTCGACGAGGAGTAGGGGTCTATAACATTTAGAAAAGCTTTTTATGTTAATCTACTATGGATTTAATAGATTGACCAATCTATAATTAATCATTAGGTAATTAATAAGGGTCTAGCACTTCATAATTTGTTTTACTTATGGAATTTAGATCCAAAATGGCCCATCTTAGCTTTAGATTAACCTCCGCCGCGGGGCAGACCCACCTACGCATCAGTAAATCAATCCACGGAGGGGCACCCAAGCTGACATGTTCCTCCGGGGACCTGAAGAGGTAAAATTGTCGAACAGCAAGAACGGATCAAAGTATTGACCATACGCCTCGTGCACTTCCTTCTAGAGCGAAGCACAGCATTCGCAGTCATTGACTCGCGTGGCCCCCGAGAACCAGCAAATGGATGCGTGCCACGTCAGATCACACTGCGGTGGATTAGAAGGCACCTTCAGTCTGTCACCGCCGCTTCCCTCCTCAAAGTTCAGACCATTCTCTTTCCCAACACCGGAGGACCCAGTCCAAAGTCCCCCGATAAAAGCCTCTCCTCCCATTGGCGTTCCGACACAATACCTTCACCTCCCTCCCTCCCTCCCCCTCTCTCTCTAGGCTCTCTAGCCATCAGCTTCTCTCTCGATAGAGTTTCCTCGATACCCAGTTTCAAGATCTGGGTATCATCACTCTACTCGCATAACAAGACCTCCGAGTGGCTTCAAGATTCAGTTTTGATTCAAAGGGGTTGAAGCTTTCCGTGCTCTTGTTCTTGATTTTGTGGCAGAGGGTCTGAGGATTTGAGGGGTTTCGGTGATCAGGGGTCTGGACTTGGCTTTCATATGAGAATGCCCGCCACTGATTTTCAGGTCCTCCATATTGGTCGTTCGATCCTCGGCCGAGGTCGAGACCATGCGGCCCATTCGGTGGAACGCAGGCCCTCCCAAGAGGCCACTGGCCTGGGGCCGGAGCTGGAGGCCTTCCAGCGTCATGTCACGGAACAGTTTCTCGACCTCTCTTCTGCTGGGGCGGAAGAGCTGCTCTCCCTCCCGTGGATCGGTCGACTACTCGACACATTCCTCTGCTGCCAGGAGGAATTCAGGGCGATCTTGTTTAACAACCAAGCCCTTGTCTCGCGGGCGCCGATGGACCGCTTGATCGCTGACTTCAATGAGAGGACTGTGAAAGCTCTGGATGTGTGTAATGCGATTCGGGATGGGATTGAACAGATCAGGCAGTGGCAGAAGCTGTTGGAGATTGTCTTATGTGCGCTGGAGAGTCAGAGGAATCTGGGGGAGGGCCAGTTCCGTCGAGCGAAGAAGGCCCTCATTGATTTAACCGTAGCAATGCTCGACGAGAAGGATTCTGGTTCCAGCGTGGCCCACCGAAACCGTTCTTTTGGGAGGAACAACAATTCATCCAGGGACAGTCACCGGTCTCTGAGCCACTTCAGATCGCTCTCCTGGAGCGTATCAAGGTCTTGGTCTGCTGCTAAGCAGATTCAGGCGATAGGAAATAATCTCTCTGCTCCTAAAGGGAATGAAATTGTGGCCACAAGCGGTCTTTCTGTGGCTGTCTTCACGATGGCTTCAATCCTCTTGTTTGTAATGTGGGCACTGGTGGCTGCAATCCCGTGCCAGGACCGTGGCCTGCAGGCGCACTTCTCAATCCCGAGGCAGTTCACCTGGGCCGCCCCAGTGCTCTCGCTCCACGACAGGATCATCGATGAGTCCAAGAAGAGGGAGAGGAAAAATTCCTGTGGGCTGCTCAGAGAGATCTATCAGATTGAGAGAAGTTCAAGAATGATGAATGAGATGGTGGATTCAGTCCAATTCCCATTGACCAAGGAGAAGGAAGGGGAGGTGAGACAGAGAGTTGAGGAACTGGTTCAAGTGTTAGAGGAGGTGAAGGAAGGGTTACGCCCTATGGAGCGACAAATTCGAGAGGTCTTTCATCGGATTGTTCGAAGCCGAACTGAGGGGCTCGATTATTTGGGAAGGGCAAGCAGTCACGAATGAAACCTGCAGACCCTGCAGGACTCTGGTGTTGGAAACTTTGGAACTGAAAAGAATATGGCTAATCCAGGCACGCAGAGCTCTAATAAGATGCCAACCAGGTGGCCTAGTTTGTATAGAACCATCCAGAAACTCGTGTAAAGATTAAGAACACTGATTTAGAGTATGTGTACAGATCGTCATCGGTCTGATGATGCTTTGTGGGTTCCGCTCTATAATCCAATTTCTTGGACTATATCACATCTTCATACTATGGCCAACTTTCCACGGAAACTGGTTTGGTGTTTGGACCATTTTCCTCGCTTTTGTTCTCTCGTATTAGCAGAGATTATGGTTGTCATCCAATTTTGAGTGAATAAGCTGTAAAGTAGATCAGATTTTCTGGCACTCTGTAGATTGTTCGTTCTCTGTGTGGCAAATCTGGACAGATCATTGAATGACATAAGAACAAAACGTATCGGCAGTTTTTATTGTCGAATTCCATCCACATTCCAGTTCCCATTGCAGCGAACATTGCTCAGACCGAGAGTCCATTTTAAGCTCATTCCTCTATCTTAACAGCGTCCTCATGTTTCTTGTCATTCACTTCTTCAATCCGGCTCCATCTCGGGTATGATCTATACTCCTACGTGGGATTTCACGACTTCTTGAAAATGTCAATTTGGACTATTTTGTTGAGTCGGTAGTTGGAGCCTTGTTGAGCTTGAATTACTGCAGAAGCTATCGCCTTCTCAGGGCTCGGTTGACTTTGACCCTTTCAGAACCTTCCCCCTGAAATTTTCTTTTGTTTGACTTTGACTGATTCCTCCTATACGGGGTTCCTCACATGGGTTCGTGATCGTACTGCCGCCAGGGGGACAAGCATTGCCATTGGCCGGTCGGTGGGCCCCAAGAAAGAGGCTAACTGGCCAAGCAGCTAAGGGTGCGGGCCCCATATTGTTTAGATTTTTCTATCATTATTGCTTGACCCCTAATCAAAAGTCGTCTTTTTCTAACCCCCGGTGGAACCAGATCAAAGTCTTTTGAAGGGAAAATCTTACATAGTTTTATTTTGTGACGATGAATGATCAATAAAATCATTTTAATTTGGATATTATTATTATTATTATTAGGATAGTTAATACCCATTTATTGCAATTAGATGATACTTTCTTATGTATAAGCACCAAAACCTTTCCACCAAGTAAGTATAAGCACGTTCCCACTTTTCTTCCTTTGTATATTTTCCCCAAGGAAAGATCGAGACTAGTCAAAAGTCAAATTTGTTCATTACGGGAACCTCGATCAATCTAACCCATTCGACTGACAAGTCTGGATGACCTAATAAGGACCGGAGCCGAGATTGCCATTGCTATATACATCAGCTCAAATTAAAGAAACGCTTTCACTGACGTCTTCTATCTGCAGTGAGACGAATCCGGAAGTAGAGGACATAAAATGGATATTCTTGTTGCCTTAGGCAAGATTTATCCCATTCCAATTCTTATACCAACGATGAAATTGATGAATGGGCTGAAATCTTTATTCCCAATAGAAAAACAAAATCCATGATCCTAATCAAGAGAACTTCTGGAACTGGTGATCGTTTGCTGAGACTTCACCATCAGCGCTGAAAGCTGACTTGGTCTGTGAGAGCATTGGCCCTGCTCACGGCAACTACTCGTTACCTGTGACCGAATTTAAGGGCCATCACAGCCCCCTCTTTATTGTTAAAAGGCAACCCCTGTCGTTTTCCTCTTAATGCTGGTTGGTCTTCATGACAAGTTCTCCCCAATGGTGTAAAGAATGATCGAGAGACGAGGAAGATTGATCTGATTTGAGAAAGTGATGGAGCATGTTGTGTTTCTCCTTTAGTTGCTGTGTTAGCGGTGGGGATAGTATACTGATTTATGCCTCGGCTCCATCCAGAACTTGTGTGCATCTGATATGCATAATTTAATCGAAGAAATTGTTTGCTCTATAAGGAATTTTGCACTCTTGTGAGGGATATTGTGGATGAGGAATATGGACGAAATGCTAGAGAGAAAATGAGATGCATGAATCACACCCAAGGCATGCGAAGAAGGGTGCTGGAGAACAGTTCAACTGGGTCACCGTCATTTTTATCTTCAATGTAGTCAACCACTTCTAGATGGGAACAGCTCAACTTCCTCTTATCTGGGTCCCTTGCCGTACAACTTATCGGGTGAACCTCGCAAAATGAGATTAATTCACTGCGGAAGGAAAAGGGCTGTGGACTGCAAATGAGCATAACCAACAACGTTTCATTTTCCCAGTTTTCATCCTAAGACTCTCTAATTGGTAGAAGGATTCAGGAATTTTATAATCCGATCTGGAATAAGTCGGTTTTTTCTGTGCTTGTAGTGACATGTATACACATTGAATTTGCAAGAAATGAAAAGCACAATCAACTATGAATTACTTCGCCCCTAGCTAGATGGGGAGTATCAGTCCTGCTCGAGAGCAAGGCTAATCTCCAGTCCAGCGTATAAAGGTTTGGCTCTAATTCCTTTGTGGATAAGAGTATAGCAGTTGGCCAGTGAAAGGCCTCGAACTTGCTTAGATGATCACCAAGTACTGAACTCGTCTTGATGAGATTGGGGCAGTGAAATCAAGAACTGACTGAGATTCAAAAACATGTCGTTGTTGCAAGCTTTGAATCAGGAGGCTCCTTCTGCCTTGTTCTGTTTTTAGCTTTCGTGGTCCTGGTGGTGGGTGGGTTAATATTTTATTTTTCTGGTTTTCACAGAAATGCAGAAGATACTGTAGGCATTTGTTGTATTGACACATCTTCTGCTTCTCATTCAATGCGTGGTAAATAAACTTCCTGATCAGATTATGAACGAAAATAATTCACTTGGAGATGGATCTCCAGTGGTATGATGCTGTTTGCCCCCTCATACAACACTAGTAGCTTCTCCTCGCGAAAATAATTTGCATTCTCAAACCCAGCAAACTCTTAATTCCCTCGGACAGCAATCTCTCTTCCTCTGTTATCCTCCTAAGCTCGAGATGCAAATCACCTTGAATAAGTGACGGAACATGATTTTGTCCATTTATATGTTCTCTTCTAAGAAAACTTCCAGAGCCACAAGCAGATAGATGCAGCACTGCTGTTGTATGTCAACAACCATTCTCCACTGATCTTCGACCATATAGCTGGCTGATGATATCCTATCGTCCCCTCAGGAAGCCAACGGTTGTTTCCATCTGCAGCATCACTTAGCGTATAGATCACTTGGACAATTGACATATGTACATGGCAAAGCCATGAACTCTGAATCGGGCCATAATATCAATTTAATCCTTCTCATTTTTGCTTGCTTAATTGGACATACATAATAATCTAAAAACTGCCAATTCCCAATTCTCTGCCCTGTAGGATCAGACATTCTTTAAATGGATAAATACAAGTCATTGGATTTCACATTGATATTCAGTCTTATTTTAGCCTTTTGCCAATATTAATCAGTTCCGGGTATTGCTGCAATGGCTAATACCAATGGAATTCGGTCATGATATGGTCCGATTCTCTGCTCAGTAAACGTCTATGATGAAGTATCAACATTGAGGAAACTGACGGTTCTCTTGTCTTGCTGTTTTCTTTTCCATGAAAATTCACATTCCAAGTACTGATCGAAGAGAAGGGTCAAGCAGCATACCACAACAATGCCCAGATAACCATCCCTTGCAAAATCTACTTTAGACCCTCTGATTTTCCATATTGATGATCGGCCTACTCAACGTCTTTGCAAGAACCTGGACCTGCAAGCATACCTTGATCTTTTCTATCACAGCATCATCACTTTGGTTGGACAAACGGAGAGCTGTCTGAAGCTCAAGTAGCCCCGATCCCGTGATCCATCAACACCTTTTACATCTTACGAGGAGGACTCGCAGCAGATAAATCAATATGCTAAATCCGGCGCACTTTCCCTTCTCTTCTTTTACTTTTTTTTTGCTGTTTCTTTCTTTGGCTGATCTGTTTCTGCTGTTCTTCTGGCAGAAGCAGCTTGTGCTGTGATCAGTTGTCCCCTAACTTGCGTATGAAAGAAAAATGCACGGCTGGTGAGGTGGGGTGTAAATATATCACAGGAAAAAATAAGATCTTAATAACGTAATCATTATCTACCAGTAAAAAACTTTTGAATTGCTTGAGATTAACATTTGAGCCAACTAGAAATTCAACAGGCCGAGTGGGGCTTGAGGCTTTGCTCGCGTCTGGCTCAACTCGATCCTGATTGGTGGTTCCTTCCCAATTGTGTCAAAATTTTGAGCATAATTACAACCATTAGTCATCCAAGCAGCCTAATTATTCAGAAACTTAATATTAAAAAATCGTAGATCGACACGTTCTCTTTAGCTACCTTGCCGACAATTTGACCGGCAAAAGTAAAATTTGACCAGGCAAGTTGGGAAAGGGAAAAAAAATCTAAAAAAATACATTGTTTGTCTTCTGCTATTGTCGTCGTCTTGATCTGCATCATCCTCATATGCTTGTTCCATGTGCTGTCATATTGTGGATTCTCAATTTTAAAATCCGTTCCCTTTTGCCTCCATATGTGTCTTCTTCCCTCCTGAAGATCTGGACCCTTGACCAGTGCAACATAATATAGTCTTTACTTTCACACTTTATTTCTTCAAAAAATATCTCGAGCTGAATTTTGTAGATGGAAAAAAGGATCCAAGTGTCACGACCCGAAATTTCGGCAGAGTTTCCTCTTGTATTTTGAGCTAACCAGAAATTCAGAACCTGCTATAGAACAGTTCAACATGCATAATTCAGTCACACCCATCCACAATCATTCCCCGAACCACCGTTATCAACCACAGAAATATTCAGGCCGTGACATTTGGTTACAACTATACATAACTTCTGCACGTACCCTACCTAAGAACTTGTCCTAGTTGATCCCCGATTCTATTTGGGCGACTCCACACGGCTGAGTGTCTCTCCTATCTGAAATAAAATAATTTGCAGAAGAGTATGAGCTGCAACTCAGTGAGTACTCAATTCCACAGTGAAATAACAATTAGCTAACATATAGAATCTTGCACAACTGTGTCAGCTCCTCGATTTGAAAAATACCGAAAATATATGGTCGTTTGCAACTCAACCAACATCATGCAACCTACCTAATGCAATGCATGTAACAATCATGTCAAACAAGAACCATATGGTCGCACTACCTCTGCGATAGAGTTATGGCGGTACTGATACTCCTCCTCCCCCCAAACGGTACCGTGACCCCGCACTTCAATCAATCTCATATAATTCTCCTTCCCGTGCCCTTCCTTTCGCACACACGCGGGGGCCGCCTATTAACCTCTGGCGATAAGAGTGGACCCGTCGCCCTCAAGTCTCTCTCTTTTTCTTACCTCTCCTCTCGGGTCTTTGTTTTTCCCGACAAGGTCCTTGGGGAGTCAGCTCACATATTCCGCTAGGGTCACAGAACCAGCGTCACTCATGTCCCATGTTTATATCCCGCCGGGAACCCGCGGTAGATAGTAAGGCCCATTTCTATTCCGCCGGCTTAGCGGTCACCATGGTTATACACAAGCACAAACAGAATGCAGATCATGTATGAATGAATGCATGCCCAGCTAGCAGTATCACACATCTATCTAATAGCTACTCATTTCGAAACTATATCTACTATGTACCAGACACCAACAGATCATTCCACAATGGAAGAGTGTACTCACAACCCCTTAGTCGACCAATTCACAAAGTAGGATCCTCTAGGTGTTGATCCCGAGCCTCCTCAGTACCTATCATTCCGTCCACAAGGAGGTCAATATACACACTTATATACATATGCATCAGTAAACTATCATCACCTATCATATTCAAGGAAAATGTCTTCTTATGAGCTAAGGATAATTTCTAAGGATTGAAAGGGCATAGGGCTGTTCTGCCGATTAATCTAAAGAGAGGGGTCACTCCTTTGCGTCCCACACTGTTGTGATTACCTTCTCCCCTCACCAGCGTCTACTCCCAGCAACATAGGAAAACAGTGAGCCCCTTCAGCAGAAACGAAACAAGCCGCACTAGTAGCACACACTCCACTCTCGGCTGATAGCAACTCAAGCCCTAACAGCTAAAGAACTCAAACTCCCAGCAATAACACATCATTTGCAGCCACAGCGATCTCCAAATAACAACTCAACAACAACCTAAGGAGTGGCCTGAGTAGACGAGATCCTTACCTCGAACGTCCGCCGTTGACAGTAGGGCAGTGGAGCCTAGAAACCGAATATTAGTTCGTAGAAGATCTCCTCCTCTAGGGCTCGATTCGCTCCCACAATAGGCAGATGAAGATGGAGACGGAAATGGGGAAATCCGAAACCCTAATCAGCCCTAATTCGCTCCTCTCTCTCACGGCAGGGGGAAAACGACGATGAAGACGACGAAGGGAGGAAGAGAAGCAGGAAAAAAAGAAAAGTGGACAGGGTAGATGGGCCAAGCTAATTGGGTGGGCTCTCCTTGGGCCCAAGTCCGTGGGCTCACAATTCCTCCCCACTAATTCAGAATTTCGTCCCCGAAATTTAATTACCTAGGACAGGGAAAAGGTACGGATATTTAGTCCTCATAGCCTCCTTAGGTTCTCAAGTTGCTGCTTCTTTTGACTGACTCCTCCATAGGACTTTCACTACCAGTATTCGTTTAGTCCGTAGAACTTGTTCCCTTCGATCCAAGATCTCCACAGGTTCTTCCTCATATGTCAAACGCTCATTCAACCCCACTGGTTGATAAGTAAGGACATGCAAAGGATCGTGAACATACTTGCGCAACATGGAAACATGAAACACATTATGTATGCGAGATAGGTCTGGAGGTAACACCAATCGATATGCTACTTTGCCCACCCGCTCCAGGATCTCATATGGTCCGATGTATCTGGGATTAAGCTTGCCTTTCTTGCCAAATCTCATGATGCCTCTCCAGGGAGATACCTTCAAGAAGACGAAATCACCCACTTGAAATTCTAAATCCTTCCTTCGTTTGTCTGCATAGTTCTTCTGTTGATCTTGGGCGGTCTTTAATCTTTCCCTTATAATCTTCACCTTGTCCGTGGTCACATCCACAATCTCCGGCCCAGTTAATTTTCGCTCCCCAACCTCATTCCAACATACAGGAGTTCGGTAGGCTCTTCCATACAGCGATTCATACGGTGCCATACCAATACTGGAGTGATAACTATTGTTGTAGGCAAATTCTATGAGAGGTAAATGCTCATCCCAGCTACCTGGAAATTCTATAACGCAAGCCCTCAACATATCCTCTAGCGTCTGTATGGTCCGTTCTGATTGTCCATCCGTCTCTGGGTGAAATGCAGTAGTGAAATTCAGTCTCACACCCATTGTCCTCATGAAACTGTCCCAATATTTTGAAGTAAAGTATGAACCTCTATCTGACACTATGGACGCAGGAACTCTATGTAACCTCACGATCTCGTCAATGAACAATCTTGCCAACCTATCCGCTCCAAATGTGGACTTTGCAGGTAAGAAATGAGCAGACTTTGTCAATCTATCAACTATCACCCAAATAGAATCATACCCCTTCTGGGTTCGAGGAAGTCCAGACACGAAATCCATGGTAATCTTTTCCCATTTCCACTCAGGAATGGGCAACGGCTGCAATAAACCTGAGGGACGTTGATGCTCGGCTTTAACCTATTGGCAAGTTAAGCATTTAGCCACAAATTCAGCTATATCTCTCTTCATACCATTCCACCAATAATTTCCTTTCAAGCCGTGATACATCTTCGTACTACCTGGATGCATGGCATAAGGTGAGTTATGAGCCTCCGCGAGAATCTCCTTCTTAAGTTTATCGTTGTCTGGAATGCATGTTCAATTCTTAAACATCACTATGCCATCCTTGGTCACCTCAAAATCGGCTCTCTTTCCTTCCATCACTTCTTGTCTCACCACTGTCAAGATTGAATCCACTTGTTGGGCATCTTGAATCTGGTCCATAAGAACTGGTTTCACCTCATACATTGCCATTAACGATCCAGTAGTGGTTGCCTGCAGGTTGGCTCTCATGGACCTCAACTCATTGAACAATGTACCTTGAACATTATAAAGACTTGCTGGAGCTGAGGAGGACTTTCGACTCAAAGCATCTGCCACTACATTCGCCTTCCCTGGATGATAATGGATCGTACAATCATAATCCTTAATCAACTCTAACCATCGCCTTTGTCTCAGATTAAGCTCCTTCTGTGTGAATAGGTACTTCAAACTCTTGTGATCCGTGTAGATTTCGCACTTCACTCCATACAAGTAGTGTCTCCATAACTTCAAGGCAAATACCACTGCAGCTAACTCTAAGTCATGTGTAGGATAGTTTTTCTCATGAGTGCGGAGTTGACGAGAAGCATATGCCACCACCCTACCTTGTTGCATTAACACGCAACCTAACCCCTGGTGAGATGCATCACTGTAAATCACGAACCCTTCATTTGGGGAGGGAATGACAAGGACTGGAGCAGTAGTCAATCGGCGTTTCAACTCTTGCAAGCTCTGTTCACAAGCATCTGTCCATTCAAACTTCATATTCTTCTGTGTCAGCTTGGTTAGAGGTGCGGAAATGAGAGAAAACTCTGCAACAAACCTTCGATAATAACCTGCTAAGCCCAAGAAACTTCACACGTCTGTTGCATTCTTCGGTCGTTCCCAGCTTAACACAGCTTCAATCTTCGACTGGTATACCGACACACCTTCACCTGTGATTACATGCCCAAGAAATTCCACTTGGTCAAGTCAAAACCGACATTTGCTGAACTTTGCATAGAGTTGCTTCTCTCTCAATGTCTGCAATATTACTCTCAAATGCTGTTCATGCTCGCTTCTGTCCCTCGAATATACCAGGATATCATCAATAAAGACTACCACAAATTTGTCAAGATAAGGCTGAAATACCCTGTTCATCAAGTCCATAAAGACCGCAGGAGTGTTTGTTAATCCAAAAGGCATCACAAGGAATTCATAATGTCCATACCGAGTGCGGAAAGCAGTCTTCAACACGTCCGATTCTCTTATCTTCAGCTGATGATATCCTGAACATAGGTCAATCTTTGAAAACACACTAGCACCCTGGAGCTGATCAGACAAATCATCTATTCGTGGTAACGGATACTTGTTGCGTACTGTGGCCCGATTCAGCTGTCGATAGTCCACACACAATCGTAGAGTACCATCCTTCTTCTTTACAAATAACACAGGGGCACCCCAAAGTGATACACTAGGCCTGATGAATCCCTTCTCCAGGAGTTCTTGTAACTGATCCTTCAATTCCCTGAGCTCCAGTGGAGCCATACGATAAGGTGCAACAGAGATCGGTGCGGTGCCAGGTTCCAATTCAACAGTAAACTCAATCTCTCTGTCTGGTGGCAATCCGGGTAAATCTTCTGGAAAAACATTTTGGAATTCGCAAACCACTGAAACCTCATTGATACTTGGGGATTCTACCCCTGTAGCTACCACATATGCCATATACCCTTCGCATCCCTTCCTCAGCAGTTTGGAGGCTTTAAGGTACGATATGAAACTGAATGGAACACTCTTCTGATCCCCGCACCATTTAAACTCAGGCTCATCCGGTATTCTAAATACCACTTCCTTTCTATGGCAATCGACTGTGGCAAAATAAGAGGAAAGCCAGTCCATACCCAATATCACATCAAAATCTTGAATACCCATAGGTATCAAGTCAGCTATCATCTCTCTATCTCCCAACTGTATAAGGCACCCTCTATATACGGTATAGATTGTGACACTCTCCCCCGTAGGTATTGCTATGGACATTGGGTGAACTAATGATTCTTGAGGCACAGTAGCATGTCTAGCATATGTTAATGATATGAATGAATGAGTAGACCCTGGATCTATAAGCACTTGTGCTGGTCTATTAAACAAGGTTAAAGTACCTGTTACTACCGCAGGAGTGGCGTTGGCATCCCGTCTCGTTAAGGTGAAGACCCTCCCTTGTGTCATAGGCCCATCCGTTTGTCTCACCCGAGGATTGGGCTGACCAGCTATGCTTGCATCCGATTCAGTTCCTCAACTCTGGTAACTTCTAGTCCCACTGGTCGGTCCTCGTCCTCTACTCATAAATAGTCTCCCTTGAATCCCACTCCCTCTAGTGATGCTCCCAACTGACGAATCTCCTTGCTTGCACTGTCGTTGCACATGCCCCTTCAATCCACAACGGTAGCAAGTCACTTCTTTCGCACTTAGCAAGGGAAAATTTCTCCTTATGTGACCCACTTGGCCACAATGGAAGCACCCCATGGATCTCGCTCGGCATTCACCCATGTGGGGTTGACCACATTCCCGGCAAGGCACTGTCCTGGGAATGTCAGTTGGTGCTGAACTTGATTGATAAACAGACTTGCCCTTAGCCGAACTGGAAACAAGTCCACCTCTCTTGGATGTCCTAGAAGATCCTTCCGGACTAGAAGCATATCACGTCTTCTTGTGCTGCCCCCTTTCCAGAGCCTCATCCTGCAAGCCTTGTTCAGCGATGAGAGCCTTGTTGTACAGCTCAGAAAATCTTGAAAGTTCAAAGATTGAAAGTCGAGATCTCAAATCAGTGTTCAGTCCTTCCAGAAAACGGTTGCATCTAGAGACTTCATCGTTGACCAAGGTTGAAGCAAACCGCGACAAGGAAGTGAACCTCATCTCATACTCAGCAACGAACATTCCATCTCCTTTGCCCGTCGATATGAGATTGGGAAGTACTTGTCGAAGAACACTTGTGTGAACTGGGGCCAAGTAACATCAGCTGTCGGAGCTGGGTCAAGTCGTCTTTGAGTGGCCTCCCACCAATATCGAGCATCACCAGTCAGCATAAAGGTGGCAAGAACAACTTGTTGTGTGTCTGTGACATCCATCACTGAAAAGATCTTCTCCATGTCAGCGACCCAGTTCTCTGCCTCTATAGGGTCCACGGTCCCCGAGAAGGATGGAGGTCCCAACTTCTTAAAAACTTCATACGGCACACGGTGCTGCTGCTCTGTAGAGTGAGCTTGTGCCGTCATCTGTTGCTGAACCAGAATCGTCTGTTGCTCCATAAGCCGAGTCTGTTGTTCAACCATGCGTGCAACTGCATCTAGAGTATCTCGGATGTGAGTCTCTCTCAGCATGCTCTCTAGGATTTTCTTGAGGGACTGTGTGAGAATGTTGCCCTTCATCTGGGGCCTGAGGTGTCTCCTGACCAACTACATTCTCATTTTGATACCTTCGTGGCACACGACGGGTGTGTCTGGGCCTCATATCTAATTTGTACCCTATCAACATGAGCAACTTAAGCATGTAAATCACTAAATAATTAGTAATAACTCAGCCGTGGGATTCCTAACCTATCCTAAAAGCCATGTGGGGATCAACCGACATGTTTAAAGTCTACAGAATCTCATAACCTAGGCTCTGATACCAAAACTTGTCACAACCTGAAATTTCGGCAGAGTTTCCCCTTGTATTTTGAGCTAACCAGAAATTCAGAACCTGCTATAGAACAGTTCAACATGCATAATTCAGTCACACCCATCCACAACCATTCCCCGAACCACCGTTATCAACCACAGAAATGTTCAGGCCGTGACATTTGGTTACAACTATACATAACTTCTGCACGTACCCTACCTAAGAACTTGTCCTAGTTGATCCCCGATTCTATTTGGGCGGCTCCACACAGCTGAGTGTCTCTCCTATCTGAAATAAAATAATTTGCAGAAGAGTATGAGCTGCAACTCAGTGAGTACTCAATTCCACAGTGAAATAACAATTAGCTAACATATAGACTCTTGCACAACTGTGTCAGCTCCTCGATTTGAAAAATACCGAAGATATATGGTCGTTTGCAACTCAACCAACATCATGCGACCTACCTAATGCAATGCATGTAACAATCATGTCAAACAATAACCTTGGGGTCGCACTACCTCTGCGACAGAGTTATGGTGGTACCGATACTCCTCCTCTCCCCAAACGGTACCGTGACCCCACACCTCAATCAATCTCATATAATTCTCCTTCCCGTGCCCTTCCCTTCGCACGCACGCGGGGGCTGCCTATTAACCTCTGGCGGTAAGAGTGGATCCGTCGCCCTCAAGTCTCTCTCTTTTTCTTACCTCTCCTCTCGGGTCTTTGTTTTTCTTGACAAGGTCCGTGGGGAGTCAGCTCACATATTCCGCTGGGGTCACAGAGCCAGCATTACTCATGTCCCATGTTTATATCCTGCTAGGAACCCACGGTAGATCAGTAAGGCCCATTTCTATTCCGTCGGCTTAGCGGTCACCATGGTTATACACAAGCACAAACAGAATGCAGATCATGTATGAATGAATGCATGCCTAGCTAGCAGTATCACACATCTATCTAACAGCTACTCATTTCGAAACTATATCTACTATGTACCAGACACCAACAGATCATTCCACAATGGAAGAGTGTACTCACAACCCCTTAGTCGACCAATTCACAAAGCAGGATCCTCTAGGTGTTGATCCCGAGCCTCCTCAGTACCTATCATTCCGTCCACAAGGAGGTCAATATACACACTTATATACATATGCATCAGTAAACTATCATCACCTATCATATTCAAGGAAAATGTCTTCTTATGAGCTAAGGATAATTTCTAAGGATTGAAAGGGCATAGGGCTGTTCTGCCGATTAATCTAAAGAGAGGGGTCACTCCTTTGCGTCCCACACTGTTGTGATTTCCTTCTCCCCTTACTAGCGTCTACTCCCAGCAACACAGGAAAACAGCGAGCCCCTTCAGCAGAAACGAAACAAGCCGCACTAGTAGCACACACTCCACTCTCGACTGATAGCAACTCAAGCCCTAACAGCTAAAGAACTCAAACGCCCAGCAATAACACATCATTTGCAGCCACAGCGATCTCCAGATAACAACTCAACAACAACCTAAGGAGTGGCCTGAGTAGACGAGATCCTTACCTCGAACGTCCGCTGTTGACAGTAGGGCAGTGGAGCCTAGAAACCGAATATTAGTTCGCAGAAGATCTCCTCCTCTAGGGCTCGATTCGCTCCCACAACAGGCAGATGAAGATGGAGACGGAAATGGGGAAATCCGAAACCCTAATCAGCCCTAATTCGCTCCTCTCTCTCACGGCAGGGGGAAAATGACGATGAAGACGACGAAGGGAGGAAGAGAAGCAGGAAAAAAAGAAAAGTGGACAGGGTAGATGGGCCAAGCTAATTGGGTGGGCTCTCCTTGGGCCCAAGCCCGTGGGCTCACAATAAGTGAACTGACCCAACTTACAAAATGAACTTCCAATCTATTTTATTTGCCTCCATGTACCTTATTTGTGGATTCTTGATCATTTTCCCTTTTGCTGAGTTCAGAATCTCAGGGAAGATTACCCGACTCCAGCGCAATGGATGCACATCGCTTCGTTCTCAGGTTATGTATGTAAGGCATCTTGTTGTCAGAGAGTCCGAATGCGGAAGTGAAAACATTTCCAGTGATCAGTTGTCGGTAACATTTTTGTTGGATATAATCCAACCAGTTGAAAGCCAGTAGGATTTATATATATAGCATCAAAGCAGCAATTCTTCTCAAATCAGATTCATATTGTAAAATCCTTTTAAAGCCTGCGTCACCATGTATTAGCCCGATAAACTCGGAATTGCTCTGGATTTGAGCTAGGTTGACATACTAATTAAGGATACAACTCTCCCAGTTACAGTACTCTCTTCACTCAAAGACACCACACTTGAAGCACCTGTTGTCTCCAGGACCCTTATCTGGCACCTGAAGCGTTTCGGTCCCATTGAGGAAGACGGCCACACTCTCTCAATGGACATCATGGACACTGTTGAGCCAGAACCACTTGTCTTACATGTCTGTGGCGATCAGATCCGTACCCTAGTACCTCAGGTCCCCGTTGTAGATCCTGAGTATGAACGTGGTTGCTGCCTCTGCTGCCCCGTGGATCTGTGCAATTGTGACCCCTGAAGCACCACTAGAAGAAGAATGCGGGCGTCTCTGATAAACAAAAGGCGATCCAACAGTAACATCTCAAATTGGACCGGCTTATTTATTTTCAATGAATTGTTTTTGATCTATGCACAGCTTTGCTTTTAATTGCTCAATTATGAAAACTTTCGCCTTCATCTAGCTTTCGAAACAGCTGGTCCAATCCTACGACAATGTCAAGCTTTTAGACACCAACAAGAAACTACCTCAACCTTTCTGCATTGTTGGTCCACTGAGACCCTGAATCATCGGGCTTTGCGCTTATCTGATTGATGCTCTTGATGATGCTAGCTTTCTCAGTGCTATTCGACTCCTTGAAAGTCCAGGGCCATGGGCTTGGTGATGTTCCAGATATATGTTTACCATGGCAATATATAGGTCGCCTTCTTTGGGCTCTCAACTTTTGTTTCCACTGTCCTGCCATCTTCTCGGCCACGGTCTGCTGCTTTTTTGCTTTAGTGTTCCCTTTGAATACTCACCTTGGGCCCAAAAGATATCATGCCCCTCACTCCTAAAACTACTCCATTCTTCAAGTGCTAAATATCGACATGGCTTACAAGGCGGGCGCCACATGTTTGTCAATTTCATATTGGTGTTGTTAACTATCATACACACTTGGCGATGCAAAAAGCCATTACTCTCAAACTATATAAAGCCACAATTACACGGATGGTTTCACCAGAAAGCATTAATGGATAGGAAGAAGCATAAACATATATATCGATGTATTGCAGACAATGCTTGGAATCGAACAAAGACACGGCATAAAGTATATCCTACACGACATGAACCAAGTGCATTTTCACGGTTACTTCCAGCTGGGAAATCTGTTCCTGGAACAAACTCGTTTCGTGCTCATACAAAGGAGTTGCAGAAGCATTTGTATGTCAATTTCCCTTCAGGGATAAGCAGTCCTAAAATTTTTGACCAAATCCTATTTTATTGCGGGGCTGCTAATATCTGACACTGTGATGGTGGAAACGGCATATGTGGTTTAGGTTGGAGGAGAAGAACTGGCACGGTTTGGTTGGGCTGTGTTTCGGTGCCATCTTTCTCAACGACGTATTGCCCAACAACTTTCAGAATCTCTCGACTATTGCAAGACATGTTGAAATCAGCGAGGCGAACAACCGCTCGGTGCATCTAAACCGGAGTGTTATAAGATTCGCTTATCATTGTTGCTGTCGATGCCACCAGGGAAGAAGATAGATAGCTACTGAGGACCTAATTGCTTAAGCTTTTTGATAGTTCGAGTTTACAGTTTTTCGGGTATGCTTTCTACTCGGAGGACGCCTGCATGACGCAGTGAAGGGCTAAGGAAATCAGGTGCGATCGCACCGGCGTCAATATACCATGTCCCATCAGGATGAAGGTCTGGTGGATGGAGAGCCTGGAATTTTTCAAAGTTAGGTTGCGAGGGCTCCAAGACGCCACGAACTCATTCCCCATTTAATAATCCTCTATCAATAAAGATTTCAGTGGAAATAATTCCATCACACCAATAATTAAAACTTTATTCATAAAGTGGGGCCTTTTTTTATCTGCTCTCATCGGGTTCTGTCGCCCCCTCGTTTACACGGAAAGGAACAGGTCCATCCACCCGTAATCGAGTGCCAGTAAACGACAAGAAATCAAAGGCAGGACCACCTGAAAAGCAGCAATTGGCCACAGAACATAGACAATCGGAGCTGCGATAACACGGTATCATTGAAATCAATTAATATTCTGGCATAATTATTAGTTGTCCTCTCTCCTGAAACTTAGTCTTCGAACTTATCCAGGCGAAATTAACTCCACAAAGAAAAAAGGCTTTCTCGCGTTCCTGGAACAGGAATATCAACTTGGCAGCAATCATCGCGACAATGAAAGAATTAGAAAAATGTTAATTAAAGTTTATGGATGTTCTAATTGGAAAAGGGAGAGGATGATCTATGTATTTTTTTCGATTATAAAAAAGATATTGAATGTATAAGGGAATAATAGACAAAGAAAAATTTACAATTAAACTTATCTAATATTATAATTATAAGTTAAAGAATGATATCATTATCTTGTTCATATTACTTCTTTTCTTGATTATATTGCTGAGTAAGAGAAGGAACACTTGTGGAAGATGAATATCTAGTGTCGGCCATAACTGGGGGTGAATATTCTGAGGTGAGTATGCTTATGCTCTTGCCGACATCCAGATAGATGCCTTGCCATGCATTATTAAAAATGTAATTACGTGTGCCTTTTTTGACCGTCGGTTTTCTCTCACTTCATTAATCCATTGATATAAAAACTTCCTAATGTGTAACAGATGGGTCTATGAGAGTGACACGGATTTGTCGACTAGAATTAAGAGGGTCTTGATCTGATCTCACAAGTCAAGTTCATGTACACATTGATCTTCCTTCCCGTGCCTTCTATTAGGGCCAAAAGAAGAAGGAACCAAAAAAAAAAGCACCTTTAAGCCAGATATCAAAATGGGAACCATGATGTGACTCCACTTTCGTTTAATCGACTCTATCAGAAAATATTTCCGGGAAAATGAGGTCACAATATTAACCTTTGAGCACGTACCGTGAGATTTGGTAACCATCTAACCCAGGACTACTTGGGGTTTGGACCCCGTCTATTAATGAAAAATTAAGAATATAAGCTATCTCTTAAACCATGGTAACCCTTTTGGCGAGAGAGTTCGATTAATGAAAATTGGATATTAATCTCGTGAGTGGATAAGGTAAATCCAAGGGATATACACTTGATGTCCCTTTAGCTTATTCCACGGGCCCCTGGTAAGGCGACTAGATGCCATACACGTGGAAAATTGAATTAGGAAAATATGTGGCTAAGCATGCATAGTCGGATATACCATTCGTTTATTGATGTCGTTGGTTCACCCAACTCGGCCACGATCTCAATTGCTGATGGAAAGGTGTCATGTTATCTTCTGTCATCGGTCGCCCCACTTCTAATGCTGTTCCTCAATTTATTTGAGCTAAAATAGTTGTCGGATAATTTATTTATTTTTTGCCTTGCTGGCCAAATGTTGAAGAAAATGTCAATAAAGCTAATCCCGTGCGTGTTAGGCAAACAAATATAGATAAGTTTCAGGAATATAAAAAGGATTTTTGATTCAGCAAAAAAAAAAATCAATTTAAATTTTGGATTAAATATAATTACAGTATCTCATAATTAAACCCATTTTAGGTAAAAACTCTTAACACATAGCGCATTGTATTACATCTTATTTCGCATCATTATCAGTACATTATTTCGTTAAATTTCATATTCACGCTAACTAAAGGTTATAAGTAATCTTAAGAAAATATAATTTTACAAGGGAAGAAAAGTTAATATAATCTATTTATTGGTATAGATTATTATTATTATTATTAGGACATTGTGTCCAATCTTACGTGGATTAAATGTTTGTCCCCAAGAAAGAAATTGAAATTGCAACTTCCGGTTGAACCAAAAATATGTGCACGATAGAATGAGGGAATTCGACCATTTCAATTCCCGTGGACACATCTATTTTCAATTTTGTTTTTTTTTTTTTCTTTCATCGCAGATATTGCCGTATGAATTGATGATGATGTGTCGGCAACGATTTCTCCCCCAGGAAATTGGATAAGAATCAGACCCCGACTTCACTGGGCATGATCTACGAGCACGACACGTGAAGGAGCTGCCAACCGAGTTGTCGCCCGGCATTGAATTCTGAGGCACTGGAATTCAACGTCGCTTGGGAGCTGCCGAGGTGGACGGGACGTTAATTGGAAGAACCGGTGAAGAGATTGGAAGATTTTCAGGGGCAGGTGTCATTGGAATATGAGCTTTCAAAACGACGACTGGTAGACGACGGATTCAATGCGATGATCCTTGTCCTGTAAATCCATTCTCTGATGGCTAATCGTTGCTCGAGATCTCATCATCTAGAATTCCAGTGTTGTTTTATTCCCCCGTCCTCTTGGGCCATCAACATATATGAAAATACCTCGTATATGCATAACATATAAAACAAAAAGAAAAAAAAATCATATTTTGAAGATTGATATGTACTTAATTAAGTTAAATCTCTTTCAAAATCCTCATATGGAAGTAGAGATGTCAAACGGGTTGATTTAACTTAGAATCGGCTTTGATCCCTCAAATCGGCCTATAACTATTTTTATTGAATTGAGAGACGATTATAAGTCGAGTTAAAGAAATACATTCATTGAATCATAATTAACTTTTTTCATTAAACCGATCCTAAATTGTTTAAAAATTAGTCTGGAACCATAATCGGCCCGAAACCTTTGAAAAACCGGTTCACACCTCCTATTTACCATCTTCATGTGTGAGAATATAAATCTATCCAAGAAACCTCAACCGTCCATCTGGCATTTCAGGTCCCCCGTAACGGACGGATGGGAATGGACCAATTTTATTTTATTTTATTTTATTTTATTTTATCAACACCCAACGACAGGGCAGCATCTATAAGTACCCCTCAATTCTGAAGTGACCACCACATAACATAAGCACAAGCGAGTCTTGTTGTGTTTATAGTTTTCTATTACTCGTCACGTCCTATACCAAATTGCTGTGCTCTCACCACCATCACCTCTATAATGGCTGAGGAGCACCATCACCACCATCACCTCTTCCACCACAAGAAGGAGGACCAGCCGCCTGTCGAAGAGGCTGTCTACTCTGAGACGACCGCCTATGGTGGCCCTGGCGGCGGCTACACCGAGACCACCGAGGTGGTGGCTGCCTCAGCAGGGCCCGAGCATGACTACAAGAAGGAGGAGAAGCACCACAAGCACCTCGAGCACGTCGGTGAATTCGGTGCTGTCGCAGCTGGCGCTTATGCTCTGGTATGTTAA
Source organism: Sonneratia alba (assembly GCA_900174645.1). Taxonomy (NCBI): domain Eukaryota; kingdom Viridiplantae; phylum Streptophyta; class Magnoliopsida; order Myrtales; family Lythraceae; genus Sonneratia; species Sonneratia alba. Next base: position 2,645,306 of record FWPY01000029.1, read on the forward strand.
GTAACACCTGTCCTCGTTCATCTGCATCGGAATGTTGAGGGAAAAAAATCATTAGTAAATCATAAAAAATGACAGTTATGCTGACTTCTCCCGTGCAATCGATGGATTTAAACAGTATGAGAAGCATCAGGCAAAGAAGGACCCGGAGCACGCCCACAGGCACAAGATCGAGGAGGAGATCGCTGCCGCGGCAGCCGTCGGGGCTGGCGGCTTTGCCTTCCACGAGAAGCACGAGAAGAAAGAGGCCAAGAAGGAAGACGAGGAGGAGCACGGCAAGAAGCACCACCACATCTTCTGATCTCCATAATTATTACTGAGATCGACCCTCCACATATATACATATCGACATATTATAATCATCAAATAACTATGTTTTCATTTTCCTCGGTACTGTTGTTGCGTCGGGTCTTCATCAGACCTCACGTCTGTCTCGGCTTCTAGAGAGCACCTGCCCCGTAAATAAATTGGCTGTGTGGTGTGGGAGTGAACTCGACAGTTTACATACGAGTGTGCTTCTCTTCGGGGTAGGCATATCTGTGTGAATGCTTTGCTTGATCGTGTACCAAACTACATCTGCTTATCGTCATCCTTCAGTCATACGATTTGACTTGGATTGATCAATTATTGTTATATTTCCTTTTCTCCCATTTGCACAAGAGATCTGTCGAGAGGATGAAAAGGGATTGGAGAGATCTTACTCACATGAATCGGATCTAGTGGTGGGGCCATTTGTCCACACCCTTCAATAAATGACAAATACAGATCGGGAAAAAAAATATTAAGACTTGAAATAGTTAGACACCATATGAACAGTAATAACGCATTATGTTTATATGAGTTATTTATATTACAAAGATATGTACAGTGCCCATAATTCTGGCTTCCCAGCGATATTTTATGTAGCATTGTCAACGTGTGCAATTTAATGATGGTATATAGGTTCGGATTTGCAAAGGGATTATACGCATCGATCCATCTTTAGTCCGGCTCTTTCCGTGTTCCCGATGATTTACCGGACATAAGAGCATCATCACTTCCAGTTCAACCCAAAAAAAAGACACATGCATGTGCGATACTTTATTCCGGAAAATTTAACAGAGGCATTCGCCATGATCGAAAGGGAAATAATGTCGTGACCACTATAATGCATTATGGACCTATTCCTTGGTATCCTTATTCTAATTAATCGGCATCATAAGTAGCACAGGGAATCTTACCGAGATTCTACATGTGCTAAGGGCTCGACCTGTCCACTGGGTTCTCCTTGTTGGCCTCTGGTGACAGCGGCAGTGGTTGTGGGTCGAGCGCGATTCCTTGGCAGTACTCCTCCAGAACATCGCTCTCCTCCGTTGTATAGCCCAGGTTGTGGAGGAGATCTGGCCAGCAGCCATGCTCGACTGCCCTGATGGCCTCGCAGCACTTCGGTCCCAGGTAAGTTTCCCCATTCACAAAGAACATTATGACCTCCCCGGTGCAGGACTGGAGCTGGAACAGCGACTCCCAGCAGCTCGGAGGTTCTTGATCGTTGAGCCTCAGACGGGCTGCCAGATCGGACTTCGAACCCGATAGAGTCCGTGCCCATACTGTGGGCTGGGTGCTTAGAAGTGCAAGGACTAGGAGGATGGTGGCAGATCCTAGCTTGAAAGCGGCCATGGGAACCATTTTCTTTTACGCGTTCGATCGAGTAGTGAAGATTTCGGGAGAATGATAGGACTTTATAGGCATACGAGTTAAGAGAACGCAATTACTGGAGGGATTTATGACGCGAGGAAAGTGAAAAGCCGTGAGGAATAACCGTTCTGCGTTGCAGTAATTCGTAAGGTCACACGAATTGTATGAATTATAAATTATTTAATGTTTGCTGTTGACATAACCCGACCTTAGCTCAGTTGGTAGAGCGGAGGACTGTAGTGTGATCACAGCAAATCCTTAGGTCGCTGGTTCGAATACGGCAGGTCGGATTTTTCTTTTCCCTTTCCCTTTCCCTTTTCAATTTTATATTTGTGGATTTGGGCTTCAGGTTCACTGGGCCGGCTCAAGCCTACGAGCTAGCTCCAATACCCTAGCCCTAGGGGCGTTGATACTTCATAGTCCGGGGTAGAAACGCGAAGTTCGAGCATCTCCATTGACAGGCGGCGTCAGCGGCAGCTGCCGAGGTACTCCTCCTCCCCTAGCCTCTTCCCCCTCCACTTTCTACCTCTCAGTTAGAGCTTGTTTGCTGCAATAACAGCATGGGAGGAGATAAAATGGAGTTCTTTGTGTAGCTAGTGTCGAAGTTCAATGCAATTTTAAGTCTTCCCAGATTGATTTGAGCTGAACCACCAAGTGTTCACAATCCAAGTGCTTCGGCTATTTCTCCTCTTGATTGTACATCGTCGAACACTGTCGATCTCATGCACGTGGACAGTTGTAACACTTTAGGATCCATGATTGTGATATATCGTCTTACATTATCCATTATAATTTACTATGTTACGTTTTACTGGATGAATGTTGAGCTTGATAATGTGAAATTGATTATGTCTATGTATATGAGCTCTTCTTTGGGGTGCTTGACTGTTTGTTTGTCTTTGTTACTGTGCAGGGGGAGAAGCATGTCTCACCGGAAGTTTGAGCATCCCAGGCACGGGTCCCTTGGATTCCTTCCAAGAAAGAGGGCGTCCCGCCACAGGGGAAAAGGTGTTGACTGCTTTTCACGTTTCTAACGTAGATGATATTGAATATTTTGGTTCCTTCCCATCTTTCATTTGCCAGTTTTGTTTGTTGATTCAATACTCTAGGAGGCACGTTTGATGTTCTTGAACTTCTGCAGTGAAGGCTTTTCCCAAGGATGACCCCAGCAAGCCCTGCAAGCTTACTGCTTTCCTGGGTTACAAGGCTGGGATGACTCACATTGTCAGAGAGGTTGAAAAGCCTGGGTCAAGTAAGCATTCTTCCACCTCAGCATATCAATATATATTAGTGACTTTACATGGTCCTAAAAGTAAATTGTTTGGGCTCCATTTTTGAAACAAATGAATTCATGCGAAGTGACTTACTTTTCAGTATATACGTGTCAAAATAACATTTTTTTGGTGGGATGTTGATAGGGATATGCTAAGTCCACCTATAACAATATTGGTTCCCAAAATTTACATTTTTCATTTGTTTCAAAAATAGCTCGTTAATTGCTGTATATATTGGAAATTGTTATTGTTACTATTTTCAGTTTTCCAACTTTGAACTAATAAGTAAGATTAATGTCAATACAAAGATGTCTCGGTAGTGCTTTGTTGGCTCATTAAATTGTAATCCTAGGTGTCATCAATTTTTAGTGTTATTTCAAGACTTTCATAGGCTCTTGATACATCTCATCTGCCCCACTCTTCTTGGTTCGGTGGCCAATTAGCCAATCACATAACAAGTCTCCATGGCTGTTTTTCTATGTGAATGGTCAGTAGGTCCACCAAAAGAAACACTTAGGGGGCCTTCTCTGGTGAATTTTTGCCAGTTTTCACTATTAGGCCCACTATTACATCTTTATTGCAGGTCTTTTTAGGTGCTGGGAGGACAATTTGAATCTATTTGTGAATTATGGTCTATGTATTTGACCTCCTTTAAGCTTGCATGTTAAAACTCTGATCAATCTCTCTCTTTGCAGAGCTTCACAAGAAGGAAACTTGTGAGGCTGTTACAATCATTGAGACACCTCCAATGGTTATTGTTGGTGTTGTGGGTTATGTTAAGACCCCCAAGGGTCTCCGCTCACTGAACACTGTTTGGGCTCAACACCTGAGCGAGGAGGTGAGGCGTAGGTTCTACAAGAATTGGTGCAAATCCAAGAAGAAGGCCTTCACCAAGTACTCCAAGAAGTTTGAGACTGATGAGGGGAAAAGCAACATCCAGGCCCAGCTTGAGAAGATGAAGAAGTATGCTACTGTGATCAGGGTACTTGCTCACACCCAGGTATGCATCCTTTTGAATTGTCATTCTGTTTCGGGTTGCTTCTGTTCCTCTATAAACTCAATCCATCAAATCAAAACTGATATCCTTGTTATTGATATGTTGCAGATTAGAAAGATGAAGGGACTGAAGCAGAAGAAAGCTCACCTGATGGAGATCCAAGTCAATGGTGGAACGGTTGCCCAGAAGGTGGACTTTGCCTATGGGTTCTTCGAGAAGCAAGTCCCTGTTGACGCTGTCTTCCAGAAGGATGAGATGATTGACATCATTGGTGTGACCAAGGGAAAGGGGTATGAGGGTGTTGTGACCCGTTGGGGAGTCACTCGTCTTCCCCGGAAGACCCACAGAGGTCTGAGGAAGGTGGCTTGTATTGGTGCCTGGCACCCTGCTAGGGTCTCCTTTACAGTAGCTAGGGCCGGTCAAAATGGTTACCACCACAGGACTGAGATGAACAAGAAGGTTTACAAGATTGGGAAGGCTGGGCAGGAGTCTCACACTGCCATTACCGAGTTTGACAGGTGAGAACATCTTTTCTTACTAAAATAATTGAATTCCATTCTTAAAAGAAGCTACAGCATACTCACTTTTCCCGATGTTAACCAGATTTTTTCTTTGTACTGCAAACCCCTCTGTTTTATTAAGTAAAAAGCCTCACATTGCTGCACATGAGATTTGAAGGTGATGATTGCTGGATTTTGTCAGCGGTGACTTGCTGGGTTTTGTGCTTTAATAACCCCAAGATATTGATGTATTTTTGGTTATCAAAAACATTTTCACATTTTCGTCTTCACTTTTTCTTTGAACCTTGTACATAACTGCAATCTAATAGTATTACAACTATATCTTTTAAAAGGAATACTTGTTCAGTTGGTCTACTTTCTTAATAGAAATTGAGAACTAGTAGTAACTATTGTCCAGCTTTGGAAAGCAAATACTTTCCAGTGTCCTGTTAATGAAGCTAAGTATTTTGGCATACTTGTGGTTGAATCAGGACCGAGAAGGACATTACTCCAATGGGCGGGTTCCCCCACTACGGTGTGGTGAAGGACGACTATATCCTAATCAAGGGATGCTGCGTGGGTCCCAAGAAGAGGGTGGTCACCCTCCGCCAGTCCCTCCTCAAGCAGACATCTAGGGTGGCCCTTGAGGAGATCAAGCTGAAGTTTATCGACACCTCCTCCAAGTTTGGGCACGGCCGCTTCCAGACCACCCAGGAGAAGCAGAAGTCCTATGGCCGCCTCAAGGCCTAATTCACTTTCTGTTTCAGATTATAGTTGAATTTTGATGTTATTGCCTGAGGACTTGTCCCACATTGGGGCATCTCGGTTCTGATGTGGTTTCCTATTTGAAGATACCGGAGTTCTGATTTTCCATGTGATGTGAAATTTCATTTATCTTAGACAATTGCCAAATTTTCCAGAGATCTTGTATTGCAATGGTGGCGTTGACTCCAGGATCCACTGCGTCAGGGGAAGTTGATGACGGTCAATGATACCGTTCATGACCTCGTCTAGAACAGTGTAATTGGTGTTGAAACCTTCTCCACCGACAATTCAGCATATTTATGACAAATTAGGACGAGATGTTGTTTAACAGTCAAAAAGCCCATTGTATTGTACCCCTAAAATCTAGATAATAGAAAGACCGTCGTAGGGCTTTGATCCTCAAGCTTTCTGGTTTCTAGCATTTTGAGATTATTGGCAGATGTTTTGAGAAAATGAATTTGTAGTAATATTTGATCTGCATTGGCGCCTTTCATTGTGGGCCTTAGACCGCCGAGCACTGAGAGGAGCAGCAGCTTCTCCCTATTACTAGGCTTCTTCTGTTGGAAGACAATTTGAGAGGCAGGGAGACGATCGGAGGTCTTTCACCATCCATCCGGTCGTTTCACCGACCATTGGAGTCAGATCGGTGTTTCACCCACGGCGAGCCGACGAAATAAGCTCTCTAATTATGAGGAGAGCCATTTCATCAAAATGGAAGTCCCTTGACAAATCTCCATGCCTGTACCCTTCTGCTCACGCACCCAATGCAAGTAATCCACATGCCGCTTCTTTGCTAGACGACTTCACCCGGTGTTGCTATGACAGAGACCTCCCCAGGGCCATGAAAGCCCTGCACTTGATGCAGAGACATCAAATCTGGGCCGACCCCGTCAGCTACTCTGAGCTCATCAAGTGTTGCTTGGCCTCTAATTCCGTTAGAGAGGCGAAACAGGTCCACCAACACGTTTTCTCAAACGGGTACGAGCCCAAGACCTTCTTGATCAACATCTTCATTAACATGTATGTCAAGTTTGGCATGTTGAAGGATGCAGAGAAGATGTTCGACGAAATGCACGACAGGAACGTCGTTTCTTGGACGACCATGATTTCGGCCTACGCCAGCAGCAATATTAGAGATAAGGCATTCGAGTATTTAATCTTGATGTTGAGAGACGGTGTGAGCCCAAACATGTATACCTATTCGTCAGTCTTGAGAGCCAGTGGTGAACTATTTAGGCTTATACAGATCCATTGCAGTATAATTAAAGTGGGTTTAGAGTCAGATGTGTTTGTTCGCAGTGCCTTAATTGATAATTATGCCAAAGGAGGCGATCTGCAGAGTGCATGGAATGTGTTCAATGAGATGGTTACGAAGGATTTTGTCGTTTGGAACTCAATCATTGGGGCATTTGCGCAGAACAGTGAGGGTGATGAGGCTCTGAATCTCTACAAGAACATGAAACGAGCTGGTTTTCATGCAGATCAGTCAACATTAACGAGTGTTTTAAGAGCCTGCACTGCCCTGGCTTTATTGGAATTGGGCAGACAAGTTCACATTCATGTACTCAAGTATGGTCAGGATCTGATACTCAATAATGCACTTCTTGATATGTACTGCAAGTGTGGGAGCTTAGAGGATGCAAACTTGGTTTTTGGCAGGATGGAAGAAAGGGATGTAATATCTTGGAGCACCATGATTGCAGGATTGGCCCAAAATGGTCATAGCAGAGAGGCCATGGAGCTGTTCAACAAGATGAAGCTCTCGGGCATAAGGCCAAATTATATAACAATGGTGGGAGTTCTCTTTGCATGCAGCCATGCAGGTCTAGTTGAAGAAGGTTGGTGCTATTTCCAGTCGATGAAGGATGACTATGGGATCGATCCTGGAAGGGAGCACTATGGATGCATGATTGACCTCCTAGGCAGGGCAGGGAAACTCAATGAGGCACTTGAATTAGTCCGGGAGATGGAATGTGAGCCTGATGCTGTGACTTGGAGGGCTTTACTTGGTGCCTCCAGGGTACATCGCAATGTGGAACTGGCCCAATATGCTGCTGAGCAGATCCTGAAATTTGATCCCGAAGATGCAGGAACTTACATTCTCTTGTCAAATATTTATGCAAATAGTCAACGGTGGGATGATGTGAGACAGATTCGGAGGTCTATGAGGGTGAAGGGAGTAACAAAAGAGCCTGGTTGCAGTTGGATTGAGGTGGATAAGAAGATTCATGCATTCATCGTAGGAGATGAGTCACATCCTCAGATAGCTGAGGTCAATAGGTGTTTGAGTCAGTTGTCTCATAGGTTAGTGGCAATGGGTTATGTTCCTGATACGAACTTTGTATTACAAGATCTTGAGGGGGAGCAGAGGGAGGATTCTCTCTTGCACCACAGTGAGAAGCTTGCAATTGTCTTTGGGCTCATGAGCATGCCAAGAGAGAAAACTATCATGATCAGGAAGAATCTCAGAATATGTGTAGATTGTCATGTTTTTGCAAAGTTTGTGGCAAAGGTGGAGCAGAGAAGGATTGTAATTAGGGACCCGATTCGCTATCATCATTTTGAAGATGGAGACTGCTCTTGTGGTGATTACTGGTGATAAGCAATGTGAACTATGGATCCTCAAGGATATGTTGCTTTTTGGTATGAGTACACCAAGGGGGTTAGTGGAGTTTCAGTTAAAGATGAAATGCTAATAGGCCACGCTTATGATACATAAGCCTGCAAGCTCAGTCTTCGTGGTCCACCAGGCTGGGATGATTCACATTCTCAGAGAGGTCCAAAAGCCTAGGTCAGGTAAGCAATTTTTCTGCATTAGCTTTTGCACTGATATATTGGACTTTCTTTCCACGGTCTCCAAAGCAATTTGTCTGTTCTCATTTTTCAATAACAATATTAGCAATTTAAAATTGATTTTCAGATTTGTCAAACTAGAGTCTATTAACAGTATATACTGATGACAACATTCTAAATCATTATACTATAACGTAGGAAGTTCACATACGATTGCGATACTTTCAGACCCAAAGCACAAAGGCCTTCACATGTGCATTGACAAGGGAAAGGAGAACATCCAAACCCAGCCCAGTTAGATGAAGTAGGCCATTGTGATCAGGATTCTTGCTCAGACGTGGGTATGTGTCCTCTTTAGGTGGGCACCCTCCTATCTCTGCTTCTTTTTCCTCTATATAATGAGATCAGAGACTGACTTCTCCTTGTAATTTTATATACTGCAGGTCAGGAAGATGAAGTGATTGAAGTTGAAGAAAGCTCACCTGATGGGGATCTGAGTCAAGGTGGCTTTTGTTGGCGCTTGGCACCCTGCAAGGGTCTCTCCTTCACAATCACTAGCGCATGACTGCTTCCAGACCACACAGGAGAGGCTGAACCCCTTCCGGCTGCTTGTAAGGCGAAACTTATTTTCTCCACGTATTGTGTTGCCCCTGCCCGGGAACTTGTACTGTAGGGGCGTTATTGAATCTATCTTGGTTTTCTATTTGGAGATCATGAGGTTCTGATCTTCCTCCCGCCGCAAGCTTTTGTTTCCCCTAAAACAATTGCCATCTTCTCATCATCATACAAGTGTCTTCTCTGGGTCATTCTTACTTATAACATTAAAAAAAAAAAAATGTTACTGTAAGAGTACTGAAATCCCACTGTCCAGTATCTTCATGGATGAAATCAAAAAATCATGAATGGTGGGTTCTTTGTGTGACCATCTCAAATCCATGTATGTTACGGAAAGCAGGGGGGGTGGGGTGTGCCTCATTTTGTGATTCAAATGTTACAGCCTCATCCTTCTACTCTACTGGGAGTCCATTTCAGGCTGGCCCTTCCATCGACATCCTCATGGCCCATCTTATAAAAACGCCGGTGTTCATTAACTTGGTCGGTCCCCTCTGACATTAGTTGTCACGAAACGGCATCCTCGTACCAAAGCCCTTCATTGCTTTCGGCGAGAAATTGCCAGGTCGAATTGCATGCGATCTTGCAGAGCTCGTGTCGGCATCACTCATACCTAGAGATATTAAATGTGCCGGGCTAGCCCATAACTAGACCATTTAAACCCGGATCCGCCACGAACAGCTCCTAATCCCGACCCGTAACCATTCTTATTGGATTAAGGGTGATTATGTGACAGTTCAGAAATATGAATTCGTTGAACCATAACCGACATAGACTATTACCCTGCTTAGCCGACCCGAATCACCAAAATCTTACAAATCGACAGTCGAATTTTTTCGAATCAATTTAAAATTTGAAAAAAGTAAAAAGTTAAACCAACCCGTTTATAAACAGTTCCATATTGATTCATATGTGACCTGTAACCTGATCAGCACATTAAGTAAACAGATTAACTATAACATGATCAAAAAATTCCAGACCCGCAAATCTCACTTTTAACTTTCAATCGGTCTCCCATTGGTCAAAGGGTGGGCAGGGCCGGGCCGGAAAACCATGCTCCATATATATATATATATATATATATCCTTCTTCTGCCATCAATAGCTCTGCAGGATCTTATTGGATAGGATATTAGCTATCTTAATGATCAAATATATATGATATATATTTATTTTCAAAATCATAAAACGCCCCCTTCAATATCCGTCTGAGCGATTGGTCTGCGCACATGGAAGGTACATAATCAAGACTGGTGATTTCAGTTACTCGTCAGCGGTACAAAAGTTTCACGATTAGGTTGCTCGATAATCAGATGTTCAATCAATCAATTCCCATTAGAAAGAAAATCATCACACCCATCACTCCAACACGAGATATACTCGAATATAATAATAATACAGTGTGCAGTGTGGGGGGAATGAATGATGCGATTAGAACGGCTAAACAAGTTTGAGAGCAATCATTGAGTGTAATGATGAATGAAATCATCCGGATTAGGCATTCCTTTCCTACGTACCAGGAAATTCGGTGAGCTATATTGACCGGGACCTAACTCCCACATACCGAACAGGTCCGGCCACAATTTAGATGGGCGATTGCTTGGATCGCACGGTATGGGTTTGTTTGACAGCGAATTCGTTTAATCTGAATTCTGCGCAAATGGGAGAAGGCGGCTTCACGCTCATGTTCATGTTCATGTTCATGTTCATGCATCTTGAGATGAAGGCAGCTTGTGGAAGCCGGTCTCAGTCATGGGCTGAGAATTATCGACGCACTTTCACAGGTCAGATGGCCACCGATTCGACAAAATTCCATACAGGAAAAGAAAAAAGGGACCGTGCTCGTGTTCTCCGGGCTGTCCTTTCTCCCTCAGCTCGGCACTTTTCCCGAGAAAAAGCAGTAACCGAGACGGCTGACAGTCCTTGAGCGAAGCTTTCCACACCAACCACGCAGTACACAGTGCCATGAATTCACCGCGCTGAACCGATCGTTGTCACAAGCAGTGATCACATTTAGGTGGGCAGTTGCTATGAAAGCCGAGACTTTGAATGAGATGGAGCCCCGCAGCACGTCGAGCGCTATCGTCCAACAGGTCAATTTATGAAATGTACCATCAACTCTCTCTCTCTCTCTCGGAAAAAATTGAAAATTGCACATTTTTCTTTGCTGAAAGATATACCGGACTTCCCATTTACTAAACTTGTACGAGCATGAATTCTATATTTAAAAATGAAAGTCCGGTTGTTTTTTCTTTTAGCTACGTGAGATTTCGACGGCTAATTTTACAAATGGACAAAATTTACGATTTGAAGAATTTTATATTACATTTACACGGTTGCATAAGTTAGAAAGTAATGAAATATTCAATTATTAAATGGTACCTATAAATTATATATATATGTAAAGAAACTTATTGTGAAAAAAATTGTGTCTATGGACAAAGAAGTAAGAAGAAATTCAAGTGAAGAAAAACGTTCAAGCAAAAAAGAAATGTAGTTGGTATAATGACACCACTGTCGGGTTAATAACCAATAGGTTGTAGGTTCGATTTTAATCGTGAGACTTCTCGTGGCCCACTTCTTCCATTCCATTGTAAGCTTATGAATCACTTACATGATAAAAAAAAATATGATATGAATTAAAAAAAGGAACATATCTTTATAATTGCCCTTTCTTTCCTTTTTTTTTTCTTTTCCCTTGTGCCCTTCTCTTCTCATGAGTGGACTTCTGAATTCGCATCTCAAACCGTCTGAAAATCATAACCGAAACCTTAATATTTCGTACTTTGAGTAATTCGACCATATCTAAATCGAATAAAATAATTGTTTTAGAAAAATAAATTAAAATGATTTTATACTTCAAAATGGGATTTTATATGATATAAGTTGACCGATTAACTTAAATTTTGTACTAATTTAAAGAAAATATCGAAACAATTATTAACGTATAATAATTATTTGTACACAATTAATCAATATTTTCAATTTAACATTATTTCCGTGCTTCGGGTTCGGCACGGCCCCAAAACCGCATCCCGAGCATGGTTTTGTCGTGCATTGCATCCGGACGAGGCCCATTTTTGACAAGGTCTACTCATGTGGTCCAAATCCAAGCGTGCTGCTGCATTCTCTTTCAACTCTTAGCATACTCCAATTCTTATCAGTGGCGTTGTTGTTCGTATAATTTTTATATTGTTCTATCTCTCGCACTTATTCTATGTCCGTCCGTAATTAACCATCATCTTTACATGGAAAAAAAATATATATATATATATAATCTAGCGTCATTTTCCTAGATGCCTAATTTCCCTTGACCAATTTATTTGAAAAATAATGATTTTTGTTCCCTGGTGAGACTTTAAAAATAAGAACAAAATAATTCATACGACCTTTTAGTTTGAAAAAAAGTGGATGTGACCGAGAGAGAAGGATAAAAAGAATCCCATGTATTTTCCATAAGGCGCCAAAAAAGGAACCGACACGTGATGGAATGGAATTCTTCCTCCTGAGAAAGGATCTTACTGTTCACATGTGCAAGTGCATAAACTCAGTCGTCACCTTAGATAATCAACTCTTTTTAAAAAATAAATAAATAAATAATATTTTACTCGATGTTTTTCAAAAAAGAATTTTAAGACATCTATGCTCATAATTCTGACCAGCACGAGGCATGGTAATAGGTTTCGGCCGGATTTTTGTCTTGAAAGACCAAAATAAAATCAGAAGGTACGGACACCCCCGGGGAAGAGTTAGAAATTTTATTAACTTATGGATTCCGACACGGGTCAAGAAACAGGACTCATAGGAGAAGTTCACGACACATTACGGGAAAAAAAAGTAATTAAGGCTGGAGCACGTGTATCTCTTCTTGGTCTCGCATCCAAAATAGAGTATTTTTTTTCGATTTCATATAAAAACTCGTATCATTAGTAAAAATGGCAAATAAATTAAAAAAAGTACAAGTACTTTCATAATAAAAACTAAATCTGTAAATTTTTATCTATTAGTTTAAAAATAATATTATTGTATTAAATTTTATAAAAGTGACTCAGCTGACTTGGTCAAAGTCAACGGTATAAATAACGTACCTTCCCTTGAATCTGTACTGCAATCAACGGTCGGCCGACGGTAGATCCGCTGCCTGCTAACCCTTCTGTGATCTGCGTCATCATGACGCAATAATCAATTGGTTTCTAATTATGACATCCGGTATGAAACTCCGAACGGGTGAAGTGGGGAGAACTGAGGATTAGGTCGCAAAATCGCCTTGACGACTTTAACTACTATTTCAAAATGATCTCTAGCTTTATCGGCGCTACTTTCCAAAATTCTTCAGTTTTCTTATAGATAATTCCAGTAATTATTATTAATTATCCCCATAATTTTAAAAATAGGACCGGACTGGTTGGTTTGATCGGTTCGATCGGAAACCGGCCACTCACCCGGTCCGGTTCCCATAAATGGCCAATTACCCTTTAAATTAGGTCAGCTCTAGTTGAACCGGTCGGTTTCTAATAGAATTAGTGAATCCAATTGAACCGGTGAGAAAATCGATCGACTTAAAATTAAAAGAAAAATAAAAAATCATTATAATATACTTATTTTATTTTATTAGACTTATATTTATATTTTATGTTGAACCCCCGGCTGACTCATGAACTCATGCTTTGGCCGATTCCCGGTCCAGTCTGGTTTTAAAAACTATAGTTTATCCCTATATTCTAGATTAATAAATAAAATCGAGAAATTCCTTGGTAACCTACCGAGATAGCCACATAGTCAATAAACGCAATTAAAGGGAACGAAAAAAATGTGGGTTTCGATCTTCAATGTTTGTCATCACGTGATAACGTCGTAGTTAACACTCGTTATGTGTCTTTAGGCACCCGCACGAGACAACTCTGGACGAGCCATATGTTTTTGCCTCCGTATTCGGACGGGTGGTACCGTCGAGATTTCCCCTGTCGCCCGACTTGCTAATTGAAAGTAACAGCCGACAACGAACGAACCGGACAGTTGTCTTCCGGACTCAAACTCAAAGTTAATGGTACACTAATGTCTCAACAAATCACCTCGAACAGTAACGCCGCTGTACATGCGGTACAATTTAAGGCCTAACTAACTCAAGAGGGAAGGGGCTTAAGTCACGTACGTAAGCCGAATTGATATTTGCCACTCACTCTGTTATTCGATCAATAACTAATTAAGCTCGGAGATTGCACATGTTACACCCTTAAATAAGATCTCAAGTAAGAGTTAGAGCCGATGTAATTCGAATTTTAAATTTTGGGATGGCAAATAGAGAGACACACCCACCACCCAAGGTCAAACGGGAGAGGGTTGACTTAAACATCCGACGGCTAGCGAGAGAGAGAGATATATATATATATATATAAACATTTTAGCTCATTTGATAAATTAATTATATAATTGCCCAACTAAGACCGGCGCACGAGTTGGGCAGAAAAAGAAAAGAATAAAATTTCTCGTGACACACAGCTCCAAAATGTGTGAGCTTTTTCGCTGGACAAACCAAAACTAAGCAAGTCCAAGCATTCTCCGAAGCCGTCAAACTCGTCCACATCATCTTCCGACCAAAATATTGTCCCTTCCCCTGCATTACGTGTCTTCCGTATACACATAAAGAAGAACTCATGTACGGCACGTTGATGATCGAATTGACCTGGTAAGGCCAATCCATGAATATTTATTCAAGTTGAATAGAACTCAGAAAATATGACAGGATGGGTAAGAAAAAGGGCAAATCTTTTCAAATTCAAGCAGTTATTGCTGGCTATTTTAATAACGTTACCAAAATAATCAATACGAAAAGAGAATTTGAGGATTGACTTGTAAAATAATACTAGCCGGGTGAGTTTTTGCTTCAAGTTCTCCTTCTTTATAAGATAGGGATATAATAGGGGAGTGTTTGGTTTGATTTATTTTGATATTACAGAAAAATAGGATTATATGAAAAATTGGTAGATTATTAGTAATAATAATAATTATTATTATTATTAAAAACGGGATACCAGAAAATTCGAGATGATGTCGGCAAAAAGAAGCCAACTCAAACTCAAATTCCTTCTTCGTAACCAAGGTTCAACCGCCGACGTACAATATGCTTCCCCACTGTTCGGTCAATGGCCCGCACGGACAATCCGTCTCCCTCACGGCACGCTTGCCACGTGTCATTTCTTTCTTTTTTTCCATATATTTATTATCTGATGGTGAGAAGCTCGGTAGATAAAGACAGATATACAAATCCGATTTCAGATCGGTCAATACAAGCAGCAAAGCTCCTCGTAATAATTAAATTTGGGTTTTTTTTTAATTTTCAAGGGAGGGTGGAAATGAATTTGAGACTTAGAAAAAGGTATTTTTCTCACATGTAATTCACTGTTCATGTGGCGGCTAAAGCAAACCGAATAATGTTTGGGTTTCCCCCTCTGATAAAAGGGTCCCGTCAATCCGATTGTCGGAAAGGATTCCTTAATTATTAGTATTATTTTGAAATCTTTTTAGTTTAATTTCACGATCATTTGCTCATGTAACTGCTGTCGGAGGGAGAGGAGTCTCGCTCACTACTAGTGCATGTGATTTGCTTAAGGTGGCGAACCGGCGCAACCAAGGCGGCTTCAGCCGGTACCCATCACCGGAGATCGGCGGAGGAGTTGATGATGAGGAGGAGGGGGAGGAGGAGCTCAGCCACGGCTTCGCAACGCTAGCACCTCCTGGCCCATCCCTTTCGCGTGAGATAATTATGAACCAGCCAACGGTGACATCAGACCATGCTGTCGACGTCGCTCCCCCTCCCTCAAACGTGTTATCTTCGTACTACAGGGCGGGGGAGATGGCGGCCATCGTCGCGGCCCTGACTCACGTTGTCTCTGGGCAGAGAGCAGCTGGAACAAGCTTCAGTATGCTTCCTCCTTCTCCATCCTCTTCTTCTTCTCCTTCTTTACCACTCTCTTCGCCGGATTATTCCCCTGCTTCATGGATCGGGCAGAAGAGAGGGCGCGAGGAAGGCAGCTCGTCCCGAGTTCAGCATATCGCTCCTCCTCAGGGTTACAGAATGTCTGGTGATCCCGTAGCTTCATCACGACTCGCAGAGCCACCACCTGACCTTCCATCAGGTACGTGATTATTAGTTTTAATGCGTTGGTCCATTATCACATGTTGTTTTCGAAACGCGATATCGCAGAAAACTCTCCTTCCCCGAACTACGACAGGTTAAACAAGATTTCCACAACCTCAAGACCTTCCACTTTCCATATAGCTTTCATCATCCCCTGCTCTGTTTCATTCGTCAGGCGATCCAGACTTCTCTCCCTCTTCACTTATATATCTTTTTGTTAAGATTAAGTTAATCACACGAGGAAGAGAGCTTGGTGTAGTTCATATCACACTCAGCGTCAAACAAGAAAGCCTAGAGAAAGAAGATTTGGTGCAGATACGTTATCTCTTATCTAATAATCAAATGATTGTACATTCGATCTTTATTGTTGTGAGACTCTCCATATTCATTTATTTTTCTATTCTCCTATCAGTTTCTAAACTCATAACTCTTTCATATAATAAGAAATAAAAAAATCCACAATTTTTACTCAATTCTCATTTATGAAATATCTTATATTCTCCATATTCTACTCTTTTTGCTATCATCTTCTAGACTTATAAACTTATTCTATAAATAATTGATGGAAAGAAAAAAGGGCTGTCGATCACTAATCTAATCGATTTCGTCTCTCTGTGGTTTGCTTTCCATCTTGGAGAACGTCGGTTTACCCAAAAACCTTGGATTTCTCTGTCCGCTGCTGGTTGTTTTATGACTCTCGGATGTTCCACGATCACCTGTTTTCTTCCTCTGTTTTGGCCCTGCTTTTTGATATAATATACGGCATCAGGTTGAGGCTCCAACCCCTGTTTGCAAAGAAGAAAATCGCTTTTTCTTCCTCGAATTTGCCGTTCAAACCTCCTCTAGATATCGAATATTGCTTGCATGGGACTGTGCATGTAAAAATAATAATATAATATTTTAGGTAAAACCATAGTTGTTAAAACTGACTGGGCCAACATATTGAACCGGTTCAACAGAGAACCGGGTAGCCTCGTGGTTTGTTTTACTTAATTAACTTAAATGAACTTTAAATCCTGTGAAACTCATTTAAATTGGAAGATTTTTGGTTTGCCCACTGAATTAATTGTCAAATCAAATGAATTAAAAATTATTAAAAAAAAAAGAAAAAAACTTATCAAACTCAACATCTATTAAAAGAGACATTGTTATTATATTTTATTTTTATTAGACTAAAATTCATATTTTTGACCGAACTCATATATTCTATAAATATTTAAAATTTTTGAAATTATAAATTTTTATTCAAATTTTTAACTTATAATAATTAATTATATATTATTATCATTATTTATTAAATATAATTGAACTCATAATTCAATTCATAATCCTATAACTTAACTAATTTACAGTTTTTAATATGATTTTAAAAATTATGAGTAAATCAGTAGCTTTGTTATCATTGATGACAAAATGAGTGCAAGGTGTCTGAGAGTTTATCATGGTGGCTACCAAAGACACTGACGGCTGGTTCAACTATTGCAAATTGAGAAGATTTCACCTTCTAGTAAAGATTAACCAGATTAAAACTTATCAGTAGGGACTTATGGGTTTCATGTGCTGCACGTAAAAAAAAAAAAAGGTGCAAATGTACGTTTTAGTCCGAACCAACAATGCTCAATGAAGTTTATTTTGTATCAGGTATGGGACATGTGCCGACCACCGCCATCCCACCAACTCCGTCGGGCGATTCCGCGTCATCCCTTGATGAGGCTGGTGGCAGCGGTGGACAGAGGCGGAGGAAGTACAGGGGAGTAAGGCAGAGGCCCTGGGGCAAATGGGCGGCAGAGATCCGGGACCCGCACAAAGCTGCCCGAGTATGGCTGGGCACGTTCAGTACGGCCGAGGCAGCTGCCCGAGCGTACGATGAGGCTGCCCTCGAGTTCCGGGGCAGCCGGGCCAAGCTCAACTTCCCCGAAAACGTCAGGCTGCTCCCTGACGGCGTCCAAACCTACGCCTCCAGCCCCGCTCAAGCAGTCTCAGGTGCTCCCGTGGCGGTGCGCCCGCTTCTGCCACCGCAGCAGCCGCCTCCAGGAGGACTCGGACAATTGGGTGGTCCAGTGCCTGACACTGGTCGAGACTACCGGCAGCAAGATCCATATGGTCCGCTGATACCGGGACAGAATGCGGCTGGTCTGTTGGAGCAGATGATGCTCTCTCAATCTCAAATGGCTTCCCTGCAGGCATCAATAAGGGCAGCCTCATCATTTTCACCATCTACTTTAGCTCCTTCATCGACATCGGCTTCCAATCCTCTTTTATTCCCGGGGCAGCAAATGGTTAATCCTCGGCTACCACCACCGAGAGATAGCCATCCCCATCAGGGTGGAGGTGGAGCTGGTTCCGCAGCCCCGCCGCCGTGGCACGCTGGCTCCTCGGGTCAATATCCATCGTTTTCGGGTTGATTTTGGGGTCCTTACTTGTCATTACTTGGTTTTGATATATATATATATATATATATATATTTTTAAAGGGGAACCACCTCATTAGCTGAAACGTACTGTGTCTTCTTTTTCCTTCCTTCCTCCCAATTGGTGAGGCAGAGGCCCCGCGTCACCCGATGCTTCTCTTTTACTTTTCACGAGAGATCTCCATACGAGAAACGCCGTACGATGGAAGACATTTCTATTTATGGCCATACCGTTTCGCCCAGTCCGTAGCTATTCCATTTAGGGAAAGCGACGAGGCACCTCAGTAAGAACATAGGAAAGAAGAGGTAGGAAAAATTTATGAGGTAAGCTTCCTCCTCGCCCAGTTTAACAATCCCGTCCCCTCCAACATTTCAGTTCACGTGTTATGAAGAAGAATAACAGGGTCGATCACTTATGCTTTGTGAAACTCGATTTAATTACCCTTTTGTGGACCAACCACGATCAAGTATGCCGATATAACATGAAACCTTCAGATAAAATCGGACCTGAATACCGATTTCTTTATCATCCAATAGGACTCTCGGGCCCTCTTACTCGACGTATTCTATTACGATCGTGGTAACACCTTTTTCTTGGTCGATCGGTACTATTATTATTATACTAGTTTAACGGAGAATTGTACCTAAACCGATTAATTATATGTGTCTAGTGCGACCTTTTCCAAGAAGTTTCCTCAAAATGCACAAGCGGAATCGAATACGTTTAATTAGGTGCTCATCGACACATGCGTTGAATTCGATCCATCACCAGACGTGCATTGATCATGCTCTTGCAGAAACGTGTTCTATCAGGAGACGATGGACGTGTAAAAAAGCATTACAATAATGGTCGTTCCATTAGTTTAAAAAAAAACTCTGAATAATGTCTTTGGTATAGGACACACATTGCACCATCCCGTTTGTAATCCCTTCTTCTTCTCCTTTTTTAAATCCAAAATCTCTCGCTATTTACCATAGTTTTTAAAACTGGACTGAACTAACTGATCGAACCTGGTTGATTAGAAATCAGACAACCTCCCTATTCAATTTACTTAATTAATCTAAATGCACTCTAAATTCGGTCAAATTTATTTAAATAAGTTGGTTTCTAGTTGATGTCAAAACCAACTGACGACAATCAGACCGAATAAAGTACAAATTATTTAAAAAAGACAAAAGTTGTCATCAACCCCATCATCCATTTAAAAAAGAGAACATTGATATTAGATTTTATTTTTATTAGATTCAATTTTTTCCTCAATTTAAATATTATGATGAAAATTTAAAAATTTGAAATTATAAATTTGGGTTTTATGTATGATATTTTTAATTTTTAATTATATATTATATATTATTATCATTATTTATTAAATATACGATTGGACTCGTGAATCTATAGACCCATACCTTGACTGGTTCCAGATCCCACCCGGTTTTAAAAACTACGATATTTAATTATTCTTGGTCGTTGATTAAGACACAAGTTTGGCGGAAGTACGTCCTAAAGTGTGGTCTCCGCCTTTTAATCAAACACTTAAAACCCAATATCTCGTAGATGGGTCCGTGATAACGGCATCGTTTTAATTTCTATAAAAAAAAGGGTTAAGTCTTGATTTCAATTTATGATTAGCATGGCTTGCCATCCTTGTTTTTTCTTTTTTATTACCTCACATCCCTCCAAATCCCTTTTTCCTAATTATATAAGACTTATAAACTTGAAAAGCGATAAAATAACATAATAATAAAGAGATATTAAGAATTTCGCAATCTTTATAATAACCAATTTGTGAGATTCATGGAGACAAACATACGATTCTATTTACTTGACCCACATCACATTCACTTCCCTCGAGAGAGATTGAATTGGTTTATGTTTTTATGTATAATCGGGCAATTGGTTGCCCTTTCCGTACGTATGCGCATGGCAACTACGTCTCATGTTTTTCATTTACTTTTCATGAGGGATTTGTATACCAGAAAAGCCATTCAATGGAAGACATTTCTATGGATGGGCGTAACGTACAGCCCGCCCGAATCCGCAGCTATCCCACTTAGGGAAGGGGTCAAGGCGTCCGAGCAACGACGCACAGAAGAGAAGGAAAAGGAAATCCTACGAGGGAAATTTCGCCATTCCTCTGTCCAGAGATCCCGTCCTCCCCGACTCTTCAGTTTACGCGTTATGAAGAAGAATTACAGGATTGATCACTCACACTAGGCAAGACTCAATCTAATTACCCTTTACATATTTAGTAGACCCTCTTACAGGACGTAACATACTCTCGACATATTCTAGGACGATCACGGTAATGCCCTTTTCTTGGTCGATCGATCCCGGTGTGTGTGTGTGTGTGTGTGTGTGTGTGTGTGTGTATATAGAATTGATCCCCCGACCCGAGATCAAAGCGGTACTATTATATTAGTGGCAACAGAGAACTATACCTAAACCGAGTAATTATACCTGTCTAGTGCGACCTTCTCCAAGAAGTTTCCTCGAAATGCACAGGTGGAGTCGAACACGTTTAACCCCTCTTCCGAAACCTAAACTTAACTAGGTGCTTACCGACACATACGTTGAATTCAATCCATCACCATATGTGCATCGATCATGCTCTTGCAGAAACGTGTTCTATTGGCCACGCGTAAAAGCATTACAATAATGGTCGTTCCATTAGTTAAAAAAAAACTCTGAATAATCTCTCTGGTATATGAGACACACATTGCATCATCCCGTTGGTAATCCCTTCTTTTGTTTATCCAAAATCCCTCACTATTTACTTATTCATAGTCGTCGATTAAGACAAAGTTCGGCACGAGGCGCGTCCTAAACGGTGGTCTTCGCCCTTCAAACAAACACTTAGAAACCTAATATCTCGTGGGTGAGTATGTGATAACGGCATCTTTTTCATTTCTATCAAGAACAGATAAGTCTTGATTTCAATCATGATCAGCACGGCTTGCCATCCTCCTTTTTTATTATCGCACGTCCCCTATGAGATATAAGCTTGAAAGGTCACAAGAGTACAAAAAAATAAAAGAATATAGAGAGTTTTATTATAAGAATTAAACTTATAATTTTTTTATTTGTAAATTAATAATCTCTCTAAATTATATTTTTATCTAATATCGTGAGCGACATCACAATATACTAAACCATTTCTGCCGGCCAATATTGACCTTTGCTCAGATAGATTATAAGCAAACCCTTATCCGTTAAGAATTGCGACTGGATTATTATTTGTTTATAACAAGCAATTAAATATGCATGGCGGAGCTTGCTTGAGTTGGGGATGAGGCCAACGTGCCAATGAAGCACGAACACGTCAGTGGAAGTCTGCTTCCCATCATTGCCATGAATTGATCCATATAATCTCACATTTCTTCCCGGTTAGGATGAAATCAGATTTCCCCTGTTGAAAAAAAAATCATTTAGAGAGTTTTCCATCTTAATAACTCAAGTACACTTTGGACTTGAATTACTCAGAGAATCAATGTATGACTTGAACCAGGACACCACGTTTGCACCGACAAAATGGGGGAAGAAAGGGACCGTCTCGCCAATGCCTTTAATTTTTGAGGCGCACACACGCAATACCTAGAAATTTATCAAGCTCTTAAACAGTAAATCTCATACAATGAACCTTATCGATTTATCCATTGGTCTCAATGAGTCGTTGTCGCAATTCTTGGAGGGTATTTCTTAAGCGTAAAGTTGCTTCCCTTCAACGGGTCAATTTGCCACGTCTTAACACACGTGACAGAAACTCAGAGGATGAGACTGGGCCCACCGGTGGCACGTGTGGCAGGATCTGGACGTGGAACTTTGCGAGACCAGATATAATGATTCATCGCTTAGCAGGAAATGTGGGCGGGTGGGGCCAGCCAGACTTTCGGTGCTGGGTTTAGGTGGCGACGTGTCATGCGCCGTATCCAGCCGGTGCCTAATATTGACACGTGCGTCTGACCAATTCGTGGATCCTAAATAATAGCGAATGGAGCTAGTGGGGCCCGCCATTCATTTCACATTGACTGCTTTGCCTACCATTTTTTGGGTCAAAGAGCAACCCAAAGGTTGCATGTCATACGCAAGTTAGGGTTAATTACATGGATACTACAAAAAGCACTAAAAAAAACAAATAAATTGGTATTAAAGCAATTTTTCGTACTTTAATAATGCAAATTTTTTTAAATTAACGTAAATTTTTTACTAACAACGTTAAAATTGCTAATGTGACATCAAACAAAATAAAAAAATCACATACAAGTTATCTATATCAGCAAATAATATTCATATCACAGTCCAATTCAACATTTTCTCATGGCGTATCATGTCATTAGTAAGAGTTTCATGTTTTGCATTAAGGGAGAGCAGTTCGGAAAGTTTTTTTTGTACCAACGGATCACAAAAGATCCTTTTTTTATACGGATTTGTTTATTTTCAAATACTTTCTGTACCGTATATATAATTTACCCGCACAATTACAAAGCTCAAAGGTTTTCAATATTGATTGTTGCTTCTTCTTTTTGTTATTAGATATCAATTTGAACCTGGAAGTAATTAGTGATGGATCCTTCACGTGACTCACCCACCTGGTATGCGAACTTGAAGTGATTACTAAATAGATCAGTAATTAATCTATGGGCCGTTCAAAGACTCAACAAAGGTACAAATTCGTCGAGCCCAAATCATCCTCCGAAGTTGGAGGCATAACCCAAGGGGAACTAGCCCGTATATTGTTTCTGAATCGCGTCTGTCCAACCCGAGTATCTCACAAATTGATCCCCGTTTTGCATCCTGTTGGGTTATGCTATCGGAGCCCCCAGCCGAATTTTATCCCCCCCACAATGGCTGCTTCTTCAAGGTTTAAGATGGGCTTTTGCCGATGCTACTTTCTGATTGCTCTATTTCCGAGCCCATCCGAAGATGGATATATCCTGTCTCTTGCACTCGGCCGATGCAAGACTTCAAGCTCATTCTCTGGCTCTAGACAACCCAAAATTTGCATATTCTATATCGTGACGGATGTCTCCCTCGCAAGTCATCTTGTACTAATGAGGCTGGCGTGATTTTGCGCACTCTTCACCTTGCAGGGGAAAAAAAGAAAAAACAAAGAAGATTTGAGTTTTATAAAAAGAGAAAAATTATGATATTGGTTTGTCTCAAATATGAATATATTATGTGTATGTAATTTATTTGAATATTAGAAAATTTCTAGACTCTCATATTGAAATAGGTTATATCATAAGATCACTCTTAAAAACAATTAACCATGGTCATATTTGGTCCCCTCGTGAATTAAAAAGCACATATGTTTCGTCTCACATGATTTCTGTAGCCGATAACATTGAGATCTCCTTACAAGTTAATATGTTGTTGTTCGCTAATTTGTTGGGTTCAGCAGTCGGTGGGAGAAGGGGAATGCATCCACTTCAGCTGTCTGTATATTGTTGAAGAGACGGGCGGAAGAAGATGAGATAGCTGTAATCGGAGAAGTCAGAAAGCTACGGCTCCTCGTCGAAGATTCTTCCTCTGGATCGAAGACATAGAAGTCTTCTTCATGTGCATCATCATCCCATATATTCTCGTTCATGTTCACGATTTAATAACCCTATTAGTCACGTAAACAACAAGCGGTGGCACATTATACCATCATGTATGTGTGATATATTTGTGCCTTTATGACATGGACTTGACGTCGATTGTTCCTGTTCATGTGGCGGTTCTAGCCCACAGTCTATGCGCTCAATTTCCTCGCTTCACTTCATGGGTGGTGGAAATCGCCCATGTTCTTTTTTTCCGCCAGGCAATCGATGGGCTTCTTCATGTTCAATGAGGAACACTTCTGTTCAGGATGATTAATTTGTCCGCACGCAATTAATTTCGGTGGTGGGGCAAGTATATATGGACGTGAGAGTCCATGGAGGCAATTATTAGACACTGTGAACCACAATTGTTCAAAAATCACCTGCTCTCATGGTCTCGAATCATTGATGATAACACATATTCCAAATCTTAATTTCTCCATATAATTCATATATATATATCCAGAATTTATATGAATTTATATGGATTCTTCTCGATAGTACGCGACAATGGATTCTCTTGACTGAAAAAAGAATAGGAGAATAATGAGTCATTACAGCCATTCCAAAGTCTTCATATTGCAATGTGAAAACAAATTTGTCATAGGGAAAACTTAACCATTCCCGATATATTATGTTCATATTGTCAACATTTTTCATGGAAAGAAAGTTGGAAAATAAATAATTGCTTTACTTTTCGATTGAAATCGGTAGATAAACTAATAAATTAGTAAGTTGGAGGCATACATATTTCAGACATAGGTCGGAAGAGTGTGCCACATATTGTTCCTGGCCTCGGGTCCCTTTCTTGATCCCATATATGTTCTATCTATCCTAGGTTTTAAAACTAGACCGGATCGGAAACCGGTCAAGTCATCCATTCATGAGTTTATAGGTTAGACCGGAGCTTAATGGGTCAAGTTATATATTTAATAAATAATATTAACAGTATAATATTACCTTTATTGATATAATACCATAATTCAACGATGATTTATAACAAAAATCCATGATATAGTCA
This sequence comes from Sonneratia alba, assembly GCA_900174645.1. Lineage (NCBI taxonomy): Eukaryota > Viridiplantae > Streptophyta > Magnoliopsida > Myrtales > Lythraceae > Sonneratia > Sonneratia alba. The sequence continues at coordinate 2,670,066 of FWPY01000029.1, forward strand.
TTATATTAACCTCAGGCTCAATATAAAATATAAATATCAGTTTAGTAAAATAAAATAAACACATTATAATAAGTTTTTATTTATTTTTAATTTTAAGTCGATTGATTTTTCAACCGATTCAATTGAATTCTTTAGTGCGACCGGAAATCGACCATTTCAATTAGAGATAGCCGCATTTCAATTGCAATTGGACTAGTTCTAGAAATCAGACCGGGTGAGTGGCCGGTTCGAGTAGCCCGATTTTTAAAACTATGCTACTTATCTTTATGAGAACAAAAAAAAAAACAAATTAAGATATAAATAATTACACCGACATCCACATGGAATCAATATGTCACGTTCGTATATATGTCGAATTTCCATCTCTAATTTTTCCAGTTACCCATCATTTGCTATCTCTCTCTGATGAAGCAGGGGCGGCTGGAGGTAACGTTTTCTTGCTAATACCAATTAGGCTGCGTTGGGCCTATATAAAATTGACCGTTGTAATATCACCCGATCTCGAATTCAAATCCTGCAGGAGTCGTGAAAGTAATTTTTGAAAATTACTTAGCCACCGTGAATGGCCAGCTTGAACCCATGGGGGAGGAATTAGACATGCTTTGACCTGGGAGACCATCAGAGTTTGTTAAATAGAATGAGCAAGAACTTGCGTGGAAGATGCCTTTTGCTTTCCAAGAACTATTCCGATCCAATATCGGTAAGCTACCAGCTCATACATACATACATATACATATGTTATCTGGGATTGTTGCTGTCTATGTCGGGATTCTATGCGTTTTGATAATCACAAGTGGGATATGAAGCTGATGTGGACAATCTCTGTTTGATTACTTATATATATATATATACCTTATTTGTCAGACCTGTACATACATATATTATATATATATATATAGTAGGGACTCTGACAAAGAATGGGTCGACGCACCCATTCCAAAGTCTTCATCATAATTTCAAAATGGACATGCTAAAGGGAAACGTAACCATTACACATAATCGCATCGTGTTGTCAAAATTAGACATTGAAAGGAAATTGAGCAATCTTGGGAAAGTTGGAAACGAAATAATTTTTAGCTTTGGACTTTAGATTGAAATCGAAGATATGGCAGGCTGGAGATGCCTCCTTTTCAACCCGCGGGTTGGAAGAGTGTGCCGCGTCCGCGGTGTACCATCCCGAGTCTAACTTGGCAGACGGATGATGGAGTCGTGTGCCCCGAGCCTCGGGTTCCTCTCTCGGTCCTTATGTACGGATTATCTATATGCCATCGTCGGCGTTTAGTGTGGATAGCCGATAGGAGGACACGATTTGCGCTTCCTAGAATTTATATGGACTCCTCGAGGTTGGTCTTGATGAGTGGTAAACTACCGGTCATTGGAACTATTTTGCTGTCAGCTGCTATGTCTGCACGTCCCCTTGTGGCCATTGGAGACATGATCGAGAGACTCTGTGATCGTTTGAGGATGTGTATATGTACAAGCATGCCCATGTAGTAAGTGGAGGATGGAATTAACCTTTTTTCTTGCTGACATAACAACAACTATCATGTAAATTATTGTGTTCATGTAGTAGGTGAAGTATTTTGAGTTTGATATAATATTATGATCTTTTTTTGAAATTCAAACTCAACTATTATGTAAATTAAGAAAGGAGTAAACATTAAGTCATCCTGATTAAGTTATTTTGGACGGTGAAGCCATTTTATATTCTACGTTTACATTGCTCACATAATCTCGATCCCTTTCTCAAGTTGCAAGCGGCCCCCAAAAGTCTTTGTGGCCAATTTAGTCAACCTTTGGGGCCTTATCCCAATGCATTAGCATGAGAAAAGGAAAAAGGACGAAAAACTCCCATTTTCCCTCTAGACTTTTCAGAAACCAGGACTCGACTGACAATCAAATTGGCATAGCTTTGGCTATAAATAATTAGAAGGGTCCCTCATCTTCTCTTATTATATGCTTCCCAAGGGACAGAACCAAGGAACAATGGCATTCTCAGCTTCTGCTTCTTTTACTTCTCTTCTGCTGGTGTCTTACCTTCTTCTGTTGGCTCCCCTTCAATTTGAGGTCTCAAGAGCTCATTACCATGGAGCTGAATCTCTGGAACGGGAAAGAGCTTCGGTCCCTTTAGTGAATGGGCTCTCGTGGACTTTCTACAAGTACAGCTGCCCGAAGGTCGAGTCCATTATCAGGAAGCGCCTCGAGAAGATCTTCAAGCAGGATATTGGGCAAGCTGCGGGGCTCCTCCGTCTCCACTTCCACGACTGCTTCGTTCAGGTAACACAACTACACTTTCCTGCGTATATAGACGCATGTGTAATCATATTAAACTTACACAACCCTAACTATGAAGCATGGTACCTGGCAAATGGTCTTTTGATTCTGGAGGCAGTACGTTTACATCCATCCGAGAAGCAATTCTTAAAATGTCTGCTTAAATTCGAAAACCCAAACGAAGCAAGATAATACATCGGATGGACAAAGGACATCAGGATTCTTGATCTGTTCGAATAAGATTATGTTCTCTTTTTTTTTTTTGAACTGTTGGTAGATCATCGTCCCTACTGGAAAATTGATTTCAGAGAGGAAGGCTGTAAATTACAAAAATAAAAAGTCCACCCAGCTTGGGTCATAAAAATGATGAAATTGTAAATTTGAATTAGTCAAGGAAATTAAAATTTTTAAATATCCTACCTAAGGTCGGTGGAGAAGGGGCCGAGGTTGGTTTTAATGGTGTGGACGGCAATGAATACTCTCTTTTATCATTTCCGTGTGGTGACTATTGCAGGGATGTGATGGTTCCGTACTGCTCGACGGATCGGCCAGTGGCCCGAGCGAGCAGGACGCACCTCCCAACCTGACCCTCCGTGCTAGGGCCTTCGAGATCATCAACGAACTCCGGGACCTGCTCGAGAAGAAGTGTGGAAGAGTAGTTTCTTGCTCCGATATCGTGGCCCTTGCCGCTCGTGACTCCGTCTACTTGGTAATTCGTTGATCCCACGAAGAGAATCTTAGAATCATTTTGTCTCTAGCCTGTATAAATTCCGATGAGAATAGGATCCTCGCATCGATTGATTCATGATCCCGCTTTTTGCAGTCGGGCGGGCCTGACTACGATGTCCCGCTGGGCCGCCGGGACGGGCTGACCTTCGCCACAAGGAACGTCACCATCGACAACCTGCCCTCACCCACCAGCAACGCCAGCACCATCCTCAGCTCCTTGGCCACGAAGGGCTTCGACCCGACCGACGTGGTGGCCTTGTCGGGGGGACACACCATCGGGATCGCCCACTGCGCTTCCTTCGATAACCGCCTCTACCCCACCCAGGACCCGGTGATGGAGGAGTCGTTCGCTAGCAGCCTCAAGCTCACCTGCCCCACCGTCAACGTGACCAACACCACTGTGCTGGACATTCGGTCGCCCAACACGTTCGACAACAAGTACTACGTCGACCTGGTGAACCGGCAGGGGCTGTTCACCTCGGACCAGGACCTCTACTCCTACTCCGAGACCAAGGGAATCGTGGCCGACTTCGCGGAGGATCAGAGCCTCTTCTTGGAGAAGTTTGTGGTGGCGATGACCAAGATGGGGCAGCTCAGCTTGCTGACTGGAACAGAGGGGGAGATACGGGCCAATTGCTCCGTGAGGAATTCGGACAACACCGTGTTGCTCTCCATCATCGAAGAAGACATAGAGAGTGCGGCGGAACTCAAGTAATCGTCATGTCTCTATCCCTTCACTGCCATGGTGTCATTTTACCTTCCCAACTCATTTTGGACTTTGATCTTGTGTTCAATAAACGCAGCTTACTGGTGTATGTAAGGAAGTGAATAGCAAGATGTGTTGTGATCTTTCTCAAATGAACTCTTTACCGACCCGATTTTGACATCGCATTCACATGCAACATATCGAATTACTTTCCTGATCACAATAAAAGCCTTTTAGTACCTATAGACTTTGAAACTTGTACGTGCTCAAAATTGTTCACTAGACAGAATTGATAATTAAAGAACGGTGGACTTCTTCGTGAAATTGATTAGTGTGAACCGGAATTCTAAACGTAATTCGTATGGGATCGAGGACAATGATATGGTACCAAATCATTTTCCTTGTTTGACAATTTTTTCCCTTGGTCAGCCCCTTTTAAACGTGGTAGGACACAGGATACGATGCGAAATGTCGGGCTTCGGATCAGCTTGATTTGAGCCATAGCCCGAATGACATAGCCGCAGGGTGAGTGTAAACAAGAGCATAGCGTAGGCTGGCCCATAAGCATAATAAGTAGGCGATGAATCTCCCATTTCCTCGTTTCCTGGCCTTTTATCTTTTATACTGATCTCAGAGATATACACTTGGCCTTTTGTCTTTGATTAGAGAGGGTCACAAAGCTGGCCGGACATGGATCTACGCTTGGCTCGACCATCAGATCGGCCTGGTTCCTGTCTGGGCCAAAGTCATGGGGAGCCAGCGGCATAGTTCCAGCTTGACGCTTGCAAGAACACAAATATAATTTCATATTTGATGAGCCCCCTTCACACTGCTTCAGCAAGTTAAGCCTCTGCTCATCACTTGAAAGAAAATCAACGAGAAACCCTTTAGTTTTGATCACACGCTGGGAATTCACAACCACACGATCCTGGGCCATAGACATATCACAAGCCTGTAGATCCTATCAGAATTTGGGTTAGGAAAGGCGAACGTGTTACGTGAGACGCATAGGGATCTTTTCAGCAATCTCATTCAATCCTTGAGGCCTAACAAGGTCACTTATTTCTACTCTGCTAGCCATACACATTAGGAAATAGTATGATGTATGGAACACCATTGTAATATGTCGGACATATATGTGAAGGAGACCATAAACTTCATAGCCATCGCAACTTTGAAATAATTTCAAAGACTACAAGCCGAAATTGCCAGACGATAGATAACATAATTGCCATTTCAAATGAGCAACTTCCTTTTTCTTAAAATCTCGAAGGGGCTCATGTTTTGCTGAACCAGCCCGGCCTACTGTTCAGTTATGAATGGGAGCTCTCTTCCTGACGCCTGCATAATCCATCGCCACTAAGTCTGCTTCTGTAGCGTGCTCCGTTTTCCTCATGGGGATCTTCACTTCGGATGAATAATCCGCATGAGATATTGAACCTTGCCCTTGGGAAAACCCGTCTGTTGTGGATGCTAACAAACAGCAACGCTATAGTTTAAGTTTTCTTGGAATTTTACTTAGAAGAATTCATGTTCCAGACAAACATCGGCATAGAAACAAGGTGAAAAGGCGATCATGTTATAAAAACACAACCATTTCATTTGCAATTCCATTCCACTTGTTCGTAGCAAAAATGGTAGTGTCAAAGGAAGCAGGTTCTGCATATGTGAATGTGAGAAAGTAATTATACGATGAGAAGCATAAACTATATGTGTAGTACCTTCAATGAAGGATGAAGTGATACAGAGGAATAGGAAGGCCACGGACATGGCAACCCTATTTGTCGTAATAACCTCCATGATATTTAGGTCGAGCTTTTTAGCCTAGAGCGTGCTTCTTCTTCTTCTTCTTGGTTTTCATGTGAGACTTCTCTGCTTGAATATATATGTGCGTTATTAGATGAAGGAATAAATGAGTGGATGGAATGCAATTGAATGGACACGAGAAATTGATCCGGTGCACTCAACCTACACCAAATCAAGCTCTGTGATTCGGTAATAAATGAATGACTTCTTGGAAAAAGGATATGTCGATAAAGAATGTGGGCAATTCTGAGAATTTCCTGGGTCAGGTACTGTATGTCTCCGTGTAATACGGCTTTTGAATGGATATGAGATTGCCGCGAGAAGGTTCGCACAGGGCCAATGGAGATCGAAGCTGGAAGAAGGCGACAGAGAAGAAGAGATTGGGGAGTTGAGGAGACAAACGTCTTTAATGGTGAACTCATCAGATGAGTTGCCTGTCGATGATTGAGGGATCACAGCACAATGTCGTAATGAAACATGAGGACAAGAGAGAACAGACATGAGAGAGCTGACATTCATTGCCATGGATCCCACTGAACCTGACAGTTTCATCTACTTGTTTTGTCAAATGGGAACGTGCTCAATTCGAAGATTGATACATTACATCATTTTTGTGTTTACTCTAAGTAGTATCTTTTTCTTTTTGAAAATACGAAGTAATCTTATGATTTTTATGATGTTTGGACGACAGAGTGTTTCGGATAATCACCAGGAATTTGTATGTAAATGCATGGTACGTTTACATCGTGAAGAACACCATTGAATGAGTAACACTGGTGCCACCTACATTGCCATGGCGATGGTGAGCAGCAGCAGAAGATTATGAATGTCGAATCGAGTGTTCCTAATTGGTTGGGGAGGAAGATCTTTGCGGAAACTCTTAGTTTTTGCAAAATTGTGGTGTCTATGAAAAGACCAGAGTGGAACTGGATGAGCTATTTGCGGCAAGACGGGCCCCCTTTGTCCCTCTCACTTATCTCCCAGGTTAATGAAGTTGGTGACTCTCCTGCAGAAGAACAATCAAGTCGGCCTTACATCTGACAAGTCATATCAAATAATCAACAGCTATGATTCACTCTGTCTGAAGGAATCTGTGTGCTGGAATCTTAATTGGATTGGCAAGCCCAGTACAAGCGAAAGTGTGTTGTTTCATTATTTACTGTTACGGTTCAGCTGAAAGAACCCAACAACTGCGGAAACCAAAAAATATAGCAGCAGCACCAAGTATGTTCCAGCATCATTAAAGGGAAACAAAAACTGAAAACTGCGATCGAGAACTCACGATTCCTAGTCCTCGAGTTTGTACCATTGTAAATCTTTCCTTTGATTCAGTCTCCCGAACTCTCTTGAGGAAGCCGACCTGTTGACCTGGTTTAATCTGTACATGGCCTTCATCTCTTTATTGTACCAAGTGGAAACGGAAGGGGGCAACCTCGACTGAGGCAGATCATTCTTGGTATTGCCTCTAACATATCCCCCTGATGGGGATATAGTCCTGTTCTCTGGCATATCTGGAGAAAGCATACATGACGGTGCCCTCTGAGCTGATTGATTCAGCTTTAGACCCGAGCAGTTACTATTGGTACTGCAACCAGGTTCTTGTTTTTGCTCGAGCACTAGCGCCATCTCTTCCTCTTCCTGGATTATGAATTAAAACATTCGGATTCAGAATTCCAATTCAAATATGAAATAAGAAATGATCACCATGTAAAATTCATTCAAATTGAACAAGGAAGGTGTGGGGAGCTGTCTCTGGGGCGCGGCTATTCGAAGGGAGAAGGCATGATTTGATGGGCCAAATTTTTTTTTTCCAAATTTCTTGCACGAAGAAATTGCCGTTTTAATCTTTGAATCGGTCGGAACTTTAACAGATATTCAGTTTCCCTTTCCCTGTTGCCCCCAGCAAAGTTCGTCTATCTCTGGAAAACCTGTGTTGTGTATACATATGCTGAGTACACTCTGCTGAGAATAATGCCCCTCAAGTTATGTTCTCACCTCTTTTTTTGGTTCACTGTTATCTGTGGTTACCTCTTTCTTCCTGTGCTCACGTTGTGACCGAGCTCGTCGTTTTGCTTTCAAGCGCTGCCGGCACCTGGTGAAATCGTTGAAGATAAAAGTGAAGTTAGAATCATTCAGTGAGTATTTTGCGAGGAAGACGGAAACTTATGTTATCCGCATATGAGGCAGCCTCACTGTGTGAAGCAGGTCAGATTAGCGGCGAACGTTGTGGAGCTTATGGAGAAGAATATGTTTGCATATCCCGCTCAGACAATGGGAGTAAAAAATCAGCTGTAAACTTACATCTGCTCGTTGATCGAAGCTAATTCCTCCTCTTCTTTGTAGACTTTGGGCAGCTCGGAAGGATCACACGGCAATGGGCTCGTATGAAAGAACTGCAGGAGAAACACAACATAGGTGCAGCCATAAGTAAGGTTTCATATGATAGTAATTTGCAGCTCAAAATCTTTCACTTGACCGATTCATAGGTTTGTCCTTACTTCGTGCTCCAGAGCCGATGATGCGCTGCCACGTGCCACAGGGTCTAACGCGAGAAGTGAGCCCAGAAGGGCAATGGACTTATCGGGGAATCCACTGAAGGACACCATGAGACTTGCCCTGTATGTCTGTCGGGGTCGGAAAGTCTTAGAGATCTTCATCTTCTTCCAATACTCCTCCGGTGGTGCCCCGCAGAGTTTAAAGATCAGGTGAAGTTGCTCAAACTGGGTCGAAAATAACCACCAGCTATTGAGACAATACCATACAGCCTATGCAGATGTCAAGCGCTAAGCTCAAACAGATGTAAGGATTTTCATTACCTCATTCCTACCAGGCAAAATGGGTCTCCCGGTTAACATTTCTGCCAGAATGCAACCGGTGCTCCAGAGATCAATGCCGACCCCATAATCAGTAGCACCCAGCAACAGCTCTGGCGCTCTGTACCAAAGGGTCACCACTCTGTTTGTGAGAGGTCGGCTTTCTCTAGGTTTGTAGTAGTTCGCGAGCCCAAAGTCTCCAATCTTCAGCGTCCCGGTCTTATCGATCAACAGGTTGGATCCCTTTATGTCTCTGTGCAGGATTCCTTTCTCATGACAGTGCTGCAATCCCGATAGCAGCTGATGCATGTAGCGCTTGATCTGCATTGATTGTGCAACACGGAGGTCACACAATCCGAACTTCATCTATTCGATTTACTGATCTCGCTAACCAGAAGTACTGATTATAAGGCCTAAAGCTTCACCTGAGGTTCGGTTAACTGTCCATCTGGACGGGTGATAAGCCTCTGCAGATCAGATACCATGAAATCGAAAACGAGGTACAGGCTGAACTGCATTCTTGAAGTCGCCAGACCTTCGAGCTTTACTACATTCGGGTGATCCAACTCCCTCAGGATCATAATCTCCCGAGCCATAAACTTGATGCTCTCAGGCTCAGATGTATCAAAGCGGACCTTCTTAAGGGCGACAAGCTTCCCGGTTTCTCGATCACGGGCCTTGTACACATTGCTGTAAGTCCCTTGGCCTATCTGAAACACCACAATTAATCAAAGATGTGTCTTTCACAGTAGATATTAAGTTCCATTTTCATTACTCTAGCTATATTTTTGTTCTTGAGAAATACAAAAAAGAGGAATTAATGCTAAAGATGCTCTATGACAATGGTCTTATCCCTGTACGTCAATTAAATCAACTTATAGATGTCCGATTAGCACTTAATATATCGTGAAGATGCCGATCCCGGAGCTGACGAAGTGAGAAAGCCGGAGAACATGCATCCTCAATCAATTTGGAAGTACAGAACACTACATGACTAACTAGAGCCCAGCATCGATATCTTTCATTACCTTATCGATCTTGTCATATGAATCAGCACTCTTGGGGACCAACCCTTCGAGGACATGCCTCGGAACATTCATAACGAGCCACCTAGGCCAACCATTGACCGCCCGACTCAAGCTGAAACTGCTGTTGCCAGTGCTCCCTTTACCTGCTCTCTCAACCTCTGCTCCACCGTACTTCTCACCTCTGCCACCACCGCGTAAGTCCATGTTGCCGCCGCCACCTTCTTCATTGGCTCTCGAGACGGGTGACCGTTGCCTTCCTGTGGGGTCTGCTTGGAAGTTCCTGTGACTGATCGGTCTCCGACGGCTGGCAACATTGCCATTTTCTTGCTTTGTTTTGTCTAACCCCTTAGGCTGCGAGCTCACGGATGTGGGCTTTGTCGGAACGCTCCCCATGTCAACGCCTCTGCCTGATTCGGGACCGGGCCGGTGCCTGTCACCGATCTAAATGTGACTATCAGTTGATCTTCGAAGAAATCAAGAAACTGAACAAGAAGAGGACAGTTAGGTGGTGGGTTCTGATAGGAAGTGGGGGAAAGCGACTGTGCAGGCATATGCTCTGGCCGTCCGCGGCCGGCAAAACTTTTGGAGATCTTTTGAATTTCTTAAGGTGAGGGAAGAGGGACAGAGAAAGGAAGGATCGTGCTCTCTGTTGTCATTTGCAGTGAGGACAAGCAGCGAAGAGAAGGCGAGAGCGTGTCCGTTATATCTGTTGCTGTCCGGTTGGCGGGAGAGAGAGAGAGTATAGAGTAAGCAGGAAAATTCTCCTCGAGGTAGTTCGCCATGGAAGAAGACTCCTTTGAATTTTACCTCTTTAATAAGTTTCAATTACGGGAAAAAGTGTCATTCAAACTCAGAGTTCCACTGCAGCAAAGGCGGTGGCATGGTGGTTGCGATCATACGTGAATGATGCACACCCACATTCATTCGGTCGATCAAATCCCTTCACTATAAAGAGTACATGTGCCGCCAACTCAGATGTTGTATGAATCGTGGCCTCGCACACGTGAATTTACTATTGTTTGTTTTGCATCAAATGTAGGTGAGATTATTGAGTTCATCTGCTCGTGCGAAGTGGATGATATCAGAATGATTGCCACCCAACTTTCTTCCCTTTATGCTCCACTCCCCCCACACACAAAAAGTGAATTGGAGCTTACGTTTGCATAATGAAGCCAACAATGGCAATCGATTTGAGACCAACCACACGTCAACGGGAACGTATGGGGCAGGTAGATCACATAATCAAACACCCATAAACCTACCCAACATACGACCTGCTCAGTGTACGGACGAAATTGATATTAACAAGATTTCGCTTTTGTTACTCAAAAATAGATTGTTAGATTTATTGGGCATTTCTAGGATGCCAAGTTGGATACAAGAAAAATATATCTGTTCCCATAATTTTGGCAGTGATTATACACTAAACTCTGCAAAAAAAAAAAAAAAGTTGAGCTCCTTGACCGTTCATTTTCATCTGTTTCACTCGATCCAAGTGATGCGTAAATAACAGTGAGATGCACGTAATAGGCTCACACGATCCGTTTCTTCTGCGTCTACCAGGGGTCTATGAGCTCTAGATAGACCTCCTCATATATAATGTTCATTGGTTTCTGATTTCTTAGGTTCAAAACGTGCACTCTTCGCCACAATGGGCTGTTTGAGTGATCATAAAATGGGTTCCCCTTGACTGTGACTGAATTACGCTGCAGAGAGAATGCAACGGGAAAAATGACTGAAACCCCAGAGCCAAAAAGTCATGTTCACGAGGGGCCACTGATCGGGTCGTGCCCATTGATATCGCGCCAACAAGCCTCAAACTGCGGTCCAAAACCTGTGCTAGTTGGGAAAACATCGCATGAACTGGCCATCCCAAGAAGAGATCTTGGTCAGGGATACACACCATGTGAAAGAGACGATGAAAGAGGAAGGAAATCAACCTCCTAGAAGTCACGGACAGATGAGGAGAAGTTATGGGAGTGATAACGATAAGACCAAAAAAAAAAAAGGGATGAATTGAGCGATGCTGTTAATTATGATAATGCGATTGGATATATAGTCAGACATCATAGCAGGAATTAACAATGAACATGACTGAATTGACAGGCTTGGACCAAAAATCCACATTGATTGATTATGAACAAGTGACCGGATCAGCCAGCAACAATGGTGCACACAGACCCAATCAGATTCCGCGCCTGGGGATTTTTCATGTGGATGGCTCGTCCTTTCTCCATTAGTCAGTTGAAAGGCATGCAGCTATGGTGAGCACTTCTACTGGTTTGCTACATTGACTGGAAGTTGCGTTTATGAAGAGCTTTGGGTCTTCGTCCTGTTTCTGGCTGCTGCCAGACCAACTACATGATGGAGCATGAACAACTCCTTTCATTTCCATTGTCCAACTCATCATCTGGTTCACCTGTTTCGCTGCAGCCAAATGATAATTATTAGGTGGATGAAAATATAGAAGATCAAGGTAGAGACAGAAGAACTTATCCAACAGAAATATAGAAATGTAAAGGGAGAAAATGAGATATAAAGTCAAGCATATAAGAGGAAAACTATACCAACAATCTTCCACATATCTACACAGACACCAAAAGAATAAAAGGAGAACTGCATGATCAGGTGAAAATCCCTCAGACAGTATTTCCAGTGTCAATACAAAATCCATCTCTCAAACAATCAGTTCTTAAAAACTTTAGGATCTACATTCTACTGCACATTATATCTCACTTTTCCAAAGAGAGGGATGTGCAATGTAGTAATGAATTCGGAAATTTCATAACTGATTGCCGATGATAGGTGCAGTACAGTTAGACATAGTGAGATAATTCTTCTCAGTGATATAGGAACTCATTAAATTAAATGATCTTGAAGAGGATAATTTTTAAAAAAATTCACAACCCTTGATTCAGAAGCACTATAAAGCAAGAGATCTGAGGAAAGTTAATTAGGAAGAGGACCCTTTCAAGAGGAGATGGAAGGTGGCAATATATTGGTAGTGAAAGTAACAGCAGGACAACTTAAAAAGACCAATATTTAATCTGGTCAAAATCACGTCTTTATCATTTATTAGGAAGATTGCCAATGCCACTTTACTTTATTTACTGATAAAGCACATCAACATGTTACACTGACCAATTAGCTAGTTTTACAACTGGAGCAACGAAACAGGCAAAAAATTTAGAGACAAAAGTTTATTAGGGTAAGACAGCTTTGGCCTATCTGGAATGAAAATTTTCTGAGTCACAAACAATTGACTGCCACCTCCTTTGAAGTGGAAGCTTATGTAATAAACCACTCACTGCATTGACAAGAAGAGAATTGATGACCAAGCACGTGTCGATGCCCATCCTACTTTGAGAAGCAGGACAGGAACTAACTAGGTAACCCATATAAGGACAAAGATGGTACCGTTATAAACCTTCTCACTGGACTTTCTAAGGAATATACTACATTTCTTAAAATGTCATGTGCGCTTGATTGGGCTCAGTAGAAAATGGGCAGTCCTCCTAAAGATGATATATAAATATATATAGTTTTTATTTTCTGAGAGAAAAAGGAGAAATATATAGTTCCCATACCTGGATTCAAACTCCTGAATCTCCACAAGCTCCTTGCCACATGCATCTGTCCATTGGACTCTTCTTCTTCCCCCATCATGTTCTCCAGCAATGATGACACCATCATTCACTGTTTTGTGTTCATTTTTATGCTCAGTAGGAAAGGGATTGCTCTTAGAGTGCTTCTTTAAGCTGCTCTTGAGAGTGACCTTTCCCACAATACCATCTTCAACATCCATAGCAGGGTTGTGGCCTCCATCTAAATCAAGAGGATCAGGCAAATTCTCCTGCTGCTGTACCGGCCCAACTTTAAGGGCAGAAGGTGTGTCAAGTCCTGCAGAAACGCGACCAAAGCAAATAAAGGAGGCGCAACCACGGGAAAGGTGATTCTCTTCTGAAGCCAGCTGGAGGTCAGTTTCAGATCCTAGGTCCACCAACTGGTTCTGATTCCACGGGGACACTCTCATGGATTTCTCTTCATTCTTCTGACCCAAGAAGAGGAGGCTCAAGCCCTTCCTATACCCAGAGGCCGAAGAAGAGAAGAAGCCTCCTCCTTCCACTGCCAGTAACATCAGTCCTTGTCATTGATGCAACATCTAGTACCCTCTATATGAACTCCTTGCCTGAATCCTTTAAATTTACCAGCCCTTCATCAATCAAGATCATACAGTCACATAGATCAATTAAATTAAAGAGACATCAACTAAGGTAGAAACATCAACATTGACAAAAGTTCAACAGCAAAGAGGTGAATAGATCACAATCCTGTGAAGCAAAGGGAATGCATTCAGAACAAGGAAAATGTAGACACATCAAGGACAATGATGGAAAAATGAAGTCTTACGAAAGGAAACAAAATCTGTTCCAAATGGAGTCATAGTTTTCCCCTTTCTGAGACAATTGACACTATGCTCCAATTCAAATCAGTGTTCGATTTTAAAAGGGTGAGCAGACAAAACAGCACAACGGCAAAAGCATTCAGTGCATGGTCTTCTTTGATCCTACCAGCATTTTCTTTGTTTGTCACAGTTATCCTTTATCCTTTACTCCAAGATAGAATAAGCCAAATCAGTCATCAAGGAACCTCCAATAGAAACCAAGGAAGCTAGTCAATTGGCAAACAACTCTTTGAGAACTAATGAATACAGCTAGAAGAAGAACATGGGATCTTACAGTTAGATACTCTCAGAGAGACAAATAGACTACTGTAGAATAGAGATTACACCCGATACAAGAAAAAGATGGCACAGCAACTCCAAAAATAATCATGAAGATATTTCAAAGATCTCTATGTATACATATACTTGTACATACTATTAACATCCGAGAGCACTTAACAATCAATTAATAGAAACTACTACAGTCACAGTGCATCCCCAGGAGACACAATTAAGGACCGTATAAAGAAGAATACAGTGTCCTACAATCCTAGATCATCTATATAGTTATACGCACAAAGAGTCCTAGCAACTATGCAAAACAAATCGTCGCCAATCAGTCAAGCTAAAACACTGCAAGAAATCTGACACTCAGCATTGAATCAATCCAGTTAATCACGGCTCTCAGAATTATGTTCGATCCTGGAAAATAAATATTGTTCACTGATATCTAGCCAACGACCATGGAATATGAAGATCAAGCAGCCAACAGCATCTAAACTTCACAATCTGACCTCAAATAAATTCTCTAGCTCTGTCTTGCCCGCAATCACTCTCTCTTGCTCTCTCTCTGTCAAGCTTATTTCACTAATATCAGCGCCCAAACGGAAGATCGGATCAAGCAAGAGTGGAAGAACGAACTCAACGTGCAACTTCAACATACTCGGAAAATGAAATCGCGGCGGATGGAGAAAACTCCGGCGGCTGAACGGCGGAGGGCTGACCAAATCGGCGGCGCTGCGGAGAGCTCGAAAAATCGCCGAGGAATTGAGGTAAAGGAAAACGGATATGAAAATTGCTCTATTTATTGACAGAAGTATTTCCTTTTTATCTTTTTTTTGGTAATTAATTATTTCCTTTTAATCAGTAAAACTTTTAATATCTAGCTTTTTAATAATTATCTTCTATTTTTTCCTTCTTCTTCAGGCTCATTTAGTGCCCACTCATTAGTTTTTAACCTAGAACTAATATTTTATACTCATATAGAATATTTTCTATAATAATTATACCACATATTTATTTTTCTTTTTATAGTCCACTAACATTTTTTTGTGTGATTATTTAATATTTTCCATTTTTCATAATTAAAAATTAACACTTATCAATCTTTTTGTTTAAAAAAAGAAAAAGAAAAATTAATAAATATTGATTAAATTAAGTTTTGACTTTCTCGTGAGCTCAATTTTTCATTAGGGTATTCTTATTTTTTATCTTACCGGGCTAATATAGCATGGAAAGTCTTCCATCTTCCCTACTTGAACTGATAAACCGGGCATCCGATCGAAAGCACACAGCTGACCTCGAGAATCATTGTACCCTGTCGGTTCATCCGAATTGGAAGCATGCTAGGCCATGAGCCTGAAGGGTCTAATTAGATCGAGACCCGAGATCGGACACCGATCATGTAGTATCACCAATCATGTTCCTCAAAAGCTGGATGGGATACTCCCAGCCGAGGGAGACCGATGGAGACGGGGGTGCTGGTGGGTGGTGAGCTGCACCGTCTCTTCGTGTCAAAGAGGCCCCTACCCAGAAGTGGGGCAGTCTCCATGCGGGACCAAAGCTCGGGGCGGTGCACCATGCACAGTTCACCCCATTTTCGACGAAATCGCGAGGCATCTCCTGTCTTTTGACTGTGGGTAAAGTTCGTACAACGGGAGCATTTCCGGGCGTCGCCCCGTCTACCCATCACCGGAGGACGAGACGATCTATCCCGGATTGAGCTGCCGAGCTGATCTAATTGTTGATGTTAAACCCAGAAGCAGATGCACGTGTAGTAGTACTTCAGGTAAATCCATACATGTGATTTGAAATATTTTTAACTTTAGTTCCTTTAAAATTAGTCATCCAATGAGACATCACAGGCTCTGGCACATGAAGAATGTTAGTCACATCATCAATTAACGGGTGAGTAGTTAAAGTCAGGGTTGATTTGAAAATTGTTCGAAATATCTGACTCCGAGACTTAGAGAAAAGCTCTTAGGGCATGATCCATGATCTTTATATCAAGATTCGGAGATTGAGTTCGAGGCAGTGACTCTTATTTTATGAGTCTCAATCTCAATGTGTGGAACTTCGACTTCTCAAGCACGTGGGCGAATTCCCGCACGCTCTCCTCTTGCTTCCAAAGGAGACTCATGACATGAGCAACAGCACTGACTAAACATCCATCAAATCCCACAAACAGAGATCTTACTGACTGTCTCGTAGATGGATTGATACGTCAACACCAACTTGCTTGGAGACCGAACCGGACAAGCAACATGCACTTGTTCTTGCGCCAGAGAGTTAGTGGTTCGATGCTGTCCTTGCTTTTCTCCCCACCATTAATGCGGATCTGAAATGAGTAGCCGCTCAAAGTTCATCCTCTCCCGCGAACGTGATGATCAGAACACAGAACGAGGCTTGTGAAACAGGCTACGTGAAGGATATTCAATACGTTGCATGCCCATTGAGGAATCACTGGAACTGAGAGGAGTGGAGTCCCTATTCTGGTGATGGAAGAAAGTTTGGCTGGGTCACCCAAGGTCCATTCCCCAGTTGTGCTGCACTGTTATGGTAATATCATTCACGCACACACACATATATACACTAACAGAAAACATCACAATCGGGAAGGACTCGCTTATGGACTCACAAACCTTAAATGAGTAGAAAAGGAATCAGGCGAAGGCATCATTCATACTTGGGGTTTGGGGTTGCTGCTGGAGACCATATAGAGAGATCTACGCCATGGTTTGGTTTTTTGTTTATCAGCAAACTCGAGATGCAGTAATTGCCTCTTCTTCTAGTTATCCGCGGAGAAAAACATTCTGTGTGTCAAGCTAAAGAATCAATCGGTGAGGATAGGTGGCAACAGCGAGAATGGCACAAATGGTATCAGGTTTCACAGCATGGTACAAGGTCTTAACATGATCAAATTAGAAATCCATTAGAAATTGTGATGATATAAACAGGAAATTATTTCTCTCAAACGAGTTTGGCTTATATATATTTGTTTGTATAATTTATGGAGTTAAAGTATTGGGCTTAAACACATTATGATTGAACCCATGAGATCGGATTTGAATGAATAAGACCGGATCGATCGAGTGAACAATATAAGATTCATTAAAAATTTTCTGAATAAATAAATATAGTCCAATATAATTGAAAATGAATTATATGATCCAATTTAATGAGATTTAATAAGATCTCAAAATCTAATTAAATTATCATCGAGCTAAATTTCTAAAAATCGTCGAAATCTAAAATGATTATCCACGCACCTCTATAAATTTAAAATGATTCTCTACACACTTATGTAAATAGGGGTTGTTGACTCTCTTTCAAATTATCGAAAACTAAGTTACACTGATCGGAAACCGACACCACTAGTTGTGCTCGACTTTCTACTTGACGTTTTCTACCCACTCGCAGCCAATTATGAGACTACAAGAAGGACACGAAGGAACGAAAGCTTCCGAGTTTGATGAGGAGAGCCAATAATCCTTACTCATGGGCTACATTTGACCGTGCAACTTCTCATGTCTAAGCAAACCACTTAGTCTCTTGGCATCGGCAGTCACATGAAAAGGCAGACAGATGCTTGGCATTAGAAAACCGACTCGGTGGAAGGGAACTTTCCTGGGACATGGTGACCATCGATACGTGCGTTTTGTCGAGTAAAAATGAACACCATCCTGTGAAGCAGACACACATTCACATCAGAATCCAAACGAAGATCCAATCCAACCTCCACCGTTAGCGCAGATCCAAGAGGTTTTGTAAGATCATAGTACCATTCCAAGGGCGATTGATGCCACTCAACTTGAACAAGATGTTCTTGCTCAATTTGGTTTAAGAAAGGCTAAAAATAGAGATGAACCAAGGCAACCACGTTCAGTAAATGATAATCGAATTTACATTCTCATTATTATTAAATTAAATACGATATTACTATATTAAATTTTATTTTATGCGCTTACTATGTTTAAGTTAAGTAAAAAGGGAAACGATAACTAAACGGACGGGAGAGGAGAAAGATGAACCGGGACGAAAGCTTAGGGATTGGCGGCTTTTACTGCCTCCATCGCCAGTCGCCAGCTCACAGCTCTCTCCCCGTCTGCGTCTTTCACTGCCAACTCCCAAATCAAATCCTCAGAATCTTCATTTTCCATTGATCTGAAGTTTCTCTTCCTCAGTTCTCCTTCAGCCTCCCCGACGACCTCTCTCTCTCCACACTCCTTGGGTGCTCCATGACTGTGGATCTAGGTTTTCTATGAAGGTACATTGCCTGTCACATGCTTGCTCAGTCAATAGATCCCGATTATCAGCTCAGATTCATATGTTATTTAGCGTCGATGCAGCAATGCGACATAGTTTGGTTGGTCCTATCCTAGTCTTAGGTTTCTGGATCCTATGGTTTTCTCGGAATTGCGCATCTGATTAGTTGATTGAGTTGATACATTGTTAAATCCAAACTTCGGTTCAGTCCATCATTTGTTGTGCTCAACTCAAAGGTCGTGCTGCTGCTATCTCTGTCGTGACTTCATCTATGCCTACTAATGATTTCAATACGAGGAATTGCCTCGACCCGAGGAAATGTGCAGTGATCCGATCTAACTTAGTAATTTCCACTATCCATTTCTATATTTGGTTCGGTCAAATGCTTGATAGGACAGATTTGAGATCTGCTGTGGTTATTTGGCTGCTGCGTCTTGACCTCAGTAATAAGCCTCCTCTGTAATTGTTATAGCGTGTCTCAGTGGGTCTATGTAAGGATTCCCCACCCCTCAAAAATTATATATATTGTCCACAAATGATAGAAATCTTAATTCTTGTCCCTAGTCCATTGTGCATTACTGTTTTTCTTGCATTGGCTATCAGTGCATAAGCATCACACTAGTCTGCCAATCTTTTCTCTTTGTTTTCAATATTTAATGCTCAATGTTAGTCTGATGTCAGTCCAAGTATGATTCTTTTGCTTCCTATGAATAAACTCTCTACTCAAGTGTCTTGAGCTGCATGCCCACTTAACTTTACATTTATCAATTGTGAAATTCTGCTAGAAAAAAAAAATGTTGGGATATGACACAATCTGTAGTGCCCGTTGGCAATAGTGAGTGGCTGGCAGTTTAGTTAAAAGGATGCCTGTTGGTATCTCAGTGCTCAAGCGCGTATAAATGATTCGTGCAATACAGCTGTGATGTCAACCTTCTGATTTTTTTTGAGTTCCTGTTAGAACATCGTTTCAAGCTGTTCTTGTTGTTGCATCTCCAAAGAGAGTTTTCTCTATGGATTCTGAGGTTCAAGTTTTGCAGAGATTCATTTCGGATATATAAAGATGGCTCCAGCCAGCAAATCCAACAGAAAGGCAGCTGCAGATGCCGCTGCTTGGATGTTCAATGTTGTCTCATCTGTAGGAATTATTATTGTCAATAAAGCATTGATGGCTACTTATGGTTTCAGTTTTGGTAAGCTGCTTCATTTATTTCTTTTGATAAAAATTCTGTAATCTTCTGTCTTCATGATCCTAATATATCTGAATAGAGGCAGTGCATAATCACTGGGAAAACAGTACAAGCATCAAGATGTTGCTCATCATGTAATTGCTTTTTGCCCCATGTTTTCAGTAACCCTTTTTTTTTCCTTGCAGCAACGACGTTAACTGGTTTGCATTTTGTTATGACAACCCTGATGACTGCTGTTTTGAGGTGGTTGGGTTATATCCAACCCTCTCATCTTCCCTTGCAAGAGCTGCTGAAGTTTGTCATCTTTGCAAACTTTTCTATTGTTGGAATGAATGTCAGTCTAATGTGGAACTCAGTCGGATTCTATCAGGTAACTGACTCTTGGACTTTAACGTTATTAAATTCTCTTTTTCTATAGTGATATCAGTTACATGACTGTTAATTGATTGGCAGATTGCAAAGTTGAGCATGATACCTGTCTCTTGTTTTCTGGAAGTGGTGTTGGACAAAATACGATACTCTAGAGATACAAAGCTTAGCATAGCTGTTGTATTGCTAGGTGTTGGTGTTTGTACTGTGACAGATGTCAGTGTCAATGCTAGAGGCTTTATTGCTGCTTTTATTGCAGTTTGGAGCACTTCTCTTCAACAATATGTAAGTCCTCCCTACTCCCTTCAAAGTACTTCCAAGTTTGTCACTCATGCCACTTGAAAGCATACATTGCATGTTTGACTTGTGTTTTGTGATATATAGACTACACAGCTTGTAACATTGGACCAACAGCTTCTTAAACGTTTCAGAATATTAATTCTCATATTTGCTGATTGGTATTTCTCTGTCTTAACTTTCTATTGGACTCATTACAGGACTGATCTGCACTTAAAAGTTTTGATTGCATCTGGAAAATGCTTCTTTCCAATTGAGATTTTCCATAACTTCATCAAGTGCTGATTTTTTACCATATCAATATGTATTTGCAGTATGTTCATTTCCTTCAACGGAAGTATTCCTTGAGTTCTTTCAATTTGCTTGGACATACTGCTCCTGCCCAGGCGGCTTCATTGGTGTTAATAGGGCCCTTTCTAGATTATTGGATGACAAACAAAAGAGTGGACGCCTATGACTATACTATTGTCTCTGTGGTAAGTTCCAGTTATTATAGCCAGTGATTCAGCAATAATGCTTTATATTTCCGTGCATATATATGCAATCTTGTTTCTGGTGCTATGCTTGCTTGTTTGATTCCTGAAGATTGAACCCCGGTGAGCTTGATTAAAGTTAATCAAGCTAAGTATTTGAGCATTTGTGAGAGCTCAACAAAGTGAATGGAGAAGTGAGTAGCATGAATGAATGGAAGGGGAAGCATACAAGTTATAATTTATTAATAATTGTATTGTCCGTCCATTTCACCATCTAAATATTCGTCTTCAAGGAATCAATGATGCCCACAATATGTATCTGGATTACACGGCACCTACAGGCTGAGACCTCTGGTCTAGTCTGAAAGAGGTGCAGAATGATAGTGGATCTCCTTCTGGATTTCATCGAACAATAGAAATTTTGCTGCTCCAGTCAACAGTGATTTCCTTTTTACAATTGTGGAAATTGGCCAATTAATGAAAAACGACATGCCACATGATCTAAAAAAAGGCAACTCTCACAATGGTATCTCGTGTTCAAGATTGTACTGGTTATTGCACTGTAAGTTTTTCTAGGAATTGATCAGAAGCTTTGTTGTTCGCATGCTTTCCTATTGATTACCTTAAGCTTGGCCAGAGTGAACTTCTGACTGTTCCATCTCTATGCTGGATTTCTGCAGATGTTTATAATTCTGTCGTGCACTATCGCCGTGGGGACCAACCTGAGTCAGTTCATATGCATAGGCAGATTCACGGCTGTCTCCTTCCAAGTGATCGGTCACATGAAGACGATCCTTGTCCTCATAATGGGCTTCCTCTTCTTCGGGAAGGAAGGCCTCAATCTTCATGTCGTGGTGGGCATGGTCATAGCTGTAGTGGGAATGATCTGGTATGGAAATGCCTAATCTAAGCCTGGTGGAAAGGAGAGACGTGGTAGTCATTCTCTCCCCACGACCAGACAACATAAACAAAGCAACGAGTCCACCGAGCTCGACAGCAAAGTTTAGATCTCCAGCTCCAGCTATATGAAACCCTAGAGAATCAGTTTGACCCCAGACGAGAATTTTTCTTTGTTTAGCAGAAGGAAGGAAAAAAAAAAAAGGAACCTTTTTTCCTTTTTTCTTTTTAGTTTTCCATTCTCTCGTTCGATTAATTATTACTTAGTTTCTATTATTTGCCCTGATTACGTGATTCTTTTCTCCTTGTCCCTTGAGAGAAGTTTTGCTGGAATAGGTATTGCCGAGTAGGGTTGGTAGCTTCTCTGGTAAAATCTTTCATATGATTTGTTCAATCGTTGGACTCATAGCTCTTCTCACTTCAGACCAGCCTACATGGTACGACTCTCTTAGAGATCACTGCACTGTATTACTAAAATGGGGAGTTGTTTATTTTTGATATAATCCGGGATTTTTCTATCCAAATTCCGGATTTTAGACTGCATATCACGGTACTCATTTACACGTGCATTAGAACTTCACAGTGGGGTTGCTGGAGCCTTCACACCCAAGAGACGTGGATTTCTTACATTGCAATGAGCTTTATGATCTTTTTATGGTACTGCAAAATTGGAAGGAATAAAAATCACTGACGATAACCCACTAAAAGATGAGACTGAAAATGCCGAATCTCCTTGTGATTTTTAGTACCTATCTGTCAGCCCTTAATTAAACTTTCATTCCTTGCTACTAATGCTAAAAATTTATTTATTTATTTATTTCAGACATAGCACGAGTGGGCAGCAAGGCAATCAACAAGAATCGCAATGCTTTTAGCTATAACAAAACCAGTCCACTTCATCGAAAAGCATCAACTGATATCCAGGCAACTAACTAATCCAGGCCAAAAAATAAAATCATAAACAATAAGAGACAGTAGGCTGCAGACATTCCTGAAACAAAAGAACTCTGACTCGGGATATCTGTAGATTGTTTTAGAGCATAAACAAGAGTACTCGATCTCAGCGCTTCTTGGAGACACCGACAGTCTTCCCCCTGCGACCGGTGGTCTTGGTGTGCTGCCCACGGACACGGAGGCCCCAGTAGTGCCTTAGACCGCGGTGGTTCCTGCATCGCCACGTTTATGATCAGATGATAACCCACCACTCCACCCACATATCATAGACACATATCTCTAAGGCACTGCATGATAATAAACGCTACGCCATAGCTGCAAGGACGTTACCAAAGAAAATTGCACCCTCGGAAGGTGTCCTCGATTTAGTAGTGGTTTTACAGGGTGTTTGATATTTCAAATACTAAATGCCAATCTGTCACAAAATCCACCGAATGGAAGAACTAGCCAAAGGCGATTAGTTTCATTGTACCAACCTAGGACCGAAAATTTCACAGCTTACTAAGTTTCCACCAAAAAAAAAAACAGATTGTTACCAGCTCGACAGCATGTTATTCAAGCATTATAAATAACTCCCACTCCCATAACCCTTGAATTTCACAAGCTAAATGTATCACAATTCACGAGCATATCATTGGTGTCTCTAAACACAACTTAAATAGCTCAGTCATAGTCACCTGATCTTCTTCAACCGCTCCAAGTCATCTCTCAGCTTCATATCCAGAGCATTGGAGACCACCTGAGAGTACTTTCCATCCTTGTAGTCCTTCTTCCTGTTCAAGAACCAGTCTGGAATCTTAAACTGCCTGGGGTTGGCAACGATAACCATGAGGTTGTCGAGCTCTGCTGCAGACAATTCACCAGCCCTGACAACAAATAACATGTTAAGGCACAAGAATCGTGCATAGACATTAAAAACAGAGAGAGAGAGAGAGTTCAGACAACAAAACTGTAGAGAAATAATTAAATCACGGACAGTCGTCACAGTCCATTGCCATAAGATCAATCTTTGAGCAGACATTTTTTTGTCATAAATGAGTTCAAAGATAAATAATCTACTGAAAAATTCTAAATTTTCAAAACTGTTGGGACTTAACAATGAAACCGAGACAAACCCCATTGAAGGTTAATTCATTCTAAAGACAGGACAGTATAGAGAGAGAGAGTGGTCCATTAGACCTCTTGTTCATATCGACATCAGCCTTCTTGCAGACGATGTTGGCAAATCGGCGGCCGATACCTTTAATGGAGGTCAGAGCGAACATAATCTTCTGCTTGCCATCAACATTGGTGTTCAGCACACGCAGAATGTGCTGGAAATCCTCGTTTGCTACCAAAGACTGTAAATTTCAACAGATTGCATCTCTCAGTTAGATTTCTACAAACAATTTCCACACCATCACCGATCAAGTAGGAGTCAACAGTGCATAACCAAGACGCATAGAATGGGATATCGAAGCACTCCTACCATTTTGCAGCAGAAACAGCTCCGACAAGGAGCCGAGAGGAGGTGAGTGAAGGCGGAGGCTGCAGCAGGCAAAAGAGGAAAAGCTCGGACTGACCGCCCGCTCAGACGGTATATATGGTTAGGGTTTGGGTGGATCCGACATTATAATATGACTATTTTGCCCTCACTCGGGCTCTCCAATCCGGGCCCGTGGACCTTCCAGCCCGCGAGAGCTGACCCGACTATTTATTTCAATTACTCGGTACCACTTGCACTCGTAATATTTTAGGCAGTGTTTGGCTCATGAGTGAGTTCCAACTTTCCATGAAAAATGGGACACTTTACATAGACCTGGCAAAATTCGGCCCGGCACGATAACACCGTCATCGGGCCGTGCCGACACGATAGTTCGATTAGATATATTTAAAAAAAATTAATAAATTATCAGACACACTATTAAATGATAAAAAAAAAATTCAATTTGTAAGCTTACTTGTACTTACAAATAAGTTATAATCAAATGAAATTATCAAGCTATCGAGCCGGGTCGGGGCCGCTCCTGTCTTATCGTGCCGTGCCGGCATGATTTGCCACCTCTAACTTTACACCGAGTATTTCATGTTGCTTGGCTGCAATGTTGGACCCGTTTAAATTTTCTTGGGCTGTAATTAAAATACCAGGTCTATGAATCTTACATGGAAAGTTTTTACGAGGCTTTAGGGTGGAAATCTTCAATTACCAAGTATAAAAAACGGATGAATTCTTACGGATGCATGTCCGAGTTGTTTTGTATGTAAAGTTGCAATAGCCCAATAATTGATATGAATTTGAATCGGATCAACTCGCTCTGGAAGATAGATTTATCATATTTATAATATATCAACCCAAAATCTTATTATAAAAAATATATCAGGTTACATTAACCAACCTTTCATCATATAATGCCTGTAAAGGAAATACCTTGAGTTGACACTGACGACCAAAGCTCATTGGCCCTTTTTTCCTTCCTCGTCTGTCTGACGACTTCTTAAGCACTTATTTCCTCCGACGTGGCAGGGCAGGTATCAGTGCTGACAGTTTCTCGCATCAATGGCATCGTAGTGTCACAACGGGCATCCGTGGGGTCGTTATGCTCGGCTAATTGGTCTTTCCGGTCCTCTAAGGGTTCGGAATCCCCACCGACCAGTTCATGCAGACGATCTATCAGGTTGTTAAAATCGTCTTCGGTTCTGATGAGGCTGAGCCGAACGTATCGGTTCTCTGCATGGAAATGGTCTCCCTTCCGTCCGATGATTTTGGCTGATCGAAGTACCTCGTAACAGTTCCCGTCTTCCTCCTTCTCACATCTCAACCAAGCATAAGCTGCCATGTACCAAGAACTTGTTAGAAGGACTGAAATACTTAAAACATCAGTTCCCAGCAAGTTCTGGAACAGATGTGATTCCATCTGACTAGAAGATAACAAGATCCACCTGGTGTCGATTCCCGCACTTCGTGGAGAAAAGTACAGTAATGAGCCTGAGTTTGCTGGAGCGAGAACCGATCTGATGGAGCCAACGCCTTCCTCAGCCTGTCCCATCGGCTCCTCATTACCTGGTGAGCAAACCCAAACATCTCCCTGCCTCTACCTTCAAGAACCACCACCTTGAGGATCCTCAACATCCTCAGTTGGGTGTCCTTTGAAGTACCCACCGTGTTCTCGTTCACATACACAGTCATCCTCTCGTACACTTCTTTATCTTTCACCAGTGCCCATCTGTTAACAAAGCGGAAATCTTATAGAACAGTTTCAGGCGATCTATCAAAGTGATATCAACTGCAACCTCATGAAGTTAGATGAGTCCGTGTTGCTTTACCCCAACCGGCTACCGGCATGACCGGTCAACTTGGAGATTGTGAAGATGCTGACTTCTTCTTCTGCTGGGCCGGGAATCGGGGTGAAGTTCGGCCAGTAGTAGGCTCGGTCGTGGATGGTCTTGACGTTTGGGCCGCTCAAGACGGGCCCTTTGAGCTGTCCCTCGGGGTTGCTCGGGGATGTCACGAACTCTATGATGTCCCTCGTCGTGTCAGAGGTGTTCGACCAAAAGGAGGCCTCTCCCTCGAACCTGAATCTCTCCGACTCGAAGTACTCGGTCTGTGTTTGAAAAACCTGTTGAAAGGTAGATTGAGAATTCACGATTCGTCGTATTTTGATGGGCGAAAAGTCTTGAAATCTTTTCACCGGAACAATCATACGTGGTTCATCGAACCTCAGTTCGCGAGCAAAAAAATACCAACCTTGTAGTATGGGGCCGAAGCCACGACCATCGCAGGGGAGGAGGGTTTGTCGGGGGACAGAGCGCGAACTGCAGCATTAAGGAGCTGGGTGGCGCCAGCGCCACAGACAATGTATTTGCCGTGCGCGATCGCATTTCCGGCCACCTCGTGGAGCATCCTGATGTGCTTCTCCAGCTCTTCCGAGACACGAAAGTACTGGTCACTGAAGGAATAGGAGTAGCTCATCCTGTGCCATGGAGACACCAGTATCGCGCTGCTCGCGGCCCGATCCTTCCAGAACTCCTCCATGTAAATCGGGTCCCCACTGCGAAGCATTCGAAGAGTGGCGTTCAAAGATATTGAATGAACATTAAAAAATAAAAATAAAAATAAGGTTCAATATGGTCCAATAATTAATTATATGGATATCATTAGTGAATCAAGAGTTAACCATAAAATTCCTTATAACCCTTTATTTTCTTTCTCATATTTTCTTGTAAATGAAGGAAAAAAATGTATTGATCGAGAAATAGGGTTTTAGTACATTTATGTATATCATCAGCTCAAATTCTCCAAGTTATGGGTCTAATTATATTCATCTACCTTCGTATTCTCCAATTTCTCCTATCTTTTGTAGAGTTATCGGTCTTCCGGGGCTCGCCAAAGGCTTGTATTTTTTAGCCACTTTGGATCCTAAAAACATGGATTTCCTTCCATATACTAAGAGAAGGAATATCCCTTTTGAACTTTCATCAGCTTCGTTAAAGTGCATCCTCCCTAGGAGGGAGCGGGATGGTAACTTATTATTTCATAATTTGACCCCATAGACTATTGATTGTACTTCATTCTGACCCGTTGCCTGTCTGAACGACAGTAAAGTTGGAGCTCACGAACATACCGATTCATAAGCATATAATTATTTTCAAGTGAATTTGTAATTCCTTATATACGGGCGAATTTTGCTTATAGTTATACCGATTTGCTAACCTAACAACTTGTTATTGAGACCGTATGATCAATACAATTATATTATCTTCACCACAGCGCATGTCTTCTGCACATATGCTATTGGTTATTCAATTACCAATGAGATGTACGTACCTGCATGGATAGGGTCAAGAGTAAGAAGAAAGAACGGAAATGCCAGAGGATTAAGCGTGCATAAAATTGTGAAAAAAAAAAATGGTGAAACAATAATTGGCATAGACGTAATGGCGATCCGGCCAGCAAATCTCCCGGAAAGCTACAAGATTTGCTTTTCATCGAACATAATGGCACGTTGAATTTTACTCAGTGGTCGATCGAGACGGGTCACTTACTCGTTTGCGTCAGCAGGACAGTCAGGCGAGAAGACGGAGCAGTCGGGCCCACCGTAGCACAGGTTGCACTCGCAGACGGGCTTCCCGTCGATGATGATGCCGTCCAGGTAAGCTCTCCCGTGGCCGGAGCAGTCCACCGATGCCGCACGTTCCGCCTCTTCGGCTGCGCTTCGGCTCCAGCTTAGGCTGGTCTTGCCGCCGTCGCCGCCGCCACTGCCCGCATACAGCTTCACGCAGAGTAACACGTTGAGAAGTATGGAAGAGGATGCCACGAACAGGTAACACCTCGAGTTGTTATTGTCTTTCGACATGTTCGACGAAACCAACAAGAACTTCTCCCTCCCTCTCTGATCTGCGTCTGCCTATCTCTCCGGTACGCTTGTTTTAGAGGGTAGAGAGGGGCTGCTTATGTGTGTGGGGGTGTGTGTGTGTGTGTGGACATATGTATATATAGTGACAACGAGGGTATTATTTTCGAAGACAAATGAAACAATGGGCTGATGATTAATTACCAGGAACCTAAGATGATAATTATGAGTGGACGGAGAGAACACCAAAAAGTACATAGCTAAGGCAAGAACGTGCCGTGTAATGGGAAATTGGATCGATGATCGGGGCATATGTGAATATCTGTGATCGATGAACAGGAGCCCGATGACTCCTACTTGGGGGATTGGGCTCGGTGGCTTAAGCCAATGACTCGATTACTCTCCCGACAGGCAGAATGATGAGGTTGTTCGTGAACGGACCTGGTCGTCATGTCGTTCTGCAGTTAATGCGCCCTCACGTGCGTGGATCAAGAGGTGCCAACTCGCGACGGATCACATCTCTAGCAGCACTTCTTATAAGGGAATTGCTTCATTTTATTTACTTCTTATCTTGCTGGACAAGTGGTCACTTCTAAGAGGATGTAGAGGGTCAAACCGCGAGCAAATGACATTATAAACTTTATTGACTAGTAATTAGCACGCCATAAAAGATAAATTCACAGTAATAAAGATATACGATACCTATTATAATTAAAGATAGAATTGAAAAGATATGTTATTCCTGCTGCAACCTTCTTTATTAAATTGATTAAAGCCAGCGGACCCACCACGAAATTACTCAGACCTTTTATCGGCTAGTGAATCTAGGTAATGCAAAAAATGAAGTAAAAGAAAAAGAACAGTAAGTAGTAAATTTATTATGATTTTATGATTTCATAAGTAATTGAATTTATTTTTACGTGATAGATAGTGGTATTTTACATGCTCACAATCGATGTGAAATTGTGATCATTTATCATTTTTTACATTAGAATTCTAAATGTATCTCTTTCAATTTTACACGTTTTGTTCCATAATATATTTGAGTCATAACTCTAACGGTTCATTGGTGTGATATTTAATGCTGTCATGTGATATCAGTAGATTTTTTCATCATATCATCATGTCACGAAAAAGGCTTTAAAAGTCTTACCCAGGCCGCTGTCTTTCTTGGATTTTCAAAAAAAGAAAAAGACTTTGTAAGTTTTAGTACAAGTAATGATATTACTGATTGTGAATCATTCAAATGGGAATTCCACATTTTACAGTATCATTGCCAATAATTTATTGGTGTGTCATTATATCACGTCAGTATACCGTTAGAATTAGGACTCAAATATGTTACGAAACCAAGCGTATAAGACTGAAAGAGTCATTTTGAAATATATAAGATTTAAGTGCAAAAAATAACAAACATATAGGACTTTTACTGTAATTATCCCCTATTTTCGCCAAAAAACCTAGGATGATATGCGGTGAAACCAAATATTCTTATAAATCTATGATGGTCTCTTGATTTGATCGATACGAGATCGTATATCCCAATAAAGGGGATGTGAGGGGCTTCAGCTTGCTTTCCATTGACCATATGCCAGAAAACCCTTGGCTTCGATACCGTAAGGCGCACGGAGGTGATTGAGAAGTTTTCAGCAGATACTATACTCGGCCCCCTGTCGATTCCCATTACATAACAATTTTCGTGCACTTCGTTGTGTATTGTGATGAGATTAGTGCACATGCGAGTGAGCGAGGAACGGAAAATCCACGATGAAGCTGAGCCAAACCCTATTCCCCCCATTAACCTCCTGCTCCCCTGCTGTGCAAGAAAACCTATATCTGGAGGATGTGAAAATCTCCTCATCAATTCCTTCCCTTTAATGGAACGTATCCTTCTTCTTGCAAGCAACAGCAAGGTGTATAATGCCCCTCTCGTCATCGAACTCCCGTTCACTCAATCTTATTATAAATCGATCGGTGCCGGGATGCCAGATATGATGATAAACTCGTTAGCTCGGTTAAGTAAGTATCCAGACGGGCAATGTGGAAAGGAGAAAATTGTATTGGAAGAGCAGCGGGAATTACGAGTACGAGACGCAAGCAAGGGACTCAATATTCTCTCTCGATTCTGGACGGCAACTTTGAAGAAGAAGACAATCGGCACGAAAGTGGCGATGTGTTGAGCGTACGTGGCAGGTTGTTCACGTGCATACGTGTGTCGTCATATCGTAATTGAAATGGACAGAATGTTAGTAGATTGGTGATAGTAGAAAGCGATAGATGTTAGACAGTTAAAAGAAGGTAAATCATAGAACCATAAATAGAAATTAGAAACTAGATGAACAACCAAGGGGAGTTGTCGTGACAAGGACAAGAGCACGACCAGACGGAGCCCGATCAGACAATCTTGTCCCACGGCGTCTAGTTCGAATGGATCGCCGATAATCACTCTCACACCTAATGTACGTAGACGATGGTTCAACCCAGTACATCAACGCCGGGACACACAAATACTGCCACACACCACCGTCTACAGGGGTCAAGGTATCTTGACCCTCAAACCCTTCCGTAGTATCGCTCACTCTCTCATCTCTCATACAATTGTTAACAATCAGATGGTAGGTAGACTCGAGCCGCAACTCTCGGGTTCGACAGACGTCTGTAGCTCTTCCCTTGCCCGAAGATCCGGTGGGCAAATACCGAGTACCCAGAAGGTTTGTCCAAACAGTGAATCAAACAGATCAGGCCTCGAAGTGGTAAGGTTGTCCGTGTACACCTCATCTAATACACCCACGTGAAAACAACCGAGATAAAAAAAAAAAAAAGGCTTGGAGCTCAAATTTTGCTGATTTGAGACACAACAATGAAGTGGCCGCAACTTATGAGCTCGAGGGTCAGGTCAGGCAGACGACAAGTGCCCCCTCATGTTCATCATTGTAAGTCCTCCCAAGGACGGACATCCGCGTTGCAGCATATTGTGAGCCCATGGACTTGGGCCCAAGAAGAGCCCAACCCTTTTAAGTTGGCCCATCTATTTTCTTTTTCTTTTCCTTTTCTTTCTTTTCTCTTCCCCACCGCGTTACGTCTCTTTTTCCCCTGTCAATCAACTTTTTCTCTTTCTCTCCATTCTTCTGGAGACGTCGCCGAACACCAGCACGCGAGAGAGAGAGGGAGGGAGAAATTTGCACGAAGTGAAGGTCAGGTGGAAGAGAAGAGTTAAATAAAAAGGGAATGAGGGTAAGTTTGAAATAATTAAATATTTATTTTGGTATATATGTATACGTTGATTTCATCATTTGATTTTGGCGGTGGAAAACTGGAGGAAAAGAAAGAAAGGAAGCAACGGAACGAAGAAGGCAAGAGTAGGGAAAGAAAATGGTGTAGGAGAAAATTGATTTTTGGCAGTGGAAAAATAGAAAAGAAAAGAAATAAGGAATGGCATGGGATCGAAGAAGGGAAGAGAAGGGAAAGGAAAGGGTTTAGGAGGAAATTGATAATGGGAGTAGAAAAAATATATTAAAAAAAGAAAAAGAAAAAGAATTGAAGGAACGGGGACGAAGAAGAAAGAAAAAAAAAAGAGGGAAAATAAAAATATAATAATAAATAAAATAATGTATATATATATAATGAGGTTGGGAACCATTTAAATTAGTAATAATATTATTTATTTGGTTAAGGTATAAATTATTATATAATATGTATTAATTTTACTATGAATCAAATGATAGGTACCGAAGAGATCCAAAATACCCACCTCGAAGATCTCGCATTGTGATTAGTCAGTTCAGGGGCTGTTAGTACATTTTTCTATTGTGAAATGCAATGTCTATAATTAGTAATTAGTGAATATAAATTATGAAATAATTGTTTGTTATATCTAAGTAACTGTCGTTTTTAGCGAGTACGTATATTTCAATCAAGTGATGAAGAAAATAGAAAATGATAAGTAATAGTAGTAGTTGGACATGCATACATACATACATACATGATCTACATTATTGTCTGTGTTTATGTATAACCATGGTGACCGCTAAACCGGCGGAATAGAAATGGGTCTTATTGATTTACCGCGGGTTCCCAGCGGGATATAAATATGGAACATGAGCGACGCTGGCTCTGTGACCCTAGCGGAATATGTGAGGTGACTGCTTTTTCGGACCCAGTCAGAAAAAAAAAAACAAAGACCAGAGAGAAGAGGTAAGAAAATGAGAGAGACTTGAGAACAACGGGTCCACTCTTACCGCTTGAGGATAATAGGCGGCCCTCGCGATTGCGTGCTAAGGGAAGGGCACGGGAAGGAGAACAGTATGAGATTGATTGAGGTACGGGGTCACGGTACTATCTGGGGAGAGAAGAGTATCGGTACCACCATAACTCTGTCGCAGAGGTAGTGCGATCCCATGGTTATCGTTTGACATGAATGTTTACATGCATTGCATTATGAGGGTTGTATGGAGTTAGTTAGATTGCTAATAACTATCTATCCTCGATGTTTGACTAACTAGTAAAAGGGATACAATTATGTAAGAACCTATACTTAAACAAATGGTATTTCACTATGGAATTATGTATTCACTGAATTGCAGCTCATACTCCTCTGCAAATGTTTTTTTTTCAGATAGGAAAGATACTCAGCCAAGCGTAACTGCCAAATTTGATTCAAGGATCAACTAGGGCGAACCGTAAATAGGGTATGTGTAGCAATTGTGCTTAGTTCTATATAAAATGTTACGACCTGGAACGATTGGCAATAGCTATGGGTTGAGATGTGTGTTGCTGTGTGATGGTGAGAAGCTCATAGATTGGAGAAAACTATTACTGGATATGTTGAATATCATGTTATATAACAGGTTGAAAATTTTGAGTTTGTATGAAAATAAGGGGAAACTTTGCCAAAATTTCGAGTCGTGACACAATAATCTGAATAAGCAAAGGCTTAGGTATTCATCAGCCATCGAGTATAGCAGCCTAATTGATCAAAGTTCATTCTCGTATAATTTGACACGTTTGAAGATCCAGTGTTCAACAATTTCAACTAACCATGCACTCCTCCGGCTGTCAAGACTGCTTCTTCCGCATGTAACTGTGGCTACCCCCTTTAGTTAATTGGACCAGCTGCTAGAAGAACACAGATGGTTGTGGTAACTCTGGTCACTTTCTTTGAGAAAATTCCAGAGGACCCGGCCAGCTTGCTGCTGCGTACCTTGATGCAGTAGGTGGTGGTGTTAAAAGTTTTGACATTTTGCTCAGTTCGGTAGTATGGACACATTTCCTCCGGCGGGGGTGATCTGGGAAATCAGTCGGTCCTGTGGGTGATTCATTGTCGATCTTGTCGCAAGTATAGCTGGACATTTTCGGTGAAGCAATTGCTATGTTCAACCACTTGAACCAATCCAAGATATCTTTGCCCGTTTGTCATGCCGAAGCTGAAGGACCTTCCTAACATAGTAGGTGGGTTTCACTTTCTTTGCCAGAGAGGAAGAAGAACATATCAATTATCTGCCAACGTTTTTGTCTGTGCAATCAGGAGGACACAGCTTTCTCAATTGGACCCATCTTTCAGGTTCATCGCACAGAGGGAAAATCTAGGGCTACATGACAACTATTCATTATTACATATATAAATTGCAAGCAGCAAAAAGAGCGTTCGTCTTCCACCTGTAGCAGATAGATTTCATTAAAAGGTGGAAAAAGAATCAGATAATCGGGCTAGTATATATGAGGAGCTATTCCGCTTTCCTGCAGGATGAGAGCCAGGGGACAGCATTACTACAGGGACGATCCCTTCCGGCATATGTCTTTGGATGTTTACCCGAGAATATTTTACCCGGTATTCACGCTGCGATTTTACAGTAACTTCTGCTCACCCTTTCATAGCCTCCTCCCGGAATCTCTCGGGATTGCTACCACACATCGCGAAGATACCGCCCACTCATTTGCAGATTCTTCACAAGGCTCTCGGCCTTTGAGCTATCAAGAGATCCCTGAGGCAGAATAGAGCACAGAATTATACTCGTGTCGATAAGCACCAACTGTATCTGTAACAACGGTCATACCAAAAACCTAATTCCCGCTGTGATTAGCTGATAGAGAAAAATGGAAACGAGGAAATGAAATGTCATCCCAACTCTACGAAGGCTGTAAAGATTTCGGTGCTTGTACTTCAGATACGGAAAAACAATAAGACATGAAGAAGAATAATTATTTCCTAGTCATTGTCAATGATAGAGAGAACAGCCCAATCACTGAAATGAGATCGAAGACAAGCAAAGACATGCATGGTTAGGAAAGGACGGAACGATTGGCAGAGCCAACCATCTGATATTTCTATCAAAAAACATGACAGAAAGAAACGAGCTTGTGCACACAAACTGTAGTCTGGTGCAAAATGCTCCTATTCCGACCAATCAAAACAACTCGATATTACATTGTTGCTCATCAAGAAACGAAAATGTCGGTATTAACTATCGTAATCTTATAGGTACTAGAGATGGGAACTCATCATATGCAGAAATTACCTGTTCTTGAGCAATAGTGTGAAGAGTGCGGTGGACATCTCTGGCCATGCCTTTAGCATCACCGCAGACGTAAACATAGGCACCTTGAGAAATCAGGTTCCAGATCTCCAAAGCCTATGTAAAGAATGAGTACACAGTTGAAATCAGTTGATGGTTTAGACAGGAAAAAACCAGGCAAGGGCACAAATCTTGGTAGGTGGAATTGAAGAATCTTTACCTTCTCCATCATTTTGTGTTGCACATATTCCTTCACGGGCCCCTCCCTTGAGAAGGCAACAACTAGCTCAGAGAGTGCACCAGCTTCCACAAAGTTGTTCAGCTCATCTTCATAGATATAATCCTGCAAATTGGACGAATAATTTCAGACTGGTTCTTCATTCTGGATTTGGCAAGCCACAGGATGGGATTCCCAAGGAGGTCTACTAACCATTTTGCGTTTTCTGCAACCAAAGAACAGCAAGGAGGGTCCCAGCTCTGCACCAGCTTCTTTCAGAGAAAGTCTTTCCTGAAAAAGTTGAAAGAAATGCATCAGTGTTCTAGTATAAAGTAGGCAGATCCTAGAACATATAACAGATTTAGCTTATATAAACCTGTAGGAAACCCCTGAAAGGTGCCAATCCAGTGCCAGGGCCGATCATGATGATCGGAACTGCAGTATCGGCAGGTAGCTTGAAGTTTGACTGCCTCACAAAAATGGTTGCCCAACTGCAATCCTCACTCTCGCTCAATGGAACAGAATTCTGAGGAATGAGCATGAGAAGAAAGGAAAAGAATGAGCTCAAAGTGGCAAGGTCAAGATGTCTCTCTCGGTCCCATTTCATTTGAGATTAAAAAAATGAGCCATTACTACTTCACTGATTTGTACCCTTGGATCTATGGGAGGGTCCCCAAGTAAGCAAAAATATTATAGAAAAGTACCTTCATCCAGGTTGAGCAGACTCCTTTGTGGATCCTTCCTGTTGCCATTTTTTCATAAACTAAAGCACAAGTCACGTGGATTCTTGATGGAGCCATCCTAACAAGAATACATGAAACTCATAAGTTATATAACATTGGGAAGATCAGGATGAGATGAAGATGTAAAATATTTGAGTTTCTGATTCCTCTTTTAAAAGCATCTGGAGCCCTCTCATCTTTAATCTGTCTATTATGCCTTAACCAGGATAACAGAGACCAGGGGATGACACCAAACTTACTTTGGTGAAGATGATATTGAATAGTATCTTGGCTGCAAATGAGGAGCAACTGCTGCAAAAAAGACACCGAGTGGGGGCTTGGCAGTAGGAAATTCAGCCATCACTTCAAGGAGGCTTCTCTGACTTGCAACAACCCATTGTGCATATTCATCCTGTAAATGTATATACACAAATATATATTGATTTACACTGATATAGAAGATGAAGAAATCAGCAAACAGATTATTGACAACCTTTCCAGCAGGTGAAGCAAGATGTCTTAATTTGTCAGCTTCAGTAGGATCAGAAGTGTGAGCTGCCAAGGCAAGCAAAGCAGACTGCAAAACATTTGAACAAGGCCATTAAATCTAAAAATTGACTGATGATACAGCCGTAATGAAGTGACATCTCAGACCACCCAGGCACCTGTCTAGGAAACCGACCCACCTTCTTGGGAGAACTCAAAAGATCAGCATATTTGGTCAAAGCTGTTCTCAAAGTACAAGGCGGGAATGGTGGTGGCAAGGAGCTTCCACTGAGTGGAGTTCCATCCTCTTTATCCGTATGGATGGAGAAGTAAGTATCCGGTGATAAACCTAATAAACACAATGCTTGCTCCACTGTTTCAGCAAGATTCTCGCAGCATACACCAACATGATCTCCAGTCTCATATCTGAAAAAATGCTGAAACAATGAGGAATTTTGTTTTGCCCCCACTGGCGAAGTATAAAAATAACAGGAATTTCTCTTGGTAATAATTTGAAAGGCTAGACCAACTGCAGCACCTACATAAGTCCAGTGCCAGCAATGTCAAATTCCAAATGGGTGCATGAACGATCAGATGCAGGAGTATGGAGCTCTTTCCTCACAGCAACTTTAGACCTTCAGAAGGTGAAAAAAAAAATAGAACATGTAGCCTAGTGGGTGAAAAAAAGAAAAGAAAAGAAACGAAAAGCCAATCTGCTCTC
The DNA here is from genome assembly GCA_900174645.1 of Sonneratia alba. Classification (NCBI taxonomy): domain Eukaryota; kingdom Viridiplantae; phylum Streptophyta; class Magnoliopsida; order Myrtales; family Lythraceae; genus Sonneratia; species Sonneratia alba. The sequence goes on from FWPY01000029.1 coordinate 2,706,576, forward strand.
TGGTGCATATATATAAGACTTAAGAAAGCACTTTATTCTTCAGTACCTGCATGGATGTTGCACATCGATAATTGCATGACCATTGATACCATTTGCCAAGTGTTTATTTTCAACTGGTATATCAGCGGGGTCATAGAATACAACCCGATATTCCAGAACAGCAGCAGTGTAAGGCGTAGACACAGTTGTCATGTCATCCCCACCCCGAAGCATCTGATCTAATTCTGGCCAAACAAGCTCTCGCCTTCAACAATGAGAGCAGATTAAAAGTTAGATTTTTCATAGAGCATTAAAATTAAGATTTCGGTGTTGATCATGTTGGAATAATTCTGCCATTGAGCATAAGCATAATATAGTCCTGCTGATACCATGCAGAGAAGTCATCTTCAATGCACTGATCATCGTCCCCAAGACCTAATGGCACCAAGCGCTTCCCACCTGGTGATGAAATAGAACAATAATATGAGATACACAACAGAGCAACTGAAAATGACAAGGAAGAATGATAAAAAATATATATATAATTTTTGTTTTTAAAAAAGACAAAGGAAGGATGTCATTCCCATTTAGTAATCACACCACTACTTATCTTTCCTTAAATATGTTTAAATAAATAGGAAAAAAAATGGCAGATCAAGTTATAAAGATTCAAGTCGCTGATAAATGGTAGCTTGCACAACAGATTCAGAGTCAATTAAATCAAACAATATGGAAGAAGCAGCAGACAGAATTTCTACATCAAACTTTGAAGTAGGCCTTGCAATCAAAAGAAAAGGAAATAATTCTAGTTACAAACAGTTAAACCTACATAAAATGCTCTGATAAAAGGCGAAATGCATGAAAAAAGAGTCCATTTACAATGACTACACAAGCAGAATAATCTGTGAAACCAAATAATATTTATAGTCTGCAGCAACGATTAGATTGAAGAACAAAAACCCACCTTGCTCAGAAAGCAGATCATCTATCACCTTGGCTACCTTTTAAAAACAAAAGGGAGATGATGTAAATCAAAGAGTGAGATTGATTAACAATTTAGGCAAAGAGAATCTCTGATGGCTGAGTGGAAAAACAGCTTAATAAAAAGATAAAATAATTTTTTTTAGAAAAGGACGGAGCAATAAAGACCTTGTTAAAATGCTCATATTGTCTGTTGCCCAGGCCGAACACACCATACTGCAAATTTTGTAGCCTCTCTCCTCCGTCATCGCCCTGACAACACCAATAGACCATGATATCTAGCATCAGAAAATATTGAACCGCAAGGCAACCAAATTCAGCGAGGAAATTACCTCAGTAAACCATTTATAGAACCTTGCTGCATTATCCGTGGGCTCACCATCTCCATATCTATGTTCACGACAAGCACCAAATTAAACAAGCAATCCATCAGTAACCAAATTATGAGATTTAAAAATCCACATGACTCCACGATAACAGTGACAGAATATAAACTCACGTTGCCAGAAAGAAAAAGGCTAAAGTCTCTTTCTTCAGTTTCGTCTCGAACTCTTCATCATCTGCCGCATAGTCATCCTATCCAACAGTCCGGCAATTCAACCGGTTGGCACATCAATTACATGCATACAAGCTCTAAGTCAACTCAAAGCATGGGGAGAAAGGCAAAGAGAATGAGGAGCTAATCTTACCAAATCGACAACTTTAAAAGTTGCCTTCTCGTATCTCGCTTTTGCCTCCTCAGCTAGAGCCTGAAAAAAGAAAGTCCAGCAAGCTCGAAGAATTAGCGGCAAAAACCAAATATAAGCTCGGACAATTATGCTCATTTCTGAACTGCATCCGATCATTCAACAGACCAAATTCAACCTCGTAAGGCTAAGAGCACACACCTTAGCAAAACCTTCAGCAGTCCCAGTCTGCGTGCCGAAGAAAATCGTGACCTTCTTCTTCCCATCGTCAGCCTCAGGCTCAGGCTCAGGCTCCTTGACGATCAGCGGCTTGGGAGGCTGGATTGCCTTGGGCTTGGGGAAGCTGGACCGGCGCCAGACGAGGACAACAACACAACCGATGAGGACTGCAATGGAGGTGGCGAGCACCGCGGCGAGGTTGATGGCGAATCCGGAGGAAGAGTCGGAGAGGTCGACCTCCCCCCTGACGAGCGCGGACACGAGGCCGAGAGCCGAGATGGAGTTCGAAGAGGACTGGGAGTCCATCGCAGGTGACGATCCAAGCGGGCCGGTTGAAGATGGATTCAGGGGACGGAGACGAGGAGTAGGTGAGGAGGGGAGAAATCAGAGGTCTCTCTCTGCTGTCAGTGAGAGCGCTGGTAGGTTTGGCTGGGGGAGAGAGAGCGACAGAGAGAGAGAGAGAGAGAGGGAAATGGCGGGGAGACGTTATAACGGGGCAGAGGAGGCCTGGTGGGGTAGGGGATCTGCAGTGGGACCCGCGCCTAGCCAAATAAATCCACCTATTTTTTTGTAACAAATAAATAAATCACCTATTGCTATGCTTATATTTCTTATTAATTATTTGCTAATATAACGACATCATATTTACTTAAATGACATAACAATAAACATATTTTAGATAAGGGATCAGTGGGTTGCTACTATATTAAATAAATATTTAAAAGATATTTAAATAACAAATTTATTACTTATAACAAGTTAGTAAGTATTTAGTCTAGAGGAGGAGCGGTCGGCATGTTGGTCGAGAATTGGTCCGAAGAGTCCGATGCATGGGATATATGACGAGGCGGCGGTCAAGTCAAATGCCCAATTCCAGGTGGATCCACACAGCATGCTAAATATATTCGCGTGAACAAGATTGTACAGTGCGATTGTCACTCAGCTCAACAATAGCAACACCGAGCGACAGTTTGGCCGACACACGCAAACACGGCACCACTTCAATATCTCGGTCGTGATTTTATTTACCCTTTTTTTTCTTTCTTGTCGGGAAAAAAATTGGAGAAAATTAAAGTGTAGGTGTGTATTTCAGTACCGTTTTGAGGGGGACACGCAGTTTTAAAGCACGAGGGTTTTGCCAAATTATTGCTGCTTCTTTAATGGATTCGGATGGGTTTCTTCTCATGACAGAAATTTTAGGTTGATTTAGGTATGCCAAATTTAATGAGCATAATGAAGTAATGGACCCAGTGGACGCAACTCCGATGCTCCAAGTCTTCGCCTACTAATTACGCTCAATGACGTGCCTAAACAAGGATCTCCAAATGACCAAGCCAGCACAGCACACCCACGCCATCATCTGTTCCTTTCCCATAACTTGCTTGAGGGTAAGAGAAAGGTGTAATGAATTGAGAGATGTTTAATAGTGATTTATTGGGGGCACCATTAGAATTAAATTGGTCAAATCGTGGCGTAAGAAGGGCTAGAGATGTAGGCGGTTGAAGGAATCGGAAATGCATTTTATTTTTTTAGATGGCAGTCAAAGTTAAAGAGTTGTTTCATAATCAGCATTCAAAGATCCACAAGAGTCAATGTCCGAGTTGACCGCTATCTAGCCCGACTGATGTATGAACAAGGCTCCCGATTGACAAATAGGAGGAAGAAGTCGTGTGCTTGTCCATATTTCCAAGCTATAATTTGGTTATTTCGCTTGTAATATAATAATATAGGTAATGAATACATTTCTATATTATTTTGGATTAATTATCTATTCCTATCTGTTGTGCCGACTTCCGAAATTTCACCCAATAGAAAGCGATGAATGGTGTGATACTTAAATTGTGTATTCCATGGATGTCAATGTCTGTTTCGATTCGAAGAATCCTTCCTGTGATGCAGCATCCTTGTTTTGACGGTCCTGCTGAGAATGTAATCCCACGTTGGCTGATGAGGAAGAAAGTTCACAGGAAGATAATATCTGGGCCCAAGACCTTAGAACTCGTGTAGAAATTTTGCGAATTGGGAGACCTGACTGTGCGATTCAGGCCCATCAGCTGGCCCGTAAACCGCGTCGTGAGCCAAGAGACTCGAAGGCACCACAATGGATAGGTATTTACCGTGAGTCCGATATCAGTGTGATAAGACTGTCACAGGTTCTCAAAGCAACGATGGCATATGCCGTAAATTTCTCGTGCTGTTCTTGACAGTCTTTCACCCATCATCATAGTTGTTAAAACGAACGGAAATATGTGAATGTATGAATTCATAAATTGAACTGTATATTTAATAGATGATAATAATATATAATAAATAATTATAACCTAAAATATCATATACTAAATACTAATTTATAATTTGAAAATTGAAAGTATCCATTGTAAATATATAAGTTCAGTAAAAAAAATAAAATCAAGTCCAATAAAAATAAAATATGATCTCACTGTTTTTTTATTTGGATGTAGGGGTGAATGAGATTTTTTTTCTTTTTTTAAATAATTTTTAATTCATTCGATTCAATTGTCAATATAGTCGAGTTTGATGGTCGAACCGGAAACTAATAAGTTTAGATTAATATAACCATATTTAGAATACTTTTAAATTAACTAAGTAAATTAAACCGGGTAATCAACTGAGCCAATTAAACATGCCCACCCAACAGGCTGGTCTATTTTAAAAACTATGCCCATCTTACTTTTAAATTTAAAATTAAACCCTTATTCTTGGAAAATGTATATCTATTATATAACTACTTCAACTAATTTATATCAATAAATTATTTTAATTGTACGTGCAATACAGATAAAAGAGATCAATGAACGCAAATGTCCATCGCTAGTTGGCAATTTTACCATTCTTGAATCGGTGGACAGGCTAATCGGTCAAAGATGTGGGCGGCGAGAGTACTAATTAATGACTGCACGTGTGGTAGAGCCGAGTAGTTCCATCGCATCCACCGCACTTTCCCTGCAAACACATTACCTGTGTGTATCGGGACAGGTGCAATTTGTCCCCATGCAACTCGAAGCTCGGCACGTGCATGTACCCCTCTAAATTGCTGTCAAAATCGGGAGACATGTGACCATAAAATAATATCGATGTTACTAGGTGGATGTGGAACCACATAATTATTATATTGTTAATTAATTATGGAACTCAGTAGGCCGACACTCGAATATTAGCAAATCTTCCTAGGCTAATTAAACATGTATGCAGAAGTCAGAGACGTCCACCCAATAATAATAATAATAATAATAATGATGGGATCAAGCAATAGTTTAGTGTACCCTGAACGTTCTATTATTGCGACCACCCCGTCGCCCGTAAGAAACTTCGGCTCCTCTTACCCCCACGGGCACGTGGTTTATTCTGAAATTATGCGATCACGATTTACACAGGATCCTTCGAATGTTGGTCCACAGATACAGACGTACGTGACAACCAAAAATGCTACAAGTCTTGCGTGTTTTTCTCACGTATTAATAATAAATTATACATGGTCAAGCTCGCTAAATTAATCATAGCTAGAATGTTGATTCACTGGATAGTTAGTTCACTGGTTCAATCTCTACTATGACTGAGCTGTTAATCGATGATGGCGTGATGGTAACCGCACTGGGAACCGACGATGTGGTGCAGCTTAGGCTCTCTTATCTTTACAGAGCAATCCGCCAGAAACCCTAAAACCGCAAAACGGTGTTAGCGGTTAGGGGAAGAGAGGAAGATTATTAGTTATCCACAGTAGACCGTTTGCAGTATAACGTGGCACCTTGATCAACCACGATGTGCAAGTGGGACGGGGAGCAGCTTCCATAAATGTCAATGCAGCCAAAGGGCACGTGTCAAAAATAGTGGCATGCGAGCCTGCGGACGCCATTGCAAATCTACGATCTACTAGTACAGTCTACAGATGCTATAGGCTACCAGAGACCTCCTTGACACTCCCGTTTGCAGTTGCAGAAGTAGAAATATATATGGGCCATTTCTTTTAGGCGAAAGAAGGGTTAATCTTTATCAGTTGTCTCGTTCGGAGAGCTGTTCAGTCGGAGACTTGTCTGTAAGTCTTTGTACGATCACTCCAAGGTTTAAGCGCACGCATAACTGTATATACGTATATATATCTGCAAAAGATTGATCAATTCTGCATATATATTTCATGAATGTACCTGCTAATGAAGTTAAGTAACCTATTTTTCTATTGTATAAGGAAAAGACACCGAGAGAGGGGGGAAAAGAGGGAACTGAAATTATGATGCACCCGAAGATGGCGATCGAAACATTCGGGTTCTGTAGGAGTCAAAAAAGATGGGGCACTTTCAAAAGATAACAAAGACAGGATAATGGGGACCGATTGAAATGATTACGAAAGCACACAGCAACAAGGAGATCATCGAGAGGGAAAGAGAGAAGATCAATCCTCCCTGTATAATGTGCTATAATTCTAAACCCTAGTTCAATTACTCGACTTCATGGGGCCGTGTCGTGTTCCCTTCCCCTCCCACCTGTCCCCCTCCCTCCCTCTCTCCCCACCCACGTCATATCTCATCCTATATATTTCTGATCAATTTATAACGTCGCATTGTCCATGAAGAATTTTCCCTTTTTATCATTATCATTTAGTATGTGGGGATAGTGGAAAGGAAGATATACAGACGCGCGAGGAAAACAAAACTGAAGAAAAAAAATACCTAATTTAAGATAGAAAGGATTATAGAGGAAAATAACACAATAGAATTATACCATTTTCAACTTGAATTTAAGATATTTTTAATTCAATTCTCAATCTTTTTTTAAAAAAAATTAAAGAATAAAAAGGGTGATGTACTTTGAACATACATATCTATAGATGTTGGATATTATAATTGAACAGCTTTATTTCTCTTTTTGGTTGACATATATGTTTAGCTGTATTTCTCGTAAGATCCATGGATCCGCATACCCCATCAATCAAAAGATACACGACAAAATTTTGAATGTATGAATGATATGGGATAAATTTGGTATATTAACTATTTGTATCACATAAGTTTTCGAGATTTTTGACTATGGAGAAGTTGATGGATTTGGAATGGATAAAAAAGAGAGAGAATATAATATGTAAAAATTTTATTAAAAAATTAGATCTAAAACTTCACATTTTAAGTTTATATCAAGAATAATTTTAAAAACTACTCTCTCTCCAATAATTTGCATGCTTACATTTTATTCTTTCTGGATGTGAATGGCGCTTTCTCGGTCTACAGAAGTACAAATCAATGTGCAGAGACGTGGAGAGGCAGAGTGAGTGACAGCCACGGAGCCGGGGAGTCACCGATCCCCCGGCCCCATGAAAAGCTTCCACTTGGTCTCCTCCCTCACCCCATGCTGGACCTATAAATTTATGATATACCCTAATTATATATTATAATTTACGCGGTTGATGATTAATTCACGATTTTGATTAATTATATTATAATATGAACTTTCTTCACTTAAATATGATATTTATTTTTAAAAAATAGATATTAAATCATCTCATAATTTTTCTTATCTTTTATGGATTTATCACTTCATTGCAACTAAAAAGAAAATCCTTCGTTGGTTATTAAAATTATAAAAAAAAAATCATATTTTTGCCATGCTAGGGCAAAAAATGGGTAAAAAATGCATATGAATGCGGCCATGTACGATAATTTATAGTGAATCATGTACAAACGGACAGTATTTAATTTGCTGCAGCCATTAAAGTATATCGGTTAGCTAATCTACTTAAAGTCACTCACTAAAAATTTAAAAAAAAAATCAACTCATTGTGATATGTCTCGAGTTCTATGGGAAGTTCGAGAGCCTTACCCGATCATGTTCATATTGGCATCATGAGTTGGTGTCCATCGCGCTCCTCCATATCCAGAGGATGAGATGGACTCTGGATCGGCGTCCACCACCATGAAAACGGCAGTGCATGTAAGACTTTGGAGGATTTACGATTTTCAGACATCTAGCTGGTGATGAATACGAAGTTTGCCGCATAAATTATAATGTGAAATGTGCATGCTAATCTCATTGAATCTTCACAGGATGTGAACAACTCCCTCTATTCACTCTCTCTCCTCTCTTCCACCTCTATATCCGTGTCCATCCTGAACACTTTCCTCTTCGTCTCCCCGCCTCCCTTCGCGCTCTCTCTCTCTCTCTCTCCGCCTGCAGAGCAGAGCAGGGGCTCGGCCTCTTTTGGACTGGGATTGGCGTGAAGTATTGTGCTCGGCGGCCTTTGATACTTCCAAAACGATCCCTTACCATTCTTTCACGCTCACCGACGAAACACCAGCCATGAGCGAGATGAACATTATTAACATGGACGGTACCAATCGTCGCCAACGACATCAGAACTGGCTCGGTTTCTCTCTCTCCAACAGTTCTTCCACTTCCCCTCACTCAGCTGGCTCTCATCACGTCTCCATCTTCGAAGCCTTCAACTCCTCCCCTCCAGGTCGTCTCACTGCAAATCCCTCTCTTTGCATGCTTGCTCCATGAAGTTTTATCTCTTTTAATCTTGTTAGATGGCGGCATTGTTTGCAGTTCATTGTTCAGTGATATGAGTTCACAGTTCAATTTGCCAGCCACGAAAGAAGAAAGAAGAAAGAAGAAAGATCCTGTTATTTTTCGACTAATCTAATAAAAAGTTCTCTCTGACCGGAAAAAAAGCATTAATTTGTTTGTTATTTTATATTCATGGTGATGTTCTTCGTCCAAGTACCGATTTTCACCTGTGGTCAATCCTTCTCTTTTTATAAGTCGAAAAAATTCATGATCTTTAGTATTAATTACATCTGTTAATAGATATGCTCCGATAAGTCGGTTTGCATGTTAGTGTTCGAGGCTGCTATCCCACTGTTAAATGGATCGGAATCCCTCAGGTAGTGCTGTTGATGCGTCCAAGGACGAAGATCACCACTGTGGTCATGCAAGCACCGGTGGTGCAACTACGGTCGACCTCTCCAATTTTGCCGGGGGTGTTAGCGGTGTCCGAAAGCTGGAGAACTTCCTCGCCGGAGGCGGCGGCCGCGACGGCGTCCTCAGTACCCAGCATTCGCAGCTAGGCCACTCCCTGGTGGAGGCGGCGACCGTTGTCTCGAACCCTGACGTGTCTGAGTACGACTCGGAGCTCAAGAAGGTAGCGGCAGGCTTTCTAAACGGGTTCTCTTCTCCGGGTAATCCACAGAAGCCGATGCAACCGTCGCTGGCTGCTCTAAACTCCGATTCCTGCCCTAAGAAGGCTGTCGATAGCTTCGGGCAGCGCACTTCCATTTACCGCGGAGTTACTAGGTAAAGATATAGTCAAAATGTGTTCAAGGGAACCGACGAACAGACGTGTGTGTCAGGCCACTAGTAAAAACAAGAAACGAATTTTGGTGCCCTTATTATCAAGGGTTTAGACTCGAGTTCAAAAACGAATTCAGCAATGAAGTTCCCATAGTTTAATAGCAGATAGATTAGTCAATGATCTTCTCGTTGTCTGCTTTCACTGGTTCAGGCATAGATGGACGGGAAGATATGAAGCTCATCTTTGGGACAACAGCTGTAAGAGAGAAGGGCAGAGTAGAAAAGGGAGGCAAGGTATTTATACACCCTTTCTCCTGATGATTCACTACTACCCGACAAGATACGTTCGAGTCAATGATCACCTAAATTCAACTATACATGATGTGATGCCAATCGAGCCATCACTTAGTTTTTTTTCCCCTTTTATTTTTATATTTTTTTATCAGTTTACATGTGTGGTGTCTTAATTAGGGAGGAAAAAAAAATGGAAATTATCAATTATGTGAATATTCTGATGTGGTTTGCTCTCGGTGGCATGTACAATGTGGAATGATTGCTCACACGGATTCTCGTACCCATGATTGTGTTCTGCAGTTTACTTAGGTGAGCTCCCTCTCGTGGTCTTTTCCATTCCACAATTTATTCCATGTACTTGGATCATCATTTTGCTTCACTTCAACCAAAAAAAAAAAAATCTTCCCCCTCCACAATCTCGTCTGAACTAGGTTTAGCGTAAATAATCTATTGAATGATGAGCTTAATTATCATGGGTAATAGCGTTGCATGCACCTCAAAAGTTCAAAATAACGGTACCTATGTCGGAAAGTGGAGGAACCGACACTTTGTAGAGGAAGAACATGCATCGATGATCTTCGATGTTGCACCATCAAGGTCATTTCCCTCTGCCCGGAATAATTTATTGTGGTTGATTTCGACCTTTTTAGGTGGTTACGACAAGGAAGACAAAGCAGCTAGGGCATATGACCTTGCTGCTCTCAAGTACTGGGGTCCAACTACGACTACAAACTTCCCGGTAGGACCGATATATCCTTTATATGAAACAAGCTATAGTTTCTTTGTTTATGAAGATAAAAGATTCGGTTGTTATGTTCGGACTCTGTTATTGATTTCCGACGTCATTTTCCATAGGGTTCTCTCGTGTTCCTCCTCCCAGCTTGGATAGGCCAGAACTGGGATATATATGTACAACATTTGAATGCTAAAATTTGTTCTCTGTTGACCTTAGATTTCTAACTATGAGAAGGAATTGGAGGAGATGAAGCACATGACTAGGCAGGAGTCTGTTGCTTCCCTTAGAAGGTAGACCTTATGAGTTCTAAAGAACATCTTTATCAAACCATTAATAATGCTATTTGATTTGATAATCTGTGCGTTGGTCAAAGTTGGGAAACGGATTTGTTGACCCAAGTTTTTTTTTTAATGTATTTTACAGGAAAAGTAGTGGCTTCTCCAGAGGAGCCTCAATCTACCGAGGAGTCACGAGGTAATATTTTAAGTACATCCAGACACTTGATTGTGACTTCTAAACCAAGAGGTGAACCATGGAATGCCGGACTTGGAGCTTAATTTTGGTTGTGCCCTATCTAGTTTTCGTTTTCAATGTTCTTTCCCATGGTTCAGGAAGTTTACTGAGCAATGTCAGTGCGTTTCAGGCACCATCAGCATGGAAGATGGCAAGCACGAATCGGCAGAGTTGCAGGCAACAAAGATCTCTACCTGGGAACATTCAGTGAGTGTCTGATCGTTGGCCTAAAACGTGTCTATGCAAAGTTCTGATCATCGTACACAAGTATATGTGACATGATTGGATTGCACAGATGATTGTGGCTTTCTGAGCTTTCTCTTAGGATGGAATTGGATTTTGAACGGCCCGTAGAGTCTCCTTTTGTTTTCTTGCTTTTACTTTCTGGTGATTAAAGCTACGATTGCTCTTTCAGGCACCCAAGAAGAAGCAGCCGAGGCCTATGACATTGCAGCCATAAAGTTCAGGGGTCCTAGTGCGGTGACCAACTTTGACATGAGCCGGTATGACGTGAAGGGCATCATGAACAGTAAACTCCCGATTGGTGGGACATCCGGGAAGTCCAAGAATGAGTCTGAGACAACCTCTGACAGCAGGAGCGGGTCCCGGTTGGACGAAATGGATCCATCCTCGGCCTCCTCCTTGACCTTGACTGCACAGCCTTCCTCCTCTAGCCTGAGCTTTGCGATCCCCACTAAGCAGGATACAAGCTCCGATGGTTGGTCCAACATCTTCGGGTACCAACCGGCTGGCCAAGCCCAGAGCCAGAACCAGGTCCTCTGCCTGAACAATTTGAAGGACAAGGCTCCTCCTGCGCTTCATATGAATCCTGGTGGAGCGTTCCTATTTGATGGTGGATACAGTGACTTCAATAATCATCATCAGAGCGAGAATGGCCTTAATGCCCCAGCCCCACCATTGATCCCATTTCCTACACCCATTGCCCTAAACTGCAACAACAATTCCATCACCAGTAGTACCACTAGTGGGAGTAGCTGGATCATTAGCACCAGCACTGGCATTGCACCAACTTTTAATTCAGTCCAAGCTGCAATGCCCAAGATTTCAGCTTTCCAGACACCCATTTTTGGGATGGAATGACATTATCGATTGTTGTCTTCTGATGTGGAATTCAATGGCAAGATCTAGCAAAGGAAGAGGGATAATATCTGGTGAGAATCTGGCGCGGAAGCTTTGAATTTCTCTTAAGTGGTGGAACAAAGTTTTGGGGAACATTGAGTAATACACAACTCAACTTCATTGCTTAAGATTTTAGTGTGTATCACACATATCGTTTCATTTAGATTTCAAAAATTTGAATTTCTGTGCTTTTCCTGTGTTATCATGCCATTAAATCTTGTGTATTATTTCACTATGAATTCGAAAGAGTTGACTTAAACATACAGGATGTATAATCAATCTCTCAACACTGACTGTATACACGAATAGAATTTTAAGTAATTGGTGCCGCTTACTTAATCCTCATCCAGGCTGACAGATAACAAAGCCTTGCTCTTTTCCTGCTCATGTTACGACCGTCCTCGGGATGATGCTTGTCCTTTGTACCTTTCGGCGCAGGCTGGATCCTGATGTCCCTATCCCCCACCATTTATGCTCAGATGCTTGACCATTGCTCTGACTGCCAATTATGGTTTACATGATGGATCCCTCTTTCGTACGTATACTTCGTGGTCTGCTGAAGAAATCAATCGTGAAGTTCCGTCCAAAGAAACGAAAGGCATTCGGATTAGTAAAAATTCGGGATTTAAAGACCGTATTTCACACAGCCGATTCATGGCATCCGGCTATAAGAACTTGTTATAATATAAGATTACATGCTATTTTTCAAATGAATTCCAATTACATTAAATAAGGTCATCATGGAACCTCAAGGCACTAGAAAGAACATCAATCATTGACACATGTGAGAAATGTGTCACAGCGTTGCCGATATTCCCTATTACTTTTATGAACCCCCGACTCTAGTCTGCTTAAACAAAGAAGTGTGCCAATTTTGTCAAACGAATCGGTGCACTTGTCTGCAAATATTACGAACCACACGATCTCAACGTCTTAACTACGGCTGTTTGTCTCTCGTCTTCCCTGTCTGTCGTCTTTCCGCCTTTTCTCTCTCCACGACAGCACAAAGCCGAGGTATCTTTTATATCTGTAAAACTTGGAAGCTCATGCAGATTCCCCGACAAGCTATCGCGCTCTCAAATGCGGATTGATGAAAATAAACAGATGAAAGCAGCATTGCACTAGTCAGGGGCCATCGACGCTGCAAAAGTGCCATCTTCTCCCACTTTTCCTTTTTGTTCATTGTCCTTTGCATAACCGGTGGGGACAAAAGGCAAGACCCTCTTGCGGCCCTTTAATAATTCATCTTCTCATCTTATTCTCACAAGGTCGTAATAAATGAGTTAACTCGTGAATGAAACATCAGAAAAGGAGAGTGATAGATCTCACATTTATGGAGTTGGAAACTCTATCCTACAGTGAATAGAACGATAAACGATCTGCGCGGATAACACCATGGAGAGTGTTTTGCATTAACCTGGAAGCTCGTACGGCATGACGACCCGACTGGATGGAGATGAAATCGAAAAATGATCGAATTATAAGAAAGGGAGCTGGGTGTTGAGACGCAGATGTGTCTTCTTCATGACCTACGCAAAGATTAATGCAATGGGCAGAGAAAATCATTGAACATGTTGGAGAGACTGAGAAAATATTGAGGTTCTTCTGTCGCATTGTATTCTCTGCAAATTGCGATGGAGCTGTTATGGGCCGGCCAGTTAAGCAGCTTACCATTAGGGCTGAAGTTGGAACTATGGGCCTAGGGCTCTTGTGAACTTGGATACTAGTAGTTGTCTTCCACGACCATCCCATAGGCTGTGAGAGTTGGTAGGTGAATTAATTTTCCAGATAAGCCAGAGAATAGGAATTCCCATTACTCCAGATCTGGAATGGGCATCATCAGTGTGTTCCTTTATACATCATAATCACGATAAGGGCACGTTCCTTCATTTCACTTGTCTCACCGTAGACTTTGGCTCCCTCAAAATTACTATCGCTTCCATTTTCCGAAGAGTACAAAAACGAAATGGAAACAAGCGTTTTCTGAGCTGCAATCAGTGGAAACTTGACAGGGGGATGGGGCTGCCAATAATGGCGGTGTCCCTCCTGTCGCTGAAGCCGCCGTCCTGTACGTACAGGCAGCGTCATGGAGGAGGAATAATGCAGCTTGAAGGCCTCAAACCTTCCAACTAGCACCCGGCTCTCTATGTCATTGCGATAGAAGCCATGGGTACAAAAAAGCTCAACATCTCGAGCACTGGGCAAGACCAGTTCGACAATATCGAGCACATGGAGAGGGCTCAGAAGATGTCCCCCTTTCAACTTCTGGATGCTCAGCCTTTTTCTATCGGTTCATTCATCAAGAACGCTGTGGTCGTATACAAGTACATCCAAGATGGTGTCAGCTGGGGTGGTGGGGGGGGCTTTCCTATCGGGCCCATCCCAAATGACCATAATGAGCTTAGCTTGCAAGATTACACGAAAAATGGGAAGACGCAGAATCGATATAATTCCCCAGAGCAGAGGTCAGTCCACACTTTCATGATGTCACAAGTCATCAACCTCATTTTCAACAGGTTCTTCAGCAAATCCTCTGAGCTCTTACAGATCCCTGTAATGTAAAGACTGGTCTGACCTCACCTCACCATGGATGGCTTTGCAAGGAATCTGTAATGACGGCCATTACCATAATTAACTTCTTGTACTTCCTGGTTATCGCGAGAGTATACGCACATCTACAACGCCGATCCTGCAGAGCCCAAAAGCAACAAGGTAACTAGTCTCTGGAAATGGGAGATTTACCGTCTACCCGATGACATGACCAGGACGGAGGACGGGGATCAAGGTCAAGTATTAATTCGATTGATTAATCTGCCATGGCAATTTATATATGCTCAATTTGGACTGACTGCGCAACTATTGCATTCCCTATTTTCCCCCCAACTTTAGTCGACACCATTTTTTTTTCATTTTTAAAAAAAAAAGTATTTTCAGATCAACTAAAGTGCATTTCGAAATTAATATGAGGTCTGATCGAAATTCTTAAAAAAATTTCCATCGACTCTCAATTTAGAATTCGATTATTAAATAACTTATTCAAGAACTAATCTCAAATATTATACCGTACTCCAAATTTTCAGTTTTTTTAATCACCAACAATAGTTTATCACTTAAAATGTTTGTTGAGGCTATCTTTTTCCAGTGGATTCATCATTAAGAAGCGCTTTTTATGTGACCAATGACTCAACTCCCAATTTTCAAATATGAAATATGCTGCTTCTGTCATTGGGCACGGACAACAAGACAACCGACAAAGACGAGTCACATTATTAAATCTTCCGGTGAGTATTGCTCATTTATGCCGAATATATATATATATATATATGGGTTAATTAAAATTAATTTAGATAAAATAATTTTTACATTAGAATTTTAAATATTAAACTTAAATCAGTTTGATTTTGTCTTGCACAATTACGATAAATGGATAGTGTGCACCCGATTTGGTGAGCACACCTTCCGCCTTGAGTGCATTTATTTCCCGAGTCCCTCTTGACAACTTGGCCATCGAATAATGGCCACAAAGGTGAGAAAGGGGGATTGATGATTGAGGGATCTATACGCGCGCCTATTGCGCGTGCAGCTGGTGTTCCGAGAAATGTCCCCTCCGGTTGGATACGACCACTTTTTTTTAGCTTATGAAATCTCTCTCTCTCTCTCTCTCTCTCGTACACTGTCCATCTCGTGTCTCCTTCCCGTGAGCAGCTTCGGGTTCTTGAAAGGCACACAGATAGAGAGAGAGAGAGAGAGAGAGGATTTATGGGGGAGAGGGGAGCAGCTCAACAAGAAAAAGCCCGACCCACATCCCCAGACAACACTGGGAGAGAGAGAGAGAGAGAGAGGACACATATCACCGATTAGGTAGATTGTGCTTTGATTAGGCAAATTTAGCAAGCGGGGTAGAGAGAACAAGCTCGTTGTCGGTTCGTGCGTTCTGAGTGGCACAAGGTTGTTGTGCGCAGTCGATGGTATGGTTAGCTAATCGCCATCCGTCCTTTTTTCCCTCTGGGTCTTCTCCTTTCCTTTCTCCTGATTGCTTGGCTACTCTTTCCTCCTGTTCAGGTTTTCCTCCTTTTTAGAAATAGCCGAGAGCCTCAATTTTTCATTTTTTAGGCGGGCAACGCCGAGTGCTGACTGAGCGTTTTTGCTTATCTGGAGGGGGAGCTCTCTTTCTATGGATTCTTCTTCTGAGGGTAAAATTTCATCCCCCGTTGCTCTCTCCTTTTTCTTTCCTATCCGATTGTACATGCTTGGTTTTCTTTGTTGAATTTGATTGATTTGAGATTTCTATTCCCTGAATGATTGTCATGACTAATGGGTGATCTGATCGTTTATTATTCGTGATGAATTCTAATCACTGCTTAGGGCTGCAGATCTTCGGAGGAAGTCAACGGGAAGTTTTCTGCTTTCCATGTTCTGGTTTTGGGAGTAGTGCGGCTGATTTCTTAAGATAACCATTACAGAATTGTGTTAGGAGTCTTACTTAAGGGAATTATCTGTTATCTGTTATTTGTTCTAGCTGGGATGTCGTTGTTAATGCAAGTCCTCACCTCTTACAATTTTACTTTGGTTGCTTATGCTTCACTCCTTGATACCCTGTGATATTTGTTGGCACTATTTTCTAGAGGGAGCGTTTCATTCTCACAAGTTAATAAAGGCAGTTTGTTGAATTAAAATCTTTCATTTCATTCTACTTTGTTTGCACTTGCTTGTTTTGCTTTTGTTGTTCATCCTCTGAGGTAGACTGATAAGATTATGTATAGTATACAACTATTACCATCTTTAACTGATCCAATTTAAGAAGAAGAAGAAGAAGAAGAAGAAGAAAGAGTCAGTACATCTTTTTTGGGAGAAGGTCGCTGGTCATAACTTAAAAGGTTTTTCGTCCTTAACTTCAGGTGTCCTGTTCAATCCATCAAAATGCAGTAAAATGAGTATGGAAGAAAAGAGAGAATTTGTCTATCAGATATCGAAGTGGCCCCATGGTGGCCCAGAATTGTTGCAGTCATGGAGTCGACAGGAGATCCTGCAGATTGTCTGCTTGGAAATGGGCAAGGAAAGGAAGTATACAGGCCTCACGAAGCTGAAAATAATTGAGCATCTCCTCAAGATCGTGTCTGAGAAAAAATTGGGACTATCTGAGGAGGCAGAGAATAATTCTTCACAGAGGCTAGGGCTATCTAAGAGGCAGAGGAAAGTGGAAAACCCATGCCGACTGCCTATTCCAACAAGCAGCACCTCAACAGTCAAAGCTGAAAATGAAGTAGAGAAGACTGTTATTTGCAAGAACACGGCCTGCAAGGCAAGCCTGAGTGAGGAGGATAAGTTCTGCAAAAGGTGTTCATGTTCCATATGTTACAAGTATGATGATAATAAGGATCCAAGCCTTTGGCTTATTTGCAACTCAGAATTGCCATTTCAAGGAGATTCATGTGGGATGTCTTATCATTTGGAGTGTTTCTTGAAGCATGAGAGGTCTAGATTCGCTAGTGGTGGGCAGAGAGTAGAATTTGATGGGATCTTCTGCTGCGTGTCTTGTGGAAAAGTAAATGATATTATTGGGTAATGATCCTGAGTTTCTTCTTACTCTTCGGTACATGTATATGTTCATCTTCAGCTGTCTCTGTTATCTGCTATCTTTGTAAAACTTCCATATAATGTCTTCATCTTTCTTTTCTTGAAACCACACTCTCCTTGAATTTAGTGTATTGGTTCAAAGAACCAGTAAATATTTTTTTTGATACCATCTTTGGACTTGGACAATTGTATTGCGATTTTCTGCCAGATTTTGCATGCTGCATTGCTATGTCTGCTTCTACTCTTTGGACTTGATATTCTCAGGGGTATATGGTCATTAATTATGGTAGTTAGACCAACTTACTGATATAATTCATTTTTTGTTGCATCTGGATTTTAATTGAATGTGGAACAACTAGAAGTTATGTGAGCTTACTTTTTGTACAAAAGTTAGATACTTGCGCTAATATCCATGAATCTAAGTAGGGATGAATAATGGAGAGTAAATTTCATCACTAGTGTACTTGCGTCATATTTCACATTTAATAATGCCTATTGTACCTTTAAAATGGGAACCTTCTTTCAGTTGAATTGAATTTGTTATGTAATTTAATCTCATGCATTAAATTGTTGATTCGATTGGACTTATGAATTTTAACTCTGAAGCGTATCCCTCAAGCATTGCCTGGAAGTACATCCTTAAGATTTGAAACTTGTCCATAGGGATCAATGAGAATCAGAAAATATGCTTGTTTTCCTTCAGAACTGCCTTTTTAGGAGGAAAATTATGAGGAATGATATGTATTTTAGGTGCTGGAGAAAGCAATTAATGATTGCAAGAGACACAAGGCGGGAAGACATACTGTGTTACCGTCTAGCCTTGACAAAGAAACTTACCAGTGGGACTGAGATGTACAGAAAGGTAAATGGAATTGTAGAAGAAGCGGTGAAGAAGCTTGAGGCAGAAGTGGGTCCCCTATCTGACATGCCTGTAAAAATGGGTAGAGGAATTGTGAACCGGCTTTCTTCAGGACCGGCTGTTCAGAAACTCTGTGCATCTGCGGTAGAGATATTGGACTCTCTGCTTTCTAGTTTAGCCTCATCTCCATCACCAAAATCTTTCTCGCGAGGTACTTTGCCTTGACCTGTAATAATAAGACCAGTTGCTTGGATTTACATTGAGTGCTTCTGGAATGACATGAAGGCTTTGGTTGAAGTTACAGGGACCCTATGTGTGGCCTATTCTGTACAAAGTTAAAAGGATAGTTTTTTTACTTGTGTGTTTTGATGTTTTACAAAAGGCCTCCATGTAAATAATATCTGATGTTGAACCATGGGAATTTCAAGAAAGCTGAATTTTCTTTTCTTTTCTTTTCTTTTTCTTTATGGCTGGAGGCAGGAAACTGAATTAAGAATCATGGTCATTATTTAATTATTTGAATTTGTGGAGAAAGAGATATGCATGGCTTGTAACAGGTGGAAAATTTTGAGAGTTCTGGGCTTGGATGCCTGGAAGACTGCCAACATTCACTAGGTTATAATTGTTTAGATGTATTATGGTTGATGGGATATATTTGATGGGCAATCTTGGGGTTATGTAATGGTTTAAGTGTTGGAATTTGTGGAAAGTATTATCCTTACTTTCTTGTGATCTTCCAATCTCTTGCAGATTCAACAGTACCCTCTCAAAGTCTGCTCCAATTCGAAGACATTGGCTCAACATCAGTTACAGTGATTCTGGACACAGAAAATTTTCCCTCAGGAAGTTCCATCCAATATAGGCTATGGCATCGCGAAGCCAGTGAGTCAGATTATCCATTACAAGCCACGTGCAATCTCTCGAGCACAGAGAGAAGGTTCACTGTCTTGGGTCTGACTCCTTCCAGTAAGTATTTCTTCAGAGTTGTGTTGTCCAATGGAACTAGAGAGCTAGGTTCATTCGAGGTCAGCTCATCCACAAGTAGCATCTCTGGTGATGAAATGCTAAACCAGATGATAGTAGAGAGTAGTCAAAGCCCTGCAACTAACTGTAGCAGCCTCTCAAATCCTTCCTCTGTAGAAGATGAAACTAACAATCTGGCTCCTTGCATTAATCAGAATGGTAGTGAAGCAGGGGATTATCAACTTGTTGCTATCAACGGCTCCAGGACCCATAGAGACAGCCTAAGAGAGGTGGGTTCTGATGCTGTGAACAGAGAGAACAAGGATCAAGCTGCAGAGGAAACAAGCAATGATAATGGGTTGGGCACGCAATGCATCCCTTCTGCAGGTTCATCTAAAGAAGCTAGCTTGCCCATTACTCCATGCAAGGTGGAGAATAATAACTCCAAAGATGGGTCTGCCCGGGCCAGTAGGGCAGGATTTTGCAGCAAAAACACGGACCTTGAGAATGCCTTCAGGCTTGGGAGCATGTTGAAGAAGCGAAGAGGGGAGAGTGGGCCTCTAAGCAATAATGAGCAATCACCTGACCGAGACTTTGAGTTCTATGTGAAGCTAATCAGATGGCTTGAGTGCAAGGGTCACATTGAGAAGAACTTTAGGCAGAAATTCCTCACATGGTACACCTTGAGGGCAACTCCTCAGGAGGTTAGGATTGTGAAGGTCTTCGTGGACACATTTATAGAGGATCCTGCCTCCCTTGCAGAGCAGCTCATGGACACATTCTCAGACTCTGTTTCAAGCACAGGGTCTTCATCTGTTGTGCCGTCAGGGTTTTGCATGAAGCTCTGGCATTGATGAGAGATCATCCTGTGAAGGCAAGGGTATCATAGTATTCTTCAATTGGATTGATTCTTATGATGGATCTTGAGAAGAGCTTATGAAATTGTTTGATTTTCCCCAGCATCTGACGTTGATACACGATATCATGTAATAATGCTGGGAGAAAGGAAATCTGTTTTTAGAGTTACTTTTATAGGAAATCTTAAAATTTAAGGCTACTGATCTAATTAAACTGGGAATTTTGTTCATCTGTTGCATGGTGAGCTGCTAGCTTAAGCTGCTCTCTTCTTCAGAGTCGAAGTTTCTCGTACTTTGTAGACATATTTCTGATGTATAAGCTATTATTTCTACTATGAAAATCTCACGGTTGAAATGCAAGAGCCATGATGTAAAGTGATATCACGGTTCTAATAGGGAAGCTGATGGGATGTTGAGCATGGGTTGCTCGCGAGGCTCAAACTGCAGCCGAGTCCATATAAAGAATTGGAGCCTGCAGACCCAAAATACTGAAGGCATCATCATGTCTGTTTTACATGTAATATATTTTTACTTTTTTCTGCCTGTACAGAGACGGACATCTCTACTTGGACATATGCAGAGAGAATTCTCTGAAGGGCCTCTCGACCAAGTAACCTCAAAGGAATATTCAATTTTCCTGTGGGCACTGGAAAGAACCGAAGGAAAGAGATGACAGATCCCTCTATATTATGTTCTGCCAGGTCATTTCTGTTATAAACACAGTTAGAGTAAGCCTCAACACATCTAAACTATCAGTACTGCATTATCTTGAATTTCGGATTAGTGGGGTCTATCCGATTTTCTGGGTTTCAATTGATGCATATAAAAATAATGTGCTCCATCTGATAATTGGGTATTTTGGCTGAAGGGATTAAAGATCACAGGCAACATAAGGTAGCAAGTGACAAGACACTGCTCGACATCTTGGGAAATCAGATATATTTAGATGACTGTCAAATGACAGTTTACTGGAGATCCGATTCAGTCTGATTCATTCGAAAGGTATACACCGCAGTCAATGAGCTTGGAGGTGGCATAGCATAATAACATGCTTCCATACACAATAAGTGTTTGTGCACGTGGGAGCCGCCCCCTCGACCACTACTGGATCGGAGACCTCACTGCAGATCCCACAAGATCAGACGTTGGGAATGGGCCCAACGGAAGAAAACAAGGGGCTGCCGCAAGTGCTTGATCGAATCAACGGCGGAGAGCTTAATAAAGCCATCCCTCGATCAACTCGTACCAGATGCTGTCTCCTTTTTATATGTTCTCCAGAGCTTACCAGCTAACACCCCTCAGCATACACCTCTGGTCAGATCAATCGTCTTCTTCTCCTTCTCCTAACCCATCTGCCCATCCCAATAACCTCTAAACATGTCTGCGGGAGCCTTCAACTCTCCGATCATGGGATCCACCTTCACAGGCTTGCCAGCGAGTTCCAACAAGCTGTTTCCGGTTAAAGGTCCTGGCGTGTGGCGCCTCAAGACCGTCTCCAATGGATCAAGAGTTCAATGTATGAAGGTTAGTCATATATGGCCAACTTTTCAGTGTGGTTCCTCTCTTTTATGGTAACGACAACATTGAATAGTGAGTGAATCTCCTCGGCTTGCTGTGGCAGACTTGGAACCCGATAAACAACAAGAAGTTCGAGACGCTCTCTTACTTGCCCCCGCTGTCGGATGAATCCATTGCAAAGGAGATTGATTACATGCTCAGGAAGGGGTGGATCCCTTGCCTTGAGTTTGATGAGGTATTTAAGTTTACATAAAAGATCTGGTCAGGCCAAGAGATGCCTACAGAAAACAAGTTTGTTTCTTCACTTAGGAGAAGGCGAGGCCTTTGGTAGATCAGAGATTAGGATTGCTGGAGATATATGCCTCCAATTAGGCAAGATGATATAGTAGCCCAGATACTTATATCGTGTAGCAAGTCATCTGCTCTTATAGCTCGAGCTGTTCGAGCAAGTAAATTATGCACCGGAACTAAAAGAAATATGGATTTAGGATGTTATTCTTGATTTGACCGTTCGGTTCGATGCTTAGTTCCTTGAGCGAGGAAAGAAATATGGATCTGGGATGTATTCTTGATTTGACCACTCAATTCGATGCTTAGTTCCTTGAGCGAAGTTGGGTTCACTTCGAGCTGGCTAACACCGCCACCTCTTTTTTCTTCCATTGCTGGTTGTTTTGAAGGTTGCAAGCATTTGCAGGGAGAACGGTAGGATGCCCGGGTACTACGACAGGAGGTACTGGACGCTGTGGAAGCTGCCGATGTTTGGGTGCACCGATCCATCCCAGGTGCTCACTGAGATCGAAGAGTGCAAGAGAACCTACCCGAACGCATACATCAGGTGCCTGGCCTTTGACAGCCAGCACCAGGCCCAGTGCATGGCCTTCGTCATCCAGAAACCCACAGCCTGATAGCAAATTCTCAGTGAATTTGCCATTTCTCATGGCACTCCTCCCCTTTTTCCCTGTCAGTCCACATCTAAATGCCTTGAAAGAGATGCCCAAAAGACTGAAACTCATGTTTTGTTTGCTTCTCCGGTTGTGCCGTGGCAATAAAGGTGGGTTGAGCATTTGCTGTTTGTTGGCCTTTTCCTTTAATTGGGATTAAGATACTACAAGTTGTCCTTAATAATTATTGCATATGTGGCACACTGCAGAGCCCACTGCTTACTCGACATTCAACCCAACTTGCACTCAAAAGTAGGGGTGTTGGGTAAAGGGAAAAAACGATTAATGATATCACTAACTCGCAATCAAGTACTTATGCGTAGAGCAGAGTTTCGAGGTGTTCTCATTCGCAGAAACTGCTGTGAGTGCGAGACCCAGACCCACACGCCCTATCTTACAGATACGATGATTTCTACTTCTACGTGCCTTGCACTCGTTCCTAGGTCTCTCAATGTGATCCTGAGCTCGGATATCATGGA
The DNA here is from genome assembly GCA_900174645.1 of Sonneratia alba. Taxonomy (NCBI): domain Eukaryota; kingdom Viridiplantae; phylum Streptophyta; class Magnoliopsida; order Myrtales; family Lythraceae; genus Sonneratia; species Sonneratia alba. Next base: position 2,729,617 of record FWPY01000029.1, read on the forward strand.
TCGACTAGTTGTTGAGGGGGAGGTAAAGGGGGCACCGTGATGGGTACGACCCATATCTTCGACTGAATACGGTTCTTGGGAGTAGAGTTTCATATTGAACAAAACCGAAGAAGAAATCATGAGAGATAACAGAGGCATGTGTACTGTTAACTCATATGATAAAATGATTTTACCCAAAATGATGCCTCGTATAGCGAGAAAGAGCCCATGAAGACGATGAACAAGAAGATTCAAGTGATGGGTCCTTCACCGTGGACCGCTCTTCTGCTAGAAACCGGTCCGATTTTCTTTTCTCGGCTTCCATGGAGGCCCCTAACTGCCTCTAACAATCCGCAGCAGAATAGCTCTCGAGAGACGGTCCTGAAACTTCCTTCACCGAGATAGCAAATTGTTGTTGACGGAGATCCTCAGCTGCTGCGAAGAAAACCTCTGGGTTTGCTGATTATCTTCAGGAGCCTTATCGAATGCTCTCGAAGGAGAAACTGAAAGTATGGAGCCTGCCTTGGATTTCGCTGGTTATCTACGTGAACAGCCACGAAAAGGTAGCGGGAGCCTGATGAAGATCATCACCACTGCATATTCGGGACAAGCAAAATTGTGGAAACGAGGCCAAAAATAATGAAAAAAAAAATTTAACACTTCGTTTATTGAATATGAACCGGATAGAGTAACGACAAGAGTAACACAAGTACGAAGATCAAGACACTGGCCCATTCCAAGCAACGACTGACTGGAAAGCTAGAGGTGCAGATGAGATGTGTTTGTCAGTGATTTAGTAGCACCGTCTGTGTCTCAAAAGCTGATCCGATGGATATTCTAATGACACCAAAACCAAGTTCTACGCGGTTCTTTGAGCATTCATGATCCCAACTTCGTTCATTGCATGTCAATAACTGTTCGAATTACAATACTGACAATGGATTTACTTTCACCACTTTATTCAGAGAGAGACTGAAGTTGACGGCATTAACACTCAAAATCTAGAAGGAATTCGTGGAGCATAACTACTATATTAAATAAATGAGAAATGAGGAGAGTGCTCGGAATCATATACAAGCAATAATTTATCAAGCACTCAAGTTCGCTCGGAAACAACGGAACCCGCAGAGACAAGCGCTTCACAAAATTAAGTGCAGGCTCAGCAGATATGCTCAGATGGCTGACAGAATGTCGAAGAAGCTGCAACCCGATATATGCAAGTCTCTTTGAGATCCAAGAAAGAACTGCGACATAGATCCTTTTCTCTCCTTTCAGCAGAAGTGGGGAGGTTTCTCATCGCGTATCTTTTACTGAGATGTGCCTTTACAGGAGATGAAGGAATAGAAGAACAGAAGAGACACTCATCCTCCTGACCTACTGCATTCATTTTTGACTCGTCATCCTCATGAATTTGAGAAAAAGATGCACGCCTAGCACCCGCAAAGATGAACTGGAAAATGCTACAAATAATTCTCAAGACAGCACATGCATAAACCATCATTTTGCAACTCTCGTTTACTTCTCATTCAGGGGGAGAAACATTTTTAAGATAATGTAGAGTAGATATCAATGATTGTGGTTCACATAGCATATCAGCAAGTGCACACGATCATACGCTACATAATCATCAAAATGGACAATCAAAACATATCCATTTTCACTAGTTATAGCTCAATATGCAGTCCTTCACTTGCTCGATACTTCTCAAACCTTTGGATTCCCCTTGTCCTGCAATAAACACACAGGAATGAACTATCATTCCTTATTCCTTAAGTATATATACCAAGAAAGCAGATACTTGAGTAAACGTGATATATTAAATAGCAGAGAGCTCCAAAGCAAAAGAACCCAAAGTTAGGCAAAACTTAGCACTTGGAAGTTACGAAACAAGTACCATTGGCAACTACTGGCATAAAAGTGATAGCTCAACTACCCCACAAAGAAAGAACTGATACACAAACAACAACCTTAACAGCACCGGCACGTTCAAAAGGAAATTTCAACAAATTTAAGTACTTACAATCTTCATACTCTCATAGTAATCTTCCAACACCCGCTGATACTTCGATTGGTCCAGACCAAGCCAACGCGCCAAATGAGCATCTAAGCTTGAATGAGCTGCAATTTTGCATTAGAGAGTAGATAAAATGCTCTAATTGCGAGAAAAATGAATTAAGAGATGCCATGACTGAAGAGACTAATATCAAAAAACATAAAACAAAGGAAAGGAAAACAAACACTTCGCAACATAAAACAAAACACAGGAGAGCGGACTCAAATCTTCCAAAAGATCGAGGATGATCTCCACACACAAAAGGCATTACCACTCTATACTTAGTGAAAAAGGTGGGAAATGCAGGGAAATCCTCAAGGAATTTTCCACATTTTAAAGCATGCATCAAGTGGAAAAGGAGGGAAATTTACCACTCTGTACTTTGGTGGCAGCATTCTTGAAGAACCCGAGAACAGAACCACCTTGGACGGCCTTGTGGAACCGCTGCGGCGGTGGCTGGACAGGCATGGGGCCCGACTTCAGAGTCTGTTCGAGTGGGGTCGGGGGCGGGGTGATGAAGACCGTGTAAGGCCCCATTTTGGCGATCATTGGCGGGGGCCTGGAGCCTCCGTTGACGGGCATCGCGGGAAGATGAGAAACTGAGTGAGAGTGAGAAAGTGATCGAGGAGAAGGGAATGAGGAAATTGATGGTAGGCTCACCGGCAAGACCTTAGGACTACTTGCTTGAGCATGAAGGACAGTAGAGAGAGAATCATCACCCGCACTCCACACTATCGGTGCAATAGCCCACTGACGGTTCAGGTTGTGTGGTCCCGGTCCATTGCTCCCGCTCTTCATCGAAGAAGAACTCTTCAACCCCTCGGTTCAAGTCCTCCTAATTATGAAGTTTACGAATTGAACCTTCAATGTATCTCTTTGTCTCAATTAAAGTAATGATACAAAACCACTGGGTAAGGGCCTGACGAGTCCCCATCCGAAGGAAGGACTTGATGAGCCCTCGGCTCAGTGAGAGGGCTGAGCGAGTCCTCACCTACTTGGGGGAGGGCTGAACGGTGCCTCCACCAGGGAGAGGGCTCGATGATCTCTCTCACCCGGTCAAAGAAAGCTCGACAAGCCCTCAACATGGAAAGGGCTTTAAGCTTTGCATTGTCCAGCACAACAAACCAAACCACAACAAGCAATCGATAAGCCCAGGCCTGAAACATGTAAATACCTGGGCCGATCGATTTTTTGGCACCTTGTATTTCCCTCATCATCCTGTGATATGAATTAGAAATTTCTTCTTTCCTCTTGCTTTTCAGCTGTTACCAAGAGTGGGGGGGGGGGGGGGGGGAAACACAGCGGATTGCTATTTGCCAAGGGTCAGGGGAAGTTCACCCTCGAAGTCTTCGCGTGGTAAAATCATCAGAAAGAAAGGAGAGGACTGAAGATTCAATATGTTGACTAGGTCTAATAATCATCGATGCATGTCTCTACTTTTATTTTGTGGAAGATCGTTCGACTTTTACTAAAACAGAAGTTCTGAAGCTTCTCTTCATTTTCCGGTTCGTGGAATTTTCACATTGAGGGCTCACTTTTCTCGGGAAAAATGATAGCTTCAGTTTTTCCCATCTACAACTTCTAGGACTTATCTCTCGAGCAAGAGAATCAACGGGTCAACCGAGCAACGCCAAAGGAATGACTGTGGATCCATGGATTTTCCAAATGGTACCCGCTTTTTTACTTGGAAGTCTATCCGCTACAGTAAAACATGGCAATTTTCCTGCCAAGTTCTTGCCGTAAATTCTGCTGGGGAATCATAAACTCGATGCTTGCTGTAGTGATCGCACAAGTTCTGTCCGTCGCACGATCCAGTAACACAGATGTAAATGTATCTTATGGTTCCCTACGAGTTGGCCAACAATACAATTTTGGATGTGGTGTAGACCAAGATGCGTGGCACAATCACGAGCTGTCGGAGGCGGCCGAGCCTCGGGGTAGAGTCACTCAAGTATTCTCTGAAGGGAGTATAAAACACCTACCCAACCTTGGAAGTTGGAATCCAAATTCTGCATTCCACAATCCCTGTAGGCCGCCTCCTATTCAAAGCACGTCCAACTGCTCCGACTTCTCCATATTGTTCCCATGGAGGAAAAAACCAAATGACAACAATGAACGCATGTTTCTGTTTCCATTTTCTGGGTACATTTCAAGCCCCGGGGCCCCATTTTTCAAGAAAATCCCAGACTGACGGGGACAACCAGTGCCCCAATTTGCACGTCAAAATTCTCTAGATAGGAATACCACAATGCAATACATCGAATTGTGTTGGAGATTGACATCGTTTCACGGGACGATGAAGCTGTTGATCCCGGAGGAGTATCCAGCAGCGGTGATCTGCGTCAGGTCCGTAAACATGCGAGGGCGTGAGAATTTCTTACTACTCAATCAAAGTCCTGCCGATAATCTCATGGGTAATCAATCAATAACCAGAGGATGCAAGACTGCATCGAACCTGCCAGATTCCGGCTACCTGTCATGCTGTGGAATTGCCGGGGTAAATGCTGTCGATGCGGCCGGTGATCTAGTGGACGCCCACCGACCTGACATACGAAGTCTCAGCTGAGACAAGACGATCGGGGAACCGAGCAAGGGAGGTGGCCGGAAGGGTCTTCCGTTTGATCAGTGTGAGGCAACTGATGCCATCGGCCTGAGGTGGGGACAAACTGGGGCTCTCTTTGTCTCCGACAGAAAGCGATGATGAAGAATCCATTTTCTAGGTACCAATTCGATGTATTGAAGAATTGTATTATTTTATCCATCACATGGACTTCCATATTTCCAGATCAGTCTCCGTTAGCGTCTCGGGAATTAATTGTAGCTTGGTATAGCGTGCCGCTTCGGGGTTGTGACAGTCGGTCCAAAGTAATTATTGTTATTTTTTTCCCATTTAAAATTCTCCCAATAATGCAATCAATTTTATATTCCAAACTACGGATTAACTAGTCTGAAATCAACGAATATAATTTTTTGAACCTAATTGATTATCTAAGAAATTCAACCCAAAAAAATATTACGAAGAGAATAGCACGCGAAGCACCAAGACACGTGTATGCAGTACAGACTAATAAACATCAAGGCATATTCCATCAAGTTGATTCGTGACGATTACCTCGTCGACACCTAAATAATTAAGTAGGTCATGTCAACAAACTATAACTTATGTAATTAAATAATTTATTAGAAGAAAAAATTATAAAAAAAATATTATTTCATGCGGAGTCAGCATTGAAAACAATTTTACTTTTTTTTTCTTTTTTAGAAATTTCAAAGCAAACAATTCAGGTTATCGTTTGGTGACTGCACCAAGTAGTGTGTGTGAATCTAACATTCATCTAGTATGATTTTCTAAATTAATTTGATTACATTATAAATATGGTCGCTTCTAGTTGAACCAATCGGTTTCTGGTTGGACTGGCGAACTTAATTAAATTGGTGAAAAATTGACATACTTAAAATTAAAAAAAATAAAAAATTATTACAATATACTTATTTCATTTTACTAGAATTATATTTATATTTTATGTTAAAATTTTGTTAATATGATGTAATATTAAGGATTTTTTGTTATAAACTCAGTGTCAATTTATAGTATTATATCAATTTATTAATAAAATTATTTATTAAATATGCGGTTTCACTTATTGAATGTCCGGTCTAACCCATGAATTCATGAACCCATGCATTAACCGGTTTTTAGTTCAATTTGATTTTGTGACGTAAATAAAATTGAAAATTTCAGGACTTAAATGGGAATAAATTGCCCTTCATTGAATATTGCAAGTGTGAATTCGCAGTTCTCTTCTGCGATGAGTTGAATGCGGATACCAAACCGTTCATGGTTGACTTGCACACGCTTCTCGGGCAGACGACATTTTCACATAGAACTGATCCTACTATTCATTAAGGTCGAGAGTTAATAACTTGTAAGAGCAGATAAAGAAATTGAGATTATTGGCACGTGAGAAAACGAATCTAGTTGGGGCAAGCAACTGATAATTTTTTAGCAGAAAACTGAGGAAGTCGGTGTGTCCGGTAGCTTCGGTTATGTCCTGTCATGTATATAGTCACGCGTATAATCAAACCATTATAAATAGTTATCTCATTTGATTTATATATCCCACTTTGTATTAATTATGATGAGAAATTACTCACTTATTTTATGGATTAATTGATTAAACGGCGAGAACAATCTGCTAAACCCTCGTGCCAATAAAGTGCGAAGATGATTTATGGGGTGCGTGGATGATGCATGGAATTACGTCATAGACCTGTCAATTTTGGGCCGGACGGCAATTTATGAGTCGAATCAAAAATTTAATGGATCGAACTATATATTTAATAAATAATATTAATAATAAATTTATATAATATTATAATTTATAATAAAAATAATTAATATAACAATTATATTAAATAAAATATTAACATAAAATATAAATATAAGTTTATTAAAATAAAATAATTACTTATAATATATATTTTTTAATTTTAAGTTAGTCGATTTTTTCACATGTTCGATTTGATTCACCGGTCGAACCGAAAATTAGTTGGTTCAATCGGAGTTGACATCTTTGAAAGTACAATTGAATTTTTCATAGAAACCGAACCGGATGAGTGGCAGGTTCCTGGTTGAATCAGTCAACCGGTTAGCCCGATCCGATTTTAAAAATTATGCTTCAGACTACTTGAGCTCATACTGCATCAAATAAAATATTAAAAAATTAAAAAATAATTTAATATTTTTAAAATAATTTTTATATAATATAATTATGGATTAATCTAAATATATTATTTATTTAAGAAAAATATTTAAATATAATTATTTGTATATAATTAATTATTTTAAAAAGTTACCGTAATTTTTTTTTTATAAATTTTTTTTATCTTTTCAATTTCTTCACATTTTTTTTTACCATGCTAGCATGGTCAACTAAAAAAATCTCGGCTACACTCAATTTTTTTTTGTGCCGCACCATTTTTGACAAGTTTATTACGTTATAGAGATATAGCTCCCTCTCAATATATGGAGAGGAGCTGAAATCACATTAGATTGCTGTCAGTCGAAATATTTATATTTATAGGAATCGATTTTTATAATTTTGCAGTTTGATTTTAGTATGGATCATACGAAAATCAGAAAAAGAAAAAAAAAAGAAGAAAAAGAGAGATTTCATTGTAAAAGAGAAAAGTCAAATTATATGTTGTATTGGCTATTCCATGGTAGGTAACACTTGCCGGGTCAGAGGCACTGTCGGTGTCGGACGGCGGGATACGTCTGAGGGAAAAGAAGAAAACTCGTGCATTATTATGATTTAAGACTTAGATTTAAAATAGGATTAAAACTTTTAATAAATTTTGAGTTTTTATATGTAAGCTGATGTCATAAATCCTCTGCGTCACTGGATGATACACTTTCGAGCCAATCAATTTTGACGGCTGCCCAGTACATCTCCAGGAAAAAGCATCTCCCGACCTAGTTTTCTAATGATAATGATTATATGAGTCAGGCACTCACTCCCTGGTTCATATCTGGCTGCGGTAATTAGTATGATTCTATTATTATTATTATTATTATTTTAATTCCAGCACGTGCACCTTTTAATTCTATCATGGTATTATCACGATTTTTATTAATCCTGACTTTGTTGAAGATTTAGATTTTAAATTTTTAGTCCACGAATGAATATATTATCTATTACGATTTAGACGATTTGATAATTTTTATCCAGGTTTTAGACACAAGTCTACCCCTTGACATTCGATGGGGTCAGCTTGGTATAAGGGTTGGAAGTATAGTTTTTAAAATCGGGTCGGGCCGGCAACCGGTCAAAATACGAGTTCATAGGTTCATAGGTCGGATCGGGGGTTCAATGAGTTGAATCACATGTTTAATGAATAATATTAATAATATAATATTCTAATAAATCGATATAATATTATAATTTAACTATAATTTATAATCAAAATCATTAATATAGTCATTATATTAGTCTCAAATTCAACATAAAATATAAGTATAGTAAAATAAAATAACTACATTATAATATGTTTTTATTTTAACTTGACCGATTTTTTCACCGGTTCAATTGGATTTATTGGTTCGACTGAGAATTTGTCGGTTCAATTGGATTTGATCTCATTTAAAGTGTAATTGCATTATTTATGAGAACCGGACCGGGTGAATGGTCGGTTCCCGATCGAACCGGCTGGCCTGGTCCGGTTTTTAAAACTATGGTTGGAAGTTCACGAGTATTCCAGGAGGCACCGTCCATTTTAAGTTCATCTTATACGGTTCTCATTTTTCGACGGAAGCACCAATTAATAGGATTATTTCTCAGAGTCTACAACATGGAAAGACTCTTACAGGAGATATTGCTCGTCTTGGATAGAGCTTGCACACTTGTCCGCCATAAAGCAACCGCCCTGAATTCGACCTTGGACTCCTATGTCGAGTCTCGCTCCCCCCGGATATATTTCATGGATCCGTCCCCAATCCCGACTCGTGACGATAAACCATCCTTCAATTCCATCCCAACATATTTCGAAGGGTCCTATTAGTTTTATAAAAACAAAAAAAAAATCAAGTTTTTGACTAGTCCGAGGAGATAAAGAGATTTGGCTGAACTTTGAAATTCCAATCTCCATCGGCTGTTAAATAATTAAAACATTTATTTGGGGGGAGAAAATGAGAGGGAGGCTGCAGTCACGTTCGAGGGGAGACGGAATTAATATTGAAGACGTAACCTGGTCAATTAATTAGTCGCCAAACGCGAATAAACAAGTTTATTTGAAACTTATAAAGATAATTACAGGCCATCGTAACCGTTAGATGAATCCAACGGTCAAGATGTGGTCTGGCTCTCCATTATTTCATATTTAAAAGTGGGGGGAAAAAATGTCGGCCGGAAATAATTAAGAAAACGGCTGCTGCGGTGGCGGTGGCTTTCCGATGTCCGAAGTCCAAACCCTGGGCCCAACCAACCTGTGTGGTCGATTCTTTGGAAGCACAGATTTTTTTTTTTAATGCAGTGTGAATGGTCCGGTCCCCCTCTTTTTTTTCCTTAATTTCTCCCCCACATTTTCTCAGAAAATGGCTCCCTTTTAATTTATTTTTCAATTTTCTTTTTTTACACGTACACGTAGAATACTCGAACATGTTTTGTTCTGACGCTAAATGATTTTTTTAAAGAATTATGAGAGTTAATAGCTTTTAAAATCGGATCCGATTGATAATCGGTTAATATATGAATATGAGTTTATGGGTTTTTGAATTAGATAGATAGTTTAATGAGTCGGATAATATATTTAATAAATAATATTAATTATATAATATTATCAATAAATTAATGCAATACTATAATTTGACATTGATTTATGGTAAAAATTATTAATATATCAATTATATTAACTATAAATTTAACATAAAATATAAATCTAAATCTAATAAAATAAAATAAATACATTATAATACATATTTTTATTTTAAATTTTTAAATCTGTTAATTTTCATTGTTTCAATTAAATTTTACATCAAATCAGTTGAACTAACATATCTATATAATTTTAAAAATTATGGTATATATGATTCCAATTTATACTCTCCCCTCCCTCTCTCCCCTCTCTCTCTCTCTCTCTCTCTCTCTCTCTCTCTCTCTTAATTGTCCCTATTTTAATTTTAAGAAATTTATTTTCTAATTGTCTCTGTAAAATAAAAATTTACCATTGCAGAACTCGTAGGCCACCGTAAAAATCTGGATATTTTTTAATACAAATAATCCGATGCTCAAAAAACTCCTCCCAGATAAATAAAGTCGGTACATCATCACATCTCCGTTCATTAATGTTCATTCCTAATTTGGTCAGCACTTCCTATGAGGGGGCCCAGCGCATGATTGGGCCCCACTCTTTTATACGTTTGTCTAGCGGTCCGAGAGGGGAGATGCTCAGGAAGCAAAGTCGCCGCCACAGTTAGTGAAAGCATACTTTTAAAAATTAGATCGGATCAGTCGGTTTGATCGAAGACCGGCTACTCACCAAATCTGATTCATTTAAAAAATTCAATTGCACATTAAAAGAGAAAATTTTCGATTGAATCGGCCGGTTTCCAGTCCGACAAGTGAACTCAATTGAATCCGTAAAAAACTGACCGACTTAAAATTAAAAAAAATAAAAACCCATTGTAATTACATATTTTATTTTACTAAATATATATTTATATTTTATATTAAATTTTTATTTAATATAATAGTTATATTAATGATTTTTGTTATAAATTATATTTAAATTATGATATTATATAAATTTATTAATAATATTATTTATTAAATATTCGGTTCAACCCATTCAATCTCTAGTCCGACTCATGAACACATGAACCCATATTTACACCGGTTCCTGGTCCGGTCCGGTTTAAAAACTATGGGTGAAAGTGAAACCTTAGAGAGAGAGAGAGAGAGAGAAGACACTTGCCCCGTTACAAAAAAGGTCAGAAGTCGTCGATAATCGCTCAAGAAATTCCGCAAGTTCATGGAGGTTTTAAACCGGAGACGCTACAAGTCAACGGAGGATAAATCCGCCGTACACTCTCTGGTAATCATTTGCTTGCGTCCTTAGAACTCCTTCCAAAGTCGATATTTTTTAGGTGCATTGAGAGATGCCCGTCTCCATGTCAAATTGATCCATCGAGAAGCTTAGGCGGCCCGTCAGACATCAAATTTTCTATGCTATAAACCCACAAAATTATTGTATTGATTTGTATCTATTGAGTGTTGTGCTCTCGTATTAAAAAAAAGTGTGATGAGAACAATACGAGAATATACAAGAATTAAAAATCATTATTGATTAACCAAAACTCTTAATTTGAATTAATTCTGACATCTTGATGAGTATGGTGAATGTTTAATAGGATATAATATGATTTTACCCATTGACTTATATATTGCCGGCTCTATAATACAAACGAAACAGGTCTTATGGTCATTCTTTCCTCTTGTCTAAGGTATTCAGTAATAGCAAGCGTAAAAGCCATGAACTTGTAATGACAAGTCATAAATTTGATTAAAAGATGCGAAGAAATTAAAAAAAAAAAAACTAAATGCTATCATTCATCAGGATAAAATCCAATCCTAGCCATGCCCTTAGATCCGGATGTAGATGGACCGACCCATATCCGACAGACATATAATCAGCCGACTGGGGTCCACAGAGGTAGAGCCAAAGGTCACGACGAGAGAAGGGGTGACGGAGGGGAGAAGCGGCCCCAGGAAGGCGGGCGCAAAATTGTTGGCTCTTCCATGCTTCCCATTTTCTTCTCTCTCAGTGCCAGTCTTCGTGTCAAAAATTTCCCCTTGCTTTCCCTTTCCCGGGAAGGAGAAAGTCTAATTCGGTGACCTCTACCTCTTCCTTTCTCCCTATATAACCCCTCCTCGGCAGAAGCAAAAGGCCAGGGAAACTCCTTGCCGGACCCGTCTCCCTGTCCCTCCACTTGCTGCTCTCAGTTATTGGTGGGTTAGAGCACGAAGATGGGAGGCGACGAGGCCATCAGCTTAGAAGAGATCAAGAATGAGACCGTCGATCTGGTAAATATCTCTCCCTCTCCCTTGTTCTTCTTCCCCTGTTTTCGCTCGCACCCTGAATGTTCTTGGAGCTCCTAGTACCCACTGACTAACTGTCCCCAAAATGATGTTAAATTATTCATTTCTGAGAAGTACGAGATGTTTTGTTTTGGCAAATCCCTTGATTCCTCTTTGTATTTTAGTTTGTTAGACGCGTAAATTTGAGCTGATCAACTGGAACTTTCTTCTCTGCTCTGTTTCTTTCCTCTCTGTCTCTGACAGCGAAAGACAGAGCATGAACCCGTTTCTTATTTGACTGTGAAAACAAATTTCCTCGACTGAGCTGTTCTCTTTCCTTGTTCCATTGATGAGAAAGACCTGTGAGTTCTAGGGGATGTTAAAGATTATCAAAGAAGAAAACTTCGAATTTTGAAGTCAAGTGGATGAACATTTATATATATAAAGCAGCAATAGTTTCTCTTCCTTTCCTCTGTAACAGAAACTTTTGGAAGTTTTTTATTTGAATGGGTAGAGTTTGTGTTCTCCTTTTCATTTTCCTCGGACATAACAGATGATATGTTGCGTGTCGGGAACTACTAGCCGCACGATCCCGATTCCCGACCACCTTGTCTATTGATGAAAATCAATCAGTAGCCTGGCTGTCCCTACTCTAATCTATAATCTTCTAAGTGTGCTGGAAGAACGTGACGGTTCATTCCTCGGTGAATCTTAATCGATTCCCTCTTCTAACCCTTGCTAGTGCGTGCTAGCACTGGGATCTTGAGCACTCCCCCGTGGTATTTAAGTTTTTTCATCCATTAAAAATTATAATGTTATTTATTCATTATATTAAAAATGAGAAATGTTTAATTAAATATAATTTAAATAAAAAAATAGATATATAATTATAATTGTTTATTTTGCGGCCAAATTGCAATTGTCCGTCGATTGAGAGTATAGGCCTTTGCGAGCCCCACGTTCGACGATTCCAACCCTCTCCGCTGACTATTAAATCTTCACTGCTTTCCCCATTTTACCCCTGCGGAGAAGCGGAATCTACGTCTGGCTGGCACACATGTGGTCTAACTTTTGACCATATGGAGCGTGAGATTCACGGCCTGCGGCCCGCGGGTCCCACCTGACGCAATTTCTACCCGGAATCCGTATCTTCTCCTTATTTTACTCTCGCGAGTTGCGGCAGCCGTCAACGCTTGCTGTGAAGTGATTGGCTAGGCAAGCAGATATGTTAAAATTTTTTTTGTCCAGTCGGTACTTTGCTCTAGACAAAATTCTTTAGTCCTTAAACTACTCAAATAATTAAATCATTTATACTTTACTCTAAGAACCATGAATTTCTCGCTCGGTGCGGATGGCGCATATTTCCTGACTTGACCATCTGCATCTAATTCCATCATGTTGTTTTACAAGAACGTGTGCCATTCACTAGATAAATTGCATATGTTTGGTTACCCAAAAATGAAAGTGAATACATGTACTATTCATGCGAAACTATTCCCCCATAAATGTTGGAACATAGAAAGTCCGATGCACACGGTTGGATATGGTTGGAGGTTGAGAATTCATTAGCAAAATCTTTTGGCTCTTGACTGTTGTGGACGAGGGTTTGATTTCTTAGAAGGTAGATTATCTGTTCTTGATTGGCCCGTCTCCGTCTGGATTTTTATGAACATTAGACTTTTGCCATGACTTTAATTTAGACTAAAGTTTCTATTACTTTAACAGGAAAAGATCCCGATCGAGGAAGTGTTCGAGCAGTTGAAATGCAGCCCAGAGGGCCTCTCCTCCCAGGAAGGGGAGCAGCGCCTGCAGATCTTTGGACCCAACAAGCTCGAAGAGAAGAAGGTTCTCTTCATTACACTAGTCACTAGGTACATACTAGTTTTTGCTTAATATATTTTTTTTCAACAGCATTTTTCCTTTTGGATCGGCAGGAAAGCAAGATCCTCAAGTTTCTCGGGTTCATGTGGAACCCGCTGTCATGGGTCATGGAAGCAGCTGCTCTCATGGCCATCGTACTCGCCAACGGGCAGGGGAAGCCCCCAGACTGGCAGGACTTTGTCGGTATCACGTGCTTGCTATTGATCAACTCTACCATCAGTTTCATTGAAGAGAATAATGCCGGTAATGCCGCAGCAGCTCTGATGGCTGGTCTTGCTCCGAAAACTAAGGTAAATATCCTTTTCCATTAGAAGTTAATGTGTCATCTTTTCGTGCCATGTCTTTTGTTGGGAGAAGGAAAACACCTCTACCATCGAATTTTTACTCACTGTTGTTTGATTTCTGGAACATGCGTCTACAATGACCATGTACAAGTTTGCACATCACTATTGTTCTTCGAAGTTTATCTTAGTTTTCCTTTGGATTTTGTTCATATAGGTTCTCAGAGATGGTAAGTGGAGTGAGCATGATGCAGCTATCTTGGTCCCAGGAGACATTATTAGCATCAAGCTAGGAGACATCATTCCCGCTGATGCCCGTCTCCTGGAGGGTGATCCTCTGAAGGTTGACCAGTCAGCTCTCACCGGAGAATCTCTTCCAGTGACCAAGAACCCCTCCGATGAGGTCTTCTCTGGCTCAACCTGCAAGCAGGGAGAGATCGAATCAGTTGTTATTGCCACTGGTGTCCATACCTTCTTCGGGAAGGCAGCCCACCTCGTTGACAGCACGAACCAAGTGGGCCACTTCCAGAAGGTGCTAACTGCAATCGGAAACTTCTGCATCTGTTCCATTGCTGTTGGGATGTTGGTCGAGATCATTGTGATGTATCCCATCCAGCACCGGAGGTACAGGGAAGGGATCAACAACCTTCTTGTCCTCTTGATCGGAGGTATCCCGATTGCCATGCCCACTGTCCTGTCAGTCACAATGGCCATTGGGTCACACCGGCTCTCCCAGCAGGGTGCCATCACTAAGAGGATGACTGCCATTGAGGAAATGGCAGGAATGGATGTTCTCTGCAGTGACAAGACTGGGACTCTGACCCTGAACAAGTTGAGTGTTGACAGGAGCCTTATTGAGGTCTTTGCGAAGGATGTGGACAAGGAACATGTCATTCTGCTCGGTGCTCGGGCTTCCAGAACTGAAAACCAGGATGCTATTGATACTGCTATTGTTGGAATGCTAGCTGATCCTAAGGAGGTAAAGGCTTTGCCTCTTCTCCATTTGACTTGATACTGATAGCACTTCAGAATTGTTAATGATTCGCAAATATAATTCATTTCTTTCTTGGCATGTAGGCAAGAGCAGGAATCAAGGAGGTGCATTTCTTTCCATTCAATCCTGTTGACAAAAGGACTGCTTTGACTTACATCGATTCTAATGGAGACTGGCACAGAGCAAGCAAAGGAGCCCCTGAACAGGTAAGCTTTTGGTTTTACTAAGCCTAGGTAAAGAGTATGATCCTGTCTTCCCCCATACTACACTGAAAGAGGATGATCTTTTAGTTGTGCTGATTCGTTTCGATCTTTGGGGGCAGATCTTGGCTCTCTGTAATGCAAGAGAGGACTTCAAGAAGAGAGTTCACTCAATTATTGACAAATTCGCCGAGCGTGGGCTTCGTTCATTGGCTGTGGCTAGACAGGAAGTTCCCGAAAAATCAAAAGATAGTGCTGGTGGCCCGTGGCAGTTCGTTGGTCTGTTGCCACTCTTTGATCCTCCGAGGCATGACAGTGCTGAAACCATTCGCAGGGCTCTGAACCTTGGTGTGAATGTAAAGATGATTACTGGTAAATTATAATCGATCCATTCTCCTTCCTATATAAACCACAGTGCGAAATGAAGTTTTGAGATGATTCTGATATGTTTCCCCTCCTTCTCTGTTCATCTTCTAGGTGATCAACTTGCCATAGCTAAGGAGACCGGGAGAAGGCTTGGTATGGGAACAAACATGTACCCCTCTGCTTCCCTCCTTGGCCAGGACAAGGATGCAAACATCGCAGCTCTTCCAGTGGAAGAACTGATCGAGAAGGCAGACGGGTTTGCCGGAGTCTTTCCAGGTCTGTAATGAGTAAATATATTTTGAGAAGTTTATCATCTAACATATGGAGATTAATCATCTGTTCTTTCTCACTAAACAGAGCACAAGTACGAGATTGTGAGGAAGCTGCAGGAAAGGAAGCACATCTGTGGGATGACTGGTGATGGTGTGAATGATGCCCCAGCCTTGAAGAAGGCTGACATTGGAATTGCGGTAGCAGATGCCACTGATGCTGCTCGGAGTGCATCTGATATTGTCCTCACCGAGCCCGGGTTGAGCGTTATCATCAGTGCTGTTCTTACTAGCAGGGCCATCTTCCAGAGGATGAAGAACTATACAGTCAGTCATATCTCTCTCTCTCTTCAGTTTCCATCTATCACAATCTCACAGTTTGTTTGAATGATCGGTTTATGGTTCTCCGTTCTTTTTCTTTCTGGTTGCAGATTTATGCAGTTTCCATCACTATCCGAATAGTGGTAAGTAGTAGTGAGAGCCATTGACTGAAGCATCTAAAGATGTCACTTTATACTTACATAGCTGTTACTCACTGATATGCCCAATTATGTAGTTTGGGTTCATGCTCATCGCCCTGATCTGGAAGTTTGACTTCTCTCCCTTCATGGTCCTGATTATTGCCATTCTTAATGACGGTAAGTTCTCACCGGCTTCATTATTTCAGAGAGTTAACCTTATCCCGATGCTAACACTTTTCTTATCATGCACTACACTAACTCTCCAATTTAATTATTTTTAGGTACAATCATGACCATCTCAAAGGATCGAGTGAAACCATCTCCCGTCCCCGACAGCTGGAAATTGAAGGAGATCTTTGCCACCGGGGTTGTGCTCGGAGGCTACTTGGCGCTTATGACTGTCATATTCTTCTGGGCAATGAAGGAAACTGACTTCTTCCCCGTAAGAGACACCAACCTTTTCTTTTGATTACTATATGCCTCCACCCATTTCGTAAGATAATGAATTCTGCTTTAGTTTGTCTAACTCAATTGGTCTTCAGGACAAATTCGGTGTACGATCACTGAGAGACAGCCCAGACAGCCGCTATGAGATGATGGCAGCTCTCTACCTGCAAGTGAGTATTGTGAGCCAGGCTCTGATCTTCGTGACCAGGTCCAGGAGCTGGTCTTACGTTGAGCGCCCTGGTCTTCTCCTAGTCAGTGCCTTCATAGTTGCGCAACTTGTAAGCATCACTTGCTACTTGACTTTCAATTCAGACATGTCGAGAACGCCTAGAAATTATGATTGAAATTGTATTTTATTTTGGTTTTTCTCAGGTTGCTACTCTCATCGCGGTTTACGCGAATTGGGGATTTGCAGACATCAAGGGATGCGGTTGGGGATGGGCTGGTGTTGTCTGGCTCTACAGCGTCGTATTCTATGTTCCGTTAGACTTCCTCAAATTCTTCATCCGCTACGTGCTCAGCGGGAAGGCATGGCTTACCTTGTTGGACAACAAGGTATCACAGATCGGCCTCCCTGTACCTGTCTGATACTTCTTAATGCCAAAAAGATTCTGATCCTCACTGGATTGCTTTTACTTGTGATAGACTGCATTCACGACCAAGAAAGATTACGGAAGAGGGGAGAGGGAGGCTCAGTGGGCTGTTGCGCAGAGGACTCTCCACGGGCTTCTGCCACCGGAGACTTCTACCCTTTTCCAAGACAAGAGCAGCTACAGAGAGCTTTCTGAGATTGCCGAGCAGGCTAAGAGAAGAGCTGAAGTCGCAAGGTAAAAGTTTCTTTCCCCCTTGACCTTCCATCTTTCAAAAATTTCCTTTTGGGGTTGCGAAATAGCGTGCTCTTGATTGATATTCGACATCAAAATACAAAGTTCAAAGAAAGACATTACAAGGCAATGGAAACCCAAAAATCCAATCCATTTGTAGAACAAGTAAGAAGCAATTAACTCAGGGGACACTCCCCATTGAAGTAGCAGCTGCTGTCGCTCCACAGTGGTTGATCTTCTGCTCAGGTTCTTGACTCCCATTATGCAATGTCTAACATCACTTGAAACCGCACACCATAGCTCCTCAACGCAAGCCAAAGCTTTCCCATGCCGACACTCATGTCGAGGGAAGACCTTCTGAACGTGTTTACTGAAGATGTCCATTTTTATGTTTTTGTTGACCAGGCTTCGTGAGCTAAGTACGCTGAAGGGACATGTGGAGTCGGTGGTGAAGCTGAAGGGTCTGGACATCGACACGATCCAGCAGAGCTACACTGTGTGATGTGGATTCCTTACACCGTCATCCATCGTCCTGTAAAACAAGCTCCAGCGAGTGCGCTGACAAAGCTTCTCGTGAACCGAGAGTGATAGCCTAACTAGTAAGATAGGGAGAGAGTTTCTGCTACTATAATATCTCCCGGCAGTCCCTTTCTTTTTATTTTGTTGTAATTTGAAGTGCCTTCGAGATCAAAGGCCGGCTTTTACTTGACTTTGGTTGGCTTGTGCTCTCCCTTTTCTGAAAGAAGTAATGTAATCCTTAATTTACTCATTGTTCAGCTTCAGTTCTCCATTCTGTCTCTGTTCCTTCTGTGGGCGTGGAGTGACCATCCAATGGAAATTTCACAAAGCTGCTCAACAGTAATTGGGATATTTGGTTTTGAAAGTTTGAGATGTTCTTATTAGAAGCAGGATCCCCTTGGCCAATCCCCCTTCTTTAAGCCTTAAATTGCTCGTTTTCTTGCAGTCAATCAATTACTTTCATTCTATATTTTCTGTGGAGCCTACAGAATTTACATGTTGCGCCCATGATCTTGCTTAGTTTCTGCTTTCCAAACGCATCGGAAAATACCGTGAAACAACAGGAATTTTTAACTTCCTCAGGCACCGAATTGTCTCGTGTGCCTTGCGCGTACGCCATCAGTTAGAAAGAGAACCATGTTCTGAATAACATCTAGCCCAAGAAGAACGACAATATTTTTATCCATGTCAGGCTCTCAGCTGATAGAGAAAAATCCGACGATAATGCTTATGGAAACGTGCACATCTTGAAATCTGTATGTCCAGATACTGATTCTAAGCCACGTGGCATCCTCATGATCAAGCAGTGGCAAGAATACTTGTCTGTTACCCGCCACATGGCAGGCCCACTGGAGGAAAAAAAAATCTGCGGTGGATTTCCAGATTTCACTCCATACCCGTTGACCGGGAAAACACGATAGTACTCACGGAGGAAGGAGGAGGACGAGGAGGAGGAGGAGATAAAGATGTCAGCAGTGGCCCCTTCCCAGCAGAGCTTCCTAATCAATATACTCACTTCAACCCAAAATCATCACAGGAAGTTCCTCAATTATGTCAGCACAGTCTCCTGCAAACACCCATCAGAAGAGGGCGATGACTGCAAACCAGTGTCTTCATGGTAAGCAAGCAAGAATTGATTTCGTAAGGATTAATTTCGGCTACTCTGTTGAAATTAACTTGAAATGAATCAAATGATTGATGGGTAATCGAGATGTGAAAAATTGTATTTTTTTTCTTTTGAATAGGAAAATGAGCGAGAAGAATCAGTTGGACAAGTTGGCCATGGTGACACTGGCAGCAGGCGTCCTGACATTTGGTTCCGTGGGGGATGCATCAGCTGCTAAGAGCGGCGGGAGAGTTGGTGGGCAAGCTTTCCGATCATCCGGTCCTAGGGTTTCTGCCCCCAGAAGCAACTCCAGGTATGTCGTATAAGTACTCTGATGCTGATTGGGGACTATGATTATATACTTTGAACAGATAGTTGGATTTGGGGACTTACTGGGTGGTAATTCCTCGTGTTTATCTGCACCTAACCAGGTTGAGCCTCGACAGAGGTATTTGTTGGGAAATAACTGGCCGTTGAGGAAGTTTATTTGCTTTTAGATTCTGCTTACAATATACCATACCGTTTATTAGTTCGACTTTGACAATTCGTTCTGGAGTGACTTTGGCTGCAATGTTTTCTCCTGTTCAGTAGGATGCAAATCGAGCTGTTTTGCTGTGGCAGTATTGCATACTTTTGATTTTCCTTTTTCATCCTGATGACTCGGTATGCTAAGTTCTTCTGTAACGTAAAAAGTCATCCATGGCCAAGCAAAAGCCAACCTCGGATCATGTGTGATGAATGCAAAGAATCCTGAGAATCAGATGTTTTCTCTACATAAAGAGAGTCTCACTATCCCTAGAATGATGATCTTCTCTCAATTTTCACAATCAATTTCTTCTAAGGAAAGGACATACTTCTCCACCTCCAGATTAATTCATTCTTCCTCATTGTTTGCAGGACAAACATTTATGTTAATCCGCCAGTTGCCCCACCTTTAGTAGGTGGATATGGGTACGGTTATGGGGTGCCCTCTTATGGGGGCTGGGGGTGGACACCATTTTCGTTCTTTGCTCCAGGTCCAAGTGTTGCAGTTGGTATTGGAGGTGGTTTTGACCTTGTGGCACTGTTCTTAGTTCTCGGTGCCATTGCTGCAGTTGTTAGAAGGTTCACGGGGTCCAGGAGTGAAGAAGATGATTACTAGATAAAGATTTTGTTACCTGGAACAAAATTGTATGCTTATGTCATAACTGACGTAGTTGATATGAGACATCTTTGGAACTCCAGAAGGCAATGAGATCTGCCTAAGGTCATAGATAACTCTGTAAAACAGTTGATTCGGGAGTCTAAGAGGTTTTCTGAATTATGTGATAAGACAGACCTTCGGTGATCTTGGCCTGCTCCCATTTTATTCATGTCAGCCAAACAGGATGGCCACAATTATGCTTCAGACATGTCGTGCCCTCGGAGTTGGAACATGCATCAATTTCCTGAGGGTGATAAAATTAGACGAGATTTAAGGCTACTGATGAAAGAAAGCTTCATCGAACTTGAGAACCCTCTGCACAGAATTCTTTCCCCAAGAGCACCTGATGTATGTATGATACACTCTGTCCAGGTGAAGTGCGATGCGACAGAGTCATACGACTACCTGATTTGCCCAAACCAATGTTCTATAAATCGTAGCAGTAATTCTTCATCTAACATTTCTTCTTTCATTAGTAAACTTAGGTATTTGAGAGGAAAAATCAATCGTTTTCCCTTCTCTTGTATGCCTCTTGAAGTTAAACGTAACAAGCTAAATAAAGATCATAAAAGAACTTATTTTCTCCAGTCTTTCTGATAAAAATACACAGACGAGGATTAAAGGAATGTTGGCCTGTTAATCTATTAACTGAACAGCGGCAATAGAAGGGACCTTTTCCGTTAGTTTCTGAGAGCAACACGAAGAGGCATCACCCCTGCCGCAGGCCTACTCAGCTGAATCTTGACAACGTGGTCATTAATCCAAACCAGCTCGAGCATCCTGTGCCTGAAAGATATGGTCTTATCTTGGAAAGAACCAGAAACATTGTAAAAGAACTTGAACCCATTAAGTATGAAATTCAGTTATTTTCCACAATCACTGAGAGTTAGATTCTTTTTGTCAGGAAGTGGTTTCTTCAAGCATATCCCTATCGCACTGTAATAGACAAAAGCGAATAGAAATTGGGTACTTGTAAGTACTTAAAAAACCAAGCATATGATCCAGTATATTATAAATTATTTTTATGGATACTAAAGATGGTAGTATGGGGCTGAGGGTGTGCTTTTGATGAAACATATGACAAGACCAATAACATGCAATGGAATAGACTTAAGAAGTGTCGTTCGCTAACCTTCTTGACATTCTCTTCAGTGAGTTCTAGTCCTGTATGAGTGCCCACAATCCACTCCCCAGCCATGATTTCATTGATTTTGTCCTGAATCCAGAATTACTTGTAAAAGACAGATAATCGTTTAGTGCAGGCGCACATCGGGAAATTGTACACCGAATTTCGATTTTTGTTCAAGTAGGAAGATAAAATTCAAAGGGGGAAATGAGATTAATAATCACTTCGATAGAGGTAGAAGCTAAAGTCGAATGCCAAAGAAAAGGGGAAAAAAAGAGCAGCTGAATGTTGGTTACATTTTTCAGAATAGTATGTCTATGTCCCAGAAATATTTCGTGGTTCTTAGCAGGACAAGGTATGAGGCGAATTTAGCTTGAGCAAGGTCGCAAAAAGAGGGCTCGGGAATAGCCTTGGCCCCGGCTAGACTGGCATGAAGCAAGAACATTGAACTTTCCAGGATTCTAGTAGATGACTTTCTGCATTATTCCCCAGAGAATCTGATGATGATTAGTGAAGTTTGTTTATGCATAGCTCTTTCATCACATATAAATTACCAATCTTTTCACTCTGATTATTTGTGCTCAGCCAAAGCCATCATTTTCTCGTACAATTATACAACATCCAATATTGAGGATGCTAGTTGGACATCTCAGTGCTCTCCTATCTCGTTCAGGCGGCTGCAGTCGGTTCGAATCTCTCCCTGGCTTCCTGTCAAGACCCCAAGCCTACCAAGCTTGGTAATGGCAGTCACAAAAGCCTTCCTAAATGTATTTTCACTTGAGGCAAAGAGCTTCACGGTGGGCCTCGATCTTGGGTCTGTGAAGAGCACCTGGTCGGAGCTGAACAGCCCCATACCTTGCTGAAGGTTCTTGAAGTAGGCATTGTCAAAGGTATGATCAGAGGTGGCATCAATGGGGACTGCGAGATCAGGGTCGGCATGGATCTGGCATGACTTCCTAAGCTGCCTTGCATACGAGAAGTTGAGAGTTGGGTCAATCTGGTGCGTCCGGTTGAAGTTGTAGATCCTGTTAGAGAACCTGCTGCAATGAGAAACCCCGAGCGTGTGTGCCCCTGGAAAATAAAACATTGTGGTTAAGTTGTAAAGTCAGAATCCGGGAAATTCTCCATATTTTCAGACATCTTATGGACTGATATTCTACATGGATCACAGATGATTGTAACCATGGTGCTGTAATGGTATTTCCAGCACCTGATAGAGCGATCATGTTGGTTTGGCTGAGACCATGCTTGGCAAAGATGGTGTTGAGCTGGTCAAGGTCGAAAAAGGGTTGGGGAAGGCTATGCTGGACGCTGGCTTTCAATGATATCCTCCCGTCTCGCCTTCCCAGCTCCACCGAGTAATGGGGTCCCCCTGTCTGCAATGAAGCAATGGATTCAAAACTATCAGATGTGTTAACAAAAGGATGATCTGTCGAACTTCCAGAAGATTGACAATTCTAAAGTCTTACGAGGAAGATGACGTCTCTGGTGGCAAGGGCGAGGATGTCAGCGCAGGAGACCTTGTTTCGACACTGAGGGACGCTGTCAACTGCTGCCTTGGCTTTGATCACTGTGTCAAATCCGTCTCCAGCAAGTGAGAGGTCATCTGGGTGGTCCTTTTCTGCATCATTGTTGGGTGATGCGATCAACACCGACCCATCGCAACCCTGAAGAAATTGCGAAAAGTAAGCGAACTGAATGATTAACAATAGCATCAACCCTTTCCGCGGTTTAAGGATAGATGGATCATTGGAAAATTTGACTGACTCTCACGAAGCAATCATGGAAGAAGAGACGGAGGGTCGCCTGGGCCGTGACTGGAGTCTGCTGGAACTTCTGTGTAACTGCAGAACGGACCAAAGACTCAACGTTGGGACAAGTGTTTCTGTAGAAGTTAATGCTCAACAGAGCAGAGGCAGAGCCAATTAGCAGAAAGCTTATAAGAGCAAGAACGAAGAACAGAGCTCTACGAGCTTCCATGGCTTGTTCTTATTCCACCTTGTACTGTTGCTACATATGCATTTTATAGTCCATCTATTCATTCCATGGCTTCATAGCTGGGTTTATGAAGAGGGTTTGAGTACGAGACTGAGATTCTTTATAAATTTGTAATCTTCAATTTCGATACCGTAGGTTGCTTAATCTGTGTAAGAGACATTTTGCTGACCAAGAGGGTCTTACTATGTACATCTGGCGTTCTCATTCTTTTTTGTTTCTCACTTTCTACCGCTTTTGCAATCCAAATTCCAACCTTTTGAACGTATATGATGGATAAAAGAGCTCCCATGCATACCAATCGTCCGTCTTATTCAGATCTAAAATTGTCTTGCTTCACAGGCTATGCATGTTATGGAAGATGACTGGCCTTTGTTCCCCGAGCTGAGTCTAGATAACAGGTGGAACGCATTTAATTTTGCTAAATTTGTCGAGATTGAGGGTTGATTCTGGATTTAGTTATAGTAAAATATTGTATAAAAGAGGTTGTGTCGTGTTCGTGGGGGTATAAGACGGTGGGGGCATAAATTAAGCAATCAGATTGTGACTTCTATAGGATGATCTGTTGGGCACTGCTGGAACTACATGCTGACTGAGCATACATTCTCATACCCTGAACTATTTACTAAATAACATTGAATCCAGATCAAACCCAGGACCTATGAATTCTAAAGTATCACTTAATCAAGCTCAATTTTCCAGCCATAACTTCATCGTGTCTGTTGAAGTTGCTCTTGATTTCCTCATCAGAATGGATCTGTATTTACAGCCTTAAATAAGCTCCTACGTTGCTAAGATATAACGATGGCATGTTGCAGCATCGTTTGTTTTTCCTTTTTTGGCTGAAAGCAGCATCGACCACTGGTCTGATCGGACTCACGGTGATCCATTTGCACGTTCACTTTGACACGACCATGGCGAAGAGTTCTATTTTTATAGTTTGATCCATCTTAAGACATCCCATTGTTGGATTACGACTTTGAGAGAGAGAGAGAGAGAGAGGATTTAAACATCGGAAATTTTCATTAACAGTAGAATAGTAATGCTAAATTTCCTATTAACAGTTGAACAGTAAGAAAAACAAATAAAATGGTGACATTCAACAATTCGGTCTGTAATCGATTCATTATTAAATGGATTGTGTTTAAATTTTGAGTGTTCAAAGTTATTTGAATCCAACTGCAGGATTACCGACTATTGCTGAACTGCCCAGTGAGCAGACGACAATTACAGCAAGCTTTGGATGATGAACCCCCAGAAACTTGAAGATGCAAGGGAAAGAAGTCGACTTGTAATTAACAATTTCCTTCTTTCTTTTTACGTATGCTTTTCCAATTTCTATTTATATTTCTCCTTACAGTTCTTTAATGGCTGTAAAAAGAGCGAAAAGAATCTCCAACTCGAAAGGTACTGATGAAGCCCTTTTCTTGTACCTGGGAACATAAGCGGCTAAAAATGTACCCAACTGTCCATAATCATGTGGAATATCCTGCTGCAGTGACATTCAGAAGCAACAGGATTAGGATATCTTCTCGATAAGTCGGTTTTCTGGGGAAAACCAATGGAATAAACAATATTCCATCATGGAAGTATTATCTTTCTCTACGTGTTAGGAAGTGTCTGGCAGCAGAACTGGGGTGGGTGGGTGGGGGGCAAGGCGGAAGCAAGGGTAAAGAATGAATGAATGAATGACAGAATGAGTGATGCAGAACTGATCAGAACAACTGGAGGGCCATCTTGAGCTTGTCCTGTTTCCATTTCGGTAGCTTGTAGAAGGCATCTTTTGTCATCCCAAACTTATCCTTGAACTCCGCCGCTGACAAGTAAGCCTGCATTTTTCAAGTGCAGAGGCCTTAGAGCAGCACTAAGGAGGGGATTACTTGAACAGCAACAAGGATTAGTATTACCAGGATCATTGTTAATCCTTTTTAATATCTTTTAGCAGTACCCTAGTGGTTCAACATGGTATCATCAACATGTTGTGAACCACAATGTCGGGATATCCCCCTTGGAACACCATTTCACTTATCACATGGTGGCTTAGACCTTTGTTCACCACGATTGATTTCCAATAACAATTGAAACAATGCATCCAGCATCCGTGGTTCTCTGGTAACTGTTCTAGCGTATCTTCCTAAAAATGTTGTAGCTCATTTCTCTGTTTGGGAGAATCAACAGAACCCCTGATTGAACTCATGAACCTATTGGATGGTTCAATATCCTGTCCTACGTGAAAGCTATTTCTAGCCCAGGCATGTACTGGGAACATTATTTTTACAGCTGTTTACCAATTACCTTTGTCTTTTCAGATCATTCATCCAGTGGTTATGGTTAAACCTAACTAGGGCTGAGCTCATAGATTTCAAATGTATTACCTCTCTTCTGGAAACGTCGATGTCCATAACAGGATCTGTCGATGTTGTTGTGAGATGTTCATATGGGTATAGTACGAGCCCTTCTTCATCTTCAGCTTCTTCCTTTTTTGTCTCCTCTTGAATTAATTCTATTTTGTTGGTCTTCGAATTCTCATCCAGGCTATCCTCTGGGTTCGACTTCGGCTCCTTGGGTGATGCTGCATCAGAAACGCTCAAAGCCAATTAAAATCACCAATAAGGCCAAGCAGTCAATCTTCTTGAGGCCCAGTTTATATAAACTTACAGAGAAAATTACAACTCAAGACTATCAGGAGACAGGCTAACTCCTTAACATCTGAGACAAAACTCTTTCCAGTATTTTACCAAAATTTAACATGAAAATTTATGTCTTTCATGTACCTTTAACTGATCGGGGTATGCATGACTCTCGAGGTGGAGGCGTTGACTTCTCAAAAGAGGCAGTAAGGGCTGCTATAGCTGCAGCTTTTGAGACCAGCCTCGAGGAATCTGGTGTCACTGATGACTTGGGATATGGCTTCCACACCATAGGCGGTGGAGTCGACAGATTTCTCATATTTGGTTTCTCAAAATTGGCTGCTAGTGCATTGAAAGCGGGGGATTTCCCTCTCACCCTGACCCGTTCAGAGCTGGAAGACACACTTCTTGAACGTTGTGATTTCTCGGGCACGCTCGATCTCCCTCCATGTGAGATCGGCACTCTCCGCTTTGGTTTCTGATCACGTGCAAGGATCTAATCAGAAACTCCATGAGCAGAAAAATATAACTGATGTTTGATTTCAAAGAACTGGTTCTGGTTTCTCCCTAAACATATCCTATTGATTCTTTAAGCTCTAGCTATCCATCTCTATCTACTAATAAAGCAAAACTCTGGATCAGGCACGAGAGAAAGCAAAAAATCGTCTGAACACAAGATTATGTAAATATATCATGAAAAGGCATAACAAGACAAGGCAACGAGAAACCTACATCTATATTTGAAGTGCCGCCATGTTTCATTATCGTGAGCTTCCTCTGGAACGAGTTCCCATGTATCTGCACGTAAATTGAAGCATTAGGAGAAGGAAAAAAAATGTCTCTATGGCGTTGATGGATCGCAAGCTTGACTGTGCTTGAGCACAGGTCACATACGAGTCCCAAAGGTCTCATGGTCGAGGCTGAAAGAAATCTACACTAAGTTATTGGAGAGCAAGCAAACTAGATTGTAATAACAGATGAAATTCTTGTAAGATGACTTGCCGTGGATTTCACGGAATCCCACGTGAAGAAGCGAGTGAAGAAGCGTGGCTCACTTCCTTCCATGATCACGTAGACTGGAGCTTCATGGGACAATTTCTCCATGAGAAAGTCATGCTCCAGAAAGTTCTGAAAGAAACCAAAAATGCAGAATCAAATATTCCCGGGAACGCTCCGGATTTAAAACTTTGCATGATATCAAGTACAGTGAAATTTCCAATTTTGTACCTCTCCAGCATTTAAAGCCCGCATCTTGTTATCGGAATTGACTTGCTGCCCAACCCAGACATATATTTCCCACTGACAGTCGAGTACATATATGTCTTCAGTCATCAGATCGTCCTGATCAAAGTTGTATATCTCTGTCACCTGCAATAAGGGCTCCAAGGTAAACAACAGCACACAACTTTTGGGGCAGTAGGTAATGGCTCTCTGAGTTATGAACTCACCTTCAACTTTCCTGAAAATCAGCAAGCATTTTCACCAGGAGAAAAGCAGAAAACATGTAAGAAATTGAAGTTTGAGTGGCAAATGGATTACACTAGAAATTTTATCATATTTAATCGAGAAAGGCAATCATTTCTTACCATCCAAAAATGTGCAGCAGAATAGGTGAGGATCTCCAGCAGCGTTTCTTGCAATCTTCTGACTTGGGTGCTCCGATTTCCCACCTAGCAGCTCCCAGAATTGGTCTGACTCAGCACCTTCCTTTTGCATTTTTGACTGTGCATTTGGCTGCGGGAAAAGAAGAAGAAACCAGACTTGAACAGTTGGTAATAGTGAAAACGGCTACAAAAATGAAGCCAATTGGTTTTGTTGTACTGACTGGGGCAGCTTTTTTTGCAGGGTAAATGTAATATGAATTATATAACCTTTATTATATCAAGCTGCCTCTCCAGAAGCTCCTGATCCTCTGCACTTGTAAGGCCTCCGATCCACGTAAAGACAGAGTAGTCACTTTGTTGTAGTATGAAACAATAAGAAGAATTCAAAGAGGGTGCAACCTAAAAGAGGTGGGATCATGGTAAATGAAATCAGTTGACGAAACAATATGGCATGAATTTGTTTAAAAATGTGAAATGAGAGAGGGAGAAGAAGCAGTCTTACTGGTTCAACTTGAATTGCTTGCATATTCTCAGGTCCAGATCCTTGAACTCTAAACAGAGCCACAGAGTGCTCTTTATATGTCTCATCTGGAAGCTGGTTCTCCGCAATGTGATTCTTATATCCATCACTAAGACCTCCCTGAGAATATTCATCCAAAGTCATGGAAGCCATACACTGATGACAATAGTGCATGAAACAGAGGCAATTATTGGCTGGCACATACCTTGAAGACGATGAAACTCTGCAGGATAGAGAAGAACTGAATTGGTTCACTTCCTTCATATATGCGAGCCTGACGAACGAGGAATGGGTCAGAAATTCAAGGTTTTCAGCTAGAGAGATCTCTCCAACGAATTCATGGGAGAAAACACAGGGGAAAAAAGGGATATTTACCTGGGTAGCCATGAACTTTAGAGACTCGACCATCTTGGTGGCTAGGGAAATAGCTGAGATTCTCTCTTCCTATGATTTATGGCCATTACTAGGAGAAAAACCGACTGGTGCATACAACAGAGATCTGAATTTTATACGGTGTAAATATAGTGAATGCACTTACTAGAAGGCCTCACCTCGACACTCTTCTTCCCAAACCATGTGCCTATGAGGTACTCCTCCCTATCATCGCCTTGGTATGAGTACTGAAATACGTAGCAATCCCCACCGTAGAATTTTGATTGGTCTGATGATGGAAGGAGAATCTTCTCTTGGCCATTCACACGCCAAACCTATCAATACACAAATTTTTACCGTTAACAAGGTGCTGTTGGAGATGTCTTGCATTACGCTGGAATCCAGAAACTCAAAGACTCTGAGATTCGAGGAAGAAATGACCACAGGGGAATTATGAAGATTTGTTCGATATATGAAACAATGCAGCAAAATCATCTTCGATCCAGTCAAACTTGACCTATTGTGTTCGTCTATTTAACTACCATGTGTTTATATTTTTGTTCCCTTTTTCCATGAGAAGTGAGGCAAATATAGAGACCTGCAAATCCCCTGAACAATCGATGTAAGGCAGGGTTTCCTCTTTGATGGGATCGGCTTTCACAAGGCCTTTTACGTCAACTCCTTGACGTCTCAGCATGGCTACAAAAGAACCAAGAAAGTTTACCGATAAAAAATTTATTTAGGTGTGCACCAGATAAGAACATAGCAAAATCTGAATTACTTGCTGAAAGTGCTTACCTGCAACCTTTCCCCTGCCTTCCTCGGGAGCTGCTGCACTTGCTGTCTGAGGCCATGAATCGAACTTTGAACGGAAGGCCACAGTCTCAAACCCTTCCATAGTACGAACTATATGGCATTTCGGTGGCCGGTCTGGGTCACGAACTAACTCCTATGAAACAAATAAGAGCACTTCAAATTCTTGAATGATTAATCTCATCTGAAGATTCAAACATAACAAAGTAGAAGACAAGATATATTTCTTACTTCTGCAGCTTTGCTAGCACTCTTCCTTTCATCGAGAGAGGTGGCTCTCCCCATCCAGACAAAGATCTCTACCCCACAATCTAGAAGGTAACATTTGCTCCCCTCGAGGAGAGCCCTTGTCAAAGATTCGGCCTCAACAGGTTCTGTCTGTCCTTTTTCAACACTTCAAAACAGAAGGATACTTACTTCAGAATCCCAAGATTATTGGAAATTTTATTTTATATGCGAAGTTCACAGTGTCAAAGTACGATTTTGAATTTCTGCACCCATTACTCATTTGGTCTATCATATTAGTATTATCTAACATGCTGTGATCTTAAATCATCCTTTTAGCCCACACATAAGGGCAATATTAAAAGGTTTGATACATTTTGATCGTATAACATATTACCTGAGTAGCCGAGTGGAATGAGAATCAAAGCTCTTGTTATCGTTTTGCATTACTGTTTTCCTTGGAAGTGGAGCAAACCCACCAAAAAACCCCCAGAACTCTCCAGTTTCTGCTTCAGCCATCAACTTTCCATCCTCTGTGTAGAAAGAAATGTACATTACTTAGCTTACTATGCTGCTAATGAGTACTATGTTTGAGAAATTTTTCTTTAATTTTTTACTGACCTATCATAGCTATATCGCATTTTCCATCATGGTAAGTATCCTTAACATACTGAAGAACTTCAAGTGCCTTGGCTCTCTCTTGAATGGATGAATTGGAGCCGTTGAATTGAAAAATTTTCGACTCAGTATCGAGAATAAAAATGTCATGATGGTTGAGAGAAGATCGGGCAAAAGGAACCTGTCAGTTCAAGAAACAGCAAGGTAGCTCAGCATAGTAAATACGGAAATTTGAATAAATCAAAGTGTATGGTGTTCTGGTTTTATGAAAACTTGCTAAATAAAGAAATGTATTAGTCAAAATTCATGAAATTGGCATTCAACAAGGAGCCCATATTGACATCAAACCATGCAATACTCTTATCTCCTGAACATAAACTTGACAAAAGATTCCATGAACCTGCCTCTTTTACTTGGACAGTGTGTTTCCCTCTGCAAACTAACAACCTTGTCTTGTGCTCTTCCTGTTTGGGATGTGTGAACCCAGATGCTACTCCACCTTCCTGAGGTAGTATACATGGCTTAAAATAAGACAGAAACTTCTCAGTTTCATGGCCCTGTACTTCACGATACTGGACAGCTCGTCCCCCAAGGACCGCATCCAATTCAATGGTCTTGATTGCTGCTGTACCTGCTTCATCCTGTCTCCAATGCAATTTGAGTCAACAATGTTAACGGATAATTACTCATGTGCTTGCAAGAACAAACAAACTTCAGGCATTTTTATCTCACCTGACTCGTATCTTTACCAAGCCAATAATGAATATCATGTCGTAATGCACCACTTTTAAGTGCAGTAGTCTGCATGCACAAGGAAAACATTCTTCTAATATGTAAAGAGAGCTCTAGCAGATGTTAAGAATAAAAATAATTGCAGTGATGAGTTGAGCTGTTCCCTCATGGACTGTAGCCAGCATTTATTCTAGATAAGAAATGACAATAAACTCAAACAGAGTCACCACTTACTTACCTTCAAGATGATGTAAGAATCCCCTGTGAAAAATTTCCCATGAGAAGAATTCGGGACTAGAACAGGTTTAAAATTCTCGATGTGCCACATTTCGATGCCACTTTGTGAGGTCAAGAAATATCAAGAAGCTCGGCAGCAGAATATATCACAAAAATGACTGAAAGTACACGTCTAATCGGTGAACAAGTCGACTTGCTAGCAATTTGAAGAGAAAAGGATACGCCTTCTGTCCAGCTCCTTGGAAAGCGGGGTCAAGATCTCTCATTCCTGACGACATGCTGCTCTTGCAGCTTTTTTATCTTATATTATCCACAAACTTGGCTTGAGAAGGGTAAAAGTATCCTCAGGTTTATCCCTATTGACAGGCAAAATAAATGGCAATTGAGAAATGTAAACTATAAATATCAGTAATATATATATATATATATATCACCTTAATCAGTCAGATGGTTGAAGACAGAACATGGAACGTACACCAAATCAGCTAAGGATGACAGGGTCAAAATTCAATATTCCCCTTAAAGTGATAGAAGTCATCCATTAAAAAAAATGTTACAGAAATTATGGATGAAATTACAAACTGAGTATTTATCTTTCCCTGGGAAGTTGCTTCGAAGCAAACCTTGCAAATTCTTAATTCTTTAGAAACTATAAGAACATTCAGGTTCCATGTTACAAGAATCAATAAAGAACCAGTGGAAAGTACTAAACTTACAAGAGAAGTTAGTAGGAGCAGCGGGGACTAGAACGATGTGTTGAAGCAGAAAATGAAATAGGAGATGAAAGAAAAACCAGTGACAGCAAATTTTCATTGAACTGAAACACTAAATAAATCCTTGTAGGGTTGCATTGGGAGGACTCTGGGAAATACGCCACTACATAATATCGACAGAGTTTCTCTTGTTTCTAATTCAGCAGCTATATCAGAACGGACCATTGAGGAGCAGCGTCAATGGCTATAGGAGTTGAAAAGTTAAAACTTTGAGCTGCTTGATTTGGGCAACTCAAGATAACCGTTGACAGGTTCTCTCCTCGTAGTTCCCTCCCAACAGATCAATAATATTCCACGACAGTGATTCCAATACTTTGTCGTGAGCTTACCCATAGACCCAGATTGGTTATTGGACCATAATTTGAGGCAAAAGTTACCGTGTTCACTTTTTTGTTATCTCTTAATTTTCTTGGAGAATATGAGCTGATACCGTAAATCCCACTAGGCAAATCTTCATTTTGATGAAAATTGGAACAAGGGACAAATCTGGATCTACAGAAAGGCAAAAAATGGAACATCATGGAAACTCCAGAGACATGAACCCTCTCATGCGAGGTGTTTTTGGATCCCATTTCTGTTCTTTCGTGGCTCTTCATTTCTTCTTCATCTCAGTCTATGACGATTTCCCACATGAAGACCAATAACTGACTTGACGCAGATCAACAATAGGAACAACTGGAAATGAATTAAAGATTGAAACTTTAGAGTTAAAATATGAACAGTTACGTATAGTTTAGTCATGTTACCTCTGCGGGGGCTTTGACAGGAACAGAAAATGCTGTTGAAAGAACTATCCTGTCTGAATCTTTTCTTTGTTCGTATTTACAGATTCTTGTCCGTCTGTCTTTCTATCTGTTTGGATTAATAACAAATGAGATGGTGAAAATGGAGATGAACAATCAGCAAAAGGAAAGAGAGAGAGAGAGAGAGAGAGAGGAGGAGACGGTCAGAGAATTTCCTTCTTTTTCTGTTCAATGGATGAGAAAAAATAGCTGATTTCCGATCTCTACGGAAGAAGGAGAATTGTGATGAGGGAAAGAGAAGTGATAGCCCATCTTTCATGCATTTCCATGGAAAAATGGAAATGGCATCCTATGGAGAAGGAGAGCTGCATTGAGCCTGCCGCTGCTAAATGGCAGTCACTACTTCTCCCGGACCTCACTGCAACCGTTAGAATCCAAAGACTTCACCCTGGAAGATGTCTGTCTGCTAGAGCAACCTCGGAGATCTATATATGGGAGACTTGAATCCTTGTATCTTCAGGCCTAAGTCAAGAGCCTCCATGAAGGCCGCAAAACTTGAGAAAATATCCATAGATGTCCAGTTAGAACTGATATCATATCAGTGTTCTCAACTCTCTATAGCTTACGATTCAGATAAAGTCACATTATTGACATAGATTATATCATTTGATAATCTAGATAGATAATAGAGAATTTTGCAACAAAAGAATGTCTCCTCTGTGACCCATTAAGGTTTTGAGTCATTTTCTTCTACATTGGAGTATAAGAGTCTTAACAATTCGAATAGAAGTTGAAAAGTTTTCTACCATAGATTGATGAAAATGCTACCGTACCAATCCACCTTTTTACAAAGTTGACGTAGACATTTGCCATTTGCCATGTTTTATGTAAGTTATGTGCAGCTGCTAAATGTGCACAACAACCCATCCAACCAAGAGCTGCCCCGGACATTCGGGCAACCGCAACATCATACTTCGATGATCAATCAAACTGCGCATCATTGGAATTGTAACCGATGTTACACCGAGTTCCTCAGAATTCTACATTAAGAACAGATGTAAATCTCAACATAACCATGAATAATTGGCATGTAAAGCCACAGTTTGCAATAAAGGATTGAAAACAAAGCAAGGCCAGGCAGATCTAATCGAACAGAGAGAATCCCATGTCCTCGTCGCTCTCCTCCTTCTCTTCCTTCTTCTCCTCTGCAGGAGCCGCCTCAGCTGCTGCTGGGGCACTACCAGCTGAGGCTCCAGCAGCAGCACCACCGCCAATGAAGCCGCCACCACTGCCACCCCCGATGATCACCTGCAACCCCAATAGTTCTAATTAGCAACAACAGCAAAATCGATGCGCCACAAAAGGAAAGTCTGAGACAATGAATACACAATCAATGAATCAAATGTAAATTATACAGAATTAGCTTATTCACAACCAAGCTAGCATCTCATATAGCTGCCCCAACAAAGAACATTACAATTCGATCACTCTCAAAGATGGTGAAAAATAATCCCAGGTGATACCGATAGCTCATCAACTACCAAGGCGTAAAGCTACATTCATTCTAAAAATTAACGCGGATTTCCACGAGAAGGGTTCAATGAATTTCCCAATACAATCAATTCGATGGTCAAACAGAGATAGCAAGTTGGTTCGAGAACGACAGATCGAACGAGGAAGGTAAAACATAATCATCTATCGTACCAATCTAGAAGCTATACTCATCAATTCCACATCATATCTACGTTTGAATGCAAAGGTACTATATCGAAGATTCCAGGAGAATCAACAGATCGACGCAATTAAAATAAGTAAAAGATGACAGATGCCCGGCGTAACAAGAGAGCACATAGCGGCGATAAGCTGCATGGAAATGAGAGAACAAACCTGGAAAACAGCTGAGGAGGGAGTGACCATAGAGAAAGATGACTGAACGCCGCCGGACGAGTTAGCCGAGAGAGCAGTCTGGACTAGCTTCCTCTGGAGCTCGAAGGTGGAGGCGGCGCACCCCTCGAGGTCACCGCCAACTTGCTTGGCGTTCCACTCATCGCCGGAGCTCCTGCAAACGAACGTGAAGACTCCCATTCTCCTGGCACGGCCTCCTTCTCGCACTCTGTGACCGTGTCGATTGCCCAGCACCAGACCCGGGAACCCGTTCCAGAAATCGAGGCTATATATGTGCAGAATAGAGCACCACTGCAAAACCCTAGCTACTACTGTATTTACCGATGTGCCCATACCGAATGACAGCAATTACAAATGTATCTCCATCACCAGCTTCAATGGGCCGAGCCTGAGTCGGCCCACGCGACTGAAAGTGCTGCGTCACTGTTAAAATTTTCCAATGTAAAAATGTGGAAAATATAATCAAAGATCATTTTTGACAGTTTTTATTGGAAATTTGTGGGGAAATGACTATTTTCAGCAAAATGTTTTTGTTGGAAGCTGCGTGGTTTGTTCTGAGAAATTTCATGTGATCCTAAGTATCTTAGACTGTATATCTTTTTATTAGTACAGTAATAATAAGTTTGAAAGAGTCTCAATATTGCTGGGGAATCTTTGCTGTTGTGTATATTGATAGTCTATGGTGATGATGATCATGCCCTGTTTACCGAGGCCACAGTCGACACCCTCTACAAAGCTGAGATCGAGAGAACAAGTAGAATGAACAAAATTATCGAGGAGGATGATGCAGTGGATTCCGGTGCATTGCTCTGACGAGGCGGGTCATAGACATCTCCATCGACCCACGGCACGGCAGGGCTCCCCTCGATAATTAACCCAGTGTTTGGAGGGGTTCCGCCTTGGCTGGGAACTCCTGGGCTAGAAGGCGTGCCACTCCCGGACTTGGAGTTGAAACTGCAAGTAAAAGGAGATTCCGTCGATGATTTGTACGACCAATAAGAAGTTTACCCAATATTGAAGTGAGCTTAGAATTGAATGTCGGTAGCAGATAATGTAAATCAGGTTTGTACCTAGGAAGATCCATGACGCCGGCATTCATGGTGAGCTGCTCGATAATATTGGCAGCTAAGGGTGCCACACTGGCGGATTCACCGAACCTGGGGCTGAGCTCGGCTCCGGAGGTGATGAAGAACGCACCATTCACCAGCAGGTCCCCCTCCGATCTCCAGCTCCACCTCATCCACTCTCTTTCCTCCGTGTCTATCCTCTTCGTGACCTGTTTGTTCGTAGATAATGTTAGATAGCGCTGATCGCTCCTCCTCAACTGCACCATATGGTTAATTAGGATTCTCTCCAAAGACGTCTGGCTGCTAGATCTACTCTGAAAAATTACCTCCTTGTAGCCGGAATTCTCTGGCGCAATGTACCGGTTTCCCTGGCTGTTTATCGTCGGGGCAGCACTTCCTCCGACCGCGTACAACCTCCACGAGGAGTAGTCGTTGTTCACCACGTGGAAGTAACCGAACCTGCACCGAGGCATCCTCTCGGACAGATTCCAGCCGAAGCGGTTGAATGCTACAGTCACCTGCATCCCCGCGTCAGTCGTGAAGCCATCGCTGTGGCCCAGCAGCATCGCCTTGTCGTGGTTCGAGAAGAAGCTGTTTGATATCGTGACGGCGGTGGATCCCATGGTGACATCTATCAGCCCGTCCGCGCAGTAGGACAATGAGCAGTGATCGATCCAGATCTTCGACGAAGCATTCACGGATATCCCATCGCCGTCCGATGGGCCCCTCGGCGATATCCACGTGGTGCTTCTTCGGACCTCGGCGTTGCCCGAGGGCTCGCAGTGGTGGATGTGGATGTTGTGGATTATGACGTTCGTCACCGAGTCAAGGATCACGCAGCCTTTGCCGGTTATCTCCACCTTGGCTCCCCGTCCGTCGACCGTCTTGAAACTGTTGACCAGCAGCTCGTAGTTAAGATTGATGACCATGTCACCTGAGTTACATATATAACAGCACAGACACTTCCCTCAGGCATCAGAAGGAAACCCAGTTCGGAAATTTCGAAGAAAAGTATATCAGTTGTTCGCACGGTGAAACGACCGGGATTGAGGTCACATACTCGAGAAAAGGATCCAGAGGGGTTCGCTCTGGATCACGCCGAAGCGGAGAGTGCCCGGGGCAGGGTTGACGGGATCCGAGTCAGAGGAATCGGTGACGTAATATAACTTGCCTCCCTTTCCGCCCAAAGCATCGTGCCCGAACCCAACTGCGCAGTTGGCCAGTATCTGGGCATCGTCTGTCCAGTTTGGATTACAGCGCCAGCAATCGTCGATCGGGTTGCCGGTCCCGCAACTGTCCTCCTCTCGCAACCCAAGGAGATGCCTTCGAGCAATCGATTCGTTGACTCTCCTGCAAAGGAACATGTGAGCAGGGACTCGATTACTTTTATGCGTCTAATTACTAGTGTTAAAAATAATTTTTTTAGAAAAAAAAAGAGTCCTTTTTCCCCAGTATAGAATCTGCAGAGTAGAATGATGCGTACTTTCGGATGGATACTGTGTCAAAGAAAAAAACAGAACACACGATAAGGAAGTAGATGCATCAACAAAAAAGCAAGTCGAGTAGTCAAACGGAATCATCCACCACGAATCGGCTCGATCCACCCTTTCACGAGTTCTCTAATATCAAGTGAAGCACATTACTCTTTCGCTGCAGGATATGATAATGCAACCCGAAAGTATTCGTGTTCTTTTAGCTACGTTTCTGGTACATCTCGATCAATATAACGGGTTTGAAATCGAGCAAGTACCCTCGAAGTTCTTGAACAACGGCTTCTGGGTCCGGATGCTGGTGACGGAGACAGAGCTCCGCACCAACAGGAACAAGAAGAGAGCATCCCAACAGACAAAACACCACAAGAAGATGAGACTTGCAGGAAGTGCACATTTTTTCCCCAAAAAAATTATTCTGTTTCTTTTTTTTTAAACTGAAATCAGGACATCTTCATTCTTCCCCTATGATCGAAAAAATCACTGTACCCGATGGATATATATATATATATATGGAAGTGTGTTTGTATATGTACTGAGAAAGATGGGGGAAACCAAGACAACAGCATATCTAAGAAATATAATCCCTTGATCTAAATATGGTTCTTAACCTTCCCGGCAGATTGGGGCAAATACGATGTTACTAGATAAATCCCTTCTTCCCTTTTTAGTGTCACCTCTTTCTTAGGCAATAATATGGGGTTTCGAATTAATTAGCTGTTCCTTGTATATCGAACGGGCCACCCACCAAGTCGAGCTAGATCTAGACACCAGCCAGGGATAGGGATAGCTCATGTCGAGCCGTCCCGATTCATGAATATATTTCCACCAGCTATTAGATGCAACGGAGGGGATTTAGCCCTCACTGCAGGACTGAGGATGCAAGAATCACGGCTTTAAGTTGGTGCTACCGTACCATGACCTCGACCATTAGACCGCCCGTCGAGGGTATTGCGGTATTTATCGTTTTCCTTTGAAGTTAATTAGTTTATCCCCAAATAAGTATGGAAAAAAAAGAGTTAATCCTAGAAAAATAAAAGAAAAGGGAAAGAAAAAGATACAGATATTAATTTATAAATTACATAGATTATAAAAAAACGAAGGAAAAAAACATGATTTACTTATTTCCAATTTTGCCCCTTGTTTATTTATTGTTACATTTCCTCTTCTACGGAAAACCAATCCAAGGTTATCTTAGTTATAATTTTTAAAATCGGATCGGACCAGTAATTGATGTAAATATGGGTTCATAGGTTGGAACATGTGATTAATTGATCAAATCGCATATTTAATAATATAATATTAATAATAAATTTATATAATATCATAATTTAAATGTAATTTATAATAAAAATTATTAATAAAACCATTATATTAAACAAAAATTTAACATAAAATATAAATATAAATTCAGTAAAATAAAATATGTATATTATAATAAATTTTTATTTTTTAATTTTAAATCAGCCAATTTTCCTCCAAGTTCAATTGAGTTTATTAGTCGGACTGAAAACTAACCGGTTCAACTAGAGTTGACCTTATTGAAAGTGCACTTAGGTATTTTTATGAGAATCAAATTAGGTGAGTGGCTGGTTCTCGGTTAAACCGATTGGCTCAGTCCAGTTTTTAAAACTATGATTTCAATGTTTTTCTAGTTCACTCGACGATCGACTCGGATTGAAAGACTAGCAATGGATACGCAACTTTTCCCAGCAAAGATTTTCCTTAAAATATCAGTCATCCTAAGTGGTGGAAATTCAATTGAGAAGATAAAATTAGACCAAAATTCGCATTAAAAAAACAGAGAGTTCCGGAGGCGAGTGACGGTTCAGCTAGTTTTCCGTTTTGATGAACTCGTTTGGGTCTGAAATTTTCCGATGAAATATCCCCCAATGAAGCTTTTTTTTATATCAATAGTAGTGTCCGATACTATAATAACTAATTAATCTATCAGACGGTATATTGTACGACCTGGGACCCACCAATTAAACCCTAGATAACGATCATCGAAAGTTTCAAACTCTAAACTTGGTCTACTACATGTTGTTAGCTTACCAACAAGTTATTACCCGCGAGGTAACGAAACCTTCAATTTTCACTAAAAATAAATTTAATTTGTCATCACTTATAATATCCAAGTAAAATGTTCAGAATTTCATGATCGCAAAATGTACGAAGTTAATTTTATAAAACAAAAGATCAGTATTGAGGGCATGGCGATCGTTAATAATTAAATTAAATACAAACTACTCATCAAAAATCAATTCAATTCAATTACGTCAGGAAGAAAAAAAATGATATTTTGGGTAAATTCTGGTGCCGATTTTTGAAATATATTGGGAAAAATAATAGCAGTAATTAAGAGGGGTCAGTCAAGACGATGGAAGAGGACCTGCGCAGTCAAAGAAGGCAACCGATGAGAGGGATGAAGATGGCGAGCTTACTTGCCATGCCGTTGGGCTCGCTGACGGGCAGCCGGAAAGTCAACTGCGCGTTGCCAGGTGAACTTCCGACTTCATACTTATGGCGGTGTTCAATGTGGAGGGTACATGGAAGGCAATATGTCAGTCATTTATTGTTAATTTTCAAATTTCATCAACTGAAATCTCCATATATTAAGCAATATAATCATAAAAATAAGAGCCATAAAGTATTTACCTAATTATGACAAATATTGGGATTCAACTGTAGTTAATAAAACTTGATCAGGCTTGTTATTGAACCGGTTCAACCTAGACCGGGCACCTATCTGGTCTAATTTATTTAATTAACTCAAATGCACTCTAAATCTAATTAGATCTATCGAAACTAATCGATTTCCGGTTAAATGACAAACTCAATTGAATCAATGGTCAAATCAGATAAACTACAATTTTTTTTTTAAAAATCTCATCAAGTTAAAATATATATATTTACATTATATTTTATTTTTATTAGATTTAAATTTACATTATTTTACTAAATATCTAGATATTTTAAATTTTAAAATTATAAATTTATATTCAATATATAATATTTTACCTTATAATAGTTGATTATATATTATTATCATTATTTATTAAATATACAAATTCGACTCATTAAATTTATGTCTTAACTAAATTTATACCCTAACTAGTTCTATCCTACGTCCGATTTTAAAAATTATGTATTTAGCTTTTTTTTCCTTTATTTTTGCATATTTAACTTGTTGACTTCTTCTTGCCTTCTTAGTCTTCTCAGTTGCTTGAATCATGTGCTCAAAGCCGGCAATAAAACACTTAATCGCTAGGAAATTTTACTGAAGGCTCGGCCTCATGTCTGAGAACGGTTTGAATGTACATCTTATATCAATATATAATATAGGTTTCGGATAAAGTCCGGTTTTTAAATTTGATAAGGCAGGATGCTTCAAAGTTAGTCCAGTATGATAGGATACCGGCTCGTGAGGATACATCATACCCTCACTTGCTCATCCCTGTGGCTAAGACTCAACAAAAAAACATCCTCAGTTAATCAGTGGACGTTTCAGGTACCGCTTCATACGCATCCTAATATTGATGGTCACATGTGGATTCCCTTTTTCTGATCAGGCTCAGAAAGGAACAACTATAGGAGCTGGTGGGACCTGGCTTCCAATGGGGCTGCAATCCCACCCTCTCTCCTTGCTATAGGTCACATTGAAGTGCTTGGGAGCCCATCTTTCGCCTCTCGAATCTCTCTCCTTCTTGAGTTCTCTCTGCTTCTGCTCAATACTCCTCTTTGCTTCACTCGCCTTCTCCCAGTCTTTCTCCAGAATCCCCCGGCTCACCTCGCTCCACACCACGGCCGATTCTCTATCCGAGACGCCCTAAACATCCAAAACCAGAAAAATGAATACCAGCGTTTGATGTATATCCGGGCTAGCTCATCGGTAGAGCAAAATGATCGGCTCGTGGAGCAATTAATCACCTTTGGATCCCTCACACGAGGAGTTGTCAGCCCCGACATGGATTCCTTCGCATCGTAAATGACCCGAACTTTCCCAGTACGGACGTCCTTGATCGTCACAGTCCTACATCAGTTGAGTGAGTCAGGAAAAAAAAATTTTCTAACGAAATATGAGGGTATTGGTCCGATGGTCTCTCTGAGTACCTGTCCCAGTGGCCATTGATTTCATATAT
Source organism: Sonneratia alba (assembly GCA_900174645.1). Classification (NCBI taxonomy): domain Eukaryota; kingdom Viridiplantae; phylum Streptophyta; class Magnoliopsida; order Myrtales; family Lythraceae; genus Sonneratia; species Sonneratia alba. The sequence goes on from FWPY01000029.1 coordinate 2,770,746, forward strand.
TGTCTTGGATGAGGACGAGTTGATAATCTTGCCACTGACCGATCTAAGGTTCCTTCTGCCAAAAACATTATGCTTATAGTGCAGCTCGACCTCGAGTCCAGTTTCCTCGCATGTGATCCGAGCAGGGCCAACCCAGTCGACCAGACGGACTGGGAAGAACCGTATCAACAGCTTCGGTGTATTCATGATGTAAGTTTCTCCAAACTTTAGGAGCTTCAGCTGCCTCTTTCCATGCACCTCGGTCTCCACTGACGTGCCTGTTGTTCGATTCACATATGGACAGGAAAGTCAAAAATTTTTGGAATGAAAACAAGTACTTGTCCGAGTAAAATGCTGAAGATACGAGCGATGTTATATACCATAGAATTTGGGGACAGGCTGTTGACACCAAATCATCTCGAGTTTTTGTTGATCATCGGTTGCATGCAGAGCTGAGACTGGTGGATGATGGGAAACCTGAAAACGGAAAACCAGAAGATCGATCAGTTTGGTTCAGGAAATCAGGAAATCGATTTCCAGTTCCTTCTGCTGATCTTTTAGTATATGATGTACTTGGGGTATACAAATCCTATTTAACTTTCCAAACATTAGATACTGAAAAACCATTCATCGGAAAATAAAAAGACTGGGAAACCGGAAAATCCGGGCCAGTTCTCTGGGAGTAGGAAGACGGCTTCCTAATGCTCTACCATCTACTGGATCGGATCGAACTGCAGAATGGAAATAGTATCTCTCTCCAAACGAGGAATGTAATCTAATTGGCTTTTACCTGTTCGAGCAGAATGTTGAGGTTGCCTCTCGAGACGTGGTGGGTCTCCCCGAGAATCGGGTTGTAGGGAGCGACGCCGAAGATCAAAGGCCGAGGCACGGAGATAATCCAAGCGACTACTGATATCATTCGCTCTAGTGGGCTATCTGCATTATTGCATTTACTTAACAAATCGTTTCCGATGCAGTAAACCGATTCACCGAGGCACTGGAGCTGCGACTTCGGGATGTTGAACAGTGGGGGCAGCTGCACTTACACATTTGCGAGCACATCCAATGGGAGAAATCTCACGAGTAAAATTCTAATAAATTATATAACTAACATACACCGAAATATTAAAGTATACACGTGACACATTTAATGTGTTAGTACCATGTAGAATTTTGAAGGTGCAGGTTTAATCCCCTCTCTTATTCACATCAATGCTGATGTGACATGACTTACTTCAAAAAATTTAAGAAAAATGAATGGGACAGTTGGGAGACGATGACAGTCTCAGACCAACCACCATTTATCCTGGCGGTGTCATTGGCTGTGTCAGAAACCCTTGACGATCTCATCCTAGACGGTGACGCCCAACATCGAGCCACTACCCACCTTCAATTTGTCTCGGAGACTCCAATTGAACTTTCGGCTCGAGGTAAATAGTGGTGGGCGGTCGGGGCTCGACGCCGTCCACTACTCCACCGACCGGGGAGGTCCTTTCAACCATTCCTGATTCTCTCTCTCCCTCCCGCCCTCCCTCCATTGTCTTAAGTCTGTGCTTTTCAACTCTTGTAATGATTTTTTTTATTTGGAAAATTGTTCTTTAATTGTAAAAAAGTTGCATTAGCATTCTTAATGCAAATATAAGAGAGAAAGAGAGAGCTAAAACTGAACAAACACACGAAGGTTGACCCAGGAAAAGATTATGAGGTAAATATAAGAATTATATCCATGGCTGAAGACATAATTCATCGGCTTAATTAATGGTTCATAGTTAATTATATAAATTTAATAAGAGAATTAAATAATTCATATGAAATGTTCTTACTTTTCAAGTGGTTGAGTGATTAAATAGTAAATTTTCTGCAAAATTTCATGGAGCGAAGAATTCACACAGTGTGACTTACTTGAAAGTGGGTGAGATCAGATCCTGGCCGTACATTCTTCAGGAGGCTCAGTATGCGTTGCAGCAGATTGGGCGCCCGGTAGTCAACATCTGAGTCTCCGTCGAACGTCAGCGGCGCCGTTAAGACCGCCTCTGTCTCGATCCTTCCCTCGGCCATAATGGCTGCCTGTTGGGAACCAATTAACTAATCAGATCTTAGTTAGGAAAAATAAAGAAATTTTGGTTAAGTATTATTTTACATCCGAAAATTTTCAGAATAAAAAATTCTCCCCCACTCTTTTTTTTCTAATGTTATTTAGTTAAGATGCATACATACATGTGCGTGTATGTATATACATATACATACATTCTCACTAAGTATGTACACAAATACATGCATGCAGACAAGCGTCCGGCGGGCCGGCAAGACATTGCCTTGAAGCTTCCTCGGCGCTTTTGCCGTTACCAAAAGCCGAATAAAGGTAGGTAATGTAAAGTCCGAAAGAATAAAAAATCGACAGAGTACCCGGTATCGATTCCTCTCGTGATGTGTCTATATAAGTTAGTGATGGACACACGATCTGTTCCGGTGGAATCCGATGCATCGATGCTGATAAAACGAAGAGGAAGATTGGGGTGACGCCATATGGCTACAAACCAACCGAATCGAGAATCTTTGAGCTCAGTTTGCCGATACAGACTGAGCTGCCATTTGACAGCACATCGAAATATGGGGGAGGGGGTCGAAGGGAGCTCCTGTCACAGGTTTTCTCGACTACTACTACTACTAATATATATATATATATATATACCTGGAAAATTAAAGGATCTACAAGAAAGAAGATGACAACAAAAGTGGAACAGGAAATCACCCATGAGGACTGGATTTAAGGCTTCATTAATGTGTCCGATTTTAAGTAATATCAATATATTAAATAACTCTGAAGTGAAATCGGCTATCTTTTGTCCTTTTTGGAAAATATTCTAGCTGGGAGAAGCTTGTCTCGTCTCAAAGAGAATATACATATTCGTACCTATCGAACACAGGAAAAAGATATATAATATATATATTTCTTCTATATATTACTAAGCAATTGATTTAATGATCAGTAAACCAAGAAGATTCGATTCATTACTTCCAGTCTTACATACACACACACACATGTTTATGACGGTAAACAACGCCATCGACGGGAAGTTCACCGTCGCTCATTCGCCGGAGAACGGCGCCAGAATTCTAAGCAACACGATCAGAGGGAACGCCGTGGAAGCACAAACGACGGTGATTTCACGGGAATAAGAAAAATTATTCGAGCGCATCATGACCTCTCCGTCTGACTCGCCACCCGCGCATATGTGCGTGTAACGGTGTGTGTGATACCCGTAGGTGTGTGGAGAGTGAGAGGCATACAGGGAGAAGAGAAGGGAGAGTAGGAAACGAATACGTACCCTTTGATCGGAGGGGAGAAATGCGCCGGCGGGTGTGGATAGAGAGAGAGAGAGAGATGGATAGGACGAGCGGCGGGAGAGGAGGGAACTGGATCTGATTGTAATATATATATCTATATGTGTGTGTGTGTGTGTGCAGACCGAGTATGAGGTTTTTCTATTTAAAAAAATTTTCGTAAATTCTTTTTATTGGAAAGAAAATTTGTGGTTTGCTATTAGGTGACTTTCATTTAAATGAATTTTGAAGTATTTTCCGATGATTTTTCAACACATAAATTTAATCATTTTTTTCCTTTTTCTAATTTTTTCTCAAAAAATTTTGAGGGCTCATCAGTTTAATAATCTCAGAGCACGGTACAGGTTACGGTGGTTCGAGGGGCTCTAAAGTGTTTAACTTAATTACTCTTCAACAATCGTTAAGGATCGAGATTAAAAGGAAGAATGTGGTAATCAGAAAATTATAAGTTCAATTATCATTATAAAATTTTTCATACCATTTTATTTTTTCTCATTTATTATCTAATTTTAAATTTATAAATATATTATATAATTAAATATGAAAATAAAGGATATAATAATAATAAAATAAGAAAATTAAAAAATTATTATTTATAATAATCAATCAAGACGTTTTTATTTTCAAGTATGAGATAAAAGCATCAACGAATCAAACTCTCCTTGTCGGACCAATTAAAGATTTGATACCCATGCTACCAGCCCAACCGTATTCTAATGCGCAGCAGAAATTCAATGCCAACTCTCAGTTAGCTGTCGCCTGCATCCGAGGCTGAGGAACATGAAGAACATCAGCAGACAATCTTACTGCCTGACTTTTTTTTACAGGAATTTTATTTCAAGATTTATAATATTTTAATTAAATCATATCCTTCAGGTACAAAGCCAGTGTCAATATACAGCAAATTACTGAGCTTCTCTATATCTTTGCACATTTGTTTTTGGGAATAAATACTTTACTCTTTCTCCTTAGTTATATTTTATTACATGACCAGCCAACTACGTAAGTATGGCCGGAGCAGTCCCAAGTTAGTACTACTCATCAAGTCGGGTTGGTCGGGGTTTAATACCTGCCAAAAAAAAAACACCCGCCAAAAAATACCCCAACTACGATCTTAGGAAACCCCGACTGCTTATGGCTCATTTTTTTTGAATCGAGCTGATCAATCGATAATCCGATAAATGAGGAGCGCGAACTATATGCTATATGCGCGGTAAGACACGCAATAAGAAAAATCAGTGTCGGAAGGTCACACTCACGAATCCAAGCCCCAGGCTTAATGCGCCCGCAATAACTCTGATCTCGCATACGTGTTCTGATACGTCTCCCCCGGCAGGCATTGACGGGGACGACCGTGAACCGTGAGTCTTCCCTACTCGGTGCCCCGGGGAACATACTATTTATGACGGGCGATGGGACGGACCACCTAACACTTCTTGAGACTTTTGGCCGATTAGATCTCTCGTCATTTCTATGTTGACGATTTTCATGCCGTGAGACATCGGTTCCATGCCACCACCTTATCCGCTGCATTATAGCAAGCCGACAGTGAAACGCCACCAAGCTGACGCCAAGGGCATGTGAATAATGGTCATCGTTGCGTGGTGCACGACATTTTCGAAACGTCCCGTCGCATTACAATTTGCTACAGTAGCCTGGTCGTAGATCTTAATTTGCCTATATGTGTGCGCGTGTGCGAGTGAGTTAAGGACCCATTTACCGAGTATCTATTTTGAATGGAAAATTTTGTTGGGGAAGAATTGGCTGAGCAGCATTCGGTAACTGGCCTGTGCGTGCGCTGCCAAGAAATCTGCCCTTTCCCTTAAAGCGTCTATTAATGGGGAAGTTGAATTCCTCGTCTGTCCAGTGAATTTTTTTCCCAACCAAGAACAATATCCCATGGGATTGCATTTAAGAGGAATGGAAGAAACTGTCACTAAATAATGAGGGAGAAGTAAGTACTTTAATTGCACCCTTTCGACTCTATGCGGGGCAATTTGCTGGGTGGCAGCCCCAACAAGAACGTCCAAGTCGAGGAACGAACCAATAAATGAGACAAAAATCCTTTAATTATACATACATACATATATATATATATCAACCTTGGTAAAACTATTCGACAGAGACATCACGACTTAAGAGGGACGATATGGGACAATGTAAAACCGAGGCTGCTAATGACTACTAATGGGCATCACCAAAAGGCCTCCCCCCACCGGCTTGCACCGGATTGCAGAATGATGAACCTTTACAGCCACTTGAGATATCCCACACGAATACACGGACACACATACCTTAGCAAGAACATCCGCCTACATAAGAGAGCTCTAAAATGCTCTCCCTTTATTGCTTCGGGTACAAAAGAATATTACAACCACGGGGAACCCGAGCTCGATCTCGGCCGTGACCCTACCGCCTGTCCCCCATGGCCGCCACTGGGATCCTCACCTTATGCCCCCGGCTGCCCTTCATCAGTATCTCCCCAAAGCTGTAAGTCCCTTTGATGGATCGGGTGGTGAGGGTCGCAGTGAATTTCCTCGATGCGCCGGGCCTCAGGGTCATCGCGGGAGGGCTGGCTTCAAGGGCCACGGCGGGGTCCATCCGGGTTGAGATAACATAGGTCTCCTCTTCGTCAGCCACGTTCGTGACAGTCCGAGTCACGGTGCGGGTGCCAACGAGGTGGGCGATGGCTATTGAAGGGGTGTTGAGGTTGGAGGGGCGGCCGATCGTGTAGTTGCAAGGTGAATTGGTGTAGTTCCTTATCTCGTGGGCGTTGATGCCAGGAGTTGTGCACAGGAATCCCAAGTAATCTTCATAACCTACAGAAAGACCACCGTAGGATTTTAGCAGCCTGGCTAGGGTCAGGTTTCTAACTTTCTTCTTTCACAGAACACAAACATAAAGTATGACACGTTTCCGAAAATTCCCTTCAACCTTCAACAAACAGTTCTCGAACGAAATATCCCGGAACATGTCAATCGATTTTTCACTTTTCCGATAAAAAGAGAAAAGGCAAATTCAATAAATCATCAAAATGCACTGCAATAAAATCTTGTCTCCGTTTTGTCAAAATACAATGAACCAAGATGAAAACTGAAACTGTTTTCCCAGAAAGGAAAGATATTTGATACGTTCGCTTCAGGAGATTGATTAATGTAGCCAAGCACTCGAAAGGTAGTGCTAGGCCCAGAAAGAGACGCACTAACCTGTATCAAAGATGAGACCCGGATCCAAAGCAGCTCTTGGGTTAACGTGTCCACTCCCATAATCAAAAGGTGTGGCAGTGACAAGCTTCATGGTTTCTGTCTCGGAATACTGCTGCGCCTGAAGAGGCCTTCCTGTCCTGTCGAGCTTCGTGGAAGTTGTCATCAGGGCTGACTTGATTGCAGCAGGGCTCCAGTGAGGATGCTTCTGCTTTACAAGAGCAGCAATTCCTGCGATATGTGGTGCTGCCATGCTAGTTCCTGATATAATCGCAAACGCTTCTCCTGCAAAGAACGCCCAGTTCTTGTTTATTTATTATGCAGTTCATTGTATGTAATTCCCGGTACAATAAGCAAGGAGCCATCAAGTTCTCATATGGTAAAATGAAGCAGCCATATATATTGTGCACCTTGATACCAGCTCAAGCCCTTCGAATAACCAGTATTTTCATTTATTGAAGAAGTTTTAATGCAATCCGTACATCCTTACCAACATAATTGGGCTCATCTGTTCCATTAGGAGACCATGCGGCCCAAATTAGAGAACCAGGAGCTAGTATATCAGGTTTCAGAAGATCGGCATCCTCGAAGCTGAAATCTTTTATATTGGGCCCTCTAGCAGAGTAGAGTGCCACCTGCGGTGCAGATCTGTGTAGTATAGGAATCAAACCATCTCCGATGCTTCCTCTTGCCTTAAAACTCCTCACTCGGCCAGTCCAGTCTCTTTGGGTTGAAACATTGTAGTAGTCTACCAGATCCTAAATTACAATAAGCAAAACACTGCATCGTTCAGAACATGAACAAACCAAAGTTAACATGCAGGAGGAAGACCTTGTGTTCTCATCAAGGGTGACTACCATGGACTTGGTGACATCAGTAATGAGAATTCCTGGGATACTGACTGGAACTGGATCGAACTTTGTTCCAGGTGACACGTTTTCTACAGCAAGAACAAACCCCACCGCACCAAGGCTCTTTGCTGTCTCTGATACTTTCTTGACAGATGCAGTGCCACTGACAAAGTTGAAGGAATAACCACAGAGTAGAATGTTCCCCTTCACAAGGTTCTTATTTAAGAGTTCGGGTCTTTGGCAATCTGTAGGGCTAAACTTTGACACTGAAGAATCCAGCAGCACATCATTTGCAGCAACTAGGCTGTAAGTCTGATTAGGATGAGTTGAGGCTGCATTGACCCACAATATATAGATTTACCAAATTAGTCCAGAACAGGAGTGCCAAGGCATGATCAGGGAGAAGATGCTTAAACTCAATACCAGATTTTTATGGGTGTAAATGCATCTGTATACATGTCTGTGTATGTGTGTTCCTGCCACGGTAGAAAACTAAACTTGAAAGCTTAATGAAGCACATGCTGGAAAAAGCTGCATTTTCTTAGTTAAAGCAGCTTCAGCTCGTGCAAACAAAAACAAGAAAGATAAAAATTCCTCAATATTCTGCAGACATGGCCTTTGAAGTATAGACAAGGTAGTTTGTGACTAATATAATCATTTTTAAAATAGGATAAAAGCTATCTTCCAAACAATACTAGCATATTGCACACCAGACACAGAACTTTTTAATGCTCAGCAAAGCCAGATAAAAGAAGGAATAAAGAGAAGTGGAAATTGGATAATAAAAGCGCATTTGTATACTTACGTGATAATCCAATCCCAGCCAATATTTTACCATTTCCCAGCACCAGATGATTTTTGTATCGACGATCATCAATTGCAGCTGCCACAGATGTTATCCAAGGGCTATAAGAGACCAATGACTTAGGAAAAGGGCCTCCATTGCCCGCAGCCTGAGCAACAAAGACACCTGCTTTCAGAGCTGAGAGAAGGGTAGCGTCAAAAGGGTTAAGAAATGTTGTCTTCGTGTTGGCTGGAGGACTGTTTGGCCCAACTGAGAGACTCAGAATGTCCACACCGTCATAAACAGCCTGTCACAAAACTTTGGTCAAAAACTTTACTTCATATCCTTCTAAAGCAAGGTGATGTCAATAAAAGTTTCTACCTAGGCATGAGCATAATATATGATCCACACAAGTTTTTCAAATGTTATAATTTAGTTTGGGTTGATTAACTTATTTAGATGATCTACTTTTCTGAAGTAATGAAAAACCCATACTGTTGTGGACAGCTTTAGTTACAATTTGCAGTCAACATTAATTTTGATGAAAAACAATGAAGCAATATAATTGGAAAAATAAATAGTAAGATTGCAAAATCAGCTGTGACAATATGTCTCATATCTTAAGAACACGAGCATTTTTCACATCATAAGTATCTAATTCATGGTACAGTTTTTTTCTAAAACGCATTCTAATAGTTACATTTTCCAAGTACCATTTGGTAATGTTAGAAGTGAAGCAACGCACAGATGCTCCCTGCATAAAGAACCATCCATATCTCCAGTCAAAGGAAAAAACATTAAATCAAACCTGATCGATTGCAGCTACCACATCAGAAACAAATCCCCCAAAAAGCCGATAAAGCGCTTTGTAGACTGCAATCCTGGTCATAGGATTCAAGATTTTTAGCACAGAAAGATGCTGTTAAGAAATAATAAAGTAACTCGAGATTTTTCAGACTTCACCTGGCTCGGGGAGCCATCCCGCTCGCTTTCCCAAATTCATGTCCATGCATTCTCACAGGAATTCCATTGTTGCCAGCTGCAATGGCTGCCGTATGACTGAAAAAAATAGTAAATGAGTAATCTGAGGGAGAATTGCATAAGATATATATAGTGCAAGTTGTATAGCTTGTTGAATTTATAATAGATCAGACATATCAGAAGTAAACAGGAGACAGAAAGAGAGAATGTGTTCCACCAAAAAAGAACATAATTGAATTGAAAAGAATTGGGTAATCATAGTTTAAACAGAAACGAAGTGACTTAGGGTAAGTCCTCAGCCCCATCAGTCTAGTCAAATTCAGTGAGAGATTCAAGATAAGGCAGACTTATGTATTAGACTAATCCAAATTCCTCATGAGCCCTATGTTTTAACTTACTTTACCAACAGAATAAATTGGTCTAACATCAAGAATTTACGCATCAGATGTGATCAATGGTGCGACCCCTGGTTTAAATTGTATCTAGTCATTTTTTTTACGAAGGAAAATGTTCGCAATGCTGCATTTTCCAAGAAAGCCTGACTTAACATGAGTTACATGCCATTACGATACTATAAAACATTTTAGATATTCCAGAAAACGATACTTTGCTGGCTTAAACTCTGAATCTAACCTTCCATGTCCATCACCATCCATAGGAGAAGCATAATCGACATTGGGATTAAATGCCCCAGCCGCTACTGCAGCCTTTGCAAAATGTTGCGCTCCAATAATCTTCCCATTACAGAAGCTCTTCTTAGTGGCAGGATCATCTTCACACTTTCCTCTGTACTTTGGGAGAGGCCCATATGGCTCAGTAAGGTGTGATGAGAAGCTCGGATGGTGGGGATAAATTCCCGAATCCACAAAGCCAATTACTATATCCTCTCCAGCCTTGTCATGGCCTCCACCCGTAGGCCATACTCCAGTAGGCAGTCCTAAGAACTGAGGGGTGTGCGTGGTAAGTCTCCTCACCTTCCAATCACGCTCCACAGATTTAACACCAGGGGAACGTCTTAGGGTTTCTGCCTACTAATATATTGGGATGGAACATGGTTAATAAATTGCCAGTAAAACATCGAAACAAAGCCTTTAAAAGACTGAGTGAGGCAAAAATAGAAGAGGAGGTCTCCTAGGTTTCACCTGTTCGGGAGATAGATGAACTGCAAAACCATTAATAAGATGTCGATAGCTGTAGAGCTTCTCATAGGTGCCCCGATCGAATAGCATCCCCAGAAGCATGTCATGCTTCTTCTCCAGATGTTGGGCATAGGATATGACTAGTTCACTGAAAAGGCCCATGGAATCAAGGAATCAAAAGAGGAAAGAAGAATGAAAAAGGTTATTCTTTAATATAGCGAGAACTACATTCGTCATACAAGAGTTTAACATCAATATGCTTAATGCTACTTGATAATTTACACTTCTGTTCACATGATAAGACCATATTGAGCTGACATCGTTGAAACATGTTAGATCAGAGATCAATCAGTACATGCACCAAATGCACAACAACATTACTCTTTACCAAGGGCCATTAAGATTGGCGGAAATGTAGCTTGGCCAGAATAGCTAAAAACAAGATAAGTTATCACTTCTTTCCACAAATCCCATCTGTTTACATGAAGAACTACCATTTCAAATCGAAAACAAATCGAAGGAACCACCCAATATTTAGAAAGAATACTTCGGACATGTAAAAGAGGAAAAGATCCAAAAAAAGAAGGCTGTTATCCATTTATGAAGTTGAACAAGGACAAATCGGAGGCTCAAGCAATATTTTTCAGGATACGCTATACTGCTGGTATCAGATTGAGCCATATAGAGTCAACCAAATTCTGGAAGGAGGCCAGCAGCACCACTGATATAGTCATTAGTCAAAGTAGCACATAGAAAATAGGTTATTGTTGTCATCATCGTCTTATTTGTAACATATGAATTATTAGCTCTTTCCATAATATGACAAGGATGATGCCCCACATGTGGAAGAACCCACCCCATAATATGACAAGCATCACCGATTCACCAAAATGGTCCAGGAAAAAAATCCAGTCAAAGGAGAGGGGCAAATTAAAAAAGGAGACGGTAATCAGGATTCAAGAAATAATCAAGCTGTCAAGCAGGACCTTGTGGAGTCAATCTTCTCATCAGATTCCACGGCCGTGGCTTCAAGCCCATCGATTCCACCTGTGTAGCTAATAACAGGCTCTCCTTCAATGGTCACAATGTAAACCTCGGCCTGCCCAAACATCAAAAGAGTAGAAAACAAAAGAATTCCAAGTGCAAGCTCCATCACTCCTATTTTGGGCGCAGCCGATACTCTGTTTCACACCAGCAACAAAGAAAAAAAGGTAATAAGATGTGATAGAATAGAGTACAATCTGGACAGAGATGGACGGCAAGGAAACAAACTGCTCCCGGCAAAACTTATGAAAGCTCTGATTTTCTGTGCAAAAAATTTCAATCCTTGATCGCTATCCTCAGTTGGGGGAAATTATCAAGGAACAGCGGAAGATTTTGAAACCAAAGATCATCTCTCCAGCAAAAAAATTGAAAAAGAAAGCACGATTGGCCCAAAGCAGAAACATCAGCTAAAACATACACGAAGAGATCAGCACATGTACATAAATACGTGCATTTATTTAAGATGAAAGATCAACTCACCTACAACCTGACGAGCTTCGCAACGAGTGAGCTCCGATCACAGTTGAAGCAGAAGTCACCAATCACCGGCTGCGGCTGAAAGTTCAAAGCCCGGAAATGAAAGAAAGAGTTGAAGACTCCTCAGCAGCTCTGCCAGCTAAAAATAAACATCCTCAGCTAGGACATCGACTGGAAACCAATTAATAACCAAACCGAAAGCACTTTCGAGTGGCGAAGGTGCTGCAAGCAAGGAATAAAAATCGAGGCGAACCGCATTCGAATCCACCAAAGAATCAAGAGTGAGGACACACTCTTAATTAGTAAAGCGGGAGCCAGCGGAAAAGCGTGCTGCTTTGACTGCTCACACTGATCCAGTGGACGCGTCGGGCGGTGGATTCAGAAGCACGCCATTGTGGACATCGAGCGAGAGAGCTAAGGTGAGAGGTTCCGTGCGGTATCCGCGGACTGCGGGAGGAAGGAAGAGAGGGACGAGTGAGGGAAGAGAGATCGTGTGAAGCGATCCACGGTCTGGGTGGTTATAGCGAGTGAAGTGGATGCCATAGCTTTCCTCTTTAAGAAAGCTTGGTCGACGTGATCATCGCACCGTTCAACAGCTCAATCCACTGACGAATTTCCCCCGTCCCCTAAATTGTACGGTGACCGTACCCTAGAAAATTTTCGGAAGTGGAGTGAGAGTGATTCAGCATAAGGAGCGGAATGGATGAGGGTAGTTAGGGTATTCACTATTTTTCTTTCTTATACAAACACTTGCTATTTATTAAGGATAGATATAATATTAATATAAATTCAAGCTGTATCGGTCACGAAATTCTCACGATAATGTTATTCATCGATAGTAATAATTTGAGTTGGTTTAATTAATTTATTTTAAATTTTGTTTTCTGTTTAGAAGAACTTACAAGGAACTACTGTTTTTATTTTGCACCAATGATCCGGGCCCCAAATTTGTGGGCCTCGAATATTAAAGTATATGAATTTTATATTTTAATAATTTTGTTCAAATATAATCACATTAAACTTTTATTGAATAATTTAACGGACGAATTTAAGTGTTAGACTCGTCCGCCTGTCAATATTTGAGCCGCTGCAAATGTCGAGACAATGTCGTGTCTCAAAAATCCATTACTTTTTCCTTTTACTTCTACATCGATAAAGTAAATGGAAATCACAAAGTGATTTTTACTCTTTGTCGTTACGTGCTAACTCCTCAAGGGACAGGTCTGACTGAATGGGTTAGATATCCGTGTCTTAGGACTTCGAGAGAGTATCCAATTTCCAAAGTTGACATCTCGGTCATCTCCTCTGAACAAATTTTTTTTTTTTATAAATCGTCGATATTTAGTTAGATTTTATTTAATTGACTAATTCAGATCATTCCAATCAATTTATTTAATAGATTAAGACCTCTCGCTGCAGGTGAAACTCAAACTTAAATTTTTTCATTAGAATGATAAGTGCTAAATCCGAGCAATCTTCGCTCGTCGGTTTGTTGGTGAAACTTGAGAGGCATAATCGTTTGGGGGAAGGTAAAAGAGGACAGATTGGCGGGTGTCGGTCGGAAGGGAGTGGAAAACACGAGCACGGATTGGCGGGTGCAGTAACATTACGGAACTGCCCCTAACTTTGGCGGAAATGGCATTGGAAAGGCGCCTAAGTACAGTCTGGCACGTGACGTGTTCATACGTTCAATTGTCGCCGATTCAACGTCACGTCTCCTCACTCCCATCAAATTTCATAATTAATTTCACCTCCATTTAATTTAGTTTATTTATCAAATTTTACTATAAAATCTTGAATGATGTCACATTTCGGATCATTATTCTAAAAAAATTATATAAAATTAATATTTCTTTTTTTTAATATTCAAATCAACTATTCCTAATTTTTTTCACCCCAAATCATCACTATTTTTTTATAATTCACTAATTTACTACATGAAATTCGAGACATGTTCGGTAATTATGGTTCTTTTCTTACATAGTTTTTCTTTTATCAAGCTATGATTGACTCGTGGAGGGATTCAATCAATATAGGATTCTATTTCCTGGAGAAAGGGAAGATGATTGATTGCTGAGGTCCTCCACGTTTAGAAGACGATGTATGTTAATGCATTTGCCAGGCATGAGTGTGTTCCCAATCTATGGAAATCGATCGCTTTGCAGCCGAAAGAATGCAATTTAATGATGAGAGTGGCTGGTAATCTGAATCATTAGTTATTATAATATTCTTGCCAGTTGGAGAAAGAAGCGGAAATGATTGCCGGCATTGGCATTATTCAATCGGGCTTTAATGCACCTCAAAGTCGGGGGGGCCGAGCCATGGAAGGGTCAAGAAATCAAAGGAAAAGATGCAATAATGATGAGAAATCGAGCAGCTGATTATATATATATATGTATATATATTATATGATATATATGATGATTCAATTTATCATTGTTAAATAAGATTGAATCCATTGTTATTATAGCTATTTTGTTTTATTAATTTGCACACGAGTTAAATATGAAAATAAAATAAGATTGAAATGGATCAAAACAAGATAATATAAGTTACTTTAAACAATTCAGTATCTCTTTATTTTAAGTAGGATCTCAGTTTTGATTCGGCATCTTTTCAAAGTTCTATCTCATTCGCGAGTTGATCTAGTTCGAATTGAATTAGTTAAAATTTAATAAGTCAAAAATAAAAGATCAAAACTAAGTCCATTATATTTATTTAGGATGTTGTTTTTAAAAAAAATAAATTCATGAAAATTTTGCTTTTATGAAAACTGGAAAGTTGAGGAAAATGTCAAAATTAATTTTTTTTCATTGAAATAAATGAAAATATTAAAAATTACCATAAATTTCCATTTTTATTTTTAATAAGTCCAGGAGATTTACGTCATAAATGGGCATCAAATTATTATAGTCCACCATATTGGTACCTAAAAAAATCTCTCCAGTCCCTCGAATTTGTATATCATACGGCTTGGAACCGATCTCTCCAGCAAACAAGGAACCTACGCTAGATTTCTGTTTAGCGGATTTTTCCATATTTAAATTTTTTTCGTATTTTATTTCCTTAAATTTATGGACTTTTTAATTTTATAGTCAGGAAAATCGAGAACATGGGGGGACATGAACCAGTCAAAACCTGTCGATCTGATCGAGCACAGGTTCCTACATTTAATACGATAATCCCAACGTTCGAGTATTTAAAAATTTTTTATAGGAAAATTTTGAATTTGGGTAAGATTCCATTAATTTGTAAGCTGTAGTCTTTTTTTTTCCTTAAAAAAGAGAGAGAGAGAGAGAGGGGATTTTGCAACGGTCATGTTTTTCTTAATAGATGAGGGGATGTGCTTGAGAAGGCGCCTTCCACCACCACGGTTGTCTTCTAGCTTGTACACCGGATGTGACTGTCAATAAGATCCTGAAAACAAATAGTAGTATAATAACAGAGCATTAATATATATATATATATAATAGTGAAACTAATTTTATATTAATAATTATAATCACAGCCATAGTTCTTAAAACCAGACTAGGCCGGGCTAGTCGGAGCAGTTTGATGGCCCACCAAGAAGTCATCGGGTTTAATTTACTTAATTAATTCAAATATATTCTAAATTCAGTTAGATTCATTTAAACCAATTGATTTCTTGTTTGATTGATAAACCTAATAGATAATCAAATTGATTGAATTAAAAATTATTTAAAAAAGAAAAAATTAACTCCACAACCCCATTATGCATTAAAAAATGATATTATTATTATTATTATTATTATTATTATATTTTATTTTTATTAAACTTAAATATATATTTTTAACTAAATTTAAAAATTTTAAATTTTGAGGTTATAAATTGGTGTTGAGTTAACTTATAATTATTAAGTATATATTACTATAATTATTTATTAAATATATGTTTAAATCAATTAAGCCTATTAACTTATACCTTAATTAGTTCTAACTTAATCCGATTTTAAAAGCTATTGCGGTAGCAGAAAATGACGAAGAGGTAGCTTATATATGTGGTAAATGTTAGGGTTGATTCACTCAGTAGTATAATGAATCCGCGTGCTCATATAATAGGAGTATTGGATTCTAAAGTAGGCATTAATAATTGCATAATGATATTTGAATACGGTATTTAAAAATTTTAAAGATGCGACTGAGCTGAGTGATGGGAACGAGTCACAGGAAGATGAGCACTGTCCTCGAAATGCTATATATCTATGGCTCGAGTTTTGTGTATGTCTCATATCTAATGTCGCCATCTCTGTTATTCTGCTCTATACGAATGCAGCAACCCGTTAGACTCGACTCACTTTGCCGTCAAACACTGATACTGATGATCGAATTCTGTAGGTGCAAGGATAGGCAGAGCAGCACACCTCCCACTCTCTTTTCTCACTCAAGAACCCTCAATTTATCGTCTTTCTTCAGCGGCACGTTCCGGCTCCATTCCGACCACACCGGCATCGGTGGTTTCGGTCTTGTCCGATCCGACTCTGTCAAGTGATTGATTGCTTACCATGAGAAGTTAGGTTTGCTGGGTCACCCTACCCTAATTCATTGCCTCTTCTACCCCGCAGCCTCCCTCGCTTTCCTGGGTCAGAGGGTTACTAGAAATACAAGTAATTTAACATATGTAACTTTATTCAAATCCATGTGCATCATCGTACACGCAAAGTATACTCCCTTATGAAGTACCCCGATATCGAGTGCAGATCTCTTCGATTCATCTCATCTTTATAGGATCCAACCGGATCTAATTCATTCTCCGACGATATTGAGAGCTACCGCCACCGCGGAGGCCATTATGAGCGGTGCCTGAAATTTAAAGAGGGTACTGGAAGTGCGTGTCTTCTGGACAGGGAAACAGCCCATATACTCATAGAAATTACTGTTGTGTGAATGAGTGACAGGCTTTTCACGTAGGTAAGCTCCTCCTCCTCCTCCTCCTCCTCCTCAAGCTTGAAAGTTCATCATGTGTCCATATCCACGTTATTAATACTCAACCGAACAACAATGGCGGTGCCGATCACGCAGCCCTTGCCAGCTCTACGAGAGACACGCGTACCTATCAATTCTCGACAATAATTTCACGTGTCGTGTAAAGGCACAGGACACAGTGGAATGGAGGAGGGAAAGGGACGGGCACTTCCATATCTGGTTAAAAGGGGGACAAGGTCAGTTGTCAGATCGTGAAGCCGGGGGGTCATCGACCTTTTGACGACTGTACAGAGAGACCACCTAACCTCAACCATCATATGAAGGATCCAAAAATATTTTGTCTATTTCCTTCTGTTTGCTTCACTTCTTTTGAGGATCCCTTAGGTTCACTCGAGTCACTTCCCATCCTCCATATGATCGCACTTCCATGAATTCGCTACAACTTCCACAGCCCGTATTGGTTTGCACTCGTCCAATCAATCGTTTTCCCACAATTTGCATCAAGATTTTTCTCAATCTCGCAAGACCCTTAAAGAGTGATCGAGCTCAGCTCTCGAGGAAATTTCGTGTAGCCTTTTCGAGTCTGGGGATCCGCTATGAGTGAGTGCCCTCTCAGATGCACCATCTAGATTGTTCATTCTCGGTATAAATTTAGTAGTTGGCTTCAACTGCGGTATCAGATGTCGGAGTTCGTGGACTCAGAAGCCCATACTTCTTCTGTGGCGTAATAGCTGGGCCTCGCTGGCGGAGTCAATTTGACTGGCTAAAGATCCAGTATTAATCTCATTACCTCCTGTTTTGTTTGAGCTTTTTAACGAATTAGGTTCGAGTTCTTGAATACCATCGTCTATGCAAATGAAAGCAATGGTGGCTGCCCCCCGATTGCGACAGCATCGATGCCCCCGGAGAGAGGGAGGTGGATTAAGTGCTCGATCAAGCAAAAAGTGAAAACTATTGCTTCCATGCCAATTACTACTCAATGGCGATTCAATCGTCGACCGCCTCTGGTAGTCACTTGGAGGAGAAGTGAAGATTCCTACGCGAGACGAAGGAATCCAAGTGTTGAGAGTTGAATCCTATGTTGGTAATTTAATAAGAAATTCCCAGTTGCGAACCACTATTTATCAATTTAAACCAGGCAAGGTCGTTCAGGGAAAGAAGTCAAGACCAAAAATGAAATTAACATGTGAGCCTTTCTCGAATGGAATCTATCCCACCTCCAACAAAGCTGGAGAACACCGACAAAGAATTTATCTAGTACGTCAAGCGGAAGTCCTGTTGTCTTGGAGATTTACTACTGAAGGAATTCAACGAAGACGGATCACTATCAAAACCTTGCCGGAATTGATAACAAACGATCACAATGACTTTGTTTCCATGAATCATGAGGGTACTTGAGCTAATCCACAACGTTTCAGTCACAGCTAATCTAGTTGGTTTTTGCGATTAGACAGAGTTCGAGATGGCTCACTGGATGCAAAGGGTAGGTTACAGCCACGGCAGCTCCAAAAAGGGCTTCGGTAGATCAGCAACACTTCTATCATCCAAGATCTGATGTCGGCTTCTAATGTACTCGTCATCTGTAAATAGAGTAGAGGCTCGAGTTTCTCAAGTGTCCTCCTATGCCACATAGCCAGATAAATTAATTTTTTTACTTCTACCATGATTAGCATGTAAATGTTTCTGTCATGTTTGCTGCAATTTTTTCTTTGTTTTCCGTGGCTTCGGTAATTCGTTTGCCTGGTATCTGTCTCTAGTTGAGTCAATGTTAGCATGGAGCTTTAGTAGGCATGAACAGGACTGAATTAGCGAAATTTATTTATGCAAGTGCTAAGCTACTTCTCTTTTGGTTAAAGGCTCCGATCAATGACATTCAGGTAGGAATCATAATATGGTCTGCTGCGGTTGTGCAATTCCCTGGTCCACGGAGCGAGAAGATTGAAAGTGAAATGCTAATGTTTATCTCAGCTGTACAGTGAAATCGACAGCCTCCAACGAAAGTAACAGGAACAGTTAATTTTTTTTAAAAAAAAATAATGTAAAACAGTGTAACTCAATGCATGATTAAACGCGGTTTCTTTTTGAAACAGACGGCATTACTATGTTTTCGTGAGTAAAAGGATCTGGAATGGTGATTCCATCAGTATCTTTCCACATATGCGGGAGCCAAAAAACCGGATGTACGATCTCTGATTCTGATATCTATAATTTTTTAGTGTATTGTGTATAACTGAACTTTCTACAGGTCAGAAGATCCGAAAACTTGGCTACATGCGAATGGACCAAACAACTCTTACATAGATCTTACCAGTCAACCAAAAGAAACGTGTTTTCTCGCGGATAACCAGTTTGAAAGAATGAAAGAATAGCACCGGTGTTCTTTTGAGTGAGAAAGGAGTTGACCGAGTGATTTGCAATACCGAAAAGAGTTCGTGAAGTCTAGAGCAAATGGTGGTTCTCATGCTGTTGCATATGGGACTGCTGAGAGAAACTCGGGAATGGGTCCCCAAAAGGATTCGAGGAGCCCATTTCGTGGGGCACCAGCTGTGTCCCGTAGGTGGACTGTTGATAAGATGGCTGTTGGACTCCGTATGGGACCATCATCATTCTGTGTTGCTCGGTCGGGTAATATTGCTGTTGCTGGAACATCATCTGCTGCTGTTGTTGGGCCATTAGGGCCATCTGCACGTTAGTCGGGGCTGCTATGTTGTTGGAAATCATGAAAGGATCTGGCTGGTCAAATGGATTCGGTGAAGGGGCCATCGCTGTGGCTCCGGGTCCATACCCTGCATTCTGCAGCTGAATCTGTCTCCTCGCAGCCTCATCCTCGTACAGGCTATCAAGTAGTAGTTTGTCGAATCCACCAGCCTAAGCAAAAAAGATAACAAAAAGAAACAAAAAAATGGATTTCAATTGCATTGGTATATATCTTTCTCTGGAAGGAAAATAACAGAAGCGTCCATTACAGAAACTAACCATTTTGCTTTCGACAGGAGGCTGCGTATTGTTGCTTGGAGCAGTGACTAAAGCAAGCTCCCAACCTGAAGTGTTAGACCCTGAGATTATATCCCATCCACTGCCAGTTGAAGGAGATGGATTGTGACCTGCACTTGTTTCCAGAAGCACAGTAAAGGAAAGTCATGCATCAAAAACAAAGCAGATGACAGAAAAGGTTATAGTGAGGCTAGTGACGAACCTGGCGGAACTATTGCGAGGGCCAGGGCATTGCTTTCTTCAAGTTCTGCAGCTTTCGGATTGATTTCATTCAAACCCTGCCCAGGGTTATCAGATTATTGACACATGGAAGAAATTTATGATGAACTCACGGTAGTTTATGCAGCATTGTGAAGAACTTTGGACTTACTAGAATATCTGTCTCAGCCGATATCAGTGGTGGAGGTTCGGTTTCTTCCTCGGGTTTAGGTTCTTCTTCCTCCTCCAAACTTATTAGTTCATTCTCTTCTTCGACCTTCTCAGGTTCCTTTTCTTCTTCAGCAGGTTGCGGAGAATCCTCTTCTTCTTTCGGAGTTTCCTCCACCTCTCTGTATTCCTGAAACAAACACATGGAGAATCCAATGGATACATGTCTATTTTCAAACTTCTAACAGTTTTCAATACAACTTAAGACGATATATTCTGTATTCAATACAATTTAGATATTCCTCGAAAGATTAGTCCTACCAGTCTCTTGGTCACCGAACCAGTTTGAGGAGCTTCCTTGATGTACTCTTCCATTGTTGCAAGAAACGATGGAGGCGGCTATTTTTAACACGAGGAGAATTAGTCGGCAACCGTTTCTGCTATTCCAGAACAAATAGCCTAATTTACTCTGGATGGGATGGCACCTGTCTCAAAGTCGGGAACTGAAAGTTCCTCGCGAGTTCCAAGCCTTTGCAGTACTCGTAAAAGTCCGCTAGATTTTCCGCCTGAAAAAAAACTCGAAAACAGAATTTTGATTCAATCATGAGAATCCTTTCAAGAATCTTGTCCCCAACTTCTCAAACAACACAGTGAAGAAAGTACTACTCCTTGACCTGTTGGCCGGCCCTTTTGTAGATATTGAGTGCTTTGACGGCTTCATGCCTCGACATATCGAAAAACTGCAGAAGGAACGAGATGAAACGGGGAAGTCCGAGCAGAAAAATGGGTATTTTTCCGTACTCAGAGTGAGGATTAAAATTGACATTTTGGACCATACCATGTCCACCAGGTTGATGATTCCGTCGTTTATTGCACAGTAGATTTTGAAGCTCTCTTTCAGTACCTAAGAGAATTTTGCAGTTACACTTACTATAGGATAATACACATCACAGAGAGCATTCTGCATTTTGTCCGTTAAATGTAACCTCACAAGGCCTATGGAAAACCAACATGAGCAGATATTCAACAGTATGCAGAATTCTGTACCAGAGCTAATGCAAACTGTATGAGGAAGTTGCTGTAAGCGGCTCCTTCAGGCTGCAAATTCAACAGAATGGAATTAAAAATTTTCAACTAAAATAGATTAACAAGTAGCGAATGAAAGTCAGTAGCCGATCATATCAACATGGGAAGAAACAAGTGAGGGATTTTTACATGACAACCGATAAGGCGGTAGAGAAGCTGCTGCAGTGCAGGTAGCTGCTCCAACAACTCATCACTGCTCATAAGCCGTGTTCTACTGTGAGCCTGGCGAAGCACAAAAGAAGAAAACAATGACCGGTTCAAGTTATTTCATCGGGGAGGAGGCATCCTACAAGTTATTAATATTAGAAGCTATGATCTCCAAACAGACCTTTGATCCCCCGGGTGATGATTTAGTCAACCGTTCAGTCTCGACATCAAATTTCAAGACCCTGAAGCACTCGAGCCGCTCCTCTAGGAAGAGAGCATAAGTGCGAACCCAGGCAGAGCAGTCCCATGCTACATCAAGAAGAAAATGTATCACCGACGATTTTCTTTTTTCCGTAACTCCTGATTGATGATATCGAGATGAGGTGCAACAATGTTTACCGAGAGGGCTGGAGTCGTCCTTGAAGTACGATATCTGGAGAATGCGTCCCCTGTTCGAGTAATTTAGGAGCTCCTCTCTGAAGGTCGGGTCTCCCTCCCTCAACGTCCTATGGATGACTATCAATGTCTTCAATGCAACCTGCATCACAGTAGCCAGAATGAGGAATCAACTCCAAACCATTTCAATCCCAAAAAAATATATCGAAAAAAGCCCAGAACTTGCAAACTGAGAATTTGGTATGAGCACCATAAGAAATATCTCGTTGCAGCTCAGATCTTTCCACCATTTGAAGATAACAAAGAACACAAATTCAAAGTGTCTCAACTTCCGAGTCTTGTAATGTGCATGGACAAAACCAATACCAATGTGTGTGCATGTACATATCTGAATCTTCTTCTTTTCGATTCCATAATACTCGTGTGTATGCAATTTTATGGAAAATCACGATTTATATGAATGAGGAAGGACAGTAATTCAGCAGAGGAGAAGAGGAGAGAAGAAGTTACAATCCAGTTTTTGGTCTTGGATAACCTCTTTGATAGTGCATGAATACAGTACGCCACATCTGCCCTCGGGCGCACGACTGATGTTGCCGAAAAGATTTCTGCACGTGAATCAGACCCGTCAGCTGTTTCTCAAAAGATGATCAAGAGAATCTTGAAAACACAGGGTGCGAATTCTGCATTCTGTCATCGTGTGGCATCAGAGATCAATGGCCATGATCATCATATTTCACCCGTGAAATCACCATCAGGTATGACGATCCCTTAAAATGAATCCTGTTGACGGTGACGAGCGACTTACTTCGAACATGGCGCTCCTTGGGAGGGCATTCAACATGATTGGTGGCCTTGACGATCGCGACATCCAAATCCTTCCAAAGAATTCCAGAACATGGAACGTTAAGGATCTCATCATCCCATTCCCCACAAGAACCAATCCCAGAAGGCAAGAATTTATCGAAACCGGATAGAATGAGGGTCGAATTAGAATGTGACCTTGTATTCACTATTGACCTTTGCGAGGCCAACCATGGTGGAGTCCTTGAGGGCCCCATAAGCCTTCCTGAAACTCTGGAAAGTCCCCATTATAGTCGTACTCCTTTCCTCCTCCTCCTCCCTTTCTTCTTATCAGGTTCTGCTATGATGACGATGAATCTCTACGGGAATGTTCTTCGAATTTCATCTCATGGGACATGAAAGAGAGAATGAAAGGTAGAGGGAGATCCCTGAGTTTTCCCAAGGAGGGGAAAAAAAACTAACTCTTCTTTAGCGAGAAGGATGACACGGTTCAATATCTCACGCATCACGTTTGACTCTTGAGCATATAAATGGTAAAAATTCATAATTCGAAGGAATTTACCTGCTCAAATATGGAATGTCTTCAACTTTTGGATCACCCGGGTTCACAACATAAACTAACCAACTAATACACCTTTGTTTGCTCTCTCTCTCTCTATTCTTCTATCTTCCAAAATTTGCGCAACAATAGGGGACTCAGTATCTCTATCACCTCGTGACCGTTTGATTCCTCGGGAGGGAGCTGGCCTATCCATTTGACCAAGTTCGAATGAACTACTAGCGTTCTATGAAGATCATGTTATTAATTATCATTGTTAATAATTCTCTGTTGGGGGATTTATTCTCGGATTCCAAAAGAGCCGATTCTGGATTTGATTGGCGCTAGCTCTTTGCCTACAGAAACGTAGCAATGCATGTGCTTTTGAAGGAAGCCTGCCTGCCATCTTCGGGTTGAGCAAAACTGTTTGGACCGACTGATGGTTCTACTCAAGGCTGGTCAAGGTGACAGCAGGAGGGCTGATCAGAAACAGTAATACACCATAACTAGATCGAGGGCATTAGTCGGATTTTGGTGATGACAAATATCCTGAGAACGGAATGTCGAGCCACCGGACAATGTCCACAGGCAAATTTGGATGGATGAGGAGGAAATTAAACTGCTGTCGAAGGGACATGTTTTCTCTCAAGTGAAAAGTCTTTGATAGAACGATATGGAATCCAAATCTCTCCAGTCTCCATTCGGACTCTGTCTCTTCAAATCGCTCACTTGTGGTCAGAAGATCGGTGTAGTTACATGTTTGCCTCCTTAATTACCCAGGAACATCCCTAAATGGGCCAACTACCTTCTTGGAGCATAGGTGTTACCACCTTTAAAAGAAATTTTTTAACTTCAAACAGCTAGCAAGACGAAATCGCTAATAGTTTTGTAACTTTACAGGGTTCCCCACCGAGTATTGGAATTACAAGAAAGGAAACAAAGCTAGAAAAGCCGAAAGCAGTTACAGGTGTTACTCTAGGATTTCAAAGTCTGAAGCTGTTGTATCCGCCTCCTAGACTGGAGGAACCATACCCGTTGTATGATTGGGATGAGTATGTTGATGAGGGGTATGATGAATTGCCCAACTGGGAATACGATCTCAGACCTGGGTCCACCTTCCCATAGCTGCTCGTAACTGGATCCTTGTGACTACTTATAAATTCCTGCACACATGAACAAATTCGCAATGTCCTAAGTATCATTCTCTTCCTGTCAAGAAATGGTTCTTTTGAAAATTAGATAGCTTTAACTCGAGGAGCAAGCACGTGCAAGCTCCTTGAGCTCAATCCCATCAACTTACTGAACTCAAGCATGACAGTACTCAGCTTGAGAGGGTCAAAACAAGATGGCTTAATTGAGTTATCACGGTGTTTCTCCTTATTAATTCTCAGATCACTGAGAATCCTGTGAAGTTATTTCAAGCTGGATGAACCCTAAGTATTTAACTGAGACATTCTGGTGTTAAGCTCCACTGTAAATGCGGCTCCACATCATTGGAGACCCAACAAACAAAATTGGTCGAGAGCAGAATTGAGCTCAAGCCTATCAATGCACAAAGGCATAAGCATGACCCTCTAAAATAATACTTGATTGAGCCTGAACCAAGTTTGAACCTCGAGTTGGGCTATGTGCTGGCAATTCTTGCTTTAGAACATCTTGCTAACACGCCTAACACTACTGGCTCACTACAGTTCAACTTGTCCCTTGTAATGGTCGCCCAGACCCAACACAACTATAAGAAAGAGTTTGAGAACATGTAATAGAAAAATGAGCATTTCCAACTAGAAGAGCATAAGATTACATGGTGGTACATTAATCACTTGAGGAATTCATAAGGTGGTTAAAGCAAATAGATAAAACACTTAACTTCTAGTCTCATTCCCTGGTCTCCTCCTCTTACAGTAATACATAATATAAATCGAAATAAGATGCAGTTACCTGAATCAGTTGCTGAGCTGTCTGAACTTGTGAAGCAGTACCCTTGATCTCCACTGTTATTTCATCAGGTAATCCCCTGCTCTCTTGCACAGTTAGGATTGCCCCACTAGTACGGCGAATGTATGCAATGTTAGCCCCACCGATGCCAATGATGTCCTCAGCATAAGCCAGTGGAACTTGCATTGTTTGTGCAACCTAATAACAGGAATAAAGAACGAGGCAAAAAATCAATACCTTAGTTTAGGTTATCTAGGAAAAAGGGACAGCCACAAGAACAGATGCAGTTGACAACACAATCTTGTTATTTTCATCTTTCTAATCCCCGGAGCCAGTCATGAAATCACGCAATCAATTACTGGCTTACAGCTGTTCATTGTTACCATGTTAGTGGAAAACAGGACAGTATAAAGCTTATATTATTACCCTCATCTCGAGAGGATATATGTCAGAGTACTACATTTTTCTTTATAAAATATCTATGTTTGTATCTGATTTACTTTGTGCCAATCATTAAACAGTAGGATAGATTATTGAACTCAGCTCTACTGAGCAAATGAGGGTCAGGTTTAGGATACCAGATGGATCCTGGTTGAAAACTGACATCTGAAATGGTGTTTGGACAGACCAACACTAGATGCAACAAAGAAACAACCTTAATCACAAATGACATAGACCGCATACTTATACATTAAGTAAATTTAGTATGACCCATGGGGCTCCATCAGATAAATAAATGTGAAGAGCGATGATAAATTGCAAGTACTGACCTGAGTTACAATAGGAGCAGTAGCACGAGCAATTCTAGAAGACCGAATTCCAGGAAGTGCAGGATCTTGTCCATAGAGTGAAACACCAGATGATGTGATTTGTGTCTCCAGGCGACTTTCCCGATCCAGCAATATTGATTCTCTCCTTCCAGAGTGTGAGTAATCAGTGCTAATTACAGTTTGAGTGACTGGAGGTGGTAATGGCTTATCAATCCAGATATCTGCTGGTCGATCTTGTTTGGCCTGGGCCGCTGCATTGTACTGATGAGAAGCTAATATTAGTCACCCCACATAAAGAAATATTAAATAACCCACAAGATGAATAACTTACAGTTTTCTCAAAAAGGGGGAGAACACTATGGTCAACCAAAAATTTCCTCAAGTGTCCCACCACTGCTTCTATGGCTTTAAGAACCTTAGAGGCCTCTCCCTGCAATTCCACTATCCGTTCATCTGCAGAGGCATAAACTGGCAATTCACCTGGAAGAAAAAAATAAGATTAAGATCACTTTCCCAAACGTGGAAATAAAACCACTCTTCCTAAGAAGCTTCATCAAAAGAATCAGCTAAGGACTTCAATTGCTACAGATGCAAGATGCCTCCAACATACATAAGATCACAGTAAATAGTATTATAAAGAGTAAGCAAAAATCATGACTACTAAATGAGATCTGCAAATCAACAGAACCATAAATAATTATGGCTGCCATGCTAACTGCTGGACAAAATTTCCAAGATGCAGCAAAGATACGGCCAGCAGAGATGAAAAGGCAAAGAGGAAATAAAAATTCGTACTTCAAAGGGACTACTTAAGCAACTTCTAGACCAGGATATCATAGCAGAAGCTTCACTCATTACAATCAAAGCATACCTTCTGGTAATACTCGAACAGAAGCCCCAGTACCCTCTTGTATTGACTTAATGAGGGAACCTTGCTTCCCAATCAGATTGATGGCTTGTGTAGAAGCCACCAAGAATCGGATTGAACAAAAAGCATTTTCCAGTGCAGCAGCTTTAGGATCATCCTCACTCTCAGGTAATCCACTTACACGTTTGAACACTCTTATTACAGCATCCATTGCAGGGGACAATGGTGCCTCTAGCTCCTCCTTTCCCGATATTAGTACCTACGAATTAAAGGGAGCAATTGATCATACAGTGTCATTACACCACTTAAAATGTATAGAAGAGTTAATCTTTGATCAAAACATAACAGAATTTCAACAAGCACAAGTTGCTGTTGCCTGATCGATTCATTTCCAGAGTCCAGACTCAAGTATTACTTACGGTAAAATATATTCACCAGCAAATTTCCACCTTAACACCCAAAAATAAAATTTAATCGAACCGCTAGGCCTGATTATAGGATCAGTGAACCATTTTTCTTCCCAAATGCATAAAAAGATGATATTTTCAGATCTTAGAAAAACTAAAATACTCATAGAGAGCCATGCTCAGCAAAAACGTTTTCCATAGAGAGCCATGCTCAGAAAAAAATTAGGGTTTTTTTAATTTCTTAACAGTAACCATAAGTAGCAAAAGATGCATCTTCACTGACAATGCGGTCAGGAGTTCCAACAGGGGCATCAAGTATGCGAATCCGAGCTCTAGTCTCCTCGCACATCTTCTTAATCAGCTCTCCCTTACGTCCGATGATGCTTCCGACCTTGAGAACCGGCACAATTAGCCTGAACACGCAATCCCCTGGCCACCCGGGCCACTTCTTATCAGCGCTGTTGCTTCCGACCCCAGCAGCTGAAGCCGAGGCTGCATTCACTTCAACAGGCGAAGAAGCCAGCTCGAATTCCCGTGACGGTGTCTCGATCCCCTCTTCCGCTCCACTTGCTGACACGCCCGCGTCAGCTGAAGAAGGGGAAGGAGGGATAGTATATTCAGGAACGTAGCCGGAGCCGTCGACCGTGGTCTCGCCGGTGGCCATCGGGGAGCGAACACGATAGAGAGAGAGAGACGTAGACAGCGGTTGAGGGCTTAGGGCTCTGAAGCTTCTAACGAATTGGGGAATCCTTTCTGGGCTTGGCTCTTTCTCTCGGGGGCATCGAAGTTGAAGCGCGTGTATTTCACGCTCCCATGGGGAGAGGGCGGGGGATAAAACTCGGACAGTGGAGCTCATACGGAAAATAAAAAATTTTAAAAATTCATCAATTGTAGACATAATTACGATCATGTAATTGCTCTTGTAAAAACAAAAAAATTAAAAGAAAATTGTGACATTAGATTTTTTTAAAAATTGATCACTTTAATCCATGCGATATGATTCCATGAATTTTCATTGACTTCATCGTGGATCAATATGCTGGCACGTTCCCTGTGCCGTAGTTGTCATACAATGCTAGAGTGACACAAACAATACAAAAGGTTGTTATAATATAAATAATTTTGTACAAAATAAAAAAACAATTATCCTTGTGACCAAAGTTGTTAGAACGAGCTATCTGAATCAGTTGTGGGCCGGTTTAAAACGGATATAGAACTATTTGGTCCCATTTGTTTAACAAATCTGTCATGTTACGAATCATAATTCACTCATATATAAACCGGTCTACAACTATTTATAAGCGAACCGGTTTATGATTCAGGCCAATTTGACCCATAAACCATTCTTATTTATTTTTTTGAAATTATTTTAAATGAATATTTTATTCTTTAAAAAATTAAATTGATCCGACAAATTCGACCATTGATTTGCAGGATTTTGACATTCTACATCAGTTTTACAATGGTTCTAGGCTGGTTTAACTTAGGAACGGTCTCGGCTGATTACGGTTCAATATACCTATATTTCTAACTTGCCCCTCAATCTAATCAGAGCTGTTATGAATCAGATTATGGGCGGTCCGGGCAGGTTCCGAACCAGCCCGGCTTATTTAACATCTCTACTCGTGGTTGAGTGGCTCCGACCCCCACCCATGACCCAAAACCCTAAATAACAATCTCAATTCTCGAGGATGGCCTTGTAGTCAAGGTCAGACTGGTTTTATCTGACTCATGAACGGGTCAAACCACGTGGATCCACGGGCTAACCCGGCCCAATCCGGTCTGGTCCAGCCCATCTCATTATTTATTTTATTTTAATTTTTTAAAACTTTATTTTTATGCTATGTACGGAGCATCAGCAGCGACACCCTCCTTTTCGATTGCCATGTGACACTTGTCCATCAATCATTCTCAGCGCATACGATAAGGTCCAACCCTTTCTTCCTGTTTGCGGGATCCATCGTCAAATTAACCGGGTCATAATTTTAAAAACTGAATCGAGCCGTTTAGAAGTGACCACTCATCTAGTCTGATTTTTAAATTTAATTTATTTGCAATTAAAATACGGTCAAGTCCAATTGAACCAGCCGGTTCCTAGTCCGACCGATAAATCCAATTGAATCAGTGAAAAAATCGATCAACTTAAAATAAAAATAAAAAACATATTATAATATACTTATTTTATTTTTACTAGATTTATATTTACATTTTATGTTGAACTTTGGATTAATAGAATGGTCATATCATAAATTTTTGTTATAAATTATCGTTAACTTATAGTATTATGTCAATTTATTTGTAATATTATATATTAAATATGCGATTCTACTCATTAAATCCTCGATTCGACCCATGAATCTATACCTTGACCGGTTCTCAGTCCGGTTTGATTTTAAAAACCATGATATTTAGTGCAAAACTGAGGTCACGTGTCATGATTAGTAACAACAATAATCAATCTTACTTATGAATTCAAGAAAATAACAACGTTTTTTTTGTACTTTTGAATCTCTTCACATAAAAAGTTCATAGTTTTTCACGTGCATACATGTGAACGGAACAATTTCTTTTACCCGATTCACTAAACCTCATTGACCGTTACCACCCAAATGAGGAAAAACCCCCAAAAAAAAAGGGAAAAAGGGAATGGGGGAACAAAGGAGGACTCCTCCATTTTTACTTTTATCGGTACAAAAGAGGACTTCCCATTGAGGAAGAAAGGAACACCAGACTTCTACCAAAGATTGTGATGGCCAACGAGGGGGGTAAAACGGCAAAAGGGAAAGGAAAATCTACACTGATCCAGCTGCTCGTCGGATCCTACGAGGCTGTCGATATCATACCGTGGCTCGACACAATTGAAGTAGCACATTAGACATAATCTCTGGACGGACAGAAGACATATACTTCAGCCCCACGAGACAATTGACACATAAACGCATCTCGTGGTCAGGACTTCGAGGTAGGTAGATGGATGACTTCCTGGATACGGGGCTCCGATGTCACGCTACATGCTCATGGGGCTCTCCGGGTCATTGAGAGCTGCAATTGCTGTCTCGATCTTCGCCTTTAGCTGCTCTTTCTCCTCCTCATCTGCCTGCAAAAAAACCAAAAACCAAAAACAAAAAAACAGTGACAATGACACTGGTACCTTTTTTTACCTTATGACCTGCAATCACAACGTACGATTACTGTATCAAATGGATCTCGCAGACGCTCCCGATCCATGCCCTCCTCTTTAATAAAATTTTCCGAAAGATAATGTAGTCTAATGGTCAGTGGCTACCATTGCATTTTTAAAGTGTCTTTTGAATTGAACAAATCTTTTTCTTGTCAGCATTTGAAATTTACCCTCAGATGTGGGCCATAACAGCAGCATTATTAGGATTAAAAAATGAATCGTGAACCACGTTCGTAATACTTTGATTGATGTGTACATGCGTTTAGAAAAGTCTACAGAGCAACCGCCGACTAATTTCCTTCCATTGCGTTTGCCTGGAAATTGATCAAACATGAACTGACACGTTTTAATCACCTTTTTTATGTCTTGCTCTGTTTTATAATATATATATATATATATATATATTAATAAGAGCATCATCACTTGTATGTCCCCCGACTATAAGATTTCAACCTTAGATTTTAGAAAACACAAATGAGACACATATCAGAAAATGAGTGTCGCTAAAAAAAAAAAAACCCCCGAAATATGAAATTAATCTTTTAATATGACATATCATTATGGGTGGACCAAGATAGTTCAAATTATTGAAATCGACAGGACATGCGTAGTATGAATATGACTAAGGAAAAAAAATTAGAAAAAAAACTGCGTGTGGAAGGAATCCTATTAATTTATTCAAACACGTTTGTCTATTTTATTTATTTATTTATTTATTTCTAGTTTCTTGAGCTTTGATTATATATTTAATATCATATGAAGCATTTCTTGAACATGAGATGGAAGTCGAGAGATTTGGTGTGCTGCAATTGACGGCGCGTGGTAACAACGTCACATTTGGATTTGACATGTCATTATCCTAATTCAATGTTCATTTTATTTGTCCAGTTAGAATCTCCTACTCCTGATTTAGTTTTTTTTTTCCTCCCCTCCACGCCTTGGTTGAGGCATGATTGAACGTACAACTAAATGTTATGAGGGAAAATGGCAACTTGTATTTTGAAATCGGACGCACTTTGCTTGTCATTTTGTGGTTTTAATTAAATAAATAATCACTTAATTAATAAAATTACCCAATATGGATGTATTAAGATACATGATTCCATGATGTTTATATGTTGGTGTAGGTATGAATACGAAAGGGGCAATCGGTGGAGGAGACCTGAAGAGGACAGGGTCTAATTATTGCTATCCATCCATAGCTTTATTAAAGAAGTCCCATCTGTTCCCAACCTCTTAAGGACCCACCTCTTTATACCCCCATACTAATCGAGCAACATTATTTGTAGCATGGACATTTGATTATTT
The DNA here is from genome assembly GCA_900174645.1 of Sonneratia alba. Lineage (NCBI taxonomy): Eukaryota > Viridiplantae > Streptophyta > Magnoliopsida > Myrtales > Lythraceae > Sonneratia > Sonneratia alba. The sequence continues at coordinate 2,802,293 of FWPY01000029.1, forward strand.
GATAATTTCCTGATTAAATTCGCTTTGACGGCACTAAAAAGAGATTTTTGGGGGAAACTAAACCGAGTAATCGGGTACTTTAATCACATGGGTAAATTGGTTCTCACTACAGTTGATCATATGTTTCTAGGCAAAACTACTTATATGCCCAACATTATCTCCACGTGGACAGTATTAATTTCCAAAACTGAGCGAAGTAGGTTTTGCCCTAAATGTGCACGCAGTCTTTTAGCTTGCACCTATTACGGAAAAGTGGTAGAAACCGGGGGGGAAGCGAGAGGAAGCATGAGAGAGATCAAGCGAGAGAACACGAAAAATTTGTCTGGACAGGTCGATCCAAACTGACCTCGATGAAGACGGTCTTCGAGAGCCTGCCGGAGAAAGCGGTGATATTGGCGGTGATGATCTTGAGCTTCAAGGACTCAAAGACCTCACAGAGCTTAACCATTGTGCCTGTCCTTTTGCTGCACGTTAAGCTCACCACTACCGTCCTCTCCCCCATGTACGTCACCCTCAGCTGCACTCAACAAATCCATATATCAGCCACCAAAAGAAATAAAAGATCGCTTCGATCAATCACTGCCATTAAGAAAATTAAGTAGACGCAATTATATTTAATCGATCAATTGTCCATCTGACCGGCCAGTAAGCAAATGGATCAAGACATTAGATTAAAAGACAGAGAGATGAGGGTCCACAGAACCCTCGATAAACGCTAACCTCATTCTGTAGACTTCGTACTTACTGGGGAAGGTATCCTATCCTTCCGTTATAAAAAATTATTGTTACCAGCGTAATTATGATTAAATAATCGATCTGTTAAGGTGTCACAGTGTACAACGGGACACGAGATATCTTCCTGTACCATGTTAGGTTGCATTCGTGGTCAGGACAGGCCGACAGCCTTTCATCACAGCCAGGAGTTGTTGAATCGTTCTGTGCTGATTTTTTGGCTTGTTTTAGATGAGAAGGAGGGGGGGGGGGTGCAGGGGACTCACTTCAAGGTCTTCGATTGGGGAAGTTCGGGATCCACCGCCGCAGTCATAGCCCAGATCAGTCCTCTTCTTCTTGGATCTCAGGTAGAGTTGGAGATCCGGGTCAAAGTCAACCCCGTACAGTTCCCCTCCTACAGGGTGGTAGTTGCTGTTCCCGCTGCTGCTCATCCTCCCACCCTCCAGCTCCATGATATCTGCCTGTATCCTCCTCTCTTGCTCGTGTAGCTCTTGTATGTAGTCGATCGCATCCTTGATGATGGAGGCCTTGTCCATCTAAAGAACAACAAAAAAAATGATTGAACCATCATCGGCAAAAGTCCACCGCTGGCTCACTGGGAGGAGAGAGCTATTTACACGGGTCGTATGTGAATGTGATCGAGTGACCAGTGTCTACTCGTCGAGTTTTCAAAGTAGTGTGTAGAGCTAGCTAGCTGGTGGGTTACCTTGCTGATGTTGGGGACCACGGCCCTGAGCGCAAATAGCCTCTCGTTGAGCTTCTTCCTCCTGTTCCTCTCGGAGACGATGTTCTTTGATGCCATCAACGATGCCCCCCCATCAGGGGAGCTCGAATCGTAGTACCCTGAGATTGCCTCGTCGACCCAACTGAAAATCAACGTCTCCCACCAAAAGAATCAGTACATTTAATAAGAAGATCATGTTAATAAATTAGATGCTCAACTATACTCGGAGAACAGAGAGAGAGAGAGAGGTTCCATTGATATACCTATCAAATTCTTCAGCTTGATGGAACATGTTAGTCTCCCAGTAGTTGTGGAACTCCTCTCCGTTGTCCATCGTGTTTTGCCAGTCAAAGAGAGCGGAAGTGAACCAGTGTTTTTTCAGAGAGGGAGGGAAGGGGGTGGGGGGCAGAGAGAGAGAGAGAGAGAGAGAGAGGGAGAGGGAGAGAGGATCCTGCGACCTTGTCTTCTCCTCTTTTTCTCTGAAAGGTTTTGTTGATGGCAAGAGTTTTGAGCTTCAAGACTCCTAATATGCCGGGTGGGAGTGGAGTGGAGCTTATATAGGAAGAGGACTTGGAGTAACTCAGGAAGGTCTCCAGGAAAGAGCGGTGGCCTTCGTAGTGAAGAGAAGACATAGTGTTGCTCAATGTGGATGGCTACGGATATTCAACTCCTATTCTCTTTCACTGTGGCTGTAAAAAAAATTATTTTTGAATAATTTTATATGGAGAATTTAAATGAGTAATAATTAATTAACTTCTAAATATCATATTAGTACAAACTCAAAAAAGAAGACATTACTTGTGATTTCACAGGGGAATTCAATCGTGAAAATTAAACTAGAAATATTTTATTAGGTGATCAACAATGAAATTACTGTATTAAAAAAAATTTATTCCTCTGTGTGTGAAGCCGTTTGGGTGCAGGTTTTGATACTTCCTGGAAGGGAGAGACTATCCTATCCTCGTATAACCGTCCAATCATTAATGGTCTACCAGTGCCACGTAAGGACAGCTTATGCTGTTCCTAACGAAAGTCTCAGGTAGCTGCGAATTTCAATTTCTTCTGTTTGATGCTTTCTTAAGGAATAAAAACACATTTCGCACATGGAGTATTTTACCTTGCTTAGAAAAGGATACGGACGATCTGGGTTTAGCGAGAGCGGAATCATTTTCTGGTCAACCGACAAATCACATTACACCACCTGGAACATGGTAACTAGGGCTCTCCAAGAAAACCTAGAACGAATTGAAATGTGAATTAAATAATATTGAATCGATTATCATATATTACGATTTTTTAATATGAAACAGTGTATTTAATTATTAAGTTAGAACAATTTGATTAATTGATTTGAATGATGAAACTGGCCTTTTTTTTAAAAAATTAATATTGTAAAAACATTAAAATAAAATATGAATATTTTTAAAAATTAAAAAAATATATATATTTTTACCATTATATAAAGCATATTTACTACCACTTTACTATAATATACTTTTAATGTTATATGTTTAATTTATATTTAATTAAAATTTTATGATTTTAATATTTTTTTAATTTTTAATTTTATTATATTGTATTTTAATGTATTTTTATTTAATTTATTTTAAAATAATTCAAGTAAGTAACTGTGTAATAATCACGAGCAGCCCAATGATAACTCATGTTCTGCTATCGCGAGCAGTAGTTCGGAAGAGACGTGATTTGCCTGCCATTGCGAGCCAGCTTTTGTCAACCCGGATTGGGCGAGTTAGGTCTCAATCGTCATGGATGGACCATCCCCGTCTTCATTAATGATTGTTGTCATACATGAACCACAACCATGTACAGACCCAATCAGAATTCGCAGCCTCGGTTGATTTTGACGTATTTTTACCGGGCCTATCCAGGGGGATCGATATCTTCTTACCTCGTTTTCATTTAACCAAGTTGGATTCGACCTCAGTGATGGATCTCGTCGATTCTCGAGCTCGCTGCGGGGGCAAAGATGCTGCTGAAACTTTGAGTTTGAGGTTGTCAGTATTGGAGGCGTCCAATTGGCCGGTGCTGCGATCAAGCACGCCTTGATCGCAAGTGATATTCAACAAACTTCAATTTTTTCTCCGCATTAAAGAGAGAGAGAGAGAAAGAGGGAGAATAAGAGGAAAAAATGATTAAAATAATACACAAAACTTTTAACCCCGAAAAGTTAAATTAAAATACCTCAATCTTAAGTTAGAAATATTAGTTGTGGAATTTATTTTTATGTAAACTATAAGTTAATAATTATAAATTTCTATCGGTATAAGTATTTTTCTCCGTATTAGTACAAAACCATATTTAGGTTTGGGAAGGTTAATCGCATCACGAGTCAATTGACCCAAATCATCAAATTCTGCTTGGCTCCTCCCGTGAAAACTTGATCGTACAATCATCGTACGACGATCACATTACACAACTTTTATCTCAGAAAGGGAACTGAAAATTGAGTTATCAGAAAATCATATTACGAGTAACCTTACCTTAGAAATAATTTAAATAAAAATACATAAATTTATAAAAATTTATATATTATATATGAATCCATTACTAAAATTTTTTACATACACCCTGTGCGAGCAGCACCCCACCGAATACCGCAGCTCGATCTTACCGGTCTTAAAGATAGTTATACAGTACAACTGTACCTTACAAACTCTCCTCGTCCACTCATCGTGAAATTATTCGGAGACACGTGTGCCCTCCATTGTCAGATGTTGAGGGTGGTGGGGGCTGGCCGGAGAGGACTCTTTTGGAATTTCTCCTTTTACTGTGGAGCTCGAGGAGATAATTGATTCGTTGTTATAATAATTAAAATTTTCTTTTCTTTTTTTGACGGAGATTGGAACATCGGAGTACCCATTAAAAAAACCTTGAAAATAAAAAGGATTTTCGCCTGAAGGATTTGCCTGCGTGACGCTACACACCGCTAGTGCACGTAAGTTAAGTGCCACGTGGAAATTCCACATAAGCATATAATGGAAAAATGGAACATCAAGTGGAATCGCACAGTATTAAGTTGTTCAATAATTACTATGAATTTATAATTAATTTTTAAAAAAGAAAGAAAAAAAAGAGGCGTAAAGTTATCCGTGTCAGCCCATATTTACAGGAGAAAAGTCCTTAATTCTCGCTTTAGGAAAAGACGCATTCATCAGCAGGAGCATCGAGTCCCCGTTGGCCCCCCCCGGCACCACCCTCCAACTCAGGGCGAGTGTGGAAAGACAATATAATTTATTGATGTAATCAGAAACTTTAAAAAAGAAAATAATAAAATATAATAAAAGGTGGGGGGTGGGGGTGCAAAACTCGATTATTTCTTGTTTCCGTCAGTAGCTTATTAGGAGCTTAACGTCACCAAGAAAAAAGAAAAAAGAAAGAAAGAAAGATCCATTGGCTGACAAATCTCTGATTATATAATATATTATATAAATAATTCATCTATTATTACGATATTAGAAAATATTAATAGCTAAAAAAAGTGTTACAGATGTTCTTGCATGTGCTTTTCCAGATTTGTGATGGCACCACCGTAATAATTGAAATCAGGTCCATAACATGTGCAAACTGCCTTGCGTTTATCTAGAAGGCTCTGTCAGTGGCTTTATTAGGCAATTGATAAGAAAATCTCGAGAGTACAGGGGATTTAAATTCTATAATTTATGGACGTAAATCTTGCTATGGTAATTTCTATGAAAAATTTGAATAGGGGGTGTTGAATATTTTAGTGCATGTTCGAGCAGACAACTAGAATAATAAGAGATTGTCCACCTTAGTCAAACTTACATCTCTTAATAAATTCCAAATTGGATGGAGCCATAAGAAAAATAAATAAATAAATAAATATGTGGTGAATCGAAGGTCAAAATGATAGAGTAATTAAATAATTTAAAATGATTAATTCAACTATTTTTATAAAATTTAATGTGTAAAATTGAGAAAAAACCCCTAATTGATAAATTAGTCAATCTAATATAAAATGAGAATTAATATCTCAAACATTGGAAGTTGAAAACTGCTCTAAAATCAGTTTTTTTCTAATAACAATAAAATAAATTGTCCAATAATATCTTCTCACCACAATTTTTCCCCAATTAATTAGGGGATTTGTACGACCCCGCAAGTTTCCCAACGCCTAGCATCCTTTGTACGACAACTCTGCACGAATAAGACATTGTGAATTTGCACGCAAACAGTCTCTAGATGAACTAATAACGTGCAATGAGTTAATTTAAAGGTTTAAAATTTGTAAGAGTTGATATTTATGAATTAATGGTAAACTCTTTAATTGTATAATATATAATTCAGTAAAATATTAAGTTATTATAATATTGAATATTATTGATATTATATAAAAAAAATGTTATAAAATTGTTGGACACATATTATTATAATATATATATATATATGAGATCATGCGGCCTTTAATTGGATGATAACTAGATTATGTGTATCTATTTAGTCTCATTTTAGACCAAGATGTTGTTAGGACATAAATAACGTTTGACTCCCAACAGGAAGAAGTAGATCTTTCCCGTTTCTGCCCCGATTGATTATCAATCAACTGAGAATATGACACTGAAGCTTCTGCAAGACTATGTTGCAATATGCAAATGAATGCATTCACAGTGTTACAAAAAACTTAGACATCATCTGGATTTCCGAGACTCACTTCTCATTCAAATGATTAGTTCCCTTGGTTTCAACTCAAACGTCTAAGTTTAATTTTGTGATGAAAACATGCGAAAACGTGCTTTTTGTTTTTCTTTTAATTTTCCATTTCTTAAAAGCTTTTCTCTTTTTCTTTTTTTGCTGGGTTTCGTCAAAATTGATTTCTTGTTTTAGGGTACACATTTTTCCCCGGAAAGTGATTTGATGCTTCGTGTTCACTCGGATTTTATTGCAAGTTTACTTTTGACTAATTTATGCTGGGGCCCTTTCTTTCTTTTTTTTAAGCTCAACATCTAGCGGTCAGTAATGGGCATTGGCAGAACGTGGGGATATATGATTATAATTCAACATCAGAAATAAGGAGAGGTTGAAATAACACGTGTTAATTTAAAATTCTGAACATGGGGTCAACTCTTTACGGGTCCAACTAAAATTCGGCAGAGTATCAGAAAAAATTTTTATGTGATTTTACATCTCACTGATTCAATGGATCAAACTGCCATGTGGATAACTGTCCCAGTCCCACTCGAGCACTAGAAAGGGAAATGACAAGCTCAAGATCACTTGCTTAAATCGTACCACATTATTGATTGATGATGGATGGATGTTGAGAATCATAATAACATATTGAAATGTTGAAAAAAAGTTGTACAAATATAGGAGATTATAAATTTTCTAGTGTTTATCAATTTAAACTTTTGAATCGGAATCTTTTTGATATAGTAAGTCCAATGGGGATTCAACACCCACCTTCCATGATGATTGCCGGTTGGTCACCTGCCTAGTAGTGATTGACTGTGGTTATTTTATGTTAGAAGCATCTAGCTTGACCTGGTACTTTCCGGCCAAGAATTGCAGTCTTGTCAAATGCCTACTCCATATTGGTGTTCCTCTTGTGCTTGTTAAATGTCCTGAAGTTACCCGCATTTAATTTTGACTTTCCGAAGCATTTTTCTGACATGAGATATATGAACTTTTCGTGGTCTGTATTTCTTTGTTTCAGTGTCATGATGCAGAGGAAAACCTCTCCAATCACAGTGTGATAATCATGGGTTGAAGCCAAGTCCCCGTTCCTTCTGTTACTTCATTCAACAAAAATGTCACCTTGAAGTTTGACCCCAATAAATATATATATATATATTCCCTTTGCCTCCTGAAAATATAACTAATTAATTAGAGGTCTGGAGGAATAAAAATATTAGAACATATTTCTAACCAGAGAATCTAAAATGAAATTTTTTTTGGATTATATAGGAAATTTATGAGTTTAAAATAAGATAATAAAAGTAGAGAGAGAATAAAGGAGTAATAGGAGTATTAATAGAACTCATGGTCTCCTAATTATTTGGTTGAAGTGGTGCCACTACATCAAATTATTTTTTTTGAAAATGAATATTTTTAATTAAAAAATATTTTCTCCCGAAAAATATCATCAATTAATACGAACCCTATTTTTTTTTTATTTTCACTATAAAAATCACTTGTGTGAGTTCAGAAATTGATTAAAAAAAAGAGAGAGCTAATAGTAGAATTAACAATGAGTATAAGAGATCCCTTCAACAAAAATTAAACTCATTACTTCTTAACATGGATCCGATGCTATCTCACTATGTTAAATCCCCTTCTCTCCCACCATGGACATTTGATTTGTCTGTTTTTGATGGTGTTGCTGGCTCCGTGGTCCGCAGTGACTTTGGATCCACCCAATATTGACGTGTGCACACGTACGCAGGGGGCCGTCGTGTCGCTCTCCATTTACGGGGCTCCACGCGAATAACGCCACAGGATGTCGCGTTTCTCGAGTTTCAATTCACGCATTCATAAGTAACAGGACTTTGACTGGGTAATGGAGAGATCCTGTGCACCAGGCCAATCCCGGATTACCTCTAAAATATCTCGTTCAACGCTCGATTTAAGCTCGCGCGTATCCAGTTTCACCATACGAATCCAACTAGCGAGGGGGGCTCCAAGCGCAATCCCGAGCTCCTCACAGAGTTTCATGATGTTCATCGCCCAGGTGCTAGAAACCCGAACCTACCCACTGTGACAGTTAATGGACGGGATACATCAAGGTCCACATGTGTATGTGTGTTCTTCGAGGAGGGACACGCTGCAACAGGCAGAAGCAGACGAGAAAGTGGTCGGCGAGGGCTACCGGCGGCCCCTTGTGGGTCCCACCACGATGGTTGGTTTCTTCGGTCAGCCGTTGAACATGGTAAACGGCTCCCATTGGCTTTTAGGTCGTGCGATTTGAATCTTGGAACCTTTGACTGGCTGACTCCCCCGTTTGCTGCCGAGTCATTTCCCGCGTTATCCTGCATACGGAGCTTTAATAATTTTATGCAGAGAGAATCTTGCATCATCATCAAAATATCTCAGCATCACTAACTGCGTCTTCTTTTCCGTATCACAGGAAGAAAGCCTCACGATCTGGCAGAAAAAAAAAAAGGGGGAACGAACGTAAATAAATGGGATATGAGGAGCCCTCGCAGATGTCTGAAGTGGTCAAGACTCTCTGTCCGAAGGCCATCACATGGACAGAACTTTTAGCATAGTCGCCAGCATCCTCGACTCGGGTCCGATGGATGATTCCAAGTTCGATTTTCATCATTGGAACTCAATATGTTCATTGCAAACTTCATGAGAAGATGTGGTACCGATTGTTATTGCTCGTGAAAACTGACGCAGCTCAATCGATGGAACTGGTAGCCAATAGACTTGAATTGCAGTGCTGAAGGTTTTTGCAAGTGTTCGTCGAAACAGCATAAAATTCCGGTTGAAATTTCACATCCTCTCAGAGCCAGACAAAATCTTAACTTCAGATATCACAATAGAGTGTATCGTCCTGCGTCCCACACACGCACTCACTCTGTATATACTTCTCTCTATGTTAGGGCTTGCTTCAAGCCGCGTCCATGTTAGGGCACTGCCTTCATGTCCTGTCTGATTCAATTGCTTGCTCTGTTTTGAGATGGTGTCTGAATTAGATCAAACTCTCAACATCATGAGTTTGGCACAACCTACTCTCTTCTCTCCCGATCCGAACCCTTCAAATTGCGTATTCGCATTATGCGTGAGAACAATGTGAATCTCATTATAAGAAAAATACAATGAATTCTCAAAACATGAGAAGTATCATATTACCATCTATAAATTAAAAAAAATAATCATATAATATTCGATCTTATTTAAAAGAAAAAAATATTAAATCATCTTAACATTATATATAAATTCAACTTTGATAGCTCGAGTGGAAGTAACCGGGAACCCACTCCAGGACCTTTTGTGGCCATGGCAGGCAACCGCCTTTTGCGGGAATAATCAATAGGCTTACCATCTCACGCTCTAAATTATCAGAGACAAAAAAAATATCTCAGGCTCTAAAAGAATCGAAAAGAGCTGTCATCATCACTTAGGTTTCAATAACTCATACCTCTTCATTAAATAGGATTTTAATATTTGAATATAAATTAGTTATAACTCCATTAATTTCTATATATAAGATAGTTCATACAAAAAATAAAACTTTTTATAAGGAATATGAGATATATGACACATGACTTGAATCTAACTTAACATGGATTATGGATTGATTAGATGATTTCTATTTTTTTAAAAGGCATTCTCGGATTTTACAAACTTTACGAACGTAATTTGGATCATCGGATCGAGGTTGCTCTCCCTTGAAGTAAAATGCCTTACCACTGGGCCGATGGTTGAAAAATCAGGGAGGGTTAAGGCTAAACGGACTCCTCCATTTGATTTATTTCTTTTGGACCGATTTCCCCTGTTCGATTCATTGCGAACGGTATGAGAGTGAAAATCCACGTACGTGGTAGCAAATTGGAGTCGTGATTGGTGAAGTGTTGGCCCATGGAATGATGACTTGTTTTCTGGACCGAGTTCTACCATGACCAATGTATTCGTGACCAACGCAACTGTGACCAACATGATCTTGATCGTGGGATGGTTGATTAGGGCATGGAGCATTGTCATAAACTAAGATCCTTCAGAGGTGGCAAAGATTGAAACTGAGGGATTCATCGACTGATTGGGCTCTGCCACCCAATGAACTAGCATTTTGGGTCGGATTTCTCGCCCCGTAAACCGCTCTCAACAAGAACTACTGTTTTACCATGCGTGCATGCATGATCGACAGCTTCCATCAACTCCCGTTTCCGCCATGACCAACGATTTTTCAGAGCCTGTGTGTACTCACACGACCTCTAACGCTTAGGCTTCACGACTAACTTTGAGCTGGTCGTGTGAACTCCCTTATGTCATTGTTCCAATCAGTCGTTGCCGGAATCGATGGTCCCTACAGCTGATGCAAAAGGAAAGGTTAACCATAGTTGGCGGAAAATTAAATAAAGGTAGTACATGTCTGCATCACAGCGTTTGTAGCCACATGCTGAAAATCGTACCCGGGTCACGACTATATACAACCGAGCTCTTCTGTCTACATTGAGAATGTGAAATGCATGTGTATGGTTCCTGTCGCGCATCGTTTTATTGAATGCATTCTATCGTCTTTCTTTCTCGGAAAGGGACTGGTGAGGCGACGTCTATAATAAAACACAGACAGTCGAGCCCTACATAGGACTTATTTGGCAACAAGTTCCTACTATGGTAACGAGATCCAATGCCGAACTGAACTCACAGAGGAAGGAGATAATTCGTAACTCGGTGGAACTGGAGGTAGCATCACATAGTTGGAAGACATTTCATGGTCTCCGTGGATTCGAGATGCGAATGACCCTTTATCTGACGGTGTGCGATGGGTAATGACTAGCTCTGGAACCGCGTGATATACATTGGGAATATGAATGCAAGAATGCAGGCGATGGGGACGGGAGGTCCGGACTGTGAATTGCTTCTGAGACCACTCATTTTCTTCAGCCGAACTGAGCAAGCCACAGGCCACACAATCTCTCAGGCACAAATGAGACTTCAGCATGCGATAAGTTCACACCGTTAACTCCTCCCATTACGGGTAATCATATGTGATCTGGATTGATGATTATTAGAGATAATAATAGTGGTATATAATTCTCGGATAGCCACGAAATCAAGATTAACAAATGGTAATGATTGTCGACGACACAAAGTGGAAGTACAGGGTACCGAGAGATCAACAAGCGTGGGCTATGGGCCTTTGCACGTGCTGCCTCCGACATAAGATTCCACGTACGTAGCAAGATGAATTCTGGGAAATTACAAGATTACTCTCAGCCCAATTATCACAAATCTAGGCCCATAACTCCAAAAGATAAGATGGGCCTCGAATCCATGCGTTGTATTCTCGCTTTCATTAGTCATTGGTACCAAATTGAGCCCTGGTATCGAAGCCCGGATTGATACTGTCGCATTGATTCCCTCTCTGCAACCGATCCACTGCTAAATTTCCCTGACATAACTACTTCCTTGCTGTTCTTAGGTTTACAATAATGAAATAAATATAACCGATTATGACATCTTTAAATAGTAAAATTATTATTAATGAGGGTTTATGTTTTTTCCCCCCACCGTGATGATTCTATAACGTAAAAAGGGTCAGTTGTTTGTTTTCCCGTTCAAATGACGCTTCCTTTAGCTTCGGATTTAAAACACCTGCAACTGATTTCCGGTTCCCTGACGGGATGATCGAGACTGAGTTTCCCACTACATGGAAGCAATCATTCCTCTACTTGAGCTTCATCCTGACGTCTCTGTACCTCCTCCACTCATCGGTGCTGCAGAGACTCTTGCTGGGCCACGAGAAAGTCCACGTCAAGAGGCTCCCGGATCTTCCTCTCCGGTTCCGATCAGATGGCACTTTCAAGATCCTTCAGGTGTCTCCTCTCCGAGATAATATTGCTGTTGGTTTCCTTTTAGCTTGAGCTGAATTTTACTGGGTCTGTTTCTTTAATACGGTTCCGCTCGTTCACTGAGTTTTTGAGGGTTTCCCTGTTTGTTTCCGGTCAGGTGGCAGATATGCATTACGGAAATGGGGCTGTCACGCGCTGCAGGGATGTCTTGCCATCTGAGTTCGAGTTTTGCTCGGATCTTAACACGACCCGTTTTGTTAAGCGGTTGATTGAAGCTGAAAGGCCCGATTTTGTTGCCTTCACAGGTATTCATTATCTCTGGTACTCGAGTTCCTCCCCTTCTGTTTGATACCCTTTTAATGACGAAAGCTGAGTGTTTGAAGTATCAGATAATGCGATCCTATTCTGACATAAAGTGATTGAATTGTGGAATTAAAGCTATAACTTTGAGGAATCCACTTTCATTGATACCGTTAATAGAAACTGATATAATTACAGGTTGGTGACAGATTAACTTGTCGAGTAAGTATCTGGTCGATAGTGACATTCTTAACCATAATAGTCATTTTCTGTGATACTCAAATCCCCTATTCTCATTTGCTTGCATCAATATTCAATTCTGTTGAGATGGCTATGTACTGTGCGCATTAACGCATTAATTTCAAGCTTGTTAAAGCTTACAAGTTTATGTGACTCTCTTGGGAGAGTTCTCATTGAGGTTAAAACGGTGATATTTAGATATTAACGTGCGATGCTTAGATGGGGGTATATGGAGGTATCAGATTGCATTTTCTCAGTTCATTGAAAAAGTAGATTTTTATTGGGTGCTCCATTAGGTTCAAAACTTTCCCACTAAAATATTTGTGGTTCAGTTTAATTTGCTTTATAGGATGAGTAACAGTTTCAAGTCAAATTCACAATAACAAGTACGGCAAATATCTCTGTCCTGTAGGCGATAATATATTTGGGGATAGCTCCTCTGATGCTGCTGAATCCCTGTTTGAGGCCTTTGCTCCGTCCATGGAATCAAAACTGCCATGGGCAGCAATTTTGGGGAACCATGACCAAGAATCTACCATGACCCGTGAAGAACTCATGTTCTTTATCTCTCTTATGGACTATTCAATCTCACAAGTCAATCCACCAGCTGAGAAAGGAATTCATGGATTTGGAAACTATCACCTCAGGGTCCACGGGGTTCTTGGATCTCCTCTTGCAAACAGCAGTATTCTCAATCTCTTTTTCCTTGACAGTGGAGACAGGGAAGTAGTTAATGGACAGAGAACTTACGGATGGATTAAGGAATCTCAGCTTCATTGGCTTCAAAGTTTGTCTCAGAAGCTCCAGGTACTTCGGAATAGATATTATAGAATTTTGGCTTAACATCTTCCAATCTCATGATAACAAAAGCGAACTCTTTGTTGGCTTATCTTTCAAGAAATAAATGAAAGCTATTAACCAAAGTTCCATTGTTTCATTGCAAACGATGAATTTTTTATGGGTGGTGACACCTTGATTTGTGCCATACATGTTAAGCTTTTGGTACAATATTACAGTGCACCTGGTTCTTCCAGCTTAATAAAGTGCTAAGATACCTCTTGTTAGGTAAGACACTCCATGAGTGATGAAAGTTGAAACAGATGCGTGACCTCAAAATCATGCTTTGAACAAGGTTTTGATGAATGGACACTCTATTAGTCCCTGCCTGGTATGGAAGAAATTGGAAACTAATAGAACGCAATCTAGACCAATTTATGTAGATTTCACTCTATAATTTCCTTTTTGCCAATTGCATCAGATGTGGCCTTAACTTCCTCTATTTAGATTCTACTAACGTGTTGCAGATGACCTAATAACAGGACCAAGGAGGGGTTCTTGATCAAATGTCAACAAGTAACTTGACTCCTGCCCTCGCATTCTTCCACATCCCAATTCCTGAAATTCGTGGATTATACTACAGAAACATTATTGGCCAATTCCAAGAGGCAATTGCCTGTTCCTCAGTCAATTCTGAAGTTCTAGGAACCTTTGTCTCAATGGGCGACATTAAGGCTGCCTTTATAGGCCATGATCATGTGAATGATTTCTGTGGGAACTTGAATGGTATTTGGTTCTGTTATGGTGGTGGAAGCGGATATCACGGATATGGAAAATTGGGGTGGCCTAGAAGGGCAAGAGTGATTCAAGCAGAGCTAGAGCAGAAAGAGAGACACTGGGTCAGAGTGAGGAGGATAAGAACATGGAAACGTCTAGATGATGAGAAGCTGAGTGTGATTGACAAACAAGTGCTCTGGGAGTTGCAATGACCTTCGTCTGGTCAATCTTAGTTGGAGGTTTCTGTTATTCTGTATGCCTTGTTGATAATTACACGATTATGATTTTGACTCCGAGTTGCCGTAGGATTAGAGACTTTTTTACTCCATCCCCTTGGCTTCTCAATGCTGAGTTCATAAATGGAGAATGTCTGTTGTAATATGCACTGTAGTGCTCACATGCAGTTCATTTCCAATTGTCAAAGGCTTCATCAAATATGTGCAAGTTTTGACTATGTTTGTCTTCTTACAGAAAAGCAAGTCGATAGAAGTTGCTTGAGGAATTGTGTTAAGCGAGCTGAAGTAGCTGAAAAGGATGACTGTAGATGAAAATAACAAGTTCATATCCATCGTCTGATACTTGCCAATGGTTTCTTTTTAATATTTATAACATAAACTTGTATTCATTAATCTCCCATGCCAATGACCAAAAGCATCATCTTTCTGCTGCGATCTGTTGGAACCTGACAAGAGAGAAATATGCACCAGCTCCCCCCAGAGTGAGTAGCTCTGAGTGGGTCCCTTCCTCCAAGACACATTCACCACCAATCACTGATATCTTGGCGGCCTTCTGGACCGTGGAAAGCCGGTGGGCCACCACTACACAGGTTCTCCCAACCATTGTCTTGTTGAGTGCATTGTGGACCAGTCTCTCCGACTCACTGTCGGGTGCACTTGTCGCCTTGTCCAGCTGCAGTATTGCTGGCTCTTTAACATTGCTCATGCAAGGAATATTCTGTGCTTGTCCCCCCGAGAGCTGCATGCCTCTCTCTCCACTGTAGGTCTCATGCCCGTCCTTCATGGAGCTGCACGGGCAGATATCATGCTATGGTTAGTATGACTAGCAACGCGGGAATTTGTCCAAAACTTGCGGGGACAACAAAAAGCAACTGTTCATCACAAGAGTCGCAGAAAGGGAAACAGATGAGGGGGATTGGACCTGATGAATTCGTGGGCATTGGCAATAGTTGCAATGGCAATTACTTCAG
The DNA here is from genome assembly GCA_900174645.1 of Sonneratia alba. Taxonomy (NCBI): domain Eukaryota; kingdom Viridiplantae; phylum Streptophyta; class Magnoliopsida; order Myrtales; family Lythraceae; genus Sonneratia; species Sonneratia alba. Next base: position 2,817,546 of record FWPY01000029.1, read on the forward strand.
TCTCAGTTGCAGTCTCTTTTCCATATGCAATATTGTCGCCGATAGTTCCAGCAAAGAGAGTCAGTTCTTGACTCACCAGTGCTATATGTGACCTCGAGGCCCTGAGTTTACACCTTTAGATATCAATGCCATCAACTTCAACTGACACCTTTGATGGGTCATTAAACACCTTAATCAATCTTTTGATAGTTGATTTTCTTGAACCACTCTGGCCCAATAAGTCCACAGCCTTTCCAGCATCAATCCTTAGGCTAAGGTTACATAAGCAGTTGTATCGACCTGGTCTGGTAAAAGAAATCCACCCTTGTGAGCTTAATGCCTCCTTTGATCTTCTGTGGGTTTAAACCGTCCAAGTTATTGGGATCCATCTTGGTTTTCCTTGATAAGATTGTAAAAATGGCCTCTAGGGAGTTTGTGCCCTCCGACAAGTCTGCAGTCGTGCTGCCTGTCTCTGCAATAACCCTTCCTCTAGAGACCAACAGGAAGAATGGCTGGAACAGATGCTTTTGTGTCATTTCTCCCTTGTACAGAAGCTTCCCTCCGTACCAAAACATCACTGCAGTATTTGAAGCCGTCAGGAACTAAGAGACAAAGAGCCCAAGGGCCGTGACCCGAGACTAGCTGTGGCTCACCCTCTTGGGGCCCACCTGCATGAGCTCATAGAACTTCAGGACCTTCTCTTGGGACTCAAAAGGCCGTGACTATCCTGTGGTTTGCTGTTGCTTCTCTCGCTAGCTCACTGGTTTGATTCTGGGCTTTGAGTGTCTTATTGGACCAGATGTTCATCATTATGGCTCTGATGTAGAAGGAAGCAATCACGAGAGGCTGCATTGCCGTGGCCATTAAGAAGTTGTGCTGCAGCACATTGGTGATGAACGAGAAGACAGCAGAACACAAGAAAGGAAAGCAATATAATCGGGTCTGTGATTTGACCTTGTGCCGATCGATAACAATATAAACAGTAACAAGTGCCCCCAAGTGGTACGAGTGAAGGGGCTGAATAATTCCTTTTGAAACTGCTCCCATGCAACCTAACATAGTGGATTTCCATTCTGGTGAAGTTATGCGTACGAGGGCCCAAAAAGATCGAGATGGCTTTGGATCATTCTGTTCTATGTTGGTATTCCCTTCATTGATAGAGTCGGTTCCTAGTGGTAGGTCGATACGTAATTCTTGGAGCAGAGTGGTTCTTGTCCTGATTGCAAGAGAATTCTCATCCTCTGGTGTTCCTTTAACCGTTGAATTGACTTTTTCATCATTAGCAGTGCTCTGAAGGTTTACCACTGTGGAGTACACACCACCCGGGATCTGTGTAAGTTGGCTGTGACGACCAGATTCCACAACTTGTCCCACACGAATGATTGCAATTAGGTCGGCATTGCAGAGAGCAGAGAGACGGTGGTCCACAACAATACTGGTTCGGCCAATTGAGGCTTGATTAGGAGCTTCCTGGACAGCCTTTTCGGACTGTGAGTCCAGTGCACTCGTGGCTTTGTCAAGGAGGAGTATCCGAGGGTCCCGCAACAATGCCCTCGCGATTGAGATCCTCTGTTTCTGCCCTTCTGACATCTGAATTCCAAGCTGCCCCACCTGAAAGACAGACAATGGCAGCATCAGATGACCATTTCTCAGCCTCTGAAGACTCAGTAAATTCGTGTAATTCAAGCTTTACTTGATTAAGATTTCCATTAGAGTGACAAAGGATTTTTAACAACTTACATGGGTATTGTATCCGTTTGGCAGTTGGGTTATGAAGTTGCACACATTCGCAGCTTTTGCGGCTTCAACAATTTCTTCGATGGAAGCTCCCTCCTTCCCGAGCATGATGTTCTCCTTGATTGAAGTTGCAAAGAGGATTGCTTCTTGGCTCACTAGGTCCATTTGTTTCCTTAACCATCCAAGCTGAAGAGTCCTTATTTCAGTACCATCCAGGAGTATCTCTCCCCTGATTGAGTCGTAAAATCTCTGGATCAGATTTATAACAGTTGACTTGCCTGACCCGCTTCGACCCACCAATCCAACTGTCCGGCAAGCAGCAACTTTGAGGTTGACTCTCCCTAGGGCCAAACTTGAAGGCCGTGAAGGGTATGCAAAGTTCACATCCTTAAATTCTACTTCGCCTCTAATGCTTAGCATGGTCTTGCCCTTTTTATTGGAAGAGTCAATTTTGGGGATGCGTTTGACCATCTCAAAGAACTGAGCAGTTGCAATATTTGCTTCAGCAAAGTATTTTACATTCATCACTGAGCTCCTGAGGGAACTGCAATGACAATGTTATATCTTATCAGCATGTTCCTTAATCTTTTCGATCTAAAACTGCAAAAGGTGGTTTTTTTTCCTTCCTTGTGTAGCTACAGAAGAGGATCATGCGTGGCAATTTACTTGTAGTCCTCCATATATGGTCAGAACTCCAGCAGTGAAGACATCTCCTCCTTTGGCTCCCTTTCTGGCGACCAAGATACTGCCATACCATTCCTGCAGGGCCCACATGGCGAAAGTGATGCTAACTGTCCCAATAGTCATTCCCTTCATAGGCCCTTGTTTGATCCTGACCTTCAAGGTCGGCCCCAGGGAATCCCAGAATCTCTTTGCTGTCCTCTCTTCCCCAACGTATGAGTAGACTGTCCTGATGGACGAGAATGCCTGCTGAGGGATCCCCTCAGCCACCTCGTAGGACTGCTGGATCTTCTCGCTGACCCCTTTCAGGAGTTTCCCATAGACTAGTCCTGGTATGATTAGCATCATCAATGCTGGGAGAGTGACAACTGCGAGCTGCCAGCAGAGGTATGTTGCAGCCATCTGACCGGTGATGAACATTGTAATATTCATGATGAAGTTTGCAATCTGTAGTTCTCAATTTTAGATACATCGGGTTGGTGGAGTCCAGAGTCAAGAAACTCAGCTTCCATCTAGAAATGGACGTCAGTAAATTACATGGACCTGCCCCTGATTCTAAACAATAATAATTATCATCGGAGATTGAGAAACTTAAGGGACGAGATTTTTTAGTTATTAGTATAGCATCTAGCTGACGGAATTCTGCCAAGTTTGCTTGTTCATTGGCATATTCAGATTTCTATAATGTATGTAAACAGACTAAATTTGTGTGGTTTGCTCTTGAAGTTTTATTGAAATACCTTCTCTGTAAGAACTCCTTGAATGGTTATTGTGTCAACAGAGATGCTGGACACAACTTGGGAAGTCATAGACGTGCCACCGCTTTTCTCGAAGAACCCAACATCCTGTTGGAGTACCGCTTGCAAGTACCTTGTGCGCAGTCGAAAGCATTACCTCTCAGCAGTGCGGGCACAGCAGAATCCCTCCGTGGAAGAGACCAAGTCAACAGATTACGGACATTAAGATTATATCAGAGGAAGGGTAAGTTCAGTTCTCTTTTCTCGTGGTGTATATTCAGTCCACACCAATTGCGACATATAACAAGGCCAAGGCATTTGCATCACCAAAACTAGATCTACTTAGATCGTTCATCATTTCATGCAGGTAATATCTTATTGATCGAAAAGAGCAGTTGCTCGGTTTTTGAGCTGCAGCGAGCATGGAGGAAAATTAGTAAAAATTTGAAAACTGATAGAACTAGAGTTTCCGTAAACAGGGGACAGGACCTTGTTAATGTCATCCAGGCTGAGAGACGCAGAAGCACAGCCATTCATCAAGTTGCGGAGAACAGTCACGATCAAGGCCATGGACAATCCATCCGCAAGTGAGCCAAGCTCCCCAGTCCCATGAGTACCACATCTTTCCAGTCAGAATGCTTGAGAGCCGTCAGCAGCGACCCTGGAGTGGTTCTCCTTTTCGCACTCTGTTCATAATTTTCCGGTTCTTGTGCTTCCGGTCCTCCTCTTCGACCATTCTTCACCTTCAGAATGTGTTCTTCTCCCAGTACAACCTGGCAAAGTTAACTGCATAAGCTGTCTACTGTGGGTTCATGGTTATGTATACATAATTATTTTGTCCAATGCCAAGTAACATAGAATGCCGAACTGAGTTTTATAATCTTATTCGTCGGTAGTAATTTCATTATGTATAATGTTGCCGAGCTCATTGAAGAGACAATATCCAATGGCCTTATAGACCGGCCACAATAATTTTAAGGAATGAAATTTCATATTGAAAAATTGAATAAAAAAATTCTATTATATAAAAGATTATGTATCACTATCCTATCAACTTAAATTTTTTTTGTTAGATATGAGTCCATTACTCTTATAAGTCGGGTGAAATTTTTATATGTTATTAGAATAGGTTATTGTATGGGCTCACACTTCATCAATGCTCGAGACCAAAACAAGGATTTAGGTCAGTTGTTAATAAATCCGAGATCAGAAGAAAAAAATGCGCAGCTTGTGGTAATTATTGAGACCAATAGCCCGACTGGCTATTGAATTAGTTGACCCCCTCATTCGACTACGGAAGAGTATGCCTGGCTAATAGACAGTTATTGAGAGGCGAGTGTTCATGGCACGTGTCACGTATATGCTACGTGAGAGCGGGTGTTGAGAAATAAAATCTCACACACAAGAAAATTAAATAAAAAGATATTGATATATAAGAGACTGAGTATCATTATCCTATCAGTTTAAACTTTTTTGTTAGATATGAGCTCATAACTCTTATAAATCTAGTATAGTTTTTACATTAACATCTAACAACAGTGAATTTCCAAGTGGTTTGGGATATCTCTGAATAAAGCTGAATGTTTAGAGATCCTGACATTTGAGGAGTGGGTTGGAAGCCGAATCAACTCTTATACCATGTTAAATATTTTAGTATGCCTATACTTAATTATTTTCATATTTATTGATAATTTGTCATATCATTTTATTTATATATTTTAGAACTTCCTTTACATCTTTTAATATGAAATTTCACCTTAGGCTTAGTGAGGATGACGACAAACGCCAATCTGAAACGAAGAATCCAAACTTTCTGGTGGCATTAATCGCCGGTTTTTGCTTGCAATCATCTGCGCAAGGCCGGCACTGTCATAGTCAGTGACGGTGACAGACGGCAAGTCAACTCACCTGCCATGCCAACGAGAAAGTCAGTGCAAGGCTTTGCCCAAACCACAGGTCGATTGAATCCATCCATGTCAGTGTCTTCGCCGTAAACGAATGAAAGGTCGATATGCATCATTTATCCACAACATGATTAACTTTGTCGGACACACAGCTGTATCTGTAAATGTTTCATGGATAAGTTACGTCGAGCGAACACACAGCTCATTACAAACAGCTGTGGAGAAGGGTGAGTTCTGGGAAGTGAATTTTCTGGAGTACTAGGGGGTGACTACAAGGAGTTTCATTGAAAACTGAAGAAACAAGTGTAGGGCTAGGCCTAGAAACACGATAGCAGTCCGTGCTGGAACGAATTAAGAACAAGCAAAAAAAAATCACAGAGAACATTACGGAATGAGCGGCGAGACTGAGTCTCCTAAGGTATTTATTGTTGCGAAGAACTGAAGATTTTTCCCCCATGAAGGCAATGAGTGCCATCACGGCCAGGTTGGGCCCGAAAGAGGAGAGAGCCAACTGCTCCAAGGGGATTTTTAAGTTCGAGATGTGTATTTCGTAACGTAGTGTTCATCTCCGAGGATTGTCTTAAGATTCATGATGGGCTTGCCTTGGGCCGAGTTGGGCCCCTGGAAAATTTTTTGAACTCTCTAATTTTGGTTCGCCCTGGAAACATATTAAAACCCCGGCACCGACATTGGCTCCATTATTAGGGCTGTTTGCTCCAACCCAAAAAACAGGAAAAAAAAAAAAAACTGCCCAACCGACATTAAAAATAACCCAGTCAATCATTTAGGTAGTTGACCGGTCAGTTGAAGCACTGGAAAAAAAAAAAGAGAGTGTTATATGTATATCAAATTGAACCGAAGAAGAAAGCGGTTTGGTGTAGTGACACTATTTTTCACTTAATAATCAAGAGATTATAGGTAGATATGTTAAACGGGTCGGTTGGGCATGGAACAGACCCATCAATACCCATAGCCAGCCCGTGATTGCTCTTATTGTGTTGAGAGGCAATTGCGGGCCAAGTCCAAGAAATAGGCTTATTGAACCAAAACCGGCTCAACACGTTTTCTCGTTGAACATGTCTAGAACTGTTGCAAAACAGGCTTAGACCATCCAAAACACTATAAATTAACAGTGAGATGTCGATTCAATTTAAAAATTGATAAAATATTTATTTTAAATAATTAAAAAAAATGAATGGTTCAATGATCAAATCGGCCCAAACCATGAACATGCTTGCTTATGAATGGATCCAATCCGGTTCATATATTACTGAATCATAATCCGTAACCAAACCAGTCCGTTAAATATAATGAGCCAAATAATAACCAGTCTCATTTTAAACTAGTCCAGACCGTCCATTTAACATACCTAGTTGTATGTTCAATTCTCATCAATGGATTCCCCGTGCCCTTTTATTCACCTATTCTCTTATCAATTTCTAAATTTATGAATTTTGTATATAATTGAAAAGAAATTGAATCTGACTAGACACTATGATTTGATTCAAAATTTTGTTTTTATTTTCTCGGTATCAAACGGGGCCATGAATTAGGTATCGACTAAAAAAACTACGATCAATCAGTGCTGCTTTACTTTGGTCAAATAATTCAAATATTTCTGCCGATGTTTGGTATATGTCGAATTCAGACTTTTTGCAGTCGGATTCTTTATATCAAACCACCATCACCTCCTCATGATTGATGTTCCATCTTCAGCGCACTAAATGAACTAATTATGCAGCACAATTTTAGCCCTGATGAAACATGCTCATAGTCATAGATTCCATGTGTCGTGTTCCTTCTATTCTATTAAACTTTTCCATCGCATGCCACCGTATGCACTTAGCAATTCACTCTCAATAACTGACTACAAGCCGATCAGCTTCTTTGATTTGGTACCCCGATAATGACCATGTGATGAGAGCTCTCCTCGTGACTCGGTTTTCCACTTAGCGCAAGTTTCCATGCTCGTGATAAAAAGAAAAAGCATGAGGCAATATATGGTAATTTACCCTTTTATTGTGCTGAATTAGCATAAAAATCTTAAACGAGGGGAACCCATGTACTAGATAGAAAGTGACATGCACATGGATTATCATATATTTAACTTGAGAATTCCATCTTTGAAGACCATATTTTCTTCTATGACAAAAAGTAATCGATTGGGGGATATTTGCTAATCAACTTTCGTGATTAATTAATGATTCCACCAATGCTAGTCGGGCTTATGAACAACTAACTCCATGGGAGGTATGCGAGGCATTTATATCACAAACATATGTTATGTGTAGGTTATGATTAGTTGATAAGGTCTCATCGACAAAAAGCCGAAAACCAATGCCTCCCCCCCTGCCCCAAAAACCCATTACAAGCTAATGGAGCTAAAGGCAGTGATTGATGGCAGACTTTACATATTCCACATGACCCACCAGACAATGATTTGGAGCTCATAGTGTTAAATCTTTGAGTTATTAATGATTTCAAGGAGGTGGATTACGTCTTGAGCGGGCTCACGAGAAGGTTAAGGTTTATCGCAAATCAACCGTCGATTCCACGCACTGCCTCCCCCCCCCCTTCTAGTGAACTCATAAAGCCAAAATTTTTGTATACAGTGAACGGGTAAGGAGATATTTATTTTCCATTTAACAATACTATTTTTTTAAGGAATAATAGAGATTGCCTGACATTGTTTTATGTGGGATGAAGGGAAAAGAGAGAGAGAGAGCTGAAGCAAAGCAAGACAAAATCAGCCCCCACCACCTCATGAGCGATGATGATAGTGTGAGGGTGGGACGTGGGAGTGGGCTCTTAGCGGGCAAAAAGCATATAATAATATGATGGAGAAAGGTGCCCTACTCTACGTACATGATCGTTCACGAAAAGAAGAAATCGATCGACCCCCATGCAATAATAATAATAAGCTAAAGTTTTATGATTATTATTATTTGTTTTTTTTCCCCCTTTAAAATAAGCTTGTGGGGCAAATGATGATGTCCCCTATCAGTGTGTTCGAACGCGATAGAGAGAGAGAGAGAGAGAGAGTTTTGGAAGTGCCGGGGGCAGTGATGAATGGGGGCAAAATGAGTGGAAGGTGGGATCTACCTACGAAGTCTTGACTCTCTCTCTCGAGAGAGAGAAATGACGGATTTCGATCAGACAAACAGAATCCACGTAGGATTTAGTACCATTAAACGAATAGATGGGTAGAGGAGAGAGAGAGAGAGAGAGAGAGAGAGAAAGAAATTCGTCAAGATCTCGATCAATCAAGCATTTTCCGGAGGGCCAATCTATACTCGGCCTAAGAGAGATTCGTCAAGATATACTCGTGGTATAACTCTGACCAAAGGTCTGTAACTTTTTGTGGCCAGTTTTTCACTGGATCAACGGCGGATCTCAGGGTAGCTGTTAGCAATTATTTCACTAGAATTCGGAAAACGTGTTGGAATGTAAACTACGTCCTTGTGTTTACCCTTATAGTCTATCCATTTATTACCTTTTCTTCTTTTTTTTTTTTAATTTCTCTTAGATTTCATCCGATCAGTTTCATTTTCTAGACCCGACCGTATGATCACCGGTAGGAGAAAGCAAGTGGCAGAAGAGAACCTTTGACTGCACATTAGAGACAGGGCTATTATCTCATCCTCATCCTTCTTTTTGGCGTCCATCTTTAATTAATTATATGTATGTTTATGTCGTCTAAATTATGTGCTAATCACGCTATTTTTGCCAAATGAACCGATGGATGTTAACCACTTAGATCTAAGCTTCCTTGAATGACGAACACTTCACATCCATGCGAGTACGAGGCAACGACGCGAGTTGATCTATCTTGTCGTCCCGATCGACGTGGGGATCTAGAACCTTAGTAGTGGGGTGTGAGGGAGGCTCCACGGGACTGGAAAAGGGCCAGGGAGCCGGGAGCCCGTAAGCTATGCAAATAGGGATCCATGGGCCGTGAAGGGGGTTCTCTGAAGCCTATGAAATATTGAACCCAGATCAGGAAAGGAGATTTTCAGCCTGAAAAAAAAAAAAAATCTTGCATATGATAGAGGGAGGGTATTAGACCCTTGAGCTCTAGCCCCGGAGAATGCGTACCACAAGCCGTACCTCGGGGTAGTGGTAGCGCATAGCATGCACGTGAGGATGCGCAAGCAGTCATGTGCGAGGTGTTGGGATAAATTGCAAGTCCATGAGCGGGCAAGTATGGAGATGGTCACACAAGCGTGCGCGGAGGCACCGGTGAAGGGGATGATCAATCAAGGCTTGGCAATGTGTCGAGGGATCAGACTGTGGCCATTGAGTGTCATTGTTCACAAGTAGGCGAATGCGCGTATGGGTGGTGATGATGTCCACGAGCAAGGCACGATGCAATGCTCAAGAATGCTCGGTGAACAAGGTGTGACCGAGCAAAGGCATTTTAGGAGTGCGCACTACTCGATAGGCACGGCGGACCCTAAGGGAATGCTCAACACTTAGCCGCCGGTAAGTGGACTACTTGTGAAGATCGGATAAGTCCTTGACCATGCTCGAGCACCGTTAGATGCAGCAATCCTAATCAAACGGCTGTGATCATAGGAGGCGATCATGGATGTGGGTCTCAGAGGAGAGTGGATCGGATCGACGATGCTGAGTCAGCGCCAAGTCATCTGTAACTGGTCAAGCAGACAACTGGGGAAAGATTCTCCCGGGATATGGCAAATCAATCTGTTATGAAAACGATCTTGGAGATTGCAGATCAACGACCGAGATTGAACAAATCGAGATCTGATGGAGAGAATCAAGGGATCCAAATATATCAGTTGTCATATCAGGTTTGCCAAGCTCCTCTATGTAAAGGGGGTCAGTCTCATTCTCAGAGACAACCAAGAATTCTCAAAGGAGAGACACAGAGAGCCAAAGACTCAAAGAGAGTGGAAGTCAAGTCAGAGCAAGCGGTCCAGTATTCTTGAGAGAAGGCACGAGACGGGTAAGGAGTGCAAGCAGTAAGAGACTATGAGGCATATACTCATGTGACTGCGTGTAAGTGTTCTGATCAGGGTTGGGTTTTAGTGTAGTTGTGATATATGTGAATATAAGTTACGCTTTTCCCAATTGTGTCATTGTGTCCCTTGGTGTTGCTTTTGTGGTTCTGTGATCAAACGACCTCGGAGGTACATGCGGTGTGTGGTTGGTCGGCAAGTGGAGTGTCAACGCTAGTGGGACGCAAAAGAATTTGTGACCTGCATTGGTCCCGTGACAGAGGGGCTCAGGTATGGGAAGACAACTACGAGATCGAAGAATATCCAATGTACGTGATACCTGCTTGCCCCTATCCCTTCTTAAATGTTTACTAGCACTCACCAATATACTGAAAAATAACATGGTTAGGACAAAATTTTACGGCCAAAAACTGTAATTTATAATGTAAAATTCGTTATAATAATCTACACCCAGTTGCACCGTCATTTCAACAGGAGAAGAAACTCGTTGGCTTTTCCTCTTTTTTTTTTTGTGTGTAGAGCATTAGGCATTCAATCTCTTATTATTGGTGTTTCATTTGTGCCATACCATAAACATATACTATGTACTTAATATTCTGATTATGAGGATGGGTACAAGACGGATGGCAGTCAGAATCTGTTTATGGCAAAATAGTCAAAGACAGTACGATTTCAGTCTCTGCATACTTGCAGACCTCTCGGGGCTTTCATTTTCAATATGTCACACCAACTGACCTAAAACCGGTACAGAGTAAACATACGTAGAGTACTTTTTACCCAATTATTCTGTAATTAGATAGGAAAGTGGATCATATGCTAAGTATATGTAGTAAATATATATATATGGGTGTGTATATTAAGTGCCCTTTAGTACCGATGATCCTATAATTGAATTAGAGAGTGGATCACATGCCGAGTGTACATAGTCTTTCGTATAACGGTGGATGGAGGGTCGAGGTACAAGTTTCTTGAGAGGACAGTGGAGGTATTATTTACCCTTTCATTATTTTTACCTTGTTTTTTTATGGGTAAAAATCTCAAATAATACAAGGAGGAAGACACCGTACGCACCAATAATATATATATGAATAGATTCTTATTCCCTGTCAACTTGAAACCAGCGCATGTCTGAGCGCCTCAAGAGTCCCCCTTTTTTCTGAGTGCTTTATGGCTCGGGGAGCAATTGTTTAGCAGCAGCTGCTAGTACGTACGCACCATCCGACCGTTGGTCCATATTACTCGTGTTACCCTCCCCCCCGTAAATCCCAACTTCAAGAATTTCAAATCTTGTCTGGGGGTTTCAATCTCCGACGTGATGGGGCCGTGTCCTTGCGTCGATGGATGGTGGACTTATTTCAGTCTGGGTCGTACCACGTTTAGAGGTTCGGTGAGTTTATGTTCGATTTGATTGGTCATTCTAAAATCATAGAATTCTTGGACTCAATTGTCCATCCCAAAGATATTGAACTATTTGCTTTCTGTTTGCTGCCATTTTAGCTGACTCATATATGTCCAACGAGAATATGGTCATCGGAGAAATCAATTAGATACATTGCTAATGTTGATTGATTAGCCATCGACATTGTTGTTGCCACCACGACATACATCATCGATGAACGCTATGAAAGCCCTCAATGATCAAATCAGTGTTACTGTTGATCTCTACCCGGTCACACGGCGGTAAGGACGAAACAGATAGGTTGATCGATCCGAATAAAGCCTCAATCGCTTTTTCATTTCATGTAAAGGAAAGAAAAAGAAAAAGTTGGTGAGAAAGGTAAAGGGACGCATGCATGGGGATTATCGTCGAGAATAGAACGTGGAAGCCAAAGAAAGAGAAAAATTTTGGGGGAGTCTCATTATCCAAACCCACCGTTTTGCATTCAGTGGAGATAGAAACAATTGAGGGAGGACAGGTTTCTCTATCACTCTCTCTTTAGGAAAATACATATTACATAAATTTAGCTGATTTTATCTTATTTTTTTACAGTATATTATTCCGTCCTCCTTCACTCATCATTTCCTTCAATCGCATAGATGGATAACTTTAGAATATAGTAGGATAATTGGAAAATAAATGGAAACAGAAAATATCATTATAACAATTAAATTTATGAATTTTTATTTTATTTTCTTAAGTTAGATTATAAAATAATAGTATTATTGCACTAAACTCCCTCTCTTAAGTTGTCATTTTCCTCTCTTTTCTTTGTTTAAATTTCTTAGTAAACTTCGTATCCTTAAAAGATTTTTCTAGATTTATTCACACCGATAGATCCTAATTAATTTATGTTCGAATAAAGTTTAAATATATATATAAAAAGAAAAACTCTTTTAGTAATAAATCTATTGTAAGATTCGAATTTGACATATTATTTTAAAAAAATTATCAGAATATGACCCAAAATAATAAGAATATTCATATTGAGAAGACAATTAAGTAGGAATGAGGGGGTGGAAAAACGAAAAAAGGGAAAAGCAAGGAACATACTTTCATATATACCATCTCCTCTCTTTTTTCCCCCACTTCAAAACTATTTACTTTTTTGGTTGTCATGTAACCCTCCAACTTTAATCAATCAGTCACTTAGATTTCAGCATCAAAAGCTCCCCCCCTCCCCACTCCCGACTCCCGCGGGCCCGGCCCCCCTCCCAAACCCCAAACTCCTTTCACCCTTTTACCCTATCCGTCCTTTACGTTTTAATTACTCGCTGTCAGCTCGGCCATAATTAATCAATGGCGGACATGTACGTATATATATATATATATATCGTGGTCTGTACTTGGCATCCCTGCATGCATGTGTTAAAGATTCTGTCATAATAATTGAAGCTTAGATGATTGCCGCATCATAGTCCATCAATATATAGTGAGAAGGAGTCAATGGGTGGTCCTTGTAATTGTAGGAAAGGAGGGACGGTAGGCAAAAAATGATCTTAATATGACTAACTCACCATCATCTTTAGATCAAAATTTTCCAAATTCGATTGGAATGAAACTCTTTTATTTATGAGTCAGCCGGTCGACGGGCAGATAGGCAAACGATGAAAATGCTCATTGGGAGTAGACGCTGAGCTTCCCGAGGCAGAAGGAATTGGAATGTTACGTGAAAAGCAGTAAAAGCAAAAAAAAACAAAAAGATTGGGCCAACGAGATTTAAAAAAATAATAATAAAGAAAAGGAAGGGGGAACAGGTCATATGGGATGTACTGGCTCAATTGGGGTCACATTTATTGTATAAAGTTGCACGCTCCCAGCGTCTACTTTGGAGTCAGGTTCTGACAATCAGTGAAGACCTCGTTTGGATTCTTATGCATCCATAATCCTTTAGTGCATGTTATAAAGTTTTATATCTATTTTGAAAATAATAATTTAATTCAATTACTACAGTATTACATTTCCTCTATCCTAACTTATTATATAAGACCCATTACATGCCCATATGTTTTATTATTATAATAATTATTATTATTATAAGCATTACGTGTACGTAGATTTCATCAGAAGCACTGAACAATGAATTTGAAATTGGTCAGTCTTCAGGACCCACGAGCAGAGAATTGTTTTTTCCCCTCTCTCTTTTCAATGGAATATATATATGTATATATATATATATTCCATTGACCCTGTGGTATATGTTGTTTTCATGGTAAGCTGTTAATCGAATGTACACTCCCATCAGCATAGATTCTTCCATAATTAGTTCCGCTAGTTCAACACACACTATCGGTCCGAAAAAGCTTGCAACTTCCGTCTGAGCCCGTGACACAAGTCAAAGTGCCATTAATTGATTCTCTTGAAAGTAGCAACCAGGCAGCTTGATATCGCTAGTGCTACTGGTTAACCAAAAAATGTATGTCTTTGAATGGGATTTCTCATATACCTGTCAAAAAAGAGTTTGTTATATATTTAATTCAAAATTTTAAATTGATATAATAATACTATATATATTAGTAGGATTTCATATTTTAACATCCGTTCACATATGACAAGATGGTTTACATGTCACGTATCCTTAAATATCTGTCATCAACAACTGTCCAATCAAAAGACAGAAGGACTATCAAGTTCATGAGTGGGATATTTTTCTCCAAGTCTCGGGCTTATAAATAGTTGGGCCATGAGCCTTTTCCTTTTTGGTCTTGGGCTTGACGATGAGTGAACTAGTACAATAATCATCTCTGATATCATATAAAATTTATATCGAATTTACAAGAGAATTGGACGCATATCTAACCTAAAATATTATGATGACATGATAGTAATGTCAAATATTTTATACACCATAATCTTTTCACTCATTTTTTCGATATAAGGTTCCATATTTCGACACTTTGATATAGATACAGAATAATGCCAACCCGACCGAGCTTGAAGGCCCGTCGGATCTTACATGACCATCATCTAGTTGAACTCACATCTGACTTCCGGTGGCCGTCCAAGTGACCAAGTATGCATGGTCATCCCACTCATATTAGCGGCATGATAAGAGCACTTACTCATTATACCACGTCCGCTACCGTATTGGTAAACTACTAAAAATGCCTCGACGCTCTCATGGGCCAGGTATCTTATCTCTTCAGTCTGTAATATAGCACAACCACAGTATACTCACGCAATCAAAGTGTCTACACTCACTCAACTAGCGTCAAAGTGTCGACCCCAGCCACTATTCCCGTGGGATTCGACTTTATCATAGGGCCTTCAAGCGTTCCACTGCCATTTCGTCCGGTTTCCATCCAACAAACAGGAGTGCAATTCGCAGTAACGCTACAACGGGATCAAAAGTTTTGCCTTCCATGTTCTCACCTGCATTGAGGTTGGTGGGAGGGGTGTGGGCCTCGATGTCCAGTTTTAGCATGGCAACTCCGAATTTATCCCTGACGTGCCTTTTTGAAATTCTGTTAGCTGAAATCCCTACCAAATCATTGAAATCCCCGAAAGAATTACCGAGGAATTCATGCCCTTTTGAATATCTCCAATTCCATGCAGAAGAAAGAAAGAAAGAAAGAAAGAAAAAAAGCAGATACTTTTCTTGCAAGAAGAGCAATCTCAATTTTCTTGTCCTTTTTTATTAATTTTAACTTTTTACCCTTTGAAAGATAATTTCCCAATGATTAACCCACTCATATTCCCCTCCTCTTTTTTTTATTTTTATTTTTCCTCCTGGTCAATATTCTCATAAAGTGGGAGGATTCCACCTTTAACTTGGCTGTTGATCGACTTCGATGTATGATTCTTTGCATGATGAGCAAGGGATATGATTACTCCCTCCACCTGAATGACCCCACAGTACACAGGCCAGCAGGAAATTATTCTCTACAGATCATTAAGCCAACACACACACACACAGATATATATATATATATATATATAACGAAACGATGGACATAAGTTAATGGGGTTGATGTGGTGATCGAGCAATGCTATACTCTCTTTGAAAAAACTTTAAGTTCGAGTCATGGTAAGAATATTCAAAGAGAATATTCTTTTCTAAGTTATTGCACCGGGTGCTATTTCTCGGAATAAATAATATCCCTTAGATATAAATGTCTAGAAATACTAAATTTATCTTAAAATCTAATATTCCCCTACACTTAGATGGCTTTTAATCTCTACTTTTCCCCCCTATACGTATCTTTAAAAAGCAGTCAAGCATGATAATCATTCATACCAATCAATGATGAGAAGAATTACTATACTCGATCGTTCAAAATTTACATGTGCAATGCATGGAAGTATTAATTTCAGCGTGAATATAGAAGGAGAAAGCTGACCAAGCTAGAGCTTCCATTCTTGATCAATTAATCACGAGTTAGTCATTCTAAAAGTTAAGCAAAGAATCATACAAAATAATTAAGTATTCGATTAAGATTGGGTTAGGTTAGAGTCTGTAACCGCTTTCATGCCCTAACCTAATTCCAACTCAAAAAATGATCCAGGATTGGGTAGGTATACCAATTAGCAATAGTATTTATTCTTTGTTGTTTTAGGGTCAACCTGTTGCTTTTTTATACATCTATTTCGATTGTATTGTCTCTTGGCCAGTAGGTCCCGACACAAGGATTACCTTCTGGGTGGAATTGCCACGGCATGGGCATCCAAGCATCGATCGATTACAAGTTAATTATTCTAAAAATTGGATGAGAGGAAGATACGCACTAAGTTTACAAATTACCCAGTAAAAATCCCTAAATTTACAATTTTTTTTAAAAAAGAGACCTATATATAAGTATATTAATTACGGTTAATCTGACCAATGTGTCTTGAAATTCTTTTCAGACGAGTTGCATCAAAACGTTTATCTTTAAAGAAAATGACACCAAATCAGCCACTTCACATTCATTACACGGATTAGAGTTGGCAAAGACAAACATGACGCGATTAAAGATGATGCCTTTTAGCCAATACAAGTAAGCATGTCTACTCTTGTAAATAATATGTGACACCTATATGATTGGCATGATTACTTACATATTGATATTTAACAACAACTACACATAATAAATTGAAAATGAGCATAAAGCTCATCTTTATATGTTAGCAGATTTCCAATTTCATAATCCAATAATCAACTAACTGCCAGGAAACATAGTACTACCAAAAGCAAATGCACATCTCAATATACACCATTGAACAGATATGGTTAAATGAATTTAGTGATTTAATTTTTCATTTCAACACATTTATTTGCTATATTGAAACAATTTTGATCGAATTAGACATCAAACTCATTTAAACTAGACCAAAACGCAAATAAATAATCAACCCCGTGCGATGCCTATGATGTGCTATTATATCAACCAAAGGTGGTCGAACCACTAATGTAGGTGTGCCTTTCGTCTAGTATATTGTATATTGTATATTGTATTAGGAAATAAACACTAGTGGGTATATACTCGATTGCGAATTTCTTGCTTTTTAAGTAAGTACACATAAATATTGTTATCTTCTTTCCTATGTGATAGATGAGTGATTATTAGTTAAACTATTTCTACCATTCAAAGGCAGAGCGGGATGTTTGTTTTGGACTTAATGTAGTATGAGATTACATTGCTGATTACGGTATTTGACTGTAAGAGTTTCTATGATACGACATTAGATTGGTTAAAACTTTATGGTGTGATTGATGATCACTTTACACCCAAAGCACGATGCATTATCAAGTTGCAACTACTTTATCTATATCCATTAAACTTTACGGCCAATTTTTACATTATTCCAAATGTTACACAATCACATTACCACACAAAATTTTACCACGGTTCAATTCTTTCATGTAATTTAATAATACTCAAACCAAACGCTCCAAAGAGAAAATAACGATTTACGAAGTAGCACATCTAGTATCTTGTTCCGAATTATTTTGTTATATTCCCTTCATAGGAAAGAAATCGAACAAAATTAACCTTGGTTTGTCCTTCCATTTCTTAAGTAAGGCATTCATTCTGAATATCATTTTATTTTCATCTTTTTTATATTTAAATTAGCACAATTCATTTCAGTCTAACGCCGATTTGTTAGGAAACTCAGGGTCTTCATGGAATATTTAGCTGGGGAGATGATTGCCCTGTTAGCCACCAATACCTGTTTCCATAGTTTTAAAAACCGAACCAAGCTGGCTGATTCGATTGGGCACCAGCCATTCACCCAATCCGGTTTCCATAATTATCTCAATTATAGTTAAAATACGATTGGCTCTTATTGAACCAACAACTTCCAAGTCGGACTGGCGACCCCAATTGAACTGGTGGAAACCGGTCGACTTAAATTAAAAAAACAAATATATACATTATAATGTACTTATTTTATTTTACTATACATATATTTATATTTTATGTTGAACTTAGGGTCAATATAATGGTTATACCATGTGTTTTTATTATAAATATTATCAAATTATTAGTAATATTATTTATTAAACATATAGTTCGACCTATTGAACTCCTAATCTGACTCATTAACTCATGCTTTGACTGATTTCCGGTTCGGTCCGGTCCGGTTTTAAAAACTATGCCTATTTCCTCTAAATTTTTATTTTAAGCCCGCATTTACTTAATATGATTATCATCCTACAATATATAGGATAGTTAATTTATAATAAATAATCTATGTATATGAGTTAAACGGTGATATTTTACAATTAAATGTTGAGAAAAAACTAAACTTATGCAATTAGTGGTAATTATGCCGATCACACGATTAATTAGTATCTAATCACTCATGTTAATGCCTTCTTTCATCATAAGGCAAAGCAAAAAGTGGCCTAAATTTTCAAAAGATATGGACCTTCATGGAAGAATACAAAAGAGAGATTATTCGATATTCCTAATTCTTATAGATGGAGAAACTGTATATTTGAATAGATTTTATTTATCTTTTAATATTTAATTTGACTCTAATGTGTATTAATCAGACTCTGGTCCATTACACATTCAAGACTTACATGGAACAAAAAGTAGGGGCGCTATTGGAATAATATGAGAGAGAGAGAGAGAGAAGGGTAGGCCAAACGATATCGCTTTGGAGAATAGCAGACAGAGAACTGCTTTTTGGGTACACTGAGGGAATAAAATGCTGTCTCTCTTCGAGGATTGGCGTGGGGCTCTTTTCCCCTTTTTTTCTCTCTCTCGAAAATATTCCAATTTATATCATTTTTATTTTTTAAAAAAAACTCCAAACGATAAACACGAGAAAGAAAAAATAAATAAGATAAAGGTAAAATTATTATTACTTACCTTTTTCTTCGCACCCATTTGGCCTTCTTTTTTCCGCACCTTTACCTTTATTACTTTTTTTCACCTTGAATTTCTGCTTGCTTTATCCCTCCATTCAACGGCTGACGTGGGAGAGAGAGAGAGAGAGACCGAACCTCAAAAATAACGGTTGGACTTGGACCGAGTCACCACACTGCATATCCGGTCTTACGATGTTTTTCCTTTAGTATTGTCCAGGTGATTTTTTTCAGCTGCCAAGTCCTGAAATTAGACCGAGTTTGAATCCCTAGTACACGATGTGTGTAGTAGTGTGTTCAATACACCACCAAAAAGCAAATTGAGGAATGCCTACTACTACTTATTCAAGTAATCTTTTTTCTTCTTCTTTTGTACTTGATCAAAATTTCACTATATATATATATAGTGCATGCGAACATTTGATGCGTTTGGCTTCAAGTTCATACTTTTCACATTATTTATCATATTATTGCAATAGTAGTAGTAGTAGTCATGCTCATGCAGTTAAAAAAATATAAAATTGGAAAGAAAAAAAAGTGGGGGTGGAAGGGGTAATCGATCTTTTGAAGATTGAAATCTTCTTTTTGCAGCTTTTCATCACCTTGAAGATAATAATCATAAAAAAAGGTGCATCATGCCATTAAAGTTACACCGTATTTATCGATATTGCCAAGTGATCTTCTTAGCAGATGAATTAAAATCATCACTATTAAATGATGACTTTTCAATCTCATTTGTCATCAACTATCTCGAGCTATATATATACTTATAAAAAAGATATTACATCTTGTGTTAATTAATGTCTGTGCATGGTGGATATCTCATGTCTGTGCGTGGATATATCTATCCATCTTATAAAGCAATAAGGAGATGCAGATATAAAATAAATAAATAAAATGAGTGGGAAAAAACAAAAGCTGAAAAGCGAACGTCCGGTTTTTTTTCCCAGAAAAATTATTTTAAAAAACTAAATT
Organism: Sonneratia alba; assembly: GCA_900174645.1. Taxonomy (NCBI): domain Eukaryota; kingdom Viridiplantae; phylum Streptophyta; class Magnoliopsida; order Myrtales; family Lythraceae; genus Sonneratia; species Sonneratia alba. The sequence goes on from FWPY01000029.1 coordinate 2,837,273, forward strand.
ATTAACGAGAAGAAGTATAAATCGTATAGCTAGGCCTAGTGCAATGTTTCACATTAGCCAGAAACTCAACTCTCACCAACCTCCAGAGAGCAGGCTTCCTTTGAAGCTTCGAGCCTAGCCAAGTTTCATTTCACCTCTTCGAGCACTCGAAAAAAATCCTGGTGGGTCGGGGGAGCGGCGGGAGAGGAGGGGATCGTAAGCTGATAGAAGAAGGTGCAGCGCTGGGAGTTTGGATCAGGAAGTGCTCGTTCTTGGGGGTGGGGGTGGGGGGCTTGGGGTGGGGAAGAGTGATATGCGTGGAGGGGCTACAGCGTGTTTGGTGCACCAAACCCTAACATCGGAGGCGGCTTCGGTGTTGAAGCAATCTCTAGGGTTAGCGAGGAGGAGGGGCCATGCTCAGGTCACTCCCTTGCATGTGGCCTACACTCTCCTGAGCTCTAGGGCCAGCGATCTGCTGAGGAGAGCCTGCCTTAAGTCCCAGCGGCCGCATCAGAGCGCCTATCCGCTTCAGTGTCGGGCGCTCGAGCTTTGTTTCAATGTGGCCCTCAACAGGCTCCCCACAATCACTTGCTCGCCGCCTTCTGGGCCGTATCTTCATGCTCAACAGCCTTCTCTCTCGAACGCTCTCGTGGCGGCCCTCAAGAGAGCCCAAGCTCATCAGAGAAGGGGATGCATTGAGCAACAGCAGCAGCAGCAGCAGCAGAGTCAGCCTCTTTTGGCTGCTAAGGTACAGCAGCTCATATGCTGGTTTCGTGGTTTTGTCGGAAATTCTATACAGCTCTCCAAACCATTCTGATAAAAGGGTGACAAGTTCAAATTTTTATATCAAGCGAAAAGATATGATCAAAATTTTATTTGGATGACAATAATGAGATACGTATACAGTCCACATTCACCTACACAGGTCGAATTGCTCAGGAATTTCTTAATCTCTTCTCTTGCTTCACTCCTATTTTAATCTTACTTGCACTCAGTTCTTAACTAACGTCTGGTTTTCTTATTTCCAGGTGGAACTGGAGCAACTCGTGTTGTCAATACTTGATGATCCAAGCATTAGCAGAGTTATGAGAGAAGCCGGGTTCTCAAGCACGGTAGTCAAGACGAACATCGAGGACTCTCTGTCGTCCTCCCCTGTGTTTCAGTTACCCTCTATCAACGGGAGCTGTGGGGTGTTCTCCTCGCCAACTTCTCCGACAAGAGAAGCCCACAATCACCACCAACTCAGCCCATGCTGGCCTCCTCATTTCTTCAACCTTTCCCCCGAGCGAAGCCCGCGTTTCTTTTCACTCTCCCCTCACCAGAAGAACAATACTCCGACAGACCATCACCATCCCCATATCTCTCCATCTCTGAAGGAAGATGTGAAGCTGGTCTTGAAGGTTATGCTGAGGGAGACGAGGAGGAACACTGTGGTAGTTGGGGACTCCCCTTCGATCACCGAGGGGCTTGTCATGGAGCTCAAGGAGAGGCTTGGGAGAGGAGATGTCCCATCGGAGCTGAAATCCGTGAGCTTCATCGAATTCCATTTCCAGGCTGAGGCTCTCAAGTTCATGAAGGGAGATGATGTCGAGATGAAGTATCTCTGCGAGCTCAGAAGGAAAGTGGAGCAGTCGTCAGGGGCCATCGTGTACGTAGGAGACCTGAAGTGGGCTGTTCATGACGATGAGACAATAAGCAGTGCTGTGGATCATCTTGTTAAGGAGATCGGGAAGCTCGTTTTGCACGAACGCCACAGAACAAGCGGGGGTCGTCCACCATGCCCTAGGGTTTGGGTGGTGGGGATTGCTAGCTTTCAGACATACATGAAGTGCCAGATGAAGTTCCAGCCTCCTCTTGACCTACAATGGGGCGTCGAAACCGTATCCGTTCCTTCCAGTGGGCTCGGCCTCAGCCTCCACGGTCCCAGGTCAGGAAACTGATACCTATCCGCACCTGCTTGATATATAAATCTCTTGAAGTGCGCCCCCTCTCCATGCTTGGATTTCTTACCCTTAACCTCTACTTTTCATAGATTTTTTTTTTATTATATAATCAAGGATATTGTTGGTCTAAAAAAACAATAGAAGAAAAGGGAAAATAAAGGAATAGATGGAGTTATCTCATTAAAATCAATTCTACCACTTATTACTCGTACATTGAGAAACATCCTTTCTCAAAAATTTCACATATTTCATCGTAAGCTAAAATGGCCTATCCACCTAGGCTTCTGACCCATCTGTGGACCATGGCTGCACTGTAGGAGGACCCAGGCCGAGTCCATGTGCAGTATAGGAACATCGCGTTGCCAGTATGGTAGATTCAGGCTATCCGCTGAAATTTAGTTGTCGTGTTAATAATAGTGTGAACGGAGGAGGCAACGTTCCTAATGGGGCAATCATACGACAAAGTCATTTTCTCTCTAATAGCATTGCCCGTTTACTTGTCGGTGGCTAAATAATGTTGTCTGCTGTGGCAAAACTGCCATATATGCATGGCCTTGAAGCCTTTTCGATTTGTATCTTTCAGCACCGCAGAATGTCTTTCAGAATAGTGCGTAAGGGGTTAGAGCCTGAGCGACTGCCGGAAAAAGTATGTTTTGACTGTTTTGTTGCTGAGACCAAGCGTGAGCGAGTGTGTCCCATCTCCTTTGTTTCTTTCTACCTTGTCAGGCTATGCGCCCAATGGTTCCCTCAGTCGCTGTAGGTTTCACTGTCTTCTTCAATTAATAGAGCTGAAATCATTAGCAGGTTTCACTGTCTTGTCCAAATTATTCGACATGAACAGTGGAAAGAATCTTGCCCCCTTTTCCCCTCATTATTCCATTGTCTATTCTTCTCCACTACCATCGAGAATTCCACCGTCTCTGTAAGAAACAGTCCTAAATAGCTCTCATCCATTGGAATATGGAGGACAGACCCGTGTTAAATTCAATCTTTGAGACTGCTCAGAAACTATCTTTTAAAAGGATTTTCGAACTTTTTCCGATTCCCACATTTGAAAGCTTTTGGGAGAATTATTGCTGTCTCATCTTTTTAGGACCGGTAATAGCACTCTGCAAGCTGCTTTTTTGTTTCATGGGGGGGACATATTCTTCTGCATGATAGAGACCTTCGGGAGGACATCGGTGAACAGCCATCATTTTGAGTATTGCGTATGGTGGCACTCAATTGAACATTTAGAATAATGAATAAAGATGTTACCGGTCTAATCGGCCGGTAAAACTTCTCATACCCATCCTCCTTACTTCTTTTCCCAGGCCCTTGTTCTGTAACTCACTCTTGAAACAGGGAAAAATTAGTGGAAAACATCCATATACTCTTCGCGTGTACCAATTGACACGAGTAACCGGTAAAACATGGTGTAGTCACTCTAAGTCGACTCAGAACTAATGCTAACCGCTAGGTTAAAGACCGTGGCCTCACCTGAAACAAAGACAGAATAAGCAAATGAGTTGATAAAATAGGATCAATGAGACTCAAAATTAGACAATACGGTCACGTGACAATGAACTCAACTTACTGAAGCAGCTGGCTGCACCAGCTACAGCAATGCATGAACAAAATATGCACAGACTATCAAAATTTGCAGTAACAATTGTTTCTATTTCTCACCACTTTCCCTAAAGTTCATTATTATTAATCATTGTGGCTATGGCTTGATGGAAGCTGTTTGTTCACTTTGTTTTCAGCTTGAATGAGCCAAGAACTCCTCTGCAAAAGTCTCCATCATCACCCAAAGAAGCTGAACAGCTCAGTTGCTGTGGAGAATGCACCTCCAACTACGAAAAGGAAGCCAAGCAGAGCAAGTCTGCCCACCACAAACCCCTGCCCTCCTGGTTGCAACCTCTCGGGACAGATCCCAGTCACGAGGTGTGTAACTCGCAACTTCGATAGATCTTGGAACGCTGATAAATAGCTCAATGCTGATAAATATAATGTATAGCAGACTTTGGAGTCCGAAGATTTTCTAGCTGTGTACATATTTTCGACTATGATTTAATGGTTCTTTCCTCTCTAAACTCAATTAGTATGTTAGGATTATACACACTTGAAAACAGAAGAAAGTGTGGCATACTTAGGACCCACATTTGGTTCCCACGATAAACATGTGAATTCCGCAGTTTAATTGTCATACATTTGATCAAGAATTTAGCTGTTCTTGCCCGTGCAGCAATATTCTCAGTGAAACTTTTGGTTTGCAATAACGTTTCCTTTCTTGGACAGTGAATTCTGCCAGTAAAGTCCTAAGTAAACTCGTGGGATTTCGAATTTGCAGGAAGGGTTAGAGGAGCTGAGAAGAAAATGGAACAGACTATGCAAGGCCCTTCACCCGGGAAAGCCCATCACGCAGTCCAATTGGGAAAATCCCACATTCTACAGCACCAGTAGTCAGACCACTCCCGTCTCTTCGAAACAGTACTCGTACTGGTGGCACAGCCCGAACACTAGCTTGTTTCCCGACACGAATTCAATCTCCTTCACCAATCCCAACTCAAAGCCTGCCAACTCAACTCCTCGGTTCAGGAGACAGAACTCATGCACTACTGAGTTTGACCTCAACAGCAGGAGAAAGAATCATCAGTCGTTTGTGGAGCCGAACTTGAGCTCACTCCGGAACACTAAGGGCAGAGACGTGAAGATCACTCTGGCTCTAGGAAATGATCCCAACTCGCTTGAGAGGACGATCAGAAAGGGTGAGATATGCAGAATGATTAAAGATTATGTCCCTTGGCAGAGCGAGAATGTCCCGGGAATTGTTGAAGCTCTGATGGATCATGGTCCGAGAAAGAAGGAGACATGGCTTCTGATCCAGGGTAATGATCGGGTCGGGAAGATAAGACTCGCGAGTGCGATAGCAGAATCAGTTTTTGGTTCAGCCAAGTCAGTCATCTGCTTAAACATGAGGACGAGAAATAGCAAGGAGACGGATTCATTCGATCAAGTACTTGGAAAAGCTATGGGAAGCCTCCAAGACCTTGTTGTTCTGGTGGAGGATGTTGAATTTGCTGAGAACCGGTTCATGAAGTTCCTGATTGATCGGTTCGAGTCTGGGAAGTCCACAGAGTCCTGGAATCAAGAGGGCAGCGCTGAGCGGCTTGTGTTCTTGCTGACTAAAGGCGATCCAACAGGTCATGAAGTTGGAGGGAAAGCGAAATCAGTAATTCAGATGGTTCTGAAAGTGAATCAAAAGCAGTATGCGGAGGAATATAGTAACAAGAGGAAGGCCGAGATGGGGTTCTTGAATAAGATCAAGAGCCCGAGAATCATCGAGAATGGAAGTTCTTTCTCGGGCAAGCAAGTGTTCTCAAGGCAATCGAGTTTCAACAGCCCCGATCTGAACATAAGGGCCGAGGACCAGGAGACGCAGGATGCTGAAGCCAAGCCAGAGGACTTGAGTCCAATCTCGAGTGACTTGACCCGGGAGAACACAGGGGAGATCCAGAGCCCCTGGGAGCTCCTTGATCTGATCGAGAAGCGGTTCACATTCAACCGGAGCCCTGCAAGGGACAGGGAGATGAGGGAGTTCGTGGCCTCGAAGATCAAAGGATCGTTCGAGGAGGCCATCAACAGTGGGGTGAATAATAAGGTCAAGGTTAGTCTGGGTATAGAAGATAGGGTGTTAGAGGGGGTTTTAGGAGGTGGGGGTGATTCTTTTATTCACAACGTGTTTGAGAAGTGGCTTAGGGACATTTTTCAAGCATGTCTGGAGAGGGAGAAAATTAACTTGGGGGATGGTATAAGTGTTAGTTTGTGCCTAGGAGACCAAAACGAGGAAGGGGACTGTGGGAGACATGGGTTTATGGGTACAAATCTACCCAAGAAAGTTTTAGTTTCTTTCGTTTGACTAGTGCACGACCCGACTCTCGTATGTGGAAAACGGTTGTCACGGTGTCTGTAAGAATGTGATCGGTAAGCTTATAATAGAACTTGTTTGCTCATCTTCTACCGTCTTATACATATATGTGTGTGTGTGTGTGTGTTACCCTATTCGAATTGATAATAGTATTGGTATAAGAAAAATCTCAATTAATCGCAATCATGGTATTAGAGCAATTTCGATTGATGGGGCCCATTAATGGAACGAGGGCACCATCACACAAACATGGATTAATTTTATAAATAAAGAAATATTATAAAAAATGTACCTTTCTGTACATCAAGTAGATTCTAATCTAGATTAGTAAGGAGGGGGGATCTGGATGAAATTATTCAATTACTTGTAGAGGTGCTGGGATGCACTTGATCATGACAAAATGACATTTTAAGGATGTGATTAATTGGAGCGTTAGGATAATAGAATTACAGGCCCACCTACCGTACTTGCCAGGCCCAATGTGTCTGGCCCAGCCCGTGAGAACTCTCTGTTCTCGGACAAAACTTTTCATGGCAGCCGTTCAATTTCGGACCTGCTAAGGAATCCGACGCTCAGGATCCCACAATTCTACACTTCTCCGCACCGAACGAACCCCTCGTTCCCGCCCCAGACTCGTTTCTTCCCGCTGCCTCGCATATGCCAAAACCTTAACCGCTACTTAGAGATCTTCATGAACCCCTTTTGCTTACGTCGACGCCCCGCCAAGTTCTTCGTGCGAGCCCTAAGGTGACAGTCACGGGCAGGCCCTCTGCCATGAACTAGGAAGACAAGACGCTTCTCCTCCTATCCATAGCTCATTACTTCCGAACGAATGGCTTCTCCAAGACGCTCAAGAAGTTCCGAGCTGAAGCTCAGCTTGAGGTGCGTGTTTTGTTGTTGGGTTCGCTGGTTTCTGTTGTTCGCTGTGAACCAAAGAGTCGGCGAGGCTTCCATGTATGACACTGGGGTAGTGGCTAATGGCCGTGGTTGTAAGATGTGAAACAGTAGGTGAAATTGGATGATTGGGCTTGCATACGTACTTATTTTGGCTTAATCAGATTAAATATTGAGAGTTCCGTGTCATTCGTTTTTTGGATATGTATGATGCTGAAAGATAGTTTCGTCGATTTTTCTATTCAAGTTTGTCATAGAATGCCCTTCGTGAGAAATGATGTACTTGAAGTATGATGTATGGTCAGTCATAAATTTTTTATTGTGCTAATACTGTAATCTTCAATGCAGGAGGATGGTTGGATGGGTTCCAAACTTGGATAAAGTGTCGGGCATTTCGAACACCTTTATTTTTATGTCGTGTCTGCATATTATATATAAAGATCGGTCAACTCTCAAATGGCTTGATGCAACTAAAAGTGACCTTCCATTTTATTAAGAGGGGCAGTCTATATTAATTATGATATGGGAGTGGATAAATTCACTTAATCCATAGATGTAAATGTGCTGCAACTTGATAATTCTGCTATGTGTGTTCGCTCTATCATGTAGCCGGGAAATTAGGCCCATTAAGTTATCCATTGGAATAACTTGAAACGGAATTAATCTTTCTTTTTAGTTTTCAAATATTGTAGCTGGGAGGCTATATGCATCCTTCCTGATGGTTTTTCATTTCTCATCCGTGATAGTATCAGTTGAAAATTTTCATATGAGATTAATGTGAATGAGATGTCAGCTGAGATAATGTCACAGTACAGGGGTCTTTGACACTTCTTTTTTCCACATCCTCTTGCTATCATTTTCTCGCATGCAGGAATAGTGCCCTTATGCATTCAGGCGGTCTTGCTCAAGGTATGGACTGTTGAAATAGATTATTCTGTGTACAATATTGGAGTTTCTCTTCTTTTTTGTCTGTTAAATTGCTAGAGTTTAACAGATGGCAAGAAAAAGAAGGGCAAAGAGGACATTGAGAATGTGGTAGATGATCAATATGGAGCTGCAGATAAATTAGTTCATGCAAATGGTTGTATTAAAGAAAAGAAGGGCAAAAAGGGTTCTGAGATTCTCGCCAAAGGAAGCCAAGAACTCTAGGCCAGAGAGACAAAAGAGCCTGGTAGTGATGCTGTCAGTGAATTACCACACATTGAAGATAAGAAGAAGCGAAAGTACAAGAAAAAGGATTCTCTACCAGTTCCTGAACCTGTGTCTAACAAAGAAAATCAACAAGTTGAAATGATGCCAAAACAAGCTACTGAGGGAAAATCTGAAGATGTAGCAACTTCCAAGGAAAAGAATGATGCTTCCTTTGAGGTGGAGAGGAAGTCTAAAGATAAAAAGAAGAAGAAATCCAAGTCCATTAACAATGAAGATGTGAATGATGAGCAAGACAGAGAGAAATTGAAATCTTTGAAAATGGACTCAACAAAAGCCAGTTCTGATGAGGTAACCATAAATTTAGATATTAAAGAGGAGAATAAACCACAGAAAAGAAAGATTGGGATCTGAAGTAAATGATTCTCAACAGATTGATAGAGAACCTCTTCAGCAATCAAAACGCAGAAAGAAAGAAATAAGGAGGGTATGATGAGTGAGAAAATGCCTGAAAAGAAAGCTTCCTCAAACGGAGAAGCTGATTTGCTTGAGTCTCAGAAGACACCATCCAAGCATCAGGATGGCAAGGAGAACAAGAATCTAAATAAAACTGCAGAGAAATCTGCAACAGGGAAGAACTTGCAGAGGCAACAAAATGGATCTGCTGAGCCTAAGGTATCATTTGGAAGAACATCCTCTGTTATAGGTTATCATTCCAATCCTCCATGAAGATTTACATGGAAAAGGACAGATAAGTCGGAAAATGTTGACAGTTTCTGCTGTAATCTGAATCTGGCAAATATGAACGTTCGTCTTCTTCCAGAAGCTTCAGAAAGTAAGACCTAAAGAAGTTTAGAATATGATCATACTTACCTTCAATTAGCATCTGGTCACTGGGATTGGTAGAATTTGGCTAACAACTACAATAGATTATGAACAACAAATGGATGACAGAATTCATTTTGTTGGAATCTTTGTGTTGCAGTCAACAATGGTGGAGGCATTTCAAAGAATAAAGGTTGACGAGGTTGTATTTGCTGATGAAAAACTCAAGGACAATTCATACCGGGCTAAGGTGAGTTAGAATTTTCCATCGGTTTCTTAGCCCCAACTGATTGTGCTCTCATTTTTGAAATATATTAGTTGAGTATCTGGAGAGAGCTTCTTCTCACTGAACTTCCCTGTAGGATGGAGCAGAAATTGGATGTGGTGCTAAAGCTCAAGAAGTTCTCGGCCAAGTTAGAGGAAGGTATGTCTAGGGTGAATGGCTGTATCATCCTACAGGATGGTTATATATTATGGTACTCACTGTTCATGAAAATGGATCCAGAAGGGAAGCAACATCTGCGAAGAGCCCCATATATAGAATCAACCTGTTTCCCTACCTCGAAATAAGATCATGAGAATTGGCAACCTAAGGTTGCTGCTCAAGATCATATCTTGACTGCAGTTGTCTGTCCATCTTTCAGGGACTTTAGGCATGAGAAGACGAAGAAGAAGCGGGGAAGTTACAGAGGAGGACAGATTGATCTGCAGACACACTCGGTTAAGTTCAACTACCCGGACAATGAATGAGCTTTTGGCCTGCAGAGGACAACCTCAAATCCGGCGTTTAATCATCAGAGTCTTACTGTAATTCTTCTACTGCTTCATGGTTGAATTTGACTTCCGCAACATACGCCATGTTGCCATTCTTGGACTCAACTCCAAGTGAGAATGTCTATTCTTAATGGAATAGAATATATCGCGATCAGGCCAGTTGCAAACTTGCATTCTCTCCATTTCTGATCACCTTGATTGGACAAAAGCCTCGAAGATCACTCACAATCTTAAATGATCATCTTTTATACGAAGATGGTTAATGACAATCATTAAAATTTTTTCATTTTATAAATTCGAAAACCACTGCTCACTTGACAATGATAATATTCATCAATTTGCTACAATTTATCAGTTTGATAAGATTAATTATTTTAATAAGAAAAATAACTCCCACTGGGCGTGGGGGGTGGTTGGTGGCGGCGGTGTGGAGGGGGGGGTGTAGAAACGAGTACTATATTAATTATTTTAATTACGAGGTAGTTAATAGTCCCGAAAAGAAGCCCAATTTTGCCATTTCGTAGATTAGATTAGATAAATACCGTGACCACCGCTAAGGCGCCAAACTCCAAATTCCTCCCATTTTGAACACCCCCTCCCTCCCTCCCTCCCTCTCTCTCTCTCTCTCTCTCTCTCTCTGTAACGGTTTTTTGCGCGGGAAACGAACAAGGACGCTGATCGAGGAAGATTAATATCAGGGAAGAAGGTGAAGCCGTAGAGAGTTCTTGACAGTTTGCCGCATGCCTCGCTTGGCTCCGCCGTCGCTAAGTCCAAGAAAAATTGAAGGCGCTGGCGGCTGGGACGTCCTCGACTGGACCAAGAACGAGTTCCCCTTAGCTCCTCTCTCAATGCAAATCTTAGAGCGTCAACTGTTATTTCTGCGGTTGATTAGCTTCGTTTCGTGTTATCTCAGCCACCGTCGAGGTTCATCTCTCGCGTCCATCACGATTTCTTGCTTGACGTGGAGTAGGTCAGAGTTAAGGTGCGTGAAATCCCCTCCATCCGGTGAAGAGCTTGCAGGTTAAGTTAATTTTAAAGTTTTTATAGGGTTCTATCACAGTTTGTTCTATGCGTTCTATGGAGATTGGAGGCCTACGGCGTTAGCCTATCCTCAACATTTGTTCCCTGATCATTGAAAATACTTATAATAGAACTGGTACGGCTTTATCTCAGTGACGTCAACATTAGGGCTAATAGTGCACCTTAATTTTATTGCTCCAATGGCTAATAATGCACCTCAAAAAGTTTCACTGTATTTGAATTTGGAAGGTATCTCGTTCTGTTGATCAAATTAATCAGACTTGCATATGTAACTTTGGTCTTTGGATTGTGATTTTTTTCAAACTGTTGTATTTCTTTGTTGGAGGATTTAGCAGCCAAAATTGTCTAGTTCTGACTTTTCATTTCTTGACTTCATTGAGTTTAATATCAATGCTTATTCTATCTTTACTCGACACAAGTATGGTTTGATGATGTGTTCTTTCTACTTTCTCAGGGATATGGTGTAGCTCTTATTAACACAGATGAGGCTAGTACTTTGCCAGTTACCAATTTCTGTCCACTCTTTTTTGTGAGTTACTCGTTGAGTGTATGATCCTATTTTTTCGGACTCTTCTCCATGTAATGGCTTCATATAGAATCTTTGCTTATTTCATGCTATGTTTGGGATTATGTTGGCTGTGCAAGATGTGACTTCCTGCCATAGAATGCAATCTGTGCTGTCTTTCTGAAACTGTTAACTAGCTATAAATTTGAGAAAGTTCATTCTGAGGATAAAATTTGTTAGCTATACCAAGCCCTTTTGTATATGCTCATTTTCAGTTGATTGTCTTTATTATTTTATGCTCGGAATTGAACATGAATAGATATAGATATTGGCCTTTTGTGCTCTTTTTTTTTTTTTATAATATGCCAGAAATTTTTAATGTTCATTCCTTGTTGCAATATCTGCCTTTCTAAGTACCTTGGTATGGAGTTCCTTTTTTCTTGATGTTTTCTGTCACTTTTTGCCAGAGTGAGGAGACTGGGAATATTGTTTCACCTAGCACTGTGCCACTTGTAACAATTGAGAAGTTCAGCAAAATTTTAAGTTCGTTTCTCAACTGAATTGTATCTGTTATCTCTATTGCCACTCCATTATAAGTTCTTTGATTCTGCCAATTTATTTTAATTTGAAAATAATATTCTAGAATGAAACATGCCATATCTCCTTGCTTTTTGTTTTATTATGGAGAGATTGCAATTCAATATGTTTTTAATGTGTTTGAAATTATGGAGATTTGTCATTGCTAATTGTTCTATAAATCTAACACGTGTGTTTTGCATTTGTAATTGATTTTACTAATGGAAGGTTTTTTAGAGTACATTAGGGAGCACGTAGATTTGCACTAGTAGTTTTTATTGGTGCTTTCTTTGGTGAAGATTCTAATTCTGCCTGTCACTGCTAAGAGATGCCAGCTTGCTTTTGGCCATTAATAATTTAAACTTACATGAATAACCCAGACTTCAGCAACTCTGAAATGCACCACACCTGGATGCACTTATTCTCTAATCCCAAGTAGGATAGCCTCCTACTTATGAAAAGTATGGTGGCTGAATATTTTAAATAAAATAGCAAATATCTTAGGCCGTTAGCTGTAATGGTTAGATTTCTGTCCTACCCAAGGCAGGTCTGAAGAGATGCCATCACAATCGGAAATGTTATATTTGGTTGGCATGATGCAGAACATGCAGAAACTTACAGAACTTAGTTAACTCTTGCTTAGTTATATGTGGTTTCAGTAACCAGTGGACAATTGAGGGGGCCGGTTCATGTCAAAGGATGACTGACTATTGTTCCTCGCTGTTCCTCTTGATATTCTGTTATATTTTTAGGAAGCTTACGGTGAGAAATTGCATTATATTGTCCTTGCATGAAATGATGCTCTGTTTTCAAGCAATTAAGTTGTATGATTCTGGAGGTTAAAGCTTTCCTTCTGGACACAGCACCAGATAACAATCTATAATAATTTAGTTATTCCTGTTCTGTTCAAACTGTGGCTATGTATTTGCTTACACCCTGGAAATATAGGCAGTAAAAGGTCAATCAAGACCGCACCAGTCTGTGAAGCTTCAACGTGGACAATTTCTCTAGGTTGTTGTTATGTCTGGTGAATGTCCTTCAACAATTTTAGTTTTAAGTTCTAATCATCTCTGCTTTCTCAGTTGATAGTCCCTTTTGGTGTAATGGCTTATGATACAGTTATCAGTTCAACCTGCTATCCTTTCTTTCCAATCATTATGTTCATATGTCAGTACAGATTCGCTTATATATGCATTTCAGGCAATTATATGAGAGTAACCGTTTTTGGTTATCTTCCTAGAACTAAACAGGTCATCTTTAACTATTCCATACTTGAGAAGCATTTTATCTTGCTTTCTGTATATCATGGCTGCTGCCTCATATTAAATCCCAATGAATAATAAGATTATTATCCTTAATACTTTGGAAATGGAAAGCTGAAGATTTCATCTCCTAAAAACTTATCATCTCAAACTTGTGACAACAAAAATAGTTTTATCTATGTGAACTTATTGCTAAAGTAATGTCTTGAACTATTTTCGAGTTTTCACTGGTTTTACGTATACAAACTTATTGCTACATGGTGCATTGATAGTACTTTCTATACTATTTTATGTAGTGACATAAGGTCAAGCTCAAAACTTTTTCTCTCTCAATTTACTTAACAAAATTTTTGAAAGCCCTAAATTAACAAAGAGGGGATAAAATTTGTGGCAACAACCCATAGGATGTATTTCTTTTTTTAAAAATTTTCTTCCCTAGCTAAATGTTCAAAACAATTTACAATGAGATTGATGCACTCAGTTTAGTTGTTATGGATGCACATCTTCTGAGAGTATCACTTCTGGTTTCAATCCAGAATTGCACATTCAAGAAATCTGTTAATTCCCACCATGACTAGCTTATGTTCTTTTAGTTCATGCCTAGTAATTAATTGTCAAAGTTATGACTACTGGCTCTTGTATATCCATCCTTTTTTGGGTAACACACCATAAAAATTCAGTTTTTCTTCTCAGATGCACAACAATAGTTGGAAACTCAAGATTGTAGTAATTGGAAACTCAAAACTGTAGTAATGGGATGTCAAAAGCTTGAAATAGTATTGAAATGATCTTGATGTATAATTGTCTTTTATACTGTAAAATTGCTCATCTCAAAAATTATAAAATCATTACCTCTAAAGATTTTTTATGAGAAGTGTCTAAACAAATCATAGTACGGGGTTTCCCCGATTTGATGCTAACAATTACAACCAATGGGACAGTAGAGCTGTATAAAACTCTCTTTTTAGAAGGTGATGGGAGCTCTCTTTTGGTTTGTTGCAGTATATTTCAGTTTTTCATAATGAAAAGTTAACGCTCTAGCATGACAATTTGATGCATTATTGAGATGTGCAATGCAAACAAAATTATCTGATATTTATGCTTTTATGCTGAATGAGTATTTTTGGCTCATTTATAGACACTACACCAAATATACAATGTACTTGGTGTAGTGTAAATTATTCCTTTGTTCCTTCACTTTGTCCAATGGGTTATGGAGACTCAGTAGTGTAAATTCCAAGTATACAATGTACCAGAATTTTTCCTTCGTTCTCATCGTCATTGTTCCAAAATGTATTAGGTATGTCAATGCAATACTGACTTTAGATATTATCTGATGGTGCAAACATATATGTAGGCTTGTAATGATAGTGATGAGGAAATACTTCAGGCTTCCTCATTTTGTTCTAGTTGCTGTTTGCCTGTAGTCTCATGGTTTCACCCATGTAACTGGTGGTTTTATTTCGGTGGGCCACTGTTAGTCATTTTTCACCCATTTTATCGTCTCTCTTTTACGTCCCTGCTTTTCAGAAATGGCATCAATCCTAGCATGATTGATCCAAGCGGTGATTGGTCTGATGGACATGAGAAGGTAAAGCATACAGAGCTCTTCCTATCCGAGATGCAAATCATGATAAATTCCTTATCAGTACAAACGCTAAGTAATGTTGTGTGAGAGTTATTGCAATAATATACATGTGGTAAAAATGGATCTTTGAATAATGAAGCAACAATATTGTTCTGCCTCATACATAATTTACCAGATGCATCCTTATGTTTGTTGATCTTTGCAGCGATGCAAATGAAAAGCTTGTTTCTGCACTTTGCTCTCAACTAGGTGGTGCTAAGGTTTCACAGAGGTATGCGTCTGCGTCCTTGGTTAACCATGCATTGCTATGGTCCATGTGCAATTCTATTACTTCTACTGGTTTGGTCCATATAGAGTCGTGATTACAGTTTCCTGTTTCTGCTGCAAAAATTACTTTTATCACCCTAGCATTATGAGGAGCTAAAAAATTCACTTTTGTTAACATTTTGAAAATTTTACTTCCCCGAGCATATTGGATCCATGGCGGCATCCATGTATGAAATAATATTTAGGGTCGGCGTCTATCGTCTTAGATGAATGGGTTACCTTGAGGAGCTAAAATCCTCTCTCTGGATACTGAATTCTCTTTTATGACATGGCTTGATGACTTTTTGCAAATTAACATTTTCTTTTAATAGGAGACTATGCATAGCTGATGCGAGACCAAGGAAAAATGCTTAGTCTAATGGTGCGATGGGAGGTGGCTCTGTTCGATATAATTATTTTCAGTTCTGAGGTAGTTGGCAGTGTATCTTTTGAAAGCTTTTTGGGATATAATTGGGCCATTTCATCTGTCAATGAACATCTGTTTGTAGGCCTAAAATAGTCCCATGCGGAAATTGGAAAGTCCGAGGCCCACTAGCAGCCATATGGAGTTCCCCGCAATTAGTTATTCCTTTATTGAGTTAGGACTGATGGGCTGAGATGTAAACTACTACTGAATTGAGTGTGCACATGGGCCTAGGTAGGCCTCATCTGCAATCAACATGAAACCCGATGAGCGTTTACTACTTTTGAGCCTAATGGGCTGACATTCGATAAATGGGCCTTAAATAGGCCTCGTGCTGCTTTAACTAAAATTACAAGGTTAAATCGGGCCCAATTCTTATGGACAACAGGCCTTTCTGGGGCATATAAGGCCCCTTTCTCAATTGGGCCTTAATTGGGCCGCACTTCTTTGAATCAACATTAGACTAGCATTGACCCAGGGGGCTTGTGAACAACAGATCTTCGCTGGTCATGTTAGCCCCATATTTGTCCTATACTAATTGGGCTCAATCAGACGTCCAATAGACTATTGGGTTCTTTCATAGGCCTCAATGCAACCACACTTAAGTTCTGCATAAATGATAATGAGCCCACATTAGTTTTCAGCCTAATCGACTTTCGATGGGCCCAACATTTCATTAGAGGGTCTCGGGAATGTACTGATCTAATGAAACTTTCTTGGGCTCAGCAATGCCCAGTTGGCATGGAGCCCTTTCCTGATCACCTCAATTGGACCTCCAATGGGCTCAAGTTGGGCTCTTTCATAGGCCTCAATCGGCCTAATTGCTAGCCGACTCCATGGAGCCCCATAAATCGCAATGAGCCCGCTTTGGACCACATGTGCCCCTATATGCCTCCGACGGGCTTCCCACAACGTAGGGCTGATAGGCCTCGACCAGAGCCTGTCCTCACCTGATAAACCGACCAGCCCACAGTAGCTCAAATACACGAATCACATGAAACCCTAAACTGGGTTCCAAAGTAAACAAATTTGATCGCTCGCAACATTCCTCCCCAAAAGAAGGGAAAATATATATTTAAGAAAATAAAAGAGGCAAAAATCTGGTGCCATCCATTTTGGAGATGTGGATGGGACGAGGATATTGGAGATTGTCCCACTTTCAATCATCAGCCGGAAGAAAACTGCGGGTCATCAGGAGCGTGATAATCGTCAGATGTTGTCCCCCTTCCCGGCCTTCCGCTCGGTCCATCATTCCACTTTCCTACCTGTGTACATGGAAACTCCAAGTGCATAAACATGAAATTACAATGTAACAAAGTAAAAGCCAATATGCCTTCCATGCCCCGCTTTATAGCTGTACATTCAGCATATTTACTGCCTTTTCTTCATCGTTTCCTATTCTCTACCATCAGGTCACCGAGCTACATAAGCTATACAGGAAAACCTAAAACATAGAACACCAGCTTGCGGTATGAAACCTTAAACATGTAACATGAAATAATATGCAGAAAAAGAAATTAAGCATCCGGAGATATCAATAACCATGTATTTAACAACAATACACGCCACCATGTATCAGCAACACCATGACCCTAAGGTTACTTGATCAAAAAATTTGAAATTAAAAAAAAAAAGAAAAAGAAAGAAAAGAGAAGTGCGCTAGGACAATTTTGAAATGTCCTCAGTAGAAGTTCAAACCTACCAGAATTCTCCATCACTCGGTAGACAATGTATCAGCATGTGAATGCAGTCAAGATTCATTGAAGCATCTAGCTAGACAAGTTTAAAGACTGGCATCACCCATGTCTTTAAGGTACTTAAGCATACCACTAACTAGAAATGCAGCGTATGATGCAAAATAAAACAAAAACAGGACAGAGCTGAAAAACAATCATTCCACTTTCGTGAAGAACAGAAAACAGATACATTCCTTTCGTTAAATTTCAGATAAAAATTCTACACTCATCAAATCAAAATAAGCGAATGCTATTTCAGATAGATGAAGAGTAATCCATGATTAGAAGTACAAAAATATATATAAAACCCTAGATCCTTGCTCATGGGAAATAAATTTGGAAAAGGCATAGCAAATAGAATAATCACCAAACAAAAGATAGAAACTACACGATATTTGATGCAGTCCCTACTGATTAATGCTCCCCCAATCCTTCGTTCTCTAGCAATTTCTAATATGCCTGCAACAATCTAAAACAATTGATATCTGTGTATCTCTATAATAGGGGAATTGATTATATCTATTGGTTTCAGATTTTTCATTTCAAAGTGTTCAGCAAGGAAAATACTTAACAAGGACTTATCCTCCTGGCCCACCATAAAATTACGAGGACAACTCTAACTTAAAACATTGTCTATGTTTTTACTAAATCAAATACAAATGAATCGGATGCAACAAATTATTCTTTGAAGGTTTTGCCTAGCATTCAAATTCCATATTAATATCTAATCTGACCAAAACTATAATCAATTCACATAAAAAGTTATAGTCTCAGCAATATTCAGAAATTCTAGATAGTGTTGGTCACGCAGTAAAGACCTTACAATGGTATCTTTTATGCAACAAGTAGAAAGCTTTACTGCAATTGATGATCATGATACCTTTTATTGGGAGCAAACATCAAAATTCAGCATTAACACTACTTGGGAGGCCATTAAAGCTAAGCACCCACAAGTCTCATGGCATAAACTGATCTAGTTCTCTGGACATGTTTCAAGATTTTCTTTCATTAGCTAGCTTACTATACTGGATAGACTCTCCACTAAAGCTCGGATGAAAACATGGATCTCACTCCCCTCTTCCCTCTGTGATTTTTGTGAATCTAGTATTGAATCTTGAGATAACCTATTCTTCTCATGCCCTATTACAGGTGATATATGACATTATTTACTTGCACGGATCTAGATAAATTGACCCATTGGGAATTGGTATTTTGAGCTTACCTAGGCTGAATGTAACATGCAAAGAAGGGACACTCTTGCAATAGTTTATAAGCTTCTCTTCACCACTTTTATCTATATAGTGCGGAGAGAACAGAATCATCGGATCTTTCGAGGCAATGCTTCCAATACCAATCTTATAATAAATTTGGTAATAAGTTTGCTAAAATCACATATAAAATCCTCACTTCACCTAAAGTCAAAAATAGAACGATCTCATTTGAGCCCTATGTTAGGCACTAAAGTTTGATGATATTTTGACCTTTTTAATATCAATGTATACTCTCTTGATTGGTTGATTAATGCAATATATCAATTATCATAAAAAAAAGGTAAGTATCACTTCCATTTATGTTATTAGCCCAAAAACACGCAGCAATACCATTTCCATTTCAAGTTTAGATGCAAGGTTGAACGAAAACATCTCACAGTGCATCTGACTGTATCTATCATGTTCATGACAGAAACTGTACTTTGTTCTCTCCTTCAGTTTCCAATAGCCAAATAATCTTCAAGGTATTAGGTTTTCAACCTTGTAAAATTTCATAAACTATCATTTCACTATGGCAGGATTTTTACTTGAAGAAGCATCTTAACTACGCATTTTTCTAATCAAATTGCAAAATCTGTTTCCTCTTTTCACAGAAAATAAACATAAATGCAAACAACTTTCTAAACATTGAGCTAATCTCCTTGCTCGTAGTCCCTTTTGACACCATTTCCGACAGTTGCAAGTCTCATTGATCAATCTAATTTCAGCATTTAGCTTGAGTAAAGTTTCACATATTAGATTTTCAATTCTAAAACCTAGATAGTCCGTGACATCATCTTATATTCTCCACGATTATGACTGAGAACTACCGCATAAAATATCACCTGCACATAATAAGATCATGTGTAATCCAAAGAAGAAAAACTAACATGATATATGCACAAATATGTAAGACCTAGAAGGCAGTTTCTCTGGAAACATACACTTGAAACAGTTAAGATGCTGATGATGTACCTGCTGGAGAACCAAGGATTCGAGGTCTTCCCAGACTCTCCCTCCGCCTCGAGCTTCATTGGCGTAGGAGCCTCCAGAGGCTTGCAAGGGAAACCTCACAGCATCCGAGAGAGTAAACTTGAGGACGTTCCCACGGGTAGAAGTAACGACTCCGATCAATTGATTATTCCATTGGTTACGACCTCATCGGCAATCGCGTGGAAGAGACAGAGCTGCCTGACAGCCTGAGCTCGAGAAGATAGATCGGAGAGGAAAGCTAGGGCACCACTTCACACAGAGAGAGAGAGAGAGAGGAGTGGTTTGTTGCGGGAGGCGGGAAATGAAGCGGAATGAATTCTTTAGTCGAGCTTCGTCGGTCTTATTAGGCGGTTGCGTGAAATTCAAAAGCGCTTGGCCTTGGCGCCTCCCTCTCTCAAAGATTCCCAATGCGAAGAGATATTTATATACCGGGAAAGAAAATATCGCCACCAGCGTCGGGCACTGTTTTCGCTTTACGTGACTAATTAATTAAGAATACAATTACCCGAAATTAATTTAAAAACCCTTTAAATTAGACAATTTCTCCCACATTAAATTAACCCCCATTATTTTCTACGTTAATTAAGAAATTTAACCTCGACAAAAATAATAACTGACAAAAATAAAATTCGAGTATCATAGTGCGAGCACTGCTGTTTGGCTCAGAAATGATGATGGGCACACAGATTAAGTATAATAAAACTAAATAGTTTCACCCAAAAAATACACATTTTAGCCTATGAAAATTCACTAGATTTTGGGGCTCTCAAGTACTGTCACTGTGGATATGTATAGCTGACCAAAGTATTGATCAGATCGGAATCAGATATACTTTCATTAAAGTATGGAAGTCCGATCTTGCGGAGGATCGGGTCCTGCGCCAAGGAAATAGACCTGTCCCGACATTCACTGGCAGCCGCCCGTCCCACGCCAACAGAAATGGAGGAAATAAGGCGGAGAGAGGGAGTTGACTTTTCGCTGCCCAAGTGGGCAGCTGACGTGTCCACCCAAGGTATACGGCCTCGCTTCAGCTCACTCACGACCACACTGACACGTGTCTTCTCCTCCTTCTCTTCCTCTCTTCCCGTACACCGCCCCCTCCTTATATATTTTGTTCTTCATCCATCGCCTCAGGCACCGAACATCCTTAGAGGGTACTCGCTGAAGATGATGTACGAACAGCAGCAGGCACCGGCGGCGGCCGCCGAGCCGCAACAGGGGGAGGGCCACCATCAGCAGTGTACGAGGAGCAAGAAGGCGGTGGGGGCGGAGGGTTCGGGAATGAGAAGGACGGATGTTGGGGACAGGCTGGAGATCGTGGATCTCAGTGGGCTCTCCCTCGACACTCTCCCTAGCCCTTCTCTCAACCTCGGCATCATTTGCAAACTCGACCTCTCCAACAACAACCTTCAGGTACGCCATATGCACCACCTAGTTTAGATTCGAGTAGTGTCAATTTACTGAAATTTGATGAAGTTGTTTGTCAACAGAATATACCAGAATCGCTAACAGCGAGATTGCTGAACGTGATGGTACTGGATGTTCACTCGAATCAGCTGAAAGCACTCCCGAACTCAATCGGGTGCCTCACCAAGCTTAGAGTTCTCAATGTTGCAGGCAACCTCATCGAATTCCTCCCTAAGACAATTGAAACCTGCAAGTAAATTTCCAAGATACTCTCTTTCATTTCTTCGACTTTTGAATATAAGCCTTCAATTTTTAAGTCCAAAATATTTGTGTTTCTTCCATTTTAGATACTTGGAAGAATTGAACGCTAACTTCAACAAGTTAAGCATGCTGCCCGACTCGATCGGGTTCGAGCTCATGAACCTGAAGAAGCTATCCGTGAACTCCAACAAGCTAATGTTCCTGCCCCGGTCGCTGTCCCGTCTGACCTCACTGAAGGTCCTGGACGCACGGCTGAACTGCCTGCGATCCCTGCCGGACGACCTCGAGAACCTTGTCAACCTGGAGACCCTAAACGTGAGCCAGAACTTCCAGTACCTTGAGGCCCTCCCCTACTCAGTCGGTCTCCTGATCTCGGTTGTGGAGCTCGACATTAGCTACAACAAGATCTCCTCCCTCCCCGACTCCATGGGATGCATGAAGAAGTTGCAGAAGCTCTGCGTGGAGGGAAACCCGCTGGTATCACCGCCCATGGAGGTGGTGGAGCTGGGCCTCCATGCGGTGAAGGAGTACCTCAGTGAGAAGATGAACTCGGGCCATCAGAGCCCGACGAAGAAGAAGTCCTGGATCGGGAAGCTCGTGAAGTATGGCACCTTTAACGGGTCCAACAACGACAACGTTGGTCACCGTGAGGAGAGGGAAGGGTTCATTGTGTCGGACTACCGGTCCATCAATGGGCTCACGTCGCCGAGATACACAGGCATGTTCTCGCCCCGCCGCCTATTCTCACCTCGCACGTACTTCTCAAGATGAAATACCATATGGCCGTACAACGCATGTTCCTTGTTGTAGAGTAAATTTATCCTCTATTTTTTCTCCCATTTTCATGCTTTTTTTGGGTGCAACGTTGACCTGCATATGAGATATACTTCTGTCAGGTATATTTAACCAGAACTTGGTCATATATATATATATGTGTGTGTGTGTGTGTGTAACAGATACATATACGGCTCCCTATCTCGTCTTTTGTTGTCATCAGACAGATCTACATAAATGAAGAGCTGAATCATTGTTTTGGGTTTCAGTGCTGACTATCGATCTTGGGTCATCTGACCCGACTTACCCTGCGAAGGGTTGGCGGAATCAACTCCCACCACGGCTGATTGGGTAGCCTAAACCGGCCCTGGGCCAACTCCTACGGCCCTCAAACCGACTACACAAGTGTGGCCTATGATAGATTGCCCGAGTCGGGTCAAATCCCTACACGCAATAATGGCCAACTTTCTCGACTAAACTCCACATTCGTGAATAATCAGATAAAACCGTCATACTCTCCTTCACCATTACCTTCCCCTTGTACCGCCCTTACGCTGACACTGATTTAAATATTAGAGGACCAATCTGCACCACTAGCTCCTGATTCGACTTTCTTATGCAAAACTAACTAGCCAATCTGGACCAACAACTCTCAACCCCGAAAATAACCACAAGCCAGCAAGAAGATCCGGACCTGATGACTCACCGAAAAGACACATCAGAGAGTGTGCAGAGTTAGTAGTAGATTTAACCTAAACACGATGCGCTCATTTCGGATGGTGCTAATTTGAGCGTAACTGAGGAGGTTATAGACCTAATGAAGACCTCCTCTTTACAAAACCAACCTACGACCGGCTCCCATCACCACAATAAAAGCATAGGTGCCGCGGCTTGGAAAACCCGTGGCAATGTTTGGCAACTAGATTTGGACTGAGTGGTCAGGGCGAGATGATGTATGGCGCCTGAGGTTTCGACCATCTCGAGTTCTTTGAGACGGACTTGATTGGCACACCTCTAATGGATCGAGGGGAGAGAAGCAGGCCGAGGAATAGAAGACGAAGCACACACAGATCCGAATAAAATTCGAGAATGAGAGGAGGCTGTAAGGTCGTTCAAGAATCAACAACCGGCTAAGGTCATAAACGTCAAGTTGGATGACAAAAGGGAATCCAAGATAAGGGGTGACGCAAAGAGTCCGGAAAATCCTCAGGGGGTATGGAGAATTTAAATGTATGAGAATGTGACCGAAGTGGGTATAACAACCCAAAGGCTACTTGAACTGAATTAAAGATTGGTAAGAGTTTTTAGCACATACAAGTCGTAGATTATTTAATGATTCTATGCCATCGCATCATATTAAAAATTACAGTAATTATAATTTATGTTAATTTTATTTGCAAATGTCGAATTAACTTACTAAGTAAATTCGTGCATCGCATGAAAGAGAAAGGGGGGTTGCGGGTGGGTGGGGTGGTTGGTTGAAATTGGAAACCTGATCTTTCTGACCAAATTTAGCACCGAGCATCAGCTCCGGCCCGGCCCATCTTCGGCTGCATTACCGCAGCGTACTCTTGCGTTCCGAAACTGCCCCTAGGGTTTTAGCCTCCGGCGGAATTTGAAAATTAGCACCTCTCTCTCTCTCTCTCTCTCTCTCTCTCTCTCTCCTTCGAAACCCTACGCTACCCGATCCTCGTTCCTCACCGCGAGCTGAGAAGAAGCGCCGCTACCGCCTGAGAGATGGACGGGGCCGCGGCAGGCCCGTTGCTGGTGAAGCAGCTGGCATCCTGCAACCAGACCCTCCGGGAACGCGCTCTCCGCCAAGTCCTCAAGACGTGGCTGCCCGCCCAAACCTCGATCCCCGACTCCGACTTCAGGAAGCTGTGGAAGGGACTCTTCTACTGCGTCTGGCACGCCGACAAGGTACAGTTCCAGTCTCAGCTCATCAACCGTCTCTCCTCAATGCTCCTTTCCCTAGATCTGCCTATGTCCGTACAATACTTCTCCGTCTTCCTCCTCACCATGCGCCGCGAGTGGAACGGCATAGACGGTCTCCGTTTGGACAAGTTTTATCTGCTGATTCGCAGGTTTGTGCATTCAGTCTTCGCGCTTATGAAGAAATATAAATGGGACTTGGAGCTTGTGGGTAGGCTTATGGTGGTTTTGGATGAGAAGACATTTGGGGACATTGATAAGGTTCAAGGGAATGGCGTAAATTACCATATTGCGACTGTTTTCCTGGAGGAGCTCAGGCCCTTCTTGCCTCTTAAACTGGAGACTCTCGATTTGTTGCTTCAACCCTTTTTCCATGTAATGAAGAATTGCCCTGATAAGGTGCTTCTGGGGAAGATTAGGTCTAATGTGTTTGACGTCTTACTGAACAATGGGAAGAAGTTCTTTGAGGCCAAGATGTGTGGTGCAAATGTAGATTCAGGTGATGATGCCGAGGTTTATGGGACTGTGGCCCTGAAGATGGGGTTCTCAGTTAGGTTCTTTGAGTTGGGTTCTTCTCCAGACTGCTCTCAGGGCAACAGGAAGCTGTTGTTTGGTTTGCATGAGGAGTTCATGAAGTTGGAAAAGGAATTGGAATCTTCAAGTATCGAGATTCCACTTCCTGCACCTGAAGATCATGTGGATGATGATGATGATGATATCGACGAGGAAGTGCCCATCTTGGTTCCAATTAATAGTGTTAATCCTTCAGATAATGTTGCAAATGGTATCGCTATTAAAACTCTGAAGAAAAGCAAGAAATTGAAGAAGAAATCAGTAGGTGAAAGGGATGAAAAGAGCAGGAAGATGAAGAAGAAGAAGAAGAAGAAGGATGTGATTTTAGAAAACATTTCGGTGGATAAGGAGAACAGTGATCCTGGTCAGTCAAGTGGTGAGAACCCGGTAGAGGGACCAGTTAATAGTGGGGAGGCGGTGGTGTTTGATGAGTCTATGATGTCAAATCTCCAAATGCAATTCGAGAAGGTTGCTGCTGAAGAGGGCTTAAGCGAAGGTATAGAAAGTGCTTGTGATCCTCTGGAGGCATCAGTGAATCATGACACTGTAAAGAAGAGAAAAAGAGGGAAGACCAGAGAAGTGCAGCAATCTCAGCCCTTGGATATGGCAGATCCTCAAGATGATGAGGACCTACTCTCGGCTAAGAGTGGAGAGAAGAGTGTAAAGAAAGTGAGATTCTCCATGAAGAACAACTTGGTCTGGAAGCCCCATACTCCTCTGCCTCCACAAAGTGTAAGGATACCACCTTCTGTTACACCCCGGGGGAGTGCCCTTAAGAAAGGGCTATCTCCAGGTCCTATAAAAGAGTCACCTCCCTCATCAAACAAGGCAAAACAGAGAGCTCGCACTGTAAGGAAGATCAAGAAGAAACTGATAAAGAGCGCATCCCCTGCAGTTAAACGTGTGAAGAAGCTTAAAGCATCTTCCCAATAGTCAGTTTGTAAAATCTGGTCGTGGATAGTGGCTGTTCCCTTTCATATTTCAATTTTGGAATTCCACCATGTTATGATAGACCTATTTTGTTCCTGTTTGAAGAATTTTGGTGGCAATATCAACACTGATTTGATTAAATGCGCCATTCTCCTTATTGCTTTGATTTATCATTGTGCTATGCTGCCTAGTCTAAATGGCATAAGTAAAAGATTTTGTGACATTGGAGCTGGAAAACGTTATAAAACATAACCGTCTCCAGGGGACTTCAGATTTCTTCATTTCCGTTTCCATGCGTAAACCTGTCAATTTTCTTTCAGGGATGGGTTGGTCCTGATACCTCGTGTATTTTCAAGTTAACCTGCTAGGACTAGATGCAAACCCAGTATTGTACCCTCGGATTTCTGCTCTGCTAGGGAGTGGTCTTCTGTTTTGGTGAAAAAGAGAAATCAGTCTTGGGAGCCCTCAACCTCCTGTAGTTGATTTTTTTTCTTATAAACAGCCCAAAACCTACTTGGTGGATGGGGTGGTGTGCTGGAATGGAATCACTAGAGAGTAGAGTTGATTAGGAATGATTGAAGATGGACTTGTGATATGATTAATGATGATTCGCCATTTTCCCTGTCCGAACAAATTTTCATGATTTTTTTTCTCTCAACAAAGAAATAACATGCCATAGTCAGACTATAATGGTGTTTTCTTCAATGAGGGTATGCTCGAGTTTGGCTGCACTATTGTTCAAGTGCCATGTAAACACCTGCAGTGCAAACGTTCTTGAAGTGCCAACTTAGACCTGTCCATACAGGCGATTTCCAAGGGCGTAATCTTGAAACGGGGGCTGGGCAAAATGAACCACATGATCTTTCCCTTCCTCCTCTCCTGGGTGAGATAAAAGTGTTCGGATCAATTAGGTGAACGTTGTTCGGTATAATGAAAGTTATAAATACCAAAGCCTCATGATTCAATCTAGAAATAGATATCACAGAGCGATAAAACTCTTCTGCCAACCGATCGAGCTCCATCGCTGAGAACTCTCTCGGATTCCACACCCTCTATGTTGTCGGGTGGGGAAGATCCGGGATTGATTCCCATAGATGGCCACTCCTACTCGGACCGTTGCTCTAGCGTCCTTTCTAATTGTTTTGCGATGTACGTTGTTCATTTAGTGAAGCAAAGGCTCTGTCGGTTTTCTAGTGGCTGGATATTGTCCCTTTGTGAGAAGGTTCCTGGACGACAAGTCGTCGATATTGCGAGGGAAGAAATTGCTGCATCTCTGAAAGCCAATCAATGAATTGAAAGCGAAATAACTAAAAAGGACGAGTAGATGTAACAGAGAAAGTCATTGTTTTCTGTCTTCTGGGAGAAGCTATCGAATGATTCCGATCCTCGAACTACCCGATCGATCAGTCATCACGAATGAGGAAATTAATCTCCGAAATGGCAAATTAGACTGTTCATCTAGCTACCGTACTGATACATTTGGTATACAGTCTTCCTCGGGTGCTCGATAAGGATTCCTGGATTACCCCACACACTCGTCCGAGCCCATGGAAGGTTCGTATGATATGGTGCAGAGACGCTCCCAGAAATCCTAGCTGTGATGCACCAAAAATATCCTTCGCGTGGCTGAGGGTTCAACCTTGGAATTGCACGGTCATACACTTCAAATACATATATCATCAATTATAATCGAATATTACTTATTTAAAATAAATAAGTAATACTTATCAGATGATTAATCATTCTATCTATAGCATTATTTGGAAGATAATGTCCTGCCTAACACAATCCATAGGAGCTTTGGCGCCCTTGGAAGGCCTCAATAATTGGGTTCCTAATGCATCAATTCTATAGGCCGTGTCGTCCACTCCAAACCCGTTTCCTTGCATGGAATCCGTATTTCCATCTAACTTGAAAGCGACCCGGTTGAACTTTCCGATGCATACAATCAATTTCCCTTTCCTCCGTTTCAAGGGTAAAATAAAAAACCCAAACTAAAAAAATTAATAGGATTTTCAGTCTTTATTAGTGGACTCGGTGATGTTTTATTTATTTTCTTTTCTAATATAATTTTAGATTATAAATATCCGTATAACATGAAAAAATATATAAAATTTAATTCAAGAGAGGTCAAAATAAACATATCATTATTTATAATTGAATTTCACATATTAAAATATGATGAATATATGGTTTCTAATCTTAAAAAGGGGAGGATTTAAAAAAAAAAAAACCTTGTGGGGGCAACCGTGGTTTCGACTCTTTTGGCTTTGGTTGAACGATGCTTGAATGGAGCACAGATGAGTCTTGGTTGGCAACATGTATCGTCAAGAATGCCGTGCCGACTTTGAAAATTTAGAAACTCGGAAAAATCATAAAAGAATTAGTCCGAGTGATACAATTGAGAAATTGTAGATTTGTGTATTGGATCTTTCCTCTCTTCTTTTGCCCCGACAAAGGCAAATATGGGATATCTTCAGTTTGTTGGGTAAAACTCAGGCCTGCCATCACAGAATAGATTAAGCCGGTGAACACGATCGAGAGAGTCACATAAATGTCGATGGGAAGATTTAGGATGCGGAAATAAACTGCATAATAATTAGAACTCTGTAATTATTGAGGCAGAAGCAGGCACACGTTTTCTCATACTCCTATTAAGAGTAGAGATAAGAGAGCCAGCTTTGGGCGAAAGCAACATTCAGCAGTGTCGAATGGGGCCGGGGGACCAATGATGGTATGTCGTTTTTGGGGACAGCCTGGAGAAAACGATCGACTAAACATCAATCCATCATCCACTGCACCCTTCACATTAATATATTATATATGATTTTGGATTTTAATCTCCCACCCGAGATTCCATTATAATCAGCCATCCCGCCCCGAGTTGTTCCTGTGCGACCATTATAAGATATGGACCGATGAAACCAAGTTTATCATTAATCTACTCCACGTAGGATTATTATATAGATTCATATAATATAGTACCATAATATATAATATTGGTTAAACTTAAACCGGCTTAGTAAGTTGTTACCCGAAGTGTAATAAATCCACAAGTAATATCATACAAGATAGCAATGAATGCCCAACATCCGAGCATGAACTGGCACGACATCATTAGCAGTCATCAACACAAAAAGTAACCGCTTATCTTTAGTGTGATGATTTTACATCCGACCAAATAACTAAGAGATTATTAGTTCGATTCTTATTTTTTTATATAATTAATTTCCTTATTATCTATTCATTTCTAAATTCATATATTTGTTACACGGTCCAAAAAAATGTCTTAATCATAATAACTGTACTATAAAGAAATTATTCTCGTAATTAAAATATTAAGAACAAATTCAGAAACCATCAAAACTAACCATGTTGCGTTATCATCGACAAGCCAAATGTCTATAAACGTGTGTACGCTTTCACCTTCTGGAGCAATCAACTCATTTTTAATCAATGGATATCGGCATTTTTGGGATTGGATTAACTTTGTCAGTTGGTTTTTCATGAAACACCAAATTAAAAACACGTCAAAAACCTTACCCTCGCCTCGAAAATCACGTTTTCCCTCCACCGACGAGGTCAAGAATCTCATCAGTGTTTTTTTTTTTTTATATATATAGAAATCATATCGTTATGTGCAGCAGCCCACAGTAGAGAAGTGTGTTGAGAAATTGGAATGTTTTCATTATTCAATTTATTTAGGAAAAACAAATATTCAGGAAGGGGCAAGTTGTTGGGATATCTATCTTCAAAAATGTACGTCATGGGTTTCATGTCTGTCATGCACTATCGAGAGCACGCACTGCCTTCATAGGAAGCTACGACGTACCAACTCGGGTGACATTAGCTGCCTCGGGCCCTCCTCCTTTACTCCTCCTCCTCCTCCTCCTCATCATCATCATTCCCCTTTATTCTAGAGTACACGCACCGCAGATAAATTCATTTTTGTCGAGAAACTCGAGGATGCCACGTTGGAACCTCTCAGCTCGTCGACTGATCCATATTTAGCCTGTTACGATAGAGGCCTACGATCGAGCTTGATACAGAGGATTAGGGAGCTGAGCTGCGCCATGAAGCGTCGCTAGAGCTCCAGCAGGGACCGAATACGAGATCTAATAACATATAATTAGAAGGGACCATTGCTATTTTAGCTTCTTTTTTTAATTATTATTTTTAATTAGATAGCAGCTTTAGAAACCTAAAAGTGGGTAAAAGAAAAGAGAGGATAAGGGATTGGAAGGAGAATTTTTTTTTATAAGAATTAAATTAATTTTTTTAAATTAATGATGAAAATAATCCTTGATGAGGACGCACATCCATGGAAAACCAAAGTGACCGGTGGTATAACTTTGGAAACAACTGATGGAAGGCTACCTGCATATACTGGAGACAGCTGTTTAGTAGCTATGGAATTATTAGTTTGAAACCCATTATGCTTTCTTCCCTTTCTTTGCTTAAAATAATTTTTTTTTGGTGAATTTGGGATGGAATAGGAGAAAATAAGATATTTTTCCCTAAATAAAGAAAATTAAGTAATTATAAATAATTTTTATGGATGAAAATTAAAATTAAAATATTTTTTAAATTAAATAAAAAAAATATTACTACACTAAATTTTATTTAGAGCGCTTTCCTCTACCCTTCTCTTGTTTTTATCGCTCTTACCAAAGCCAAGTCAACCAAGACGTCTCTCCAACGCATGCCATTTTCCCCAACCACCTCAACTCCGTTCATTTCCGACCCCATTCATCTTTTACATCAATACGCACCATAGTCTAATCTCCCCCGCCACTCTATCGTCATCTCTCCCTATATATCTATATATATATATATATGCCGTCTCCTAGTCCATGCACTTCACCGAATATCATATTTTCGTGTTCCCATACCTTCTTGACCTCTCCCTCCCTAACTCTCTCTCTCTCTCTCTCTTCGCTAAGCAGCATGGCTTTTCAAAGTTGTGTTTTCAAGAAGGTGGCTCCTCTGACTTCTCTTCTCCTGGGCCTCTTCTTTGTGGGGGCGGCGGCGGCGGCCGGAAACTTCTACCAGGATTTCGACATCACTTGGGGCGATGGCCGAGCCAAGATACTGAACAACGGGCAGCTCCTGACTCTGTCCCTCGACAAGACCTCGGGCTCCGGGTTCAAGTCGAAGAATCAGTACTTGTACGGGAAAATCGACATGCAGCTGAAGCTCGTGCCCGGTAACTCCGCCGGAACAGTTACCGCTTACTACGTGAGTTCATCATTCACTGTTCATGTTTCATTCTTTTTTTTAGCAGCCGACTCCTAGCGGATCAAAATATATAACGGCCGTGGGTTGTGTGCGTGCTGCAGTTGTCGTCTCTGGGCTCCACACATGACGAAATCGATTTCGAGTTTCTCGGCAACCTGAGCGGAGACCCGTACATCCTGCACACCAACGTGTTCACCCAAGGTAAGGGGAACAGAGAGCAGCAGTTCTATCTCTGGTTCGACCCCACCAAGGATTTCCACACCTATTCCGTCCTGTGGAATCCTCATAGCATCATGTGAGCATCCCTTTCCCTGCCTCGCGCAAACAAACAAGTTCTTAATGTATTTCCGACAATCGTCACTGTTGTCTTATCCATTCTAGTCGAGAACATTCTCGGCTCGCTCGACAGTCTTTCGTAATTCTTGAACCAGTCATTGACGGTCGAGTTGCTTCTTTTTCTTCTTGCTCCGTAGTTTCTCGGTGGACGGAACGCCCATCAGGGAGTTCAAGAACCTAGTGTCGAAAGGCATCCCGTTCCCGAAGAGCCAGCCGATGTGGATATACTCGAGCCTGTGGAACGCCGACGACTGGGCCACGAGAGGCGGGCTCGTGAAGACCGACTGGAGCCAAGCGCCGTTCACAGCCTCCTACAGGAACTTCAATGCCCAGGCCTGCATCTGGTCCTCGGGAGCCTCATCCTGCTCATCGAGCTCGCCCTCGAAGAATTCGTGGCTCTCGCAGTCGCTCGACAGCACCGGGCAGCAGAGGATCAAATGGGTGCAGAAGAATTACATGATCTACAACTACTGCACCGACACCAAGCGTTTCCCGCAAGGACTCCCCCCCGAATGCCCCCTCTCTTGAAACACAAGAGTTTTAAAAAAAACTTTAAATAAAAAACATAAAATAGTTAAATTCTTTTTCGTTCTTCTTTGTGATTAAGAGTATCCCTCTGTCTGTAACTAGTGTCCACGTAGTTTTCCGTACTGTTAATTAATGGTTTTTTTCTTGTAACGTTTTGAATAAATGAAATTATGTTTGTCGCACGTGAACATCGTGCTTGGAATTCTATGATATTTTCTTTTTCCATTTCCCTCACTTAAGGGGATGCTGCGCGATGGGATTTACAGGGGGAGCGGGAATAAAATACCATGCCATAATTTTACTATAGTGAGATTAAAATATAAAATATTACTAATTCATATCAAATTTAATAACACTAACTAAAAATGAGTAAATTAAACTAAATCTCGTCTATGGAGATTTACTGTATTTCTCAAGGATAAAAATAATATAAAAGTTACGGTCTTGTTTTTCTTCAAAGCAATGAATGGCCATGGTGGGGGAATAGGACAGGTCAGAAGACTTTAATGATCTCATAATTCAACCAGAAACTATATAATAAGGGTATTAGAAGCATTCATGGCATATTTAATGTTAGGTGGGAAAAGTCGTACCCATTTTGGACTTCTTCCATGTAACCGTGACCAAATGAGGACAACGAAATTATTGTATTTATTATTTATTTTTAAGAATTGAGTATATTTTTATGTTAACATTTAAATTGAATGGAATTGATATTAAATCTTTTTATTTGGATGATGAGGATAATTAGTAACAAGTTGAGTAATTTCTTCCCTATTTAAACTTAACATCAAGCATTACATGTGGGACTTTTTAACTCGGGTTGGATGAGATATGAGATCATTGACTTTAATATCATATCGAAAAGATCAAACTCATTTTTATTTGAAAGTCCAAACTAATAAATAATGGTATCAAGTTTTCTCGTATGCATACAACTTTACAAAAATTTGATTAAAATGAGATCACATATTTCAATAGAATTTTTTATGTTGAGATTTTTAAGTAAAATATGTATATATAAAAAGAGCGAAAAAAGGGCCAGAAACTTAACTAAAGCCAAAATGTCTTCCAATTAGATGTAACAACCAATTTCGACTTCTTTAAAGTTATTAAAATTTTCTTTTATTACATGCTCATATTGTAAATAAAAATAATTATTATATCACTGTCTAATTTGAATAAACGTTTGTAGAACATTTGAAATGAATCAAATACGGCTAAGCCTTCTATCCGCTTAATTTAATGTAAGGTAAGCCGACCGATAAATATGAGTGAATAAAAAAACAAAGAAAAGGATCTTCAACGTGTCTCAACATACCTTCAAAAACGAAGGAACTGCTGACGTTGATTGACCCAAAATTTTCCATTCAAATACGTCACCAATTCAGATATCACGAAAACCTATCACTTTATAGGCTATTAGTCTAAAATTCTCAAGATAAAGAAAATTTAAAATAATAAGATTATCTTTAATTTAATAATTAAAAAAATATATATTTAATTTTTTTTATTCTCTTTCTTATAAAATAAAAAAGCTGTCCACTAAATTGAATACGACGTCCATTTTCCATGTTCACTCGTGCGAATAATAAAAAAGGTGATATAGTCACAAGCATCATTGACGAAACTGTTTCTGCAGCCGCCGGAGTAGCCAATGATTGTTTCTGACCCGGCGAAGCTTCGAGTCGAATTCCAGCGGAAGCTTCAACTCCGCGTGCCATTATGACCATCTCTATTAGAATAGAGCCCCGGTCGACAATATAGAATTCCAGTGCATACGTATCCAGAAGATTAATAATCTCATGTGATTTTGAGCTAAAAAATAAATTAAAAAATCAAGAAGTTTTTTAATTTTTTTAAAAATATATAATATTAACATATTTATATATAATATTTAATAGTTCGTTTATTTTCTAGTATGAATACTAGTGATGATACTAAAATTTTTTATTAATCATTGATGTAATGTATTTATATATTATATACCTAACTTATAAGAAATATTACATTTAAAAAATATATCAAATCATTATTATCATGTTCACGTTATGGTTTTTTTATTATATATTATTTTAGTATATTAGGAAATTAAAAATCTTATGTGATTTTGAGCTAAAAAATAAAAATTATTAATATGTTTTTTAATTATAATAAGCTTAAGTAAAAAAGTTGAATAATATGAGATGAAATCATCATCTTTTTTATTTTCCTTTTAAAATTTGAAGTCAACAAACACTCGGTAACCCTTGGTTTCTAATCCTCGCTGGATTGCTAACCACGTTTCCGAATTTGCCTTTTCCCCCCACGATTTGGATAATTCAGCGGCCATTGCAGCCTACAGCTAACCGACCTTTGTCGGAGTCATCGATGACATTTAAAGACCACCGAATTTGCAACTAATTTGTATGAGAAGCGGTGAGCCACCAGCCACCACCGCCCTCATTGGACAGACGTGGTAGTGAATTAGTTACCCGACTTTACAAATGGCTGGTGGCTTCCATATTTTCTTCCAAATTTTGTTCATTTTTGGGGCTCTGTGATGTGGTAGGAATAACGAAGACCGACCGGGAGAAAGAACATTGGGCCCCTTTTAGTTGTTGAAGACCATAAATTTGGTAACCCAAAAATAAATATTTGGGTTTCAAAAATTAGATTTGAGACTTGAACCCGTCGCATTTTAGGTAGATCAAGGGGGCACTATCTGGATGTTGTGATGGAATAGTAAACCTACGTAGAAGATCTCAAATTGACGCACCGTTCAATATCGGGTGAATTTTTCTGCATTCACGAAGTGAAACTTCTCCATAGTCCAAATTGATGTAGTCAATGGCATTGAATATACATTAAAGATACAGTTGTATAACACTGGAAAGGTTTAATTTTCTGGCCATTTTAACGACCATGTTCCGGACGGCATGACGAAATTGTTCGACGACAATTGAACCTGGACGGAGAGGTCGGAAAAGTGCCCGTCGGAAAAGTGTGCCGACCAATTTCCGTGCAAGAAATGGACTGAAATTTCGGTCAATTTTCTTGGACTTCAAATGGTCGGAAATCGAATGGAAGTAACCTGGCCCACCAACTGGTCAAAGTTCCATACTTAATTACCACTTGCCGTCCATATTTATGCTGACTTCTGGTCCGAATTTTGGACTTTTTCCAACCACATTTTATGGTCGCTTTCTGTTCAGAATTTTTTTTTACCACATTTGTGCCATATTCTAGATCGCCTTCTTGTCATAATTTCTGACTGATTACAGGCCAAAATCTGGTCCATGATCTATAATATTTGACCATTCATTGGCCGATTGCCAATATATTTTTGGTGGTTCATTGGTCTCTTTGTGGTATATATATATATTACTATTATCACAATTATGGTAATTAATGATTTCTATTTGCTTAATTAGCCATAAATTAAGAAAAAACAAGTTAAAATATTATGTATTACATAACAGTGTAAGCAGTCGTTCAAATAATTCGTTCGTATTCAAAAGTTAAACAAAAAACTAACAAAAACATATATAATATTTATAATAAAAAGAGAATTATGCATAAAATTTTAAAAAATACTAATTATATACAAATAATTATATTTTAGTAATTATTTTAATTTTTTTAAATTAATTTAATATTTAAATTAATTGATCAATTATATTATATAAAAAAATTATTTTAAAATATTAAATTATTTAAATTTAATTTAATTTGAATTATGCTAGGGTGGTTCAAAGCATGAAAAATTGATACTTGACCCAAAGTTTTCGAGTGACTAAAATGGTAATCTATGCCGACACATCCTAAAAATATAATCATACAGTACCGGCACAATCCGAAATTGTCACACTGGCCCGATTATATATCCTATGTGGGGGAGTCATGAAAAGTACCACAAATACTATAACTTGAACGTCTCCTTGAAATAGATGCCTTCATTCTCGCAGTGTCCGCTTCATCGTTCGTAATATCTCCACGTGTTGCAGTCTATGCCCCTATTCCCATCCTCGTGGGCTACGAAGAGAATCTCTCCCACATGAACTTGTCGCTATTGGCCGTACCGATGCATGCTTCTAAATCGTAATGAGTGTTACGGTGGAGACACATTTGTAATTCGTTTTAAATGGTCCTCGAATTCCGAGTAAATGAAGGCAAATTTATGATGGAATTTTCGACCACTTAGAGGTCAACTCCCGGCCCTCTTGGAAGAGTCCCGGGATACCACATTTGAACCCGACCCAACAGTCCAGCAAAGGATGCTACACTCTTGGAAGAGTTTGCCGCTCCCCCAATCGCATTTTGCCTTGTGTGAGGAGATCTAACACTTTTGGATAATGAGTCCACAGTTTTACAGGATCTGATCCGATCTGACCTCACCTGAGGTGAGAGGAGACGAGGGAAAGTTTTTAATGAAGCCTTAACTTTCTTGTCCCAAACCTGACAGAGGACATCAGCTCAACCTCTGTCCCTTCCTCTGTATTAAAACAACTACGTTAACTAAAGCTGCTAACAGAAAATCCAGTGCCCTGCCGTCATCGATTCAATCACCAAGCACCGTTCACCTGGAAAATTCACTCTCCATGGAAGCCTGTCTGTCGAGTCAAATTCAAAACCTGCAGACCCTCAAAGGCCGCTGAGTCTCTTTTTGAGTCATTAATTAGCCTGCCTCTATTCCTTTCACTCCAGGGAGGAAGCATAGCATCCCGGAGATGATGAGTTCATCATTCTTTGTTTATCTAGTTCATCCTTTGTCCCCTTTGATGAAATGTTACATATAGAAGTTCCACTCTTTGCCCCTCGAGGTTGAAAGATCTTCCACTCCATCAAGTTCCCAAAAGCACAGGCTGTGGTTAACTGATCAAGGCGATCCTTATTCTTGATGTGTCATACTGATTCAAATTATGTTTTCTTCCTGAACAGCATGATGCACACGCTTGATGCATCTTCTTACTATCTCATAATTTCTTGAAAAAGTCGACCTTTCATCAATAATATTCCCATTTCAAGGTTTCTGCTGGAGCCCATTGACATGATAGACAGAGAGAGTGGTAAGAAGAGGGGCATTGTGGGTTTTTGTCTTGTTTCTTGGAAGGGAAGAACGGCCATAGAACTATCTATCATGCATAAATTTGTGGACATGGAAGAGTCTGTTGCTTTAGTAAATGGAGGAGGGGTCCTCCTAAGTCATTCTTCCTCAAGTTCACGATCTGTCTTGCATAGTCTGGCATGTCCAATGGAACTTGAAGCATTTAACGAGGTCTTTTTTGATCGGTATGCATTTAACGTGGTCAGTGAAGGTTTCTGATCAAAGAGATGCTGATGTCTCAAGTTCCAATTTTCTTTTTAATGTAAATCCTCAATAATTCCACACTAATTAATGTTCCTGCATCACATAACTCTATGTATATGTTGTCCTATCAGATGCAATAAATTTGTATCTCTGCATTCCTTTTGCCTGTCTCTCTGTTACCTTTCCCAGACCAAATCATTTCTTATCTCCTTTTACCCTTGTGGGATTCAAGCATTTTCGTCCACACACTCCCCCAATATACACATATACATACATATTCCTTTACTTCTCTTGGTGAGATGAGATTGTCCTTATAAATTGGCCTGCTCCTTCTTGTCTAGTCTACTTGTCGTCATTCATTGCTCTGTCTCATGCTGTGAAAAGAAGTGCCTTCTGGCCATCCATTGCTGACACCAACAGGAGCTCGAATGAGTTGATGGAGACCGTCTCTAAGCACTAGTAGCTTGATTTCTTAAACTTCAAGTACGCTCGGAAGAACAACACGAACTTGGAGGAGGATAAGAGATTCGTGCCCACTGGTCCAAATCCTTTGCACAACAGCTACGCCGTCATGTCTGACAGAAGCAATGTAACAGGAAGATGCATCGGCTTTTCAGTGGAGATTGGAGAGCCCATTTTAAGGTACATCTGGGATTTGGAGGGGAGCGTGGCATTAGCGTTTGGATTAGATGCATATGAAGTATCTGTAGAAGATGCAAAGGAAATAGTCACCTGACTATGCTGATGCAGTTGCATGAAGGTAAAAGAGCCGGAATCTGTCTGTTTTCCTTGTTAATATCCGATTTCTGATCAATAGCTCTTCTTCTATTCCACTCTCCCATTCATTGATCAAATGCCAAAGAACTTGTCCAGCATTCTAGAGTTGCAGAAAATAGGGGAACTATTGTCTTGGGAGCTTGTTTTCCTATCCTTGGGAAACTTGTCAAGAGCCCTTCATCGATGAAAACAGCAGAAGCTCAGTCTTTCATTTAGTAGAAAACTTTAAACCCGTACGAGTGCCAGCTAGAATATTTCCCTCTTAGAAGAACAGATCACATCCAGCAACTCCTTTCGGCCACCTGTGTGCCCCCTGAGGATCGATCACTTGAGAATCGACGCTCGTCACTTTCCGGATGCACGCAGAAAAAACTCCGAGAGGCAAAAGTCATGCCTTGGCTCGAATTCATCCCCTCATTACAATTCAAGATGAAGTAATAGAATTCACTAATCAACAACATCAAATGGACCGATTTCCTTCGCGGAAAGTGAGCCAATGCCGCTTCAATGGGTGAGGAATTCTAAACCGAGAATTTTCATATGTAACAAAACTTAGTGATTAATTAGACCGTCTCAGGGAGCGACAAATTCATCCTAGATTTGCCCCCTTGTACGGACACAATCCATCTTCCCGAATTCCTGTCCATAAAATTTAGCTATTTCTTTTAGTAATTGATAGGGCCTGCCTGATGGATGCTGCTGGCCCATGAGCCCCCACTAACACGGCACCACCCCTCCACTTCACCCCCTCCTCCCTGTCTCTCTAATTTCAAATTCTCGAAGACTTTCTGAAAATTACAGAAAAAAAAACCGGTCACTCAAGAAATATAAAAAGGAAATCAAGAGAGCCGATGGCTATTATAGGAATTAACATTCATTGCTCGAATTAACATAAATTGCCCCCTTCAAAATTGTTCACATTTCCCATTAATGGGTTTAAAAAAAGAAAAAACTTAGAAGAAGAAGGGGGCCTGGGATTGGGGGTCATAGACGGTGTTGTGCCGGTCACTAAGGACTCTCGACCATTCCACTCCCTCTTCTTTGCTCTGCTCCTCTGTATCAGTCCCGTCCCGTCTGGAAATCTTGTGCTAGAAAATTTTCTCCGAATCGACAATGAGAAGGAGATGCTTATCGACCCTGTTGAAGGGCAGGTACTGATAATCCTTGTCCCTCAACCCTAATTACTCGCATTGCCACACCCCCACACTGCGAGATTCTGGGTTGCAAAATCTGTTGTCTTCTTTAAAGATAGCTCCTTTAGATGACAGGGTTCTCTTCCCCCCACTTTTTGGGTATCTGGAGGTATTGAGGATTAGCCGAATCAACTTTGTAGAGCTGGCATACGCTGAAATAGTTTAAATTTCCTCTTCTTAATGTCTCTAACCAAAAGAAAAAAAAAACTGAAAAGTTTAATGGGCTATATGATCTATGCATTTTGTGGGTTTTTCTTTGGTTTGCCGTTTGTTCGGTAATAAGCCGCTTAACTACTGAATGTGTGAGACTGTCCGAAGTCATACTTGATTTACTTTGTTGATGAAAATTGGATTAATTTAGCAGAGCTTTCTGTTCCCAGTGATTTGAGCTATTTAAGAGATGCATTGTATGGTCATGCTTATGTGCAAAATGCTGCATATTCAACTGTAGGGCAGAAGTTATCTGGAACAGGTACTGAACTCTCTTACCAAACCCATATCACCTTCCAATTTTCTTGCATCCTTTTGAATTTTAAAGAAAATAATGCCCTATATATTCTGTCGGTATGGTTAATATAGTGTCTCATATGGAGCTTGCAGGAAGCATCAGCAATCGCATATTCGCTCCTTATTGTGTCTACAAGGGCAAGG
Organism: Sonneratia alba; assembly: GCA_900174645.1. Taxonomy (NCBI): domain Eukaryota; kingdom Viridiplantae; phylum Streptophyta; class Magnoliopsida; order Myrtales; family Lythraceae; genus Sonneratia; species Sonneratia alba. Next base: position 2,876,318 of record FWPY01000029.1, read on the forward strand.
CTTCACTTTCACTCTCTCCTGTCCTTCCTACTTTTACAAGAATAGAGGTGTGGTTCTCCTTCATTAATTTTTGTTGATATATACAATGACTTATGTAAAAGATGCTCTGCTATCTTACTTGAATGTCTCTGGGTAGTCTGGTGGTCTTAGAGTTGACCGGCGTGGTTCAATGATGCTGAAGTTCTGTCCAGCTATTGGGGAGCGCAAGTATGATTGGGAAAAGAGACAGGTGAATATTTGAATAGCGGACTAAGTTTCATAAACCAATGTATACATAAAGCCCACCGCATTGCATGTCATGATGGAAAAGTTTTTCTTTTATTCATGTTTGAGGGATCTCTTACGGTGTTCAACTTGTTTATGTTATGCAGCTGTTTGCTTTGTCAGCAACTGAGGTTGGCTCTCTTATTAGCTTGGGTCCCAAAGATTCATGCGAGTTCTTCCATGATCCTTCGTTGAAGTCAAGGTTAATATATTCTTTTTCTTCCATTGTAGCTTCAAGTTACTATGAATAAATTCAAAAGTATCTACCTTATTTCATTAACTTCAACTATCATTATCTGGTTATTACATATGTATGTATAGTTGATTACTTCACATCCTCTGATTCCCTTCTTGCTTCCAAATTTGATGTGTTATGCTAACAAGGAATGATGCTAATGCAGCAATGCCGGTCAGGTGAGAAAGAGTTTATCAGTTAATCCCACTCAAGATGGTAGTGGCTACTTTGTTTCTCTGAGTAAGTCTAAGCTTTCCCTTTTGCCTTTTCTGAAATGTTTTTGGCTTTATTTGCGAAGCATTGAGCTTCGCAAGAAGATATGACATACTGTATGAGTCGAATTGGATGTTCATGATCTGGAGGTTCTAAGCCATAGATGGTGTTAGCTATAACAATATCCAAGGTTTTCCTCGCAGTTACTTAGCTTAGGTACTCCAGGATATTTGATTCTTGAATAAGTTTTTAGATTTCTTATTTTTAACTTCTTACTATCTTGTATTGTTTATCTGATCTTTATGCAATTTCTTTCAGATGTGGTGAACAGCTTGTTGAAAACCACAGAACGCTTTACAGTTCCTGTTACAGCTGCTGAATTTGCAGTCATGAAGACAGCTTGTAGTGTATGTTTAAAGATGTGCCTCTTCTCGTTCTTGGATCATCTTTTAATCTATCTCTTCTGATTTAGTGCATTTTTTATTATGAAAAGTAACTTAAGTGGATATGATATTGCTATTCCGTAACATTCTACTGTAAAAAAATGCTCCTTGGCAACTTTATTAGGGTCGTATTTGTTAAGAAGATAGGAAATGAAATAACCATACGATCTGTTTTCATAGGATTGCACCTGATTCAGTTAAGCTTCATTTCCACATGTTTGATCCACAATGTAGTATAATGTTGTTGATGATGCAACTTTAGTTTCTAAAGATAGATATTGTGTTCAGTCTGAATTCTTTTTCTATCTTTGCAGTTTGCTTTACCTCACATTATTGGGTGGGACCATTACACCAGTCATCAGTCCCCATCGATTGGGGGGAATCCTTGGAAGGTGGACCAGGTGGAATTGGATTCAGAGTGGGACAGGTGAAGGTGCTATATGCATGATGTAGTATTAATGTTTTGGTGTCTTAGAAATTTCCGGCTCACTTGAAAGATAGACTTCTTATGGTGGTTGAAGTTTTTTTATCTGTGGGTTGTCGGTACATAAAGTCTGCAGTTATATTCTGTGGGGAAAAAAAATGTCTGCAGATGAGTAAATGGAGAGATCTGCTATAAGCATTTTTAAGCTAAGTTCTGTCTCTCGTGTGTTTGAAAAGAAAGTGATTGCTGGAATGAGAGCTGCTGTATCCTCTGAATTGTTGGACAAACTTGGAAGTAAGATAACGGGCTTCCATCAATTGTCTGGTTTGCATTGGTCTTGACCCGAGTTAGAGCTGGCAAGATCAGCCAGGCTGACTGAGCTGCCTAGGTCCAGCACAGGAGGGTCTCCGGGTGCCTTATTTTTTCTTCTTATCGGAGTTATTTCGGACTTGTCATGGCAAGGAAAAAGTAGAAACCAGGTACCCTTGGAGAGCATCGTTTGAATGTATTCTGCGTTGTAAAGCGGAATCCAACGACCGAAAGAACGAAGGGTTTCCCTCTCTCTAATACTCTTCCCTAGTCAGCCTGAAGGACCAGCTCATGAGTCAGAGCAACACTGTCAGTCTGAAGGATTCATTAGCTACTATTATCGTTTCTCTTTGGTCGAATGAAAGGATGAAAGATCAAGCTCTGGGCCGATGAAAACCCAAATCACAAGGTTAAAAATTCAAAGATAGTGAATTTTATTAGTTTAATAAAATTTATTATTTATTATTCATTACTCTATTTTATCATTATTATGAAAACTCAATATCGATTAGTGTGGGATCTGACCGAAAAGGCAAGCCGAGTCCAACACTTCTCAGTCTCCTCATCTATCACTTGCAAGTCTCTAACGTTTAACAAAGACATAATGTCCACATCTGTTGAACAAATTTGGCTGGTTGAAACAGTTCGGCATCCACTCCTAATTATCATCCGATCAACGGACCGGACATACAAATGATTTCCTATTGGAGGTACATTTTGCACCTCACGAAGTGGACAGCCCTGAAGGAGGCCCCAAGTTACCCTACCCATATCAGTTCAATTTGCAATGCAGTGAGAGCATGCCATTTAAGTATTGCTTCCTGACTTTCTTGTACTTCTCAAGCACCAAACCGTAACTTGAAGTTCCCTGCTCGAACATTATCTCCTTGCAAAACCGAGATTTGATGTTCATATATGCGATCTTGGCCTTTTCTCTATCTTTACAGCATAGAGCAAGTAGGTCTTCAGCAGTGACATCAAACTTCTGCTCATCGAGTCCTTCCAGAATTTCTTCTTCAGGATAGAAAGTTCGAAGCCATGCTAGACGTCGAAATAGATTCTCTTTACCCTGAACAGCCATATCCAAGGCCAGTAATACTTCTGTGAACTTAGAGTCGTTGATTTTCTCAATCAACTGACCGAAGATTATTCTCTGATGCTGCTCAAGCCAGTTGGACATTGGAGACAGCCAAGAAATTGAACCGACCAAGCAACCCTGCCGAAATATTGGATTGGAATCACCCAATAATCCAATTGCGACATGCAAGAGCTTTACTGATATGAAATCTAAATTTTTAGTAAGTGGCTCCTCTAGCACAACATGCTTTAAGTTCTTCGAACTCCAGCAATTAAGGGCTGCATGCATGAAACCCTCCCACCTGTATGCCAAAAGCCGAGGAACAATATATAATTTATCAGAAATGCAGGATTTGCAACATCATATTACTTTCACCTAAGCAGTGGACCCTTTTTTTATTCAATTTGGTTTTATTGTATATGAAGCAAGACACAACCATTTGGCATATGTTGTAACATCTCACTAGTTTGAGGAGCCCGATTTTTGTTGTATTTTAGACATAAAGTAACAGCGAAATAGTTCTTGTACCATATATAAAAGGAAAGGAGATCAGAAAGCTTCTTGGTAAGCTACAAAAATAAAGTACGTGGCAGGAGATCTTACTCAAATGGAGCCTCAACCTCTATTGCAAGCGTCAAATGCAAGGAAAATCTGCCATCAGTAGTGTAAGCCTCATGAAAAAAGCCTCTTGGGATATACAGAATATCTCCTTCTTTGAGCATGACTTGCATGCAGCTGTCCTTCCCACTGGAAGCTGGGGAAAAGCATGTCCCACTTATTTGTTCATAGAGGCGAGGTAATAGCTTATCTTGGGGAGGAGATATCGTCCATTGCTTGGTCCCAACAAGTTGGCAAACAAATACACAATGATCATCATAGTGACATGCTAAACCCTGTGAATTAGGTGGTGTCAAATACAGATTGGCACCAACTGAAGGTTGACCAAATAAAGATGCCAATCCTTCAGTTATTGCTGCAGCAGACTTGAAACGGAATTCCATGCCACGAATTGCCACTGTAAAACCTTTTTCCAATGCTTCTTCACATTTTGCAATGTCACTACAGCTAAAGATGTAAGGTTTCTGGTTAAACGAATCCCCGCTCTTAGGGAAAAAATGTTTCTCTCTGTTCAGACTTCTTTCCATTTTCAATACTCTTACGTCCTGCTGATATAAGATTGGCAAAGCCAAGTTATCTCTTTCTTGCTTCAAGTAATTGAGGATATCCAGTTCATCCGAAGCAATAGGTGGACAAGAGACCATATTTTGAAGCATAGAAGTCACAAAATGAGGAAGTGCACCTTCACAATTTAGAGAGTGCAGAAATGACCTAATGCAATCATCACCATGTTCAGCTCTCTGGATGTCAATAAGAAGTGGCATTCTTTCCCAATGACTTACCAAAAAATTTTCAAAACTGACTTCATCTGATCCAAAAATCCTTCTTCTGATATCCTCACTTGGCACAAAATTGGCACATTTATCACTGATGGAGAGTCTGAAAATGCATTCTGCCAAGTTGTTAACTCTAGAATTAGCTGAAAAATTCTTCCCAGTTTGTTTGGGTTTCAGAACTTTGAGTAGAATTCGACTGCTTAGATCCATCCAGAGCCTTTTCAGAAGGACCAAGAAGGAATCCAGTGATTGCAGTGAAATATTTTCCAGCTGCTTCTGGTTGCAACTGTTAACAAGAACAATTATTGCATCAAGAAGTATAACTGGAAATTCCTCTTCCATACAGGCTATCACATGTCTGTTAGTGCTTCCATCATCCCCTGTGCATAGAGTCAACGATCCCCACAATGATTCAGGGACCTGAAGAAAACAATTACTATTGTTCCTTAAGTCATACAACAAACATAACTGTTACAAAGAGACAGGTAACAGAGAAGTGAATTCAACAACATTTATCAAGTGATAAAATCATTCAACTAAGAACAAACTGCCGATTTCAGCTAACCACTGATGTGCTTAAGATCTCATTACTTTCTTAATTGAATAAGAACAATGAATATCAAGAGCTGTCTATGTAGAATCAACTTGACACTACACATAAGGTGATAGATTTCTCATGTCATGCTTCCACTCATCACATGCCATTTGTCAATTACTGAGCCACAACCAATCCCTGGTTTAAATGTTCTTTTGAAGCAAACAATTAAAAATGTCAACATTTAGATCTCAAGAGCAAACATAAGGGCTTACATAAGAGACTCCAAGGCCAAGGACTTAAGAAGCCTCTCTCTCCCAACTGAACTACTGGACAAATCCAGCATAGCGCTACAGGCGGCTGTTTTCAGCTTTCCAAAGGGACTCCTCAAACCCCATATTAAACCGTTCACGATTTCACTATCCAGAGCAATTTGTTCGTTCGTTTCCAGCGATTGAAGCGCAGCCGTCCCCACAACCTTTAACCCATGAGAGGCAATATCCAAAAACCTGAAAAACGCATGCCTGTACACGTAGGAGACATAATACAAGAAATAAAATTGCACTAACATCTATGAGTTTAAATGGAGAGTCGTGCGGGACAAAAGATGCAAATTTGATCCACTAACTTTCCCATTCTGCACTCAACAGAACAATGGACATGGAATCAAAATGCAGCTGTTCGTATCCAGAACAACCTCAACTGAGTCCAACTCATGAGTAACATAGAGCAAGCATTTGCACTTATAAGTAGCACTTTCTGTTCAATGAGGGTTCAGAGCGAGAGACACCGTACCTGGATTTAATGATAACCGGGAGAAGCGAGAGGATGGGGACCGGAAGACCTTGAGAAAAAGGCGACATCGGATTCTCCAAACCCGAGAGAAGGGCAAGGCGGACCTTTCTGAGGCATTTTTTGATGAGCGATAGGTGTGGAAAAATCGAGTTGGGTGATGTTTGCGCCTTTGAGAGCGCCGCCAACAGCAAAGAGAACAGAGTGTCGAATTCGGCCGGTTTCGGAGTTATAGAAGGAGAGGATTCAGAAGAAGCAATTCTTCTCTTCCGTTTACAAGCCTTCCCGCTCCCTCGTCGTCGTTTCTGGGTATCCTGCTCCATTAAAGCTCTCTTTCCTCTCGCACTCGGAAGAACAGATCACTCTCTGTTAGAGCACTGCTGTCCGGCCGATGAGTCCCATACTCGGACGAAAAATTACGCTCTGCACCCTCAACTTGCAAATTAACCAGTTTGCTACCCTCGAATTTATCTCAAGGGCGACTTCCGTACTTCGCAACCTTAACTTTTTCGAGCTTGCATTCGACCCACCATGCTTTCGAGTTCGGAAAAATTGTTTTCTCCTCAGCTGGTTATCGTTGGGGTTGCCTCAGCAGACGTGCAATATCATCGACAGTCAAGCTGGTCCGAAGTGTAACCTCGGACCAGATCTGACATACATCCAAGTTGAAGATTCGAGCAGCTGAATCTTGGCCAACTTTGGTAGGATGAGGTTTTCGAACTAAAACTGTCAGCATTCCCTCCGCAGACCGAGGTGGATGGTTGGAATCAACAGGCTCTGTGGGCACTGGAATATAAGGTGGGATTGCATTTGCTTTCATTCTGTCCTTGTTCTTCCTTTTCCTTGTTATACTCTCTTCTTTTCTTGTTTATTTTTGAATTGATAACATGATGGAAGTTGTCAAGGAAGCTATGAAGAACAAGGTTGCAAAAGGAAGGACGTCAGAGGAGTTAACAGAGAGAGAGAGATGCAAGAGAGGAAGAAGAAACAAAGCTGAAGCCATGCCTTCACTAAGTGAAAATTGCATTTCAGATGAACTTCGTTTCTAGGGGAAGAGTTCGAGAAGCAAGTTGCAATTATCAAATATTACATGCTAAATATGGCTTAACACGATTAGACGACTCTTAAATCAAGTAACAACGACACAAAAGAGGGAGGAAAGAAACTAAATCATTGATTATTTCTCTCTGTTGGGGCTCACAGATCTTCCTCGTCATAATCTGGTTCGATTCCCAGAAGAGTAGCAAGTTCTCCATTTTCATACGCTTCTACAGTATCTGACACAGAAACAACCAAAGCTAAATTATTTCCACAATCCCGCAAAGAACAATAAAAACTGGAATTGTAATATCAGATTTTCCCGAAACAGAATGTTATGTACCATCGGAGCCGCCAATGTGCTTCCCATCAATGAAAACTTGTGGCACAGTATGCCTCTTTATACTTTCAGCTAATGCAGATTGAATTCTCCATCCATCATCTGTCAGCAGACAAAAAGGTCCATGAGGACGAGTCTTTGGGTAAGACCAGGGATTGCTCACATTACTTTTTCTTAATATTACAAAGACAGCGCCTCCAACGTTTGATCACGATGCCACATGAATGGGTTACATGTAACTGCAGTGTATGAAATCAATCTGGCTATTGTATCGTATGCACTCTGAAAACCGAAAGCAGTCAGATATAAATCAAACAGACCTCTTTGATCGAGCTCAACTACAAATGGTGTATGGTTCAACTCCTTGAACACAGCCTTTGCCCTCCGGCAGTACCTGCAAAACATATAATTCCAAAACTGGTTTAATCACCTGCATGTTTAAACCTGTGGTAGGAGGTCTGAGACAATTTTGGCAGGAGCTTTGTGCATGATTTGGAAGAAATACATGGGCTAGCAACAGGGCAATTGCTTCAACAGAGTGGAGAATATGTCTTTCAAGAAGCCATTTGCTAAACACCAGCTCTAGAAGAGTATCAGAAAATTTACCACTAATCCTATGTTATTCCATTTGTGATGATCCAAAGTACACCAAGTGATAATGTGGATGCTGTGAATCAGTTATTGTGACCACACATGCTACTATCCAACTTAAAATAAGTAATTTTTTTTTAAATTCAGAAGTTCCATTTATAGTCTCATCTATGGACATAACTGTTGAACTTTCCCTGCTGTAAATTTAGCAGGAAATTATATGACAGTGTTACTTCCATATTGCTTCTATAGAATAGAACCAACTATCCCATCGGGTGTCATAGCAGGGAATTCTGTAAGTAAGTAAACCACAGCACAATATCACAGAAATTTCAGCAGCTAAAATAAACAAATAGGAGAGTAGGAGCTCTCCATTCAAGTTGACTATGTACTAACAATTTTAATAAGATGACAATTAGAAGGCCGTTCACCATGGAATCGAGCTGAATCCTAAAAACCCCTAAAACACCAACAATTGTAGTAAGTCAACAATTAGAGAGTCCCAACTTTCAATCAGAAAGGTGACATTTTTTTGCGTTGGAGTCTTTTAGCTAGCCCTCTACTTCGATTATTTCTGCACGGGCATAATTCACAATATAAAAATTCCCATCTTTCATCAACACAAGAATGAAAAAATTGAGATCGTCTTCAGTAGATGTCGCATCTAATCCAGAACAGGAAATCGGAAGTAGCAACTAAATTGCTATAAAGACAATGGGCAGAAGATCATATGAGTGGATCATCTGATGGGAAATTTGGAATTTGCAGCGATGGAGATCTAATTTTTCTCTACAAATTTCTAGGGCTTAGGAGCAAGCAGATTCAGATGGGCATGCAGTCCAAAGAATCAACAGGCTGAGCACAAAACAGGGAAATTCGAGACAAACCCACAAAATTTAAACTGAAGGAGATAGAGAGAGCGAGAAGACTACGGGCAATAGGACTTGGAGAAGATGACGATCTTGTGAGAGGAGATGGTCTTCTTCACGAAATCGGAGGCGGCGGCCGATGCTGCCGCTTCCTCCGAAGCTGCGGAGGATGACGCCCCGAGACAAAGGGATGCCAGCACCAATGCCGACAACATTATGCATGCTATCGACCACCTCGTCGCCATTGTACGGAAGCGCAGCCCAGTAGAGATCACCGCTCCTCTCTCTCGGTTTCAGAAGTAGTGCCTTGCCGTCTCTCCTGTCCTCTAAGCCACGAAGGTACGCCTAACTTTGATATTTTACCCTCTTGCTTAATTTTGATATTTGACTCGACAAATATACATATACTTTTTTTCCCTTAAATAGGATTGCCAATGTTTAAATATATTTCTTCATGCCTTTAACGAAATTCATCAGGAAAATCAATCAAACGAAGGCCCTGCAGATCGGTAGCTTTTTCTGCATCCCCTACAAGGCTCTGATGACGACACATGCCATAAACCAGGCAAATAAGAGTACGAATGCGGCCCCCTTGCTTGGGTAGAAGATTGCTCAACACTAGTACGCAAGATGGGTTCAATAGACGAGGAATGCGATAAAATTGTTTCGCTTCGCCACACCGGGCTTTCATCAAGTGGAGCAGGAGAAGTATGAAGCCTTCCCGTAGTTTTTTATGCCACTCCCTATGGCTACATGCATCAACGGAAGAATTCTCGGATCTAACAGGGGAAGCATCTCAGGAACAAGGTGAAATGGACATTAATTTCACTAGAGGACAAAGATTGATCCGCAACAGTCAGCCGACATTGTCAGCTACCCAGAGGGCCAAAGCCATGGAGCTAGATCTGAACAATTAAATCCACAGAAAGCAAGTCGACAGAAGGAACCATTGACGGATGGCGGAGGAAAGGATCTATTCATAGGCGAACTTTCCTTTCGATCTGGACAAAGTATAATTTCTGGGAACTTACCCCCTACAACAACAGACAGAATGGATTCTAGAACTTCCCAACGGAGAATGCGTATGCAATATAATTTAGGTTCTAAATCACCAATCAGGAATCAATCTTAAGACTCAAGAGAGTAAGTTGTCTCAATGACCACTACTCGCAGCAATCCGCTGAAATATACCATGCAGTTCTCCCCCCATCATCAGACAAAATCATGCATGGGTTCCTCAGGGCACCAGCTTACCGAGTAGGATTCCACCGAAAATAAGTGCTCCAAACCACTTGTTGGATACAAATCTGCACCAATTAAACCAGAAGGAAGTGGGGTGTCATTCACCACTCTACTTAGACCCATAAAAATTGTCTTAAAATTTGCGCAGCTTACTTCCTATTACAGTCTTCTCGAGAAGACAGATCAACTGTTAGTATCTGCCAAGCTAACTGTCCCGATGCAGCTGCCAAAAATGCATAATAAGGCAATCCTACACCAAAAACATCTAATACGTTAGACATCTTGTAGAAGGGAGTTTTAAGATTCCTCACTCAAAAGGAGAGAAGAAAATACCGATATCAGCATTATATCCACTCAGTGCAAGACAACTGGTGCATGTTAGTCCAAAGCCCGAGATCCACTTCTTTGTGAAATCCCCGAATCTCAGCGCTGTTGATTTGACACCCACCTTTAGATCATCTTCTTTGTCCTGAGAAAACAAAATCGAGAGCCTCATCAAGAATTCCATAGACTTCACAAAACCACTTACAAGATCTGTATCTGGGGAATCCCTTCTGATTTCATTACCACTCTAAGCAATCTTAGTTAAAGTCTAATAGCAGGTGGAACATTGTAACCAAAAGGGGAGGCAACAAATAAAAGCTTGCTACTTATAAAACATAAAGTTGCACCTGATGAGCATATATCGTGTCATAAACAAGAGTCCAACATACTCCAGAAAGATACAGTGGAAACACAACAGATGGCTCCAAACTCCCTTTAATAGCGGCCCACCCAAGTAAAGCTCCCCAGTTAAAAGTTAAACCTAAATAAGCTTGCGGCTGTATTGAAAATGAAAATATGCTAATCAGACGATGAAGAGTCCATAAAGCAAATAAAATGAAATCAGGGTGGAAATAATACCACAATTGTCCAAGAAATCCAAAAGCATTACCCAAAATGTAAATCTCTTCATGAGGGGATAAGAGAAGACGAGCAGCAAAGAAGAAGCTCCCAGTATGCGACTGTGGGAAATAGTGGTAGCATAAGACTGCATGTAGTAGACAGAAACATGCAACTTCTTGGAAAAAAAAAAAAAAGAAAAAGCAATGGAACTAATATGCAGCTTATGATATCAAAAAGTATCAGTCTCAAAGAGAGGTATCATCAAAGTATCAGATAAGTGGTATCTATGGGTAGTGTATGTGTGCATGTTTTCCGTTATTGAAATAAAGTCTATCTTATGACCTTAAAAATTCTGTTTCAGGAAAGGTGCAAATAGCTAATAAGACACCATCAAGGAATAAAAATGTGAATTTTGACCTATAATTATTCAACTGAAGAAGAATTCCCAGACCCAGAAGCAATTGAAACCCAAGGAAAGAAAGCCCTTGAAATGGGGTCAGAACACCACTAGCCACTGGGCGGGACTTCGTACGCTCTACCTGAAAGAAGGAAAAGGTACCCATATGACTAGTCTCAGCTCTGAAGTGAAATTACCAGAAAGACAACTTGCAAATCACCTTTGGCAAGTGCACATTTCCCAATAACTCCGACTAAATGGTTTTTTTTTTTGGAAATGTGATAGAATTTCATTAGTAAAACTCTTGCAAATGTACATCATTGTTCTAAAATTTTTTAGCAACTTGTGATATTGCTTGCTTGTCTGATAGCGGATGAAACATTGAAAGATTTTGAGTTTACCACGATTAGAGATTAGACTAAATGGTATTAGAGAAATCAATTTATTGCATTCTTGAACAAAAGCCATGGGAGCAGCATGGGTTTGTAGAATAAACAATCATGGTCATAAACCATTTAAAAGGAATCCATTATAGTCCAAGCAAGGACAGAAAAAAAGGTTGTGGTCTAAATAAATTAAGCAAATTCACGCAGGTAAAACCGCCATGCTAAATGAAAATTCACCTTGGAAATTCACCTTTATATCTATGTCCCTGTCAAGGAGATCATTTATAGTGCACCCGGCACCTCTCAAAAGCAAAGCGCCACATCCGAAGAGCATTAACATCTTAAGATCAGGGAGGCTTCCTGGGGATGCTGCCAAAGTGATCGACCTGGCAAATCAATTAAGTCTCAGCGGCTGCAACTATTTCAAATGAACGAGCAACAAAATCCAGTAAATTCAGCAATCTTCTGATTTTGTTTCTGTTTTGGAGAAATGGTGAAAATCCGAACAAGTGTCTCCCTCTCACTATCAACATTTTCAGCAACAGACTGAGATAGTTGAGGCATCAACGAACTTCAGAAACACACCACATACAAGGCCAAGCTAGAAGCCAAGTCCCAATAGGCTTATCGAGCCGAGCAAGATGAGCATAAGGCCGAGCTGCCTCTGGCAGATACCGGTCGATCCAACCAACCTCAACCTTTGAACCCTTCCCACCACTTCCGTCTTTACTATCCTCATTATTGGCACTCTCAGCTACAGTCGAGAGCCTGAGGATAGATCCTTTATCTGGATACCCGAAATGCTCCGACTTTAGACCGGCAATCTCGAGTTCACATTTCCTAGAACAATTGGAGGGCGCTCCTTGTCCCCTGGCCAGGGCATGATACAGCGATGAACCGCGGAGCGATCTCGCTAAAGAGCCTGAGCACGGAGAAATGGGATCGAAGAATGAAGTCTTAGACGCCAAGGTGTACGCCGACTCTGCGTGATCTTGGTGGCATTTGGAGCCGACCCGGGATTCGAACTGGCGGCAAACGGAACTCCATGTCTTGAATTTGTGCCTCAATCTCCTCGTGTACATAATAGCACCGAGAACAATCAGCAAATCGCAGCAGGGGCGCTTCAATTACGCTGCCGGAGCGAGGACGACGCGGAAAGAAAGGGAGAGTCCGCAGCTTCCGGACTGACAAGTGGAACGATGCATTTAGCGAACTCACTGGTAGAGAACTGCGAACGAATTGCGACAGGTGTACGACTTTTGGGTGGCTCTTCATCGTGCCTTCTTTTCCCAAATTTCAAATTGCTCCCTTAATTGTTTGCTCATCTTAATTTTGCCCCAATAGTTTGAAATTACTAGTAGTCTGACATCAAGTCATATTGATTTGCCAGTTTGATCATATTTGGGCCAGGTAGATAGAATAAGGGGCTAAGTCTAGCATGCACTTGTGGGGCCTGAACGGAACCCAGCTAGCTAAGCCCATTAAGTCATTATGAGTCCAAAACCTGGGCTTTGGAATTGTCCAATTACTCAATTCTCTTTTCTACGAGTATGGACCATCTTCAGCTCTCGTTATGAATTTGGCCGTAATGTCGGAGAAATCCTTAGTTGGATTAACGCCATGACGGCATCCATTAACTAGTCAATGGGTGTCTTGACAGATCAGTAAAAACAAGCGTTGTATTATCTTTTTTTTTTTACCAACAACCTTTTCCGTAGTCAATGGCGCTCATGATGTGGTACTTTCGACGGCATACCAAATATAAACTAGCTCAATCCGTGGATGAAGTGGTGATCCCAATTCATCAGGAGATTTCTCACCGGGGGTTGACTCGAATCGTCAACTGCCATGTTACACTGCAGGTTGCTAGCCATCTCCCTTGGCAGCACAGATGGCTGGGAAAACGATGTAGGATGCTTACCGTGTTCTGCGTCTGTCGAAAATTAGGACAACTTTTAACCTGAGAAAGATAAAATCATGGCGGTCTCATCCCGCAAAGGAGGACATCTCTTCTCTCAGTGATCTTCCATGGTAATTCAGGTTTCCGGTCGTCACCCTCGTCAACCTAAAAGTCTCCGACACCCCAAATGCCAAGGAGGCATCGTCCGATCTGATTTAGAATATGCTACTGACTTTATGGCAAATCCTCTGGAAACCCGCCTTTTATCATCTTGTATCACGATCTCTCGTAATCGAGAGCCAATCCAGAAGCATATATACATCCCTCCTTTTTTAATTATCATCTTTACGGTTTTTTTCTTGTTCAGTTGTAAAATATTTTCCAGATCAAGCGTAAGTCGTAATGCATTTCTTTCATAATTACATATTTCAAAATAAATGGGAGTAGTTTTAACTGAAGACTGCCCCTTTGGGCGGTGTTGAATAAACTGACTACAAAAGCTTCCAGCCCCTACCGCCATTCATGTTGAACTTCTTCAATCTGCCGAACCGAAGATCATGACGGTTATGAGGACAACCTTGCCCTGGTCACTCCATCTGCCCGAGAACCCGAACCACCGGTCTGCACATCCCGCCTCCGGGTTTAGCTGCCGGTTGCAGCTGTACCCTGTTGTGAACCCCACGTTCCCGTATGCGCTGAAGGCCACAATTGATTAAGTTGATCCTTCATTGGTTAAGCAAGATAACTATCCTCTTCAAAAAATAAAAATCATGCGGTTCACCCGAAAAATTTTCAGACTCCAGGGTGTGAGACGGGGATCTCGGGATGAGGAGAGAAAATGGTACCTTATCACTTCGACCACAATGTTCAGCACGCTGAAGTTGAGTGGATCTTTCTTCACCTTCTCCCTCTCGGTGATGCATAACACGATGATGAAGATGACCAAATACGAGAGCTGCGAGAACACCACGTTCTCGACGAGAGCTCCTCGTCGTCTCGGCTCAGATGATCTCTCGGTCCCGTGTGGGCGTCCTCCATTGCCGTCCTTCACGGGCAGGAACGACGTATATGGGGGGAGGTACCTAACAATGCGGGACCGTGCTCCATCAATTAGTAAGGAGTATGGGATATGCGAGAGGCTGGAGGGTCCTGATCGGGCAAGAAGTCCTGTCATTCTCTGGCTGTATTCCTACTCCAGGACTTTTTGAGTTTTCCAGGCCAATTTAATAGACTAGATGACTAGACTGATGAAATCTCGAAGTTCATCTCACATGTGCCAAAAGTTGAAGTGCATGTGCATACGATAATTCTATTATTGACTCTCGTCCCTACTTAAATTCCTCAATCCATGACAATTTTAACAAAAAAAAAAAGACATCATATAAACTACATATAGGGTTCATTGAAGTGGCCAATATAGAAAAAAAATTATTATTAAAAAAATCTTAACTTTTAATATATCAACTCAAAATTATGGAAAATATCACTATAAAAATTAAATTTGTAATATTTTAATGATTAGATTAATATTATTATTATCATATCAAATACAATCTAAATTAGTAAATAACTATTTAAATAATTTCTCGGTCCTGCAAATTGAAAAAATAAGTAATATAGAAAATGAGTGCCGACTTGATAGCACGTGGTCTTTCATTACAATATATAATTTGTATTATTGTCATAAAAGACAAACTTAAACTACTCAATAAATTAAATTAGCCAATCATGATGACTTCTTCTTGTTGAAATCTGGATTAGTAATATATATATATATATGTATACAAATTATGCCACCCATCATCGGAGCCACGAATCACTTGCAAGTTTGAGTGAAATAATTGAATTTTTTTTTTCAAATTTGTAAATATAAGCACTGCATGTCGTGGTTAATGATTCATCTAGTTCCGACGGAGACCAAGTCAGGCACAGACTGTGATCTCAATTCCGACTTTTATTTTTAAATAAATCAATTATAAACTCATTAGATTCTGATTAATCTAACTCAAGTAGGTCATTTCAATAAAATTTTCATAATATAATTTTTTTTCACATAATTTAAACTCGATATCTTACTTAAATAAAAAAAAATATCAAAATATTTTAATCAATTTTTACTTGTACTCTCTAAATATTCCTTCTTCACATGAAGGCATCTATATTAAATATAAATTAATTAACATCTTGATGAGCAATAGATAATTAAGGGTGGATTTTCTGTTAGCTTTTCTTATTATCCCATTTATGTCAATTTATAAGGATAGTGAGTCAAAAGATTGCTAATTTTATCGTCTTATAACAAAAAAAAATTACCTTCATCTATATATCTATTTGTTGGGCTATATTTAAGAATCAAATTAATTTTAGGCTAATCTAGATTTAAGAGTAAAATATGTGTAATTATGCTTTTTTTTCCGTTATTCACAAAATTTAAATAAAAAATTTTACTAAAAGAAAGATTACGAATAATTTAATTAATCTAATTAAATTGATACCTTTTTCTAAGAAAATAGTTCTTGAACGACTTTCCTAAGTTAGGATATGTGCCTCTCGTTTACAGTTATCCATTTTTGGAAACTTCTGAAAGAGGAAGGATAAGAGAGACTGACATCATCACAACGAACAACGCCAGCATAGCCGGTGCGATGGTCGATAGATCGACGATGGTCTCGCCGGTATGCCTCGAGTTCACGCATTGGAATAGGACGCCGACGATCTTCTCAAACAGGCTGAGCCCACCAAGCGCATCGGAGTTCCACTGCATCGCACAGAACATGACAAACTGGACTCCGATGAACCCGAAGACTGTCACCACAAGGAGTCGGGAATGGAGCTCTGGCAACAGGTGGAGGTACCCCACCTCCGAGGTATTCCTCAGGAGGTAAGAGGTCTCGGTTCTGTTCGTGAACTTGTGCAGTACCCAGAGGCAAAACCTTATGCAGGAGGGGAAGAGAGTGTTCCCTAAAAGGACCTGAGGGATGAGAATCAAGAGGAGGGCCGAGTTCTTGCTGAAGACCATCATGTTCTCGTTGGTCGGGATGAACCCGCAGCTTGCAAATGTCGAGACCGTGGTGAAGATGGAGAAGGTCACCATGTTTAGGCCTTTGCCCCTTAGAACATTTCTTGCACTGGAGACCAATCTGAAGTAGAGTGAGACCATGGCTATTCCTAGGACGTGGACCACCACTAGGTAAACCGAGACCACAGTCCCCAACAGTTTGATGGAGATGTACCTCAAGTAATTGCAGTCGTCTGGGCCGAAGGACCGAGATTTCTGTGTCAGACCCAGCTCGATCCTGCCTATGACGTCTTCAGTGGAGCCGATGCTTAGGTCTCTATCGACAGAAGCGACCTTGTCATCATGCATCTGCATGAGCATCCTCAGCCTGTGCTTTTTGAGGTGGAGCCCGACCATGGAGGTGAAGACCTCACCACCGACAAACATTAGGATCGTCAGCACTATGAGCTGGGGGTTCGAGAAAACCTCCATCTCCACTGCAGACATGCTCGACACCGTGGCAGCGGAGACGGAGGTGAAGAACAGGTCTAAGCTCCTAGGGTCGAAAGAACCCTGGGTTCTGGGTCTCAAGCTCTTGAGGACCCAGAACCCGATCCACGAGAGGGAGATGAAGTAGAGCACTTGGAGGAGGAAAGAGTTTGCATACAAGAAGAGGCTCCGATAGATACGAAAAGAGAAGAAGCGAATCGATCCACACAGACAGCCTAGCTTTAGCCGTGAGACACTGTAGAGGTATTGCATCTCTCCGACAATGTGCAACAAGTTGATCATCGTTAACATGAATGTGGCGAAGATGTAACCAACTGAACGAGGATCTTGTTGTGTAATGTGGAGTGCGTGAAGGAACGTGCCATGAAACCAAGGGCTATTTAAAGGGGGAGGAAAACTGCAAGCAGGCGACATGTTCACATGACCATTAAATTATATATCGTGATGTATATATTATATAATACTTGGAATCATTTTGGTTCTTTTAATAGAAAAGGAGTTTGATTCTTAGTTTTTTTTTTATGGCTTCTATAGGGAGAAGGGCATCTTATTTAATAAATAGAAATACCAAATGACCTTAACCAAGTATATTTACTTTTAACTTTTTATTTTTTTAGTTATTATATAGAAGTATTGAATAAATTTAAACTAATATAAATTTAAGTAAAATCGGTCTACTAAGAAACAAAGTTTATGTAACATGAATTTTCATTACTCTTATATCTCGCACTTGAAACGAAAATTGAGAAAAAAAGATATATGAAATTAGATTAAAGATTTAACATTCCACCATTTTTCATTTAAATGATACACCGGAACTCCAAGGGCAACTTTGGCATCGGAAAAGTCGGTCAAGAATCAAGTTGCCTGCCAATCATCAGATGGCACGTGGCCAACAATTATAGTCAACCGGGACGTGGGTTAGAGGTCTTCTCCGCCCCCAAGAAGCTTGAGCCGAGTGGTAAGCAGCTCGGTACCACTTAATAAGGTCTTAAGTTTGAAATTTTGCGTACACAAACATTCTCTTTGGGAGTCCCACTCATCATGTTAGACGTGTGACCTGATACTACTAACGGATTAGTTAAGTATAGTTGGCTGAAAGATGTTATCTTAGTACTGATGAGACCTACTTGAATACCGAAAGAAGATAGCTTCCCCACCACGTGGTACCGTCAAAGCCCTTGCCAGTCTTTTTTTTTCTTCCTGGCCATCGTTAGTTAATTTAATTATCTCTTTCGTCTTCACCTATTAATTAATTTTAGTAATTAGAGAAAGGAATTGTTATTTACTTAGCAGAAAAAAATATTAAACAAAAAAAAAACTCAAGGGCATGTTTGAATGTTGAGTTTCATGTATGTACGTATTTGTGAACGATCACAAATTGACTAATACGGTTATCGTGGTGATCCTCTTTATTTAGTTAACGATATTCAAAAGATAATACTAGATATTTGAACATGATTTAATTGGAATCTTATGTGGGTAATTTCTTATATTTGAGGTTAATCCCTCCGGTGAGACGAGACAATCTTGCTCAAAATCAGGATCAACTAGGATTTGTCAAAATTTTAACCATCTGACGGTTCATACCGAAGAGATAACAACGCGACGGTGAATTCGGGGCTTACATGCATGGAAAAATGCATTATGGAGAAGAAATTTTACAAGGGTGGTAGAATCACAATTCGGTGGGTATAGAGTTTTCGGGCTATACTGGTACGACATAAATTCCTATTATCTTAGGCAACTCGAAAATCTCAGTACGGACACAAATATTTCATGTTTTGAGCGACTCGGGCCCAATATGAATCGCACAAATTACTGTTTCTTAAAAATAAATTTAAATAATTTATATTTTAAAATAAAATTTTATAATATAATTAATAGATTATTATAAAATTAATATTAATTTAAATAAATATTAATATATTAATATATACATTTAATTACTTTTATTTTATCATAAATTTTGTTTTTATGATTGGATTTATTTGTATACTATTGATCCGATACAGTAATTATACTATTGATAACAACGCGACGGTGAATTGGGGCTTACATGCATGTACTTGAGTGGGTCACGGGCTGAATTATTGCAATAATTGAGTTTAAAATTGGGAAAGTTTCTACTGACTGCTTCGATCACGCTATGCTGTTTGAGCACGCCCTGCCCTCCGGTGAAGTCAAACCAAACCGTGCCAAGTTTTGCATTCCATTCAGTACTGCACTGGGAACATTTTCCTTTAAATAAATATTATATGCCTGCATAATTCATATATATATATATATATATAAGGTATAGTGCCTAAATGTTGTACGGAAGAAGGAAGCTTCAATTATCTTCTCCGTTAATGCAAATTATCAAAACTATAATAATGTCATTATAATATTATTAGTGTTAATTGGACAAAAAATTTTGAAAATATTTTAAATTAGTATAAAATGAAAATTTTGTGCAAAATCAGCGCAAATTTGATTTTATTTTTGGGAGGTAAATGAGAGTTAAATGTGTCGAATGAATATTACACTTCAATATTACTTTTTCTTCTTCTTCTTTTCTTTTGTACTAATTTGAATTATTTTCCCAACTTTTTTTCTTTTTTTTTTTTACTATTAAAGAAACTGACATTGCCGTGATAACGGGGTACTGTGATTTTGACTTTTTGGTTTGTATTAACGGAGAATGCGTCCATGACATTTTTGGTAACGGAGCACAAAAAAATCCATTTTGCATCAATTTATTTATTTATTTCCTAAATCGTTCGGGGACAACCATGGCCCCTCTCGAACTCGAAGATTCCAAGGTCTTGAAGTCCAATCAAACGGAACATCACTTGGTTGTAGAAAATGCATTATGGAGAAGAAATTTTAGAAGGGGGAAGGCTGATAATTCATGGTAACACAGAGTTTTCAGACAGTGTTGATATGATATGAATCTCCACTATTTTAGGTATTCGAAAATTTCAGTACAAGCACAAATATTTCATATTTCGAGCAACTCAATCCCAATATAAATCATACAAATAACTGTTTTTAAAAAATAAATTTGAATAATTTATGTTTTAAAATAAGTTTTTATAATATAATATAATTAATTAATATTAATTTAAATAAAATATTAAAATAACTATTAAAATATAATAATATATATTAATTAATTTTATTTTATCATAATTTTTTTACTATAACATGTATTTTTATACTTTAGAAGTGTTATAATTTTTTTCTGTGGTAAGATGGGCATTATATGATTTTATAAACCTCAAATCCGTACCTGCACTTAATAATTCCACATCCAGATTCCAATGTAGACGAGTTCTCATCTAATAATGCATGATACTTCTTCTTCCTTTCTCTCTCTTTGTTTTTTTAATATAAATTTACCCAAATTCAATAAATTGTTTATGAAAATTATTGAGGACGAAAAAAAAAAAGGGAAATAATTGACCTTCCGCGTAGAGGCCGCGTACACCTAAAGTTAGAATTCCCCCACTTTCGACGCGTAGGTACTAGGTAGGGAAAGGGACCCGGACGGCTGTTCACCGTTCATATCTCGTTCTGAACAGTGTTTTGATATTCTAGATTTGACTAATCTGGACTAACTCCACCCCTAATTAGCAAGTTTTTTTTCAATAAATAATTTTTTTACTTGGTGTGGATAAAAAGTTATAATTTCAATCTTATCTAAATTGAAAATGCGTAAAAAAATAATCAATTAATATATATATCTTCTGCTGAATATAAATTTTATTGATAAATTTAATTATTTATTATATGATAATCTTATAATAAGTAAAATTTTCCTAATATAAAAGTTTTTATTTAAATATAATATATCAATTATCCCAACTAATTCATATTAATAATTTTTTTTCACCCTTTGGTCCTTTCTTCTGTTTTTCTTTCAATGTTACTTCTTCATTCTTTTTCCTAATCTGAAAAGAACAGATTCTTCTGGCAAAGTCACCTCCCCCGTCTAACAACTCTTAGAAGTTTATTATACCTCACGCGGTGGTGCAGGGTCCGAGGATGTTAAATTCAATTACGTGCTAGGAGTTCGTAAAATTAAGGGGCCGACGAGGGGACTCAGTGGTTGGCTCGGAAGGAGCAGTACGTAGGGCTGGCGATGCACACTGCATGGGCCTTTGGATGTCTCGGGTTCGATCCCTAACCGGGCATCCATATTTCTTACATCAGCCTGTGTCCATCCCAACATTCTTTCCATCCTATGTGACCGCATCTGCTTCGTCGTGCCACAATCCGTGAAGCAATGAAAGGAGCTAGCAACACTGATAGCAGTGTCCAAATTTGGATATTTCAAAGGTAGAGGTGCGTATAGGAGTCTCACGGGAAAAAACCAGAAAACCAAGTTGGATTCCTAAACATTGATCGAACTGAATGAAACGATATGAGCATCGAGTACACCATGCCACCAATCTTCTGGTCGCGGTTGTTGGATCACCGTATGGCATGTAAGACTCTGTTCAAGACATCAAAGCTTAGAGGGTCGATTAATTTGAGCTTCTCTCCCTCGGTGATGCAGCTGAGGATGATGAAGATGATCAAGAGGATAGCTGCGAGTGTTTCAGGCATTCCATCAGTCTCCAGCTCCACCCCCTTTCTAAGTTGCCCTCGTCTTCATCATCTTCCTTTTATCGGCATAAATTATGATGTATATACGCTACACGGTGGTTAATGCCCGTGATGACCACACATAAAACATTTAAAGATGAATACGCACTCTGCCTCGAGTTACCTGGAGGGAATCGCCTTGGCGAATTTGGGACCTTAGTTGGCTAAACCGGCTACCAAGAGATCCGATTAGGTTCTTTCGTGCTCCTCCTGACGACTTTGCAAGACAAATGGGAAGTGTCATTGATTTTACTTTCTTTGCTTTCTTCAATCCAGCTCGTTTCTGCGGAAAGTTCATGAAATGGTGAGATGCCGCAGCGAGTGGAAATGCAGAATGAGTGTCCTCGGATTTTCACCGGCGCGGCATGGGCTGACGGGCGCTCTTGCGTAATATCAGGGACAACTTTTGCAGGAGGTCTAAATGCTTCTTCTGGGTTTAAAAACTGTCATATAATTCATCTTCCTTGCAGCACTGCAACTTGCTGAGGAAAAAACAGTGGAAGCGGATCCGCATCTTCTCCGAAGACAAAGAAATGGCACGTGAGCCGATCAAAGCATTTGACAGGGGACATTGGACTCACTAAGAACTTCTTCGATCCTTGTAGGATTTCCTGGTTTAAGTAGGGACAAAAATCTTGTTGCTCCGTAACCTTGCCCAGAATGGTATCACTGTGCAGACAAAGGGCTTACTGTATATTTTAGATACGGGATTGGTGTATTAGCCTCTTACATTATCACAACAAAATGATTAGATGAATTATTCACCCAAAAAGGGGAAAAAAAAGGGTGAATACACTCTGTCGATTTAAGAAGCCTCGAAGGTTGAGGTCCTGATCAGGAGAGCAAAGGTTGTTTGAATAATGTGAAAGGCATGTAAGTGGTGGAGCAACTACAAGGTTACATGACAGTGGAACTGATGCTTATGCTCCCAGACACAAACAAATTCAGATGTTCCAGTACTCCAATCAATGAGGATGGCCGATTAGCTTTACAAGATGATAAACTCACAACCACACGTATACGTACGTGCGTAGACAACTTTTGAACCTCTCATATATATATATATATATACATAGTTATATTTGTTATGACATCAGTCGTGGCGTAAGAGGCTAGAAGAATTGGGACATGCATGAAGGCATGGAATTTGTGCTCGTATGCTGCCAAATTAAAGGAAAATATTCGTGACTGGTATATATATATATATACATACATATGTATATATTGCCATGCGACAAGAAGGAGAACATTAATTACGATTGGTGGGTGTTCCATCCTTTCAAGGGTTGATCTGATTCAGATCTAAACTACACCGAAATTATTGAGTTTTTTCAAGACATTAAATGAACGCGGAGTGGGAATGATCCGATGAAACTGGTCTGCCACCGCCACCGTGGAGTATGCTCCAAAGAGAAGTCAAAGCTGCCGAGTGGGAGGGGTAGACTGCTCGCCATGCTCTCTGGGTGGTTGACCGAAGGAGAGACGAGGTAACATCTCGTGGTTTTAGGACAGCAATGTACCAGACACTGATTGCATCTTCTAAGATTGAAATTTAGTTGCAACTTACATACATATAGTTATATATATGTATATATAAAGTGGTGGATGAGTGTGAACTGTTTCTCTCTCTCTTTTAACACTCGGGAATCCTTTTCCCATGACCGAAAGGCCCAATTGACAGTGAAAATCAAGTTCACTCGAGTCTCTTTCTATATTTTTCAGCTCAAATCTACTGGCGGATTTCAAGTGTTAGTAACTAATTAATCGGACCCAATAACTTAAAATTCAATACAATTATTCCGAAGGTAAAGAGCTTCCGTATTTAAATTTCTTCATTAATATAATTCAATTTTAAAATTTTACTTAAAAAAATAAGAATACCTATTTTATATTATAATCAATATAAATGGATTAAAATATTTCAACCATTTTTTCATGATGGTATGTCAAGTAAAAAAGAAAGATGGTAATGGAAAAAGATGAATTTACTTTTAAAAAAAAGATAAAATTAGTAAAAATTTGTATTATACTTTATAATTTTCTTGAATTTAATAGTTCAGCTGACCATACCCTAAATCCATCATTGCTAGTGTTCTCTCCCGTCGAAGAGTAGGGGTGGCAAATCATGCCGACTCAATCTTATTAGGCCATGCTGGTATGGCAAGATAAAGGAGAGGGCACGATAAGGACTTTCTCAAGCACAACTCTTTAAGATATAGGGTTGGGCCGGTACTGCATGATAAGACAATAGTAGCCCTGGTCCGGTTCAATAATACGATAATCTCCCTTGATCGTGATTTGTCTACAACTACAAGTAAGCTTACAAAGGGACCTTCTTTTATCATTTAATAGTATTTGATAGTTTATTAATTTTTTTTAAATTTCTTTAATCGGGCTATCATGTTGGCGTAGCCCACGGATCATTGGGTACAGTACACCCGATAAAATTATCGGGCCGTGCCAACACGACACGTTAAGCCCCGACCCAGCATGGTGTTGTCATGTCGGGTCCGTGCCGGGCCGGATTTTACCAGGTCTACCCAAGAGATAGTACTACTATATATAGTGCGCAAGGTGGCTGAAAAAAGCTTAGCTCTCTAGCTATCTTGAACAACCTATTTTTTTATTACTTTCTTGAGAAATATAAATAATGCTGCAGATTCTACAAATGGAAATATTATATATATATATATGTATATATCCCCACTTCATGCATTTGATGTTAATAGTTCACTATATGACTTATATACCTTACCAGAGTTTATATATATATATATATGCATATATGAGCTATTATCGATATTACTGTATTAAATTATTTTTTTTCGCTCAATATTTTATATTTTTTCTCGTAACTTAAAATAAATAGATGAATAAATAAATAAATAAAATACACAAAGTTAAAGTAAATCCTAATTTCCTTGTGACCCTTTTTTTATATTTAACAACAGCTAAAAGTACTATGGTGGAAGAAGGAAGAGTGCACGGTGCTTGAACAACTTGATGTCTATTGATTTATCCCAAAGAAATAATGATCATAAAGGCTTCATATCTATGTATCGATTGACAGGAAAAGTGACTGCGTTCTTTTTCTCCTTGGTTGATATGTGTGGGTTAAGTTGATATTGACAAGTTTTAAAATTTTCCCAATTTTTATTTTAAGTATTTATATAAATTTTATATAATGATGATAAGCATTATCCCTCAATCAACCTATAATGGGAATAATCAATTGTAAACAAATATAGTTCATGATGTCATATATATATATATATATAAAATAATTAAGCTCCTTATATATTTATTATTTTTTATAATTAAATTATATATATTTTTTAAAATATTTATTTTAATCTTATATATTTGACTTTATAATATATTTCAATTATAATTTTAATCATTGATATTGTATTTAATTACACCATGTAGCATAATACGACGATAGAATTTTTGTCACGTTATCACATCACGTCGACATGCCATATTAGCAATTTATTGACATGTCATTATGCAACATCAACAAATAATTTTTACGTTAATATATCGTTAAAATTAGAATTTAAGTATATTATAAAATTAAATATATTATAATAAAATAATAATTTAAAAATATAAATAGAATTTAAGTAAAAAGAAGAAGTAAATATAATATTTATATTATAATTATCCTATAAAAAATTAGTTGGGTTTATCAATTTGTATCACTATATCCATTAAAACAAAATCACTGCCTGTATGGTAGTGCGTTGCCCTGTTGGGGTTTTCAGAATTCAGACTTGTGGTCAGGCATAATTGAATTCTTAGACTCACAGATGGCTGCATTTCTATTCCATTCACTAAGCACGTCTGTACCATTTATATAATAATTAGATTAAATTTTTTTATTTATTGTTCTATTCAAAAAAGTGAGGGGTTGGAATTTAATTGAAGATAAGATAAGACTAATTAATACCCATTTACAAGATTAAAAAGTTGACTGGATGTGATGGGATATGAAATGTCGCATCAAGTTTGCTTTTTACTATTCTATTTTTAGAATTTTCACAATATGTTTTTTAATAGTTATATCTTTTTCCAAATTTAAATTTATAAATTTTACAAAATTTATTTATTATTTATTTAATTACAAATATAGTGTTTAGGATTTTTTTAAAAATTCCCCTTTTCCCTTAATTTTCTTTTATTTTCCAATTTTCAAGGATTTGCTATAACGTGGAGCTGAGGGTACACAGTCACGTGTCAGTGTATACCATAGCATCTCAGTATATATAAGTTATAGTTTTTAAAATCAGACTGATTAGTTAGTTCAATTGAGAATTGACCTTTAATTTAATTTAATTTTTAAAATTAATCTAATTATATTATAAATACGGTTAATTTTGATTAAATTGAATAGTTTTTAGTCAGATTGATGAATAAAATTGAACTGATAAAAAAATTATGGATTAAAAAATAAAAAAAAATAATATACTTATTATATTTTATTAGATATATATTTATATTTTATATTAAATTTAATATTAATATAATAATTATATTAAAAAATTTTATTATAAATTATAGTTAAATTATATTATTATGTCAATTTATTAATAATATTATTTATTAAATATACAACTTGACCCATTGAATTTCTGATTTGATCCATAATTTATGTATTGACTGGTTCTTAATCTGATTTAATTTTAAAAACTATAATATCAACTATTAATGATAGAATTATTTTGGATAATCTTATAACTAAAAGGAGCCGATGCCTGAGAGCCTTATACGTCGTTCACGGTGGGGGAGATCCGACCGAGCTGAAGCAGATAGCCGCGCGGGAAAACTGCCCCAACAGATAAGAAATGACATGGTCAATTAATACTACGTACCAGCGTTCCCCGAGCGCAGAGAGATGTCTAAGGAAAAAAGAAACACTAGAGAGGAGACGAGAGGAGCTGGAAGCAATTGTATATAATAGTTGGCTAATGATTGCGAGGTTCTGTGAACGACTGTTGAAAATGGAGGTTGGTGGTTGGTGTCGGGCCCCACTCCCCCCACCCACCGTATGAATTATACACATTGCATATTCGTAGTGAACAAGAACTTGGTGCATGTCGTGGGGTTCATATCTCACTGTCAAATGGTCTAATGCGTCTGAAATTTTATATCCGAATACTTTCTTCAAACTTACGCCAAAATATCAGTTGGAAGTGTGCTCTGTATAACCGGGCCACGTAGGATACCTATTTCTTAACTATATACTATATATTTATATGTGTATATATATTACTAGTAATACCTCACTTCAAAGGAAAAAATAAATAAGAAGAAGAAGAAGAAGAGGTGCGTCCCCCCACTCTTTATCCCAAGAGTTGGAAAAGAACTTCTATATCTTTCATGCTAGTTTGTTTATTATTATTATTATTATTATTATTATTATTATTGCATGATATGAAGAACATCCTCTCAAGTGCTTTTATATATAATTACATATATCATATAAAACTGAAAAAAAATAATATTATCCTTTCAATTAAAATAATGATACATCGAATTTAAAATTTATGAATGAAAAATTATATATATATTTAATATAGTAAACTAATTTAACTCGAAAGAGATTTAATTGCACCAAGAAATCGGAGCAATAACAGAAAGAGTGTTGGGGTTGCATTCATTTTATTTTGTCCAATGAATGCTAAGTTGCCTTTTGGCCGCCATGCCCATTGGAGTGGAATCAATATAATTAATAATGTCTCAACCTTCATCATTGATATGGATTCTCACACATATCGCAGATGCTTTCTGGCCGTCAAATTTGTTTGGAATCCGCAAATGTCTTATCGAACTCAGCACCAAATTGTAATCCTTTTCTAATATTAATGAATAATATTATCGTATCGATCGACTAATCCGGTTCACTATTATTTAGTAAGAAAATATCATTAAAAACTCTTTTTTATTTTCCGGGTAATATACCTAGAAGTATCATGAACCCTCGAGCATCCGATTAGTGTTAGATACCACATATCATGGTTGCCTATTTAGATGAGCATCTTAGAAAGACCGTTAGTGGAGCCTCAATGTGAATACCGTGTAGTTGAATCAAATTCTTTCATCGCATGATCTTTACACCCGGCGAAGACATGGTTATATGGACTCACTCCGGTTCCAATTCTTTCTTAGCCAAGATTAAACTAGGACCTGTCTATTCCAAGTTCGATCGAGTGATTGACACCCAGAGAGCCATCACACTTGGCCATCTCGACTAGAGAGGTAGTAATCAGGAAGAAATAGACGTGCCCACCACCCAAAATAATATATCGCCCTACTCTTCTTTTCTCCCATTTTTCTAGTTGTGGCGACATATCCCGTAGAGAGGGCCCAATCGATGGCCACCACCACTCCGGCCACTGTTGCCTTTGTCGGCTAGTTGTGCCGCATGATGAAATTAACCGGGATGCGTGAACGATAAGAGCACACTAATTAAAAGGATGGCTTGACCGGGATCTGCCAAGTGCAATGGCAGCAAGAGAGTATGGAAGCCTAGTTGAAAGCTTGAGAAGTCCTACCCAAGATTATTCGGCCACCCAACTACTAGCAGACTCGATCCTCAGCGTCTATGCCATAGGACGTGGCTGGCTGATCCGAGTAGATGTCCGTGTGCTAATTTCATGCGAATTAATACTGAGAAGCATGTGCCCATAACTCCAGTCAGACGGCCGACACTCAATTTGGGCTGCAGACCGTTAGTTCAGTCAATATAGCCTTCGCCGTGAAAGAAAAACAAGATGTATTGCTTCTACTCTTATTATAGAAGGTCACTGTTCATGTCTCCAGCGTACTTGTTATGATGTGGTATTCCACTAAATCGCACCAGCACACGAGAGCCTTGTCGCAGTACGCATCTGATACCGTCTATAGTGACTACACGTTCAACAACAGAGTGCTAGCATGCATTATTTGACCTATGTATGGTATGTATATGGCACACGATACACAATTACAAACTGACACATGCATGTGCGTATGTATATGGTGATGTTAGCAGCTATTATTATCATTAATATTATAGTACTAAGATGAAGGTTTCCAGGCTTTGCCGCCTCTCATACTGAACTTCTTCAACCTCCCAAAGAACATTACAACTATGAGAATTAACTTTCCCCCGCTGCTCCATCTCCCCACGAGGCCAGTGCATGCATCCTTACATGAGCCGTCTGTGTGAATTTGCCTCTTGCAGCTGTACCCGGTCGAAAGTCCAACGTTTCCATAAGCGCTGCAGGAGGACCCAGTAGTAATAACAGAGTCAATATTGACACAGATGATTATGTAATTAGCAATAAGTATCAAACCGCATGCAACATCCGTTCTCATCATTGTTGCATCACCTTATGACTTCAATGGTGATGTTCAAGACATTAAAGTTCAGCGGGTCGGCCTTGAGCTTTTCCCTCTCGGTGATGCAAATGAGGATGATGAAGATGATCAGGTAGGATAGCTGTGAGAGGTTCAGGCATTCCGTCAGGCTCCAGGTCTTTTCACTTTCTGTCTTGCCCTCGTTTTCAATGGCCTCTTTTACTGGCGTAAATGATATATACGGTGGTAGATACCTGCATAAAACATTTAGCAGCGAACCCCGTCAACTTATGAAAAGGTCTAAAAGGTACAGGTCCTGCTCGAGAACAAAAATAATGTCTGAATAATGTGAAAATGTACGCAGTGGATTCCCGCAATTGGATTACATGACAGCGGATGCTTATGCTGCCAATGGAACAAATTGAAATGTTCTACTTTGATCAGGATGATCGGTTAGCTTCACAAGACAATACGTCAACAACGAGTCATGTACTTGGGATACTTTTGAAAACCTGATATGTGTAATCTTCATGGCATCAGTCGTGGTGGAAGAATAATATTATCGACGGGCACTTGAATATTGTTGTACGTTCTATACGCGAGAGCAGAGGAAAATTGATTGGTGGAATTTTCAAAGTCAAGGCCCCAAAGAGCCTAAAAGAAGATTACGATATGCATGAATATATATGGAATTTGTGCTCTGTATATCGCCATGCAATACAAAAGAGAACCACATGTTATCAAGAATAATGGCCGTTATGAAAGGAAGAGGGTATAATGCAATAACCCGAATAATGGACTTGGTTCTCGGATACAAGAAAGAGAATAAATGGAAATGAGGCAATAAAATTGTAAAACGTCGAGAGAAGGGAGAGGAACTTACATCATCACGACAAAGAGCACCAAGATCGCTGGAGATATAACAGAGATATCGAAAACAGATTCCCCGGCGTGCCTTGAGTTCACTGTCTGAAACAGAGCGGCCACTAGCTTCTGATAAGGACTCATGCCCTCCATTACTTCCGATCTCCACTCCATCGAGCAAAGTAGCACAAACTGCACTGCTGTAAACCCGAGCACAGTCAGCCCAAGGTGCCGGGACTGCAAGCTCGGTAGCAGATGCTCATACTCGACCTCCCTGTCGTTCCTCAAAATGTAACCAAACTCTTCCCTCCTCGTTGCCTTCTCGAGGGCCCGAATGATCAACCTCAAGCAAATTGGGTAGAGGGTGTTCCCCAGTAGGATGTGGGGGATGAGGAGGAGGAGGAGGCCGGGGTTGCTCTTGAACACCATCATGTTCTCGTTCGTTGGGATGAACCCGCAGTTGGCAAAGGTGGACACCACTGTGAAAAAAGAGAACGTTGGGATTGATATGCCCTTATTTCTTAGGACGTCGCGGGCACTCCGGATGATACTCAAGTAGACTGTGACAAGAGATGAACCGAGGATGTGAACGACCAGGAAGTAGCATGACACCACATGTACCAAGCACTTAACTGAGTCATACTTCAGGTGCTCATCATTGCTCGGGAAGTCGGTGACGACCAACGCCTTTTCAGGGTCGGTCACGGTTTGCTTACTGTCCTCTGATGTCACCAGCTGCAGCTCGAGACAGTGGACAGAATCTGGTTTGTTATTAACATCCGGAGCCAAAGAATGGGCAACTTGGGTCTGCCTCTCCCACCAGTACGGTTTCCGGTCAGAGTGCGCAGCTGACCCGTCAAGTTGTGACACGTGTATCAGTTCATTTTCGATATTTTTACTTCCACGGAGCTTGGACCGTGAGAGATGGAGCCCGATCATGGAGGTGAAGACCTCTCCACCGGCTAACATCAAGATGGTCAAGACAATGAGCTGAAAGTTGGAGAAGACTTCCATCTCAACAGAGGTCATGCTGGAGACGGTGGCTGCAGACGCAGAAGTGAAGAAGACATCCAAGTCCTCCAGCGTCCCTGAGGCTGAGGAAGCTGTTCTCGGCTTCGAGAACTTCAGAGCCAAAAAGCCCAAAAAGGACAGGCTGAAGAAGTAGCCTAGCTGAACCCAAAAGGAGTTGACTCTGCTGACCAGGACATGAAGTGTCGAGGCCATGTGGTGACGGAAAGATCTGTTGCGAAGGTGCTGGAGTCTCTTCGCGAAACAGACAAACTTCTCCATGTTTCCTGCTCTGTTCTTCGGTGGAGAGGAGAGGTGTGAGGCTCTACCTTTGCATGGAGAGGGATTTCGTGGTCATTTATAGGGAAGACGTATACCATCGCAAAGGGGTGAAATGCAAAGCTATTACGAGAGTGGGGCTTTACTGTGCCACACCATGCCGTACTCGTATGCATACATTTGATTCTCTATGTCAATATAGTAAACCCATCAAGGCCACTCGTCCTCGATCCACAGTGCCGTCAACCGATCCCACATACCTATGTAATTCTTGCTCCGTGGACGTCCGATTCCACTCGCACCATGTTGTAGTACACATATTCTTCGCAAGACTTGGCCAACGAATCTCGGGAGGACAACAAAGGAGCCTTTTGAGTTAAAGAAAATTGTTCAAATATGGAGACTGTTTCACCTAGGGGTGTCAGAAAAATGCCCACCACGATTTAGCCATCGATAAAACTATAATATCACCGAGCACGTACTAGTATTCTATAATATTTCAAAAAGGCAAATGATACATATTCTTTCTTGGGAAATTGTTCTATAAACTAGGGCTAATTTATTTCAAATTTGAATTGGTAAGTAATAATTGGACTTGTGACGTGCGATAAAAAAGATAATTTCTTTTCGGGGGGAATAACCTTTAAAAATAGTATTAATTGTGTTATTTTACGGTTTCCTTCTAATCTAAATGAACTGTCGTTGGATGCCTTGAATTCTTCCCCTGCCAGCGTTCTTTTCCTCTCAAAAGATGATTGTACTTTACAAAGTACTAACTTAGTTGGATTAGTCTAATAGTTTTCTCATTAAACTCTCAAATAAGTGAACTATCTAATGATGGAATATCAAGTTGGGAAGGTCGACAAAAATTTTCTCAAGGTTCCTGATCCAACCGCAGGATATTCTTAATGTACGTTTCAGTTGGTCCGAGGATACCGTACGGTACACAAAAAAAAGATTGTACTTTACAAAGTGCGCATGGTGGCTGAAAATCTTTACATATTATAATAATTTACAGGAACCACATATCTACATATTTATATTTGAGTTGCCCAATATATATTAACCACATATACTAACCTTGGGAGAGAATGAGATTTCACTGTCGCAAATGGCGATGTTTGTACTTCTTTTTTGGCACTTATGCACTTCATGATGTGGTTTGTTCACTCTATGATCTTGTAACCTATCGAACAAATCTCTGTACACACACGCTGTGGGAGTCCTGGGATTGGTTCAAAAAGGAGTGCCGTGCCCTCTTCGGAGCCTCCAATCAAAATCGGACTCCTAGCCTCGCGAGCTGGTGCCCTTTTGCAATAGTAGAGAAGAGAGGCATGCGATCAATCAATTAATGAATGAGACATGTCGATAAAAGGTGATTGATTAATTCGTGAGCGATTCAATGATCATCCCCTGAAAAGAAATATCGGTACAGTAAAATTGTTTTTCCATATCATTAAATCAAATCGTCCTCCTAGTGATTCTTATCAATTACTATATGCCATCTCATACTATATTATTCATCTTTAAGTATCAACTTTTTGCTCTTGGATGATAATGCACTTCGATACTACATGAAATATCGATTCGGTTTTAACCCATTTGACATCTAGCCTGTGGTTAATTGGCATGGAATTGTATTTCGAAGTGCCTATAGGTTTAAAAGAAACCCTTCGAATCAGGCAGGCCAAAGTAATTTCTATGCTCGCTCGACTTCAAATTTGCTTCTTTGGTTTTTTTTTTTAATTGATAGATTGAAGATTCAGCAGTACTTTTTATTTAGGATCAATATCTCCATTAAGAATAAATCTCTATCAATTTTCCAAATTCAACACAAACATTTTTGTGTATCCTAATCGGATATTAATTTTATTTCCTTTATCAATTTAGGCATGACATCCGTTTTCCGTCGAATTGTCCTATATGACACGTCAATTTTACCAACATAACTAACGGCATATTAATTGGCACTCATAGTGCAAAGTGTCACTACAACAATGTGACAGAAAAAATGAACAACTTACCAAATTCGATAAACAATGTACGGTCAGTATTTGATTAAGACACACGAAGGAGTCTGTTTATCGTGTGGACAAATAATGCCCAATAAGAATTAAACTAGATGATGATTTACGGGATCGCGGTGGGATCGGTATTTTATTTCAATCAACCCTATTGCTCATGCACACATTACACTGTAAATGAACTAATCATACTTATCTAATGTGTGTCCCATTTTGATAAAATATCCTTTTTTTTTTCTCTTCCTTCTCCTTTTTCCTCCTTTTTTTTTTGAAGGGTGTGATATATGAGATTGATTTGCAAGAATAGAAGTAAGAATTAATGGCTATATCCAAAAAAACAAAAAAAAAAGTGGAGTAGAGAAATCAGCTTCAGGTAGTGCAGTGCACACGATCTCACAACGTGTGGTGGGGAGCGCCTCCGCACATTCATGGTGGGAGAGAAGGGAATGTCCCTTTGGCCGGCACTAACAGAAGATAAGTGAGCGTACGAGGACGTATAGATTCGTGTCAAGGGCTTTCCTCACTTCCAATTCCCTGTCACATCGCGATTTCTCACTGGCCCCCTCGGGCTCCCTCGTCCCCACTTTCTCGAAATTTCGACAGCGCAAATGGTTTAAATTTTGCAGTGCTTTTAATTTCCCAAACAAAAACTCAAATATAGTCCCGATCAATTCGACTCTGAACCCAAAGTCTTGGACTATAGTCAGTCGATGCGATGTAATGAAGAATCGATCAACTATTTATAGATGTGTACATTTAGACTTAAGTCATTTAACTTGAATTAAATAAAATGATAAATCACCTAGATTTAATAAGATAAAATACCTTAATAATCTCAAAAAATTATAAAGGTTGATGTATAGAACACTAGAAAATTTTAGGAAATTTGAAAGGGGTCAAAGAAATTCAAGAGGTTTATTTAGAATTAAGGAAAAACAATTATTGACTTCCGGCTCTTCCTGAGCTCCTTTGACTTCCTAGAATTCCGTGTTTCTCCGGCCAACAGTCCAAGCTGTCGAGGGGAAAAATGGAAAGATTAAGAATTTGAATTTTATATATTAATGATTTGGTTCAAACATCTACATTGTGTCTAGCATGCACTTAGCACCTCCCGTTAAATTTTTTAACGAAAATCTGACGTGACAGTGAGTGTTAGTTTTGTATAATAAGATGAACCGACCCTCCGTATCTCTCGTCGCATCCGCCACCACCAATGACCAATATGTGAATGAGCATGCGTTTTTTTTTTTTTTTCTCTCTTGCGATAGCTCAATGGGTGCTCGTTACCACATTGTATCATCATCACCTTCACCTCTGCTAACGGAAACTATATGATAATTAGCTAAACCGTATTGGCTGCACACCTCAAGTTGAGATTGATTAACTATACTTTGTTTAATACATATGAATGGTACGTGCGCGGATATACAAAGGTGCTACTAGTAGCCGTGGTCCCTCCCTGCTATGATCTTCGTAGTGGGTCTGATCTTTGCTGATTGCCTATCATAAGAGGGATGAATGGCCGCGTGCATGAACAGCTTGATGTCCATTAGATTGACAAGGAGGATGAGTGGCTGCTTTTTCTACTCCCTTTTCTTTTAATTTGATTTTCTTATTTATGATTATGCATATTGCCCGCGTAAATTACTTAGGATGGTGATCGGAAAGACCGTTTGATACAATGACACCATGGTCTCTGACCCGAACCAATAAATACTCCCATTTAGGTCCATGAACCTCTCTCGCTCTCTCTCAATAGAAGACAAAGTAAGACTGGCAACTGCAATATTGGTTTTATTATTGTTATTGCTTCATTCAATAATATAATATTTACATGGTAAACAGTGAGTAAGCACAATGGAGCCGTCGATCAACTTGACTAATTATCAAAATGGTCTGGCTTGGTAAACTGTTTTAGGGTTTTCGGACATTTAAGAGTAGTGGACATTGGTTGCATTTCAAGTTAAGTTTATCAATTAAAATTCTTAATTAATTTTCCTCACACTCGGTTAAAAGTAGCTAAATTAATTATTGTAATATCTAAACCGTTTAATAACAAATTATCTTAATTTATTGCTTTCATGAGTTAGGCGTTCGAACCATTATCAACCCTAATCGTATCTTCGCGCCTCTCCACCTTATAATATATGTCTTTCCCCCCCCAAAAAAATTTGGGCAGATCCTTTACATTTTAGACGAGGAATTCATTGTGTTTAGAAAACATCTTTGAGAACATAAACGATGAAAATTAAGATATCCCAATCTGAATCTGAATATGAAAATGAATTTTAAGCTATCGGACCATCCATCCGTTATTTATAGGATTATGTTGTCGGAGACATCATGATCCGGGAGAGGAGCAACAACGTACGGCGGGGAGACTATTAAATTCTACATTAGCAATACAACTATATATAATCCCTGGTGTGTATCAAACAGTTGGACACCACCCATCTTTTTAATCTTGCTGGATACCTTTGGAAATTATACATATATATATTTGGAATTTAGGTAAATATGGCTTTCAGCCCTCTGAAAATTACACTCACCAGTTATATTTAATATACGATAAGTCTACTCCTCCGACGATCTCTTATAAATCTAGCTATACCTTTCCTAACATGGCAGTTTCTTTCAAAGAATTGGGGGTATAAAGCTAGCTTGGAGAGAATAAACTAAACTAGCACGGGCATCGTAGTTAAGGTAGTGCATATCTACATGCTATATGAACGAGAGAGGATGTCAGATCTCACATGTGTTGACTTACCATGTATTGTAATTCCAGCATGTATACGGTAATTATCTATCAGTTTAATCTTTTATACGTCGATTAATAACACACATATATGTAGTAAGTTTGCTAGTCGGACAATCTCTTATAAACTCGTGGTACATGTTCTTAATTTGCAGTCTCTTAAAAACTAGTACAGTACTAATTAGATTCAAATGTGAATCATTTACAACTCATTAGATTTAGGGAAATGTGGAGGTAAAAGATCATTACCCTTGAAAGGGCTCTCTAACAAGGGGAAGAAGAGTTTAAAGCAATAAATACATGCCATTATCAACAATATTTATTTATTAAGTGGACCAGTTTTGGATATTCTAACGGGTGCCAGTATGCAGGTCGGCAAATCAACTAACTGAAAGAAAGTAGCCTTCGAGCTGAGTTTCCTTCAAGAACATGTCGGTAGCTATGATCGAGTTCGGCTTTTTGCGATAATGGAGCTAGTAACGGGAGTCCAGCCTAGCGATTGAGAACCGCCGAACTTGTGAATGTCATGATCCTGTGCCCAAGAGCGAATTTCACCGTGCGCCCTCCCTTGCACTGTGTTCTTGTTTCATTATTTGATTGATGAGTTCGGATTCAGCCAATTGTAATAGAGAAATCAATAGAAGAGTGTACGTGATAGATTAGTTCCACTGCACGTACGTGGCACTGGGGAACACTAGTCCGAGAGCCTTATGAGGCAGACGTTCATGGCGCGGGAACATGTGAAATAGATCGTAAATACGGTAGAATTCCGCTGAAAAGTCGATTAGACCATATAGGTGAATTAAGAAACGGCAGATACGGACGTGCAGTGTCGTGATAGAAAGAGAGATAGACCCATGTAGTGAGCGGAGAGGTGCCAGAAGAGAAAGAGCAATGGGGGCTTGGAAGATCGATCATGCTGATCAGATGAAATGCTGGAAGTAATTACATAATAATTATTAGCTAATGATTGAACGTTCAATAAACAACATTAGAAAGTGGAGGTTGGTGTTGACCCCTTATACATGCATATGTATATGTATATGTACGTTACGCAATGCAAAGTTGATGCACGCCATTGAAATAATGTATAATTAGATGCATGCATAGCCACCAAAAGAAGAGGTGCTTCCCCCACTTTTAAAACCCAAGAGTTG
Source organism: Sonneratia alba (assembly GCA_900174645.1). NCBI lineage: Eukaryota > Viridiplantae > Streptophyta > Magnoliopsida > Myrtales > Lythraceae > Sonneratia > Sonneratia alba. The sequence goes on from FWPY01000029.1 coordinate 2,913,224, forward strand.
GAAATGACATATATGTGGCTTTCATGCGGGCTTTCTCAGTGCATGGTATGAGCAACATCGGCTCATGCATTAAAGTATATCCCACCTACTATATATATATACATACTCTATATAATTAATAAAAGTGGAAAAGAAAGAAAACTATGTCCAACTTGCATGATTTCTTGAGCCTTCTTCCACTGTCTGAATTGCTCCAAAGTGTTGGAGCAATAGTAGGAAGTGGGTCGGTTCCTATTCATTTTATATTTCTTGTCCAGCATTAGCCATTTTGGGTTGTCATGCGTGACCATTGGAGTGGGAGCAAGGCATAGTATATGCCAACCTTCATTTAGTATATGCCTCCTAGCTCCTCGTGCATACATACTTACATATATATATATATATATATATATATATACTGCACATGTGCCCTCTGACCTTTAAATTTGATCCTAACTCAAAAAAAAAAAAAATCCAATCAAGCTCGGGATCAAATTATGAGTCGGATGCAGCTCTGGATTTCTAATTGAACTCTTTCAGCACGGATGGATCCTTTGGGTAAATTAACAGAGGGATCATAACAGCTCTTAGGGTTACCATAAACTTTTCCCTGTTGAAATTTCAGCGGAAATGTCATTAACTCTCGAATAATTATGGTCGAAGGCCAGGGCAGCATGCCATAGTTACCGATTTTCGTTTAAGTGATGAAAATGATCGTTCAACTGTGACGTACGTTATCAAATAGTTATATTGACTTGAATTAATCATGTAATCATTTCGGAGTAAAAGGGTTAATTTTACTCTTTAATAGTAAGAATGGCAATGGGCCGGATGGGAGCGAAAATTGAACCCTGTGCGCTTGGCCCGTTGACCCGACCTGACCCATGATATGCCAAGAGTTAGCTCGAGCTGACATGAGCACTGACTTTTGTGGACGGGTGGTCCGTTCCGCTCTGTTTTGTTTTTTTAAAAAAAAGCCAAATCTAAAAAATATATCAGAATTAATTTTACAGTAATTTAAAATATCATCTAAACTCACATATTCATAATGATATTGTTGAAGAATCAACACAATTGAAATTCTCACAACTTTAATGGCACGAAACAAATTCCCATCACATTTGCTGAGATAAAAATATTACAAATCGAACGAAAGTAATTTTAAAATTAGATAAATTACATATGAATGTATAATAGAATAGAGCAACTCGGACAGGCCATGATGGGTCAGAAGACCTCATCCACCCCATTCTAATACGAGTCAAGTTTGACCCGACCCAATGCCTGCTGGGTGAAATCAAATTTAGAGAACCACGTTATGACTGTCATCCGCATTTATTCATCATAGCCACGCATATGTACGAGTAATTATATCATCTAATTACTTCACCATGTCACATAAAGAAGAACACTCACAAAAAAAAAATTCATTTTCAAGCTCAACAACTACCGCTCGACTTTGAATGGACAATTTCATACATCATGTTGAATATATCCCGTGATTTTATTGAAAAAGGTGCTATACGCAGAGTCTTGGAAGAAGCTGAAAGGGAGAGGACCGATCGAGGAGAAAGAGGCTAGGAGCCTCAGAAGATCATTCTGAGACGAAACCTTTTGGTGGAGTAATTGTATAACAATTAGCTAATGATTGTCGCGGTCGGGGCAAACAACTGTTGAAAATGGAGGTTGGCATTGACCCCTCACCATGTATATTGATATATAATCGACCTAAAGTTGATGCATCCAGTTGAAATAAATAAATAAATAAAATATAGCCAGCAAAAAAAACAAAAAAAAATTGAGGTGCGTCCCCCAATTTTCATCCTAAGGGTTGGAAATTGACGTGCATGATATGAAAACCCTCCTTCCCAAGTGCTTATTTACTTACACCTTTAGATATAAAAACTTTCGCGAAAAATGTTATCAACTTGCACGGTCGTCTCTCGATTCCTCTCTCCCACTCCTCGAATTGCTCGATAAGTATTGGAGCAACAATAGGTAGTGGGTTACCCACCGTATGCATGGTAGAGTGGTTCGGCATTCATCATCCCAATGGGAGGATCCGAATTCGAGTCCTACCTGCGGCGAGGAGCTCTTCACCCCTTAAATGGGCTGACCCGAAACGATTCGGATTAGTCAACTGGATTAAGTTCAACTGGATACCGAAGTTTTATACCAAAAAAATAATTGGTAGTGGGTCGGCTTGTGTTCACCTTTATTCTCTCTGATGGTTAGCTATTTTGGGTTGTCGTGCCCGTCGGAGTGGAAGCATGCAAGATATATACGTATGTATATATATATATATATATATATATAGTATGAGCCAACCTTCACCATTGTGCGACTCCTAACTCTCACGCGTGATGCACGTGCTTTCTAACCCTCGAATTTGTTTCAACTTCACGAAGCCCTATCGACCATAGTTTTAAAAATCAAATCCGACTGGTCAATTTAACCAGGAATTGACCACTCATCCGGTCCGGTTCCTATAAAAGACCCAATTACACTTTCGAAGAGGTCAACTCCGATTAAACCGACTAGTTTTTTGTCTGATCAGTAAACCTAATTGAACCGATGAAAAAATCAATTGATTTAAAATAAAATAAAATAAAAATATATTATAATATACTTATTTTATTTTATTATACTTATATTTATAGTTTATATTAAATTTTTATTTAATATAATGATTATATTAATAATTTTTATTATAAATCATATTCAAATTATGATATTATAATAAATTCATTAGTAATATTATTTATTAAATATACAATTTAACCAATTAAACCCCAGTCCGACCTATAAACTAATGAATACATGCCTACACCGATTTCTGGTTTAATCCGATTTTAAAAATTATGCTATAGATGATGTGAGCAAATTCCATCCATCTCCTATCCCCATTTTTTATAAATTAGAATGATCATATCCTAATTGTTGGGAAGGAAGATGCTATATTGAGTTCTTTTTTCATAATTTCTCGTTTCAAATTTTATTTAATTTTGAAACACATGTTTATTTTTTTAATTATGTAGATTTATTTATTTATTGTTCTAATATGCTTTACTTTATTATTATTTTTAAAGTAGTGAGCCATGGTTGGGACTGTCTTGTCCAACGAAAAGTCGAGGACGGTCTTGATGGCAAGATCTTTCACGACTAACCTCTTCACTGGACTAAACTTCTAGTTACAGAATGAAAGCCAGCCTTGAATTTTACCCTTTGCCTTTGGTCATGGATATCGATTAATTTAGAGTGTTTAACTTCTGATTACTAAACGGTTCAAAAAGCACCGGGAGTAATCGGATTCTGATATTCTTTAATTTGTATTATTGATTAAATACCATCAATTAAATTGTTGAACAGTTAATTAACAACTAAATTACAGACCTTTAACCTGGAAACAGGAGATTTTACCGTGAGGAAAAATTGAAGTAAAGTGATGCCTACTAATTTATGTGCCTTTCATTAATTGTGATTAGATCAGAGGAATATTATAATTATTTTTCCTTTTCCTTTAGTGAAGTGGGGTTTATTTATTTATTTATTTATTTTTAATACTTTACCATCACTACTTAAGATCAGAGGTGCAATCTATTGACCCGAATTAAAGAGGACAATCCTACAAAAATGGCCTATGCTTCTTAAATAAATAAATGTTAGTATTCAGTCACTTGATGGTTCAGCAGGTGCACAAGTTATACGGTTCACTTATTTTAATTTATATTATCAATTATGAGTCGTTTGATTAATCTGTCAGTGATTAGACGGTAAGGGTTTCCGTGTTTATTTCGTTCTAGGTAAGATTGTAATGTGGTGAATGTCACTCACTAGATGATTTAAGAATGTACACATGAATATCCACAAGTCACTTGCGGTCCACATAGAACCGTCATTGGTGCGCATCCTCGATAGGGATTTATATTCATAATATATACTTTGGGGGGGAAGATGTAAATCAATCACGTTCGATGGGGAACTATTGTGAGGGTCTTTCGAGGACTAATCCTTCACTGATCTCAATTCTCCCATGAGATTGATTACCATGATTAGTAGTAACGTACGTGTGCGTGCTACATTTTCGACAGCAGAAGCCATAATTTCATCTGTAACCCTAATAAGTGGCTCAAAGTCTTTTTCCATACACATCATATTGGTCCGAAAAGCATGATAATATTTTTAAAAAAATAATTAATTATATACAAATAATCACGTTTGAATAGTTATTTCAATATTTCCTTTAAATTAATACAATATTTAAATTAATTGATAAATTTTATTATATAAAATTTTATTTTGAAATATTAAATTATTTAAATTTATTTTTGTTTGATTTGGGTTAATTAGGCTCGCACAGCTGAAGTACAAAAAATTCGTGCTTGGCCCTGGATTTTCAAGTCGATTGATACAGTGGATCATGCTGGTATAGTCTAAAAATACAATCATATTATGCTGACATGACTCAAAATCATCATGTCTACACGAATTGGCAAGTCTAATTTAAACTTGTAAATCATACACTGAGGTCGATATCTTATGGTAATTTGGTGTAAGTACGTTCGGATGCCAATGAGGTATATTATAATGAAAAGCTTGTTGGAAGTGACATGCTCCTCATGATGGAGTGCACAATCTCGGGCACCCCCACTCTTTTTATTTTCTATATATATATATATATATTTTTTTTTCTATTAATTTTATATGAATTGTGATTGCTTCTCTGTTATTCTAAGAAAAGCCAAAAGAAGGAGCATCCTTATCTTATGAAATTAAAGTGTGATTCATATAGTAATTTAATGCTTATCCTCCAGCTTATACATGAATTAATGCAGTACTTTGACTGCCCAAGCTCTCGAAATAATTAGAAGTGGGGACAATATATATATATATATATACACATACATAGTCATGAAATTTTAGACCTTAATTAGCTCCCTCCTCCATCATATGGTACGTGGATGTTCTATATTAGTGATTAACATAAAAAAATTAATACTATGATATTAATTATGAAAGAAAATATAAACATAATGTATATTTAGAAGAATATTAAATTCCATATATATTTTAAGAAAATGGGAAAATATTATTTTCAGGCAATTTTAATGTGGGAAACCATGCACAATCAATTAATTACCTTTCAATCCACAAAGTAACTTTAATATATACCCACACGAATATGTGGATTGATATAGACCATATAGTAATAGTATTACCCCGAAATCAAAATATTTTAAGTTTAATCTTTATTAATATCATAAATATCTCTTTATTCTAAGCGTATAAATATTCATTATAATTAAAAATGATTAATATATATGTGTATGTATAAGTATAGATGAGATGTATATAGTATTTATTATCCATTACACATTACTTCCTTCCTCAAAGGGGATGTCACGAATCTCCCTCCCTCCCTTCCCATATAAAAGATAATATGATATTCTCGGGGAAAAAAAACAAATAAATATTCAGGGATGAAATGTTGGATTCTCCTCTAGAGTATATTATAATTGGAAAACGTGATCGATCATGGACGGAATTGATGTTATTCAAAAATCCCTCTAAATATCATCAAGCACTCAATTAAAAAGGGCGATAAGTGTCCAGGTGTCACCATTTGGTTTTCCCCCACATTGACTTGCCCTTGTTGGGTGTAATTTTCCGACAATTGGCCAATACATTAACTAATCCTCAGTGATCACTATGGAGGTCATCTCAATCAAACAGAGAAGACGAGAATGTAACATCAATCATTTTGGGTCCTTAATTTGGACGATGGATAGATAACATACGGTCCCTAATTGTCCCTTTATGGGTATACGTATGCATATGTGTGTATCTTTGGTCCAAGGGATACCAAGTTGTATTAATACATATATATATGTATATGTGTGTGTATTCGTGCTAAGATGTGCGATAAATTAAGGGTGCTGAAAAGATCGAACCAAATCATTCGAATCGGTTCTCTTATGTGCAATTTATTTTGCCAAGAAAGAAATTTCACTGGTTGTTTAATATGATTGGTTCGATTAACCACAGTTAACTGAATTTAACTGGTTATCTTAAATGGGTAATAAACAAGATAAAGTAATAAGAATGAAGTTACTAACCTATGGTGTATTATACAATCTGGAGGAAGTAAATTGGAGATATTTTGGAGATTAGAGGTTTAATTTGATTCGGTTCGGTTTAAAATGGTTTTTTTTCCCTTCAAACCATGAGCACCTCCACTTATAGATGAAGCTATCAATCTTCAGGATAAATTAACTGGAGATACTCTCTTCATATATATATATATATATATATACATATCAGATAATCTATAATTGAATGAACCTCTCAATTGTCTCTGATAGGGTAAGACTCAGAAACAAATTAAGGAGGCTGATGGAATGGAATTCTTCCCCCTCCCTCCCCTCTGCCGCCTTCTTTCCAAGGGGTTTGGCTCTGTGGAGGATTAATTCCTTTTCTGCGTTGATAAGAAGCCCTAAAAAGACAATTCAACTTTTTCTCTGAAATTGAAAATAAAAAAAAGAAAGAGAGAAAAGAAAAGAATATATGTGTCTTTCCAAATTCATGGAGGATCGGAATAATATTTGCACCATTCATTCATAAAGAGATTTGGTCTCGGAGTGGTAAGGCCCTGACTGGGCAGCAGGCCGATCGACAGAGACCAAGGTGAACTTTCGTGTCTTAGAAATCGGCAGCGGTAGCACACATTAAATCATCCCAGGTGAAGATGAGTCCAATATCCCGAGCAAATCTATCCGTCCCGGTGACAAAAGTGATCTGTCGCTCTTAAACTAAGCGAAGAACTTGTGTTGGTCAAATGAAATTTTAATAGATAAATTAGAGGTACTATTGTATCTTATAAATAAAGAACACACATTTACGAGTGCTGGAACTTAAATCGGCCGCTAGTCGTTAAATCTTTGAATACCGTATGGAAAACGCATGAGAAAAAGCTTAATTTAATAGTCGAATTCTGAATATGGGAACTGTAATGGGCCGACGGCCTAATATTGCCTCAAAGCAAGACGGGACCAGTTGGGCAACGAGGCAAGTGAGCATACTTAAACTTCTCCGAAGATGAGGGGTCTTTTGGCAAATTTGGAAAACAAATTAAAAACTAAAAATTAAAACATTAAAACATTAAATTCCCACACAAACGGATCATTCGAGAGGTTCGGTGTCAAGTTCTGGGGTCGGGGCAAGATGTTCTCTGGAACAGTCGGTGCGGTCTTGCATGCCTCTGTCATGGCAGTTCTTGTTCATGGCTGCGTGCCCACGACGAGTAAGCTTTCGCTTGTCTCTCTAACAGTACACGTACGGGAATCGCGAGCATTAATTAACCGAGGTGAAATATGTTAGGTACCAAAGTAGACCCGTCCCCAAAAGTTAGCTGTTAAGGTAGGAGAGTCAAGCCACTTAAGTAGCCTATCAGGCAGCCCATACTACCCAGTGTGGGACTAAGTCCCTAACATAGCACCGCCCCCAAGAGTCGACGGCTTCACTCTACAACACTTCGCTCGGTAGGCCCGGCATCCAGTCAGTCCCCGACCAGCCCCTCCGTAGGTAGCCCTCTCTGGTAGATCGACCTTGGCTCTAATACCAATGTTAGGTACCAAAGCAGCCTCGAGAACCCGCACCTAAAAGCTAGCTGTTGAGATAAAAGAGCCAAGCCATAAGTACCGCATCAGGCAGCCCATACTACCCGGTGTGTGACTAAGTCCCTAACATAATAATGCAGAATTCCCTGCAGCAGCAGCAGCGGCAGCACAACTTGATTCGAGCGCCACAAAACTTCTGTAGGTCGGCTCCCCGAACTAGATCCGATGAACTTCCAACACGGGAAGAGGGTACTTCATATCCTTTTCTCCTGAGAAGTTAACCTCTTTCAGCTAATCAGATGCATCACCTATACTGAACGAAGGACGGTGCAGCCGCGTAGGGGGACAGGATATATACCCGCGATCTGATCCGTAACCAGCAGTCCAATTATGAGACGCTCTTCTTCCCCTTGCATTTGAGTATGTATGCGGTGGGTCATGTGCCGAGGGTAAACAGGAAGAAATACAGTAACAAGGCCGAATATCATAGTGGTAATACAGTGTGTTCACATTTAGCTCTAATTGCAAGGCCGTCCATTTACACCTACAGTGCACCACCACAGCCTCACCGACCTGTTCATCTTCTCCCAAACAACACGCTCAATCCAGTGTAAAAGAATTACGACCGAGAGGCTTGACAGGAGAACCTTTTGCCTGCTAATTACAGTTTACCTGGCACTGTTATCAAAAGCCGAGGACTCATGCAAACTTTGGTTTGGGCATCGAAGGGCTGTTGTTCTGATGGTTTACAGGGGCCAGCTTTTTGATCCACCGGTGGAGCCCTTTCTTGTGGTTGGGACAGGCCGGGATCTGCACGTGGTTCAAAGTCCCGTCCAGAGCAAATGAGGACTGAAACTCTTCAAGTACCTTCACGATCTGCCAGAACTCAGGCCTCTTGTGCGGATGGAAGGACCAGCATTGCTCAACAAGGGCTTGGAGGGAAGGTGGGCAGTCTTTTGGGATTTCTGGTCTCAAGCCCTACGCCAATCCCATGCCTCATGAGAAATTCATCAAGAGTTTAAAAAAAAATTGAAATCCACAAACTTAAACAACGAAACCGCAAGACAAATTTTCTGCAAGCACCTAAAAAGCTAGAGGTGATGATGTGGAGCACTCACTTTCTTAGACAGCTGATGAAAAGTGATAATTAGGGTGAATTAGTTTGAATCTGATACAATCTAACACGCTGTAATCTCATTTATATCACGGATTAAAGCATTTGAATGCAAATTAGTAGTACAAGACTACGTTACTTAAAACTTTATATGGTAATTAACAGTGAAGTTTTTACATCCAAAACAAGTAGGCTTCTTGGATTACAAACAACTTCACAACCCTTTTTTTATGTATGCTTGCTAAAGTACATAAACAATTCAAATTCAAATCAAATGCCCAATTAATGAATCAAATGTGAAGAATGAAACATAAATTTGGGCAATCAGTTCCACAATAGAAAACAAACAAAGCTTATGTGCACTATTTATGGTCAAACTAAAGGCAGTGCTTGGTCTAAGGCGCCAGATTAAGGTTCTGGTCTGAGAGGGCGTGGGTTCAAATCCCACTCTCCACAGTCCTACCTTGTTACTACTAAAAAAAATAACAATAATAAAGGCAGTGCTACATGCTAAAATTTAAAAGATCGAACCTTATTTAGAACAGCATAAGCAACTTGCACAGGATTCAAATCCTCGAATGGGGTTGTTCCCGCCATCATTTCCCATAGGATGAGGCCAAAGCTGTAAACATCAACTTTTCGACCATATGATTTACGCTTCATCATTTCAGGGGCCATCCATCGGAAAGTCCCAGGATCATCAGCAAGAGTGTCACAATATGCAACATCACAAGCTATTCCAAAATCGGCAACCTTCAAGTGGAAGTTCTCATCAATAAGTATATTCTCAGGTTTAAGGTCTCGGTGAATGACCCCTTGGGAATGAACGTAATCCATTCCGTGTGCAACATCAAGAGCTATTGCAAGAAGCTTCTGCAAGGGAATTGACTTGTGCTCAAGCTTGTGCAAGTATGCTCTCAAGGAACCCTCTGAGAGATACTCTGTGATGATGCAATAAACTGGAGGCTTCTTGCAAGCCGCCACAAACTGCATTGAATTAGAAAGTACAAGAAAGAGAGAAGGATCAAAATTACAACTATATCATCAGTCAAATGGGAGCTTTGCCACTTGTTAAATAGGAAAAGAGCATTGGCTTATTAAAATAGAGACAGACATAAAATAAAATAAACTTACTTTTATCACATTGGGATGATGAAGGTGAGATAAAAAGGAAGCTTCCCTGGTAAATTGCTTCTCCAGACGAGCAGCCAGACATCCATTTTCATCATCATCTGGGACCCTAATAATTTTCACAGCAACAGGCTCATCCATGTAGATCCCATGATAGAGTCGGCTATGTGCCCCATGGGCAAACCTATGCCCAAGAAAGAGCTTAGACATGTCTACAGCCCATTCCTCTGTTTCCACAGCTACAACCCTTCCACCTCCATGGTCGAAGTACTTTGCCCAGGCTGATTCCTTCCCGGCCTTTAATTTATCACGAGTCTTCATGGATGCCAAGTGCCTCAATGGACTATTATTTGATGAAGAGACTGAATTTAACGTCTTCGGTTCACGGGACTCCTTGTGAGAAAGGATTGCCCGGTTGAGTCCTTTCCTCTGTGGAATGGGAGTTGAGAAACGCTTCTGACTGTATCGTGCCTCTCTGAATGCATCTGAAAGGGCAGTCTCAGGAAGTGGAGATAGAGATCTCTGCTTAGTTGTTATGGGTTTCCTCTGAACCTGTGATTCCTTTGAAATTGGTTTCTGGCTGGTTACAGTCACTAAAGGTCGAGATTTCAACCTAGCATTTTCTTCTACCTCAATACTAAGAGGTATTGAGGCCAATTTTAAAGGGTCTAGACGGTGGCAAACGGTATGAGAAAACTTTGTCCGCCTTATCCAAGAACTGACCTCTTCATCCATTTTGGAGAGATTTACACTATACAGATACTAAAACACTTTGTATTCACAGCTGTACTTAGTCTTCTCCTTCTTCAGCATAGAAGACTCATCAACATGAGGATTGCTCCTGAAAACCTTTTTACAGAGTGAAAAGCCCCAGCAGCTATTTGTCTTCAATTCCATCAAACCTATGGCAGATCAACCAATAAGAGCTAAGATTTTCTTTTCTAGATGCAAAGATTAATTTCCATTACAATCACAGAGGATGTCCCCAAAACCACACCCTTTCAGGATGAGCCCAGCAAAGCCCCTAGCAGTCAATAAACTATCACTATCAACCAAATTACGAACCCAAAAACTTATAACTGTCAAATCCAAATAGTCAAAGTAAAGTAGAAGTCGATTAGGAAACTGTATTCACTCCCCAGAAATAACTACATCTAATAGTGTCTATATTCCCTACTAATAACACCGATGATATCCCTAACTGCGGTAGAGACCTTGAACCTCATGACACAGTGTAGAAAGCACAAAGCTTCAATTAAAAGGGAGAGAATAGAAACAAATCAGAGGAGTCAATAGTTTTCTTCAATCCTCATAAGTTGGGCAAGATACAAAGCTCTCATTCAATGGTCAGTTGGTAAATGAAACAAAATAACACCAAGTGGATCCATATGATGTCGAAACTGAACATGGTTCGATCAACTGGGGATACTTCTTTGCCGAGTCATCCTATCCTAGGCATCATCTCTTACAGGGGTGATAACAGTAGCAAAAATCCAGCAAAGAAGAGAACAGTAGCAAATTAAACTTTACAATCGACCGAAGAAAAGGAGGCTCCTTTTCCCTAAATAAAAATTACGCAAAATTTAAAGACGTCATCACAATTTATGAAACATGCAAATATCCTGCCATCAAGATCTCCTCAAAAGGGATAAAGTAGAAATCTGAAATATTACTAAGAAATTAATCTATGTTCCATACCACAAGAAACATAAAGCCATTTGTATGGAATTGAACATATTCTCCACAAACGAATTATTGATGAAAATATATGAACGAATCAAAGGAAAACATCCAATCATCTGATTTAGCATTAGAGAATCATCTCACAGATTGGAAGGCCTAAAAGTTTTAGAGAAATAACAATTCATCATTATAAGAATATCCGTCGAAAAAGAGCGACAGGGGCAGAGGAAAAAAGCCTGTGAAGGGCAAAGGCTCAACGAGTTGCAGGGGCCAAGTACGCGAGCTCTTCAAATAGACGAATCTTCAGTAAAAATATGCAGAGAACTGGCTAAAAACCAGCTGATTATGCATCCCGAGGGGGAATTGATAAAGTCATGAAAAATAAGGGTCCAGGCACGTACGTAAAGGAGCTTCGAGTCAAGAGTCAAAGGAATGAAACAATCCAGCTCGTCGGATCCTGTTAACGGTAACGGAAGCACCGGCCGGAGACGGTGAGCCTCCAGTGAATCCGCCTTCTTTCTCCCTCCGCTCGGAGGAGAGACCAGGAACAATTGGAAAGTTGTTTTGGGGACCGCGCCACAACGGCGTCGTTCCGCATGGACTCGTCAGCTCCGCCCCTCGGCTCCCCGGTGTTTTTGCTAAATAATTAGAAAAGTATTAAGTATACGACGCCGTTGTAGGAGTTAATTAATTGAGACGTTTTGATTTATTAATATTTATCAAATGTTTTAATTTGTCAAATCATACCCCTCAACTTTACTAAATTTTGCATCGTAGTCCTCATAGTTTTTGTTTGCTGCCGTTTTGCCCCTTCGCATGCTTTGGTGCAACTGTTTTGGTCAAGGTGACATGTTACTGGCGAAAGTAACTCCACCACGAGTGGATAAACTTTCGTGGTTGAGCAGACTCGTGTGCTCACTTCTTACATGTGAAATTATCATATTCTCTTCCATCGCAGTAAATTGACAACAATAATAAGAAAGAATATTATTTTATTTATGAAAGTTTAAAATATATAAATTAGTTAAGATAATAAATGGATAGGTGAAAAGATGTATAAGGAAAGATATTAAAATTGCCAGATACAGAGGGACAGTTTTAGAAGGACATAAGAGTAGAAGGGCTAAAAATTAAAGGTGTCACCCTCAACTCCTATAAAAATAACAGCTTTTTGGCCTTCCACGCATGTGTATTTTATGTGTGTATGTATGTATGTATTGAATCAAAATCAATCCATCCCCCCACGGCGAAAAAATCAATCAACCCGCCCCTACGGGTCGCTACCGACCATACATTATGTGTTTTGTAGGCTTGTGGGTGGGACCCGCGAGTTGAGTCAGTGCGATGCGGGTCCCGCAGCCATCGGGATTTATTTATTGAAAAAGGAAAAGATAAGGTTTAAAAAATATAATTATCAACTGATTAACTAATTAATTAAGGAGAATCAGAATTCAATATAACCACATCACTTTCAATCAGATGCTAATTATTTTATGATAAAAATAACATTGGAAAATAAACAAAGAGAGAGAGAGAGAGAAGGGCAAAAAACGGAAACAAGAAAAGGACAAAAGGGGGCTGAGTGGATTAGTTTTGTCGCTATCGGGAAGAATGAGGTAGGTGGGGGGGGCGTATGTCTAACGGTGATCGGTACGGCTCCGCACGGCTCCCCTACCCTCCCTCCTCCAGCAGGCAACTGGAAGTACGCCTGGGCCGGGAAAGGCCCATTTACATTTTTGCTCACCTCCCTCTTTTTATAATGTGCCTGTCACAGTTGAGGTGAGGAGGACTAATTGGGAACACTGTGAGTGACACAAACAGCAATATTGCTGGACTTTGGGCAGAGTGAATTGGCGACCTGATCGTCGAGTAAGATGCTTGTGTATTAGAAGAACCTAACATCAGGTCATACTCTGGAGTGTCTTATTCCGAAGACCCCTGTTGATGCTTGCAGTGCTCATCATGTACCAGAAGATGGAAGTTTGGGCTAACTCGGTTAGAGGGAAGCTACCTTGTCTGTGGACTCTGTTGTTTTCGAGTCTCCTCCTGTGTAGATAGCTTTGTGTGTATTGTGGGATTGCCATTTAGGCTGCAGAACTCATCGCACTGTAAATTTGCTCGAAAAGATAAGGGCCAGAAGCAAGGCTTAGAACCAATGGAACAAGGAGTTGTATCAGAAACACCAAAGAGAAAGGCAGCTCAAAGCAAAAGGCACACGAGAGCTTTTATTTAAGAATGATTCCAGGAACTTGAAGAGTGCACAATCCACATCATCCCGACATAAACACAAACACCGGACATCGTGAATAAATGTAATGGCAACACGAAGCAGCATATAATGAAAGAATGGATGAATGCAAAGCGCAATAGGAAAGAGCGATTCAGATTACCCGAGCACAGTCGCCAGCTTCACAAATCAATACAGCAGTATCGGAGTTCAGCCGGCCAGAAAACTTGGGCTGGCACTTAGAGTACTCCTCCTTTACAAATGACACAGCATCAGCTGCTCTGTTGGATTCTACAAATGCGAGGCAGCACCCTCTGAATCCAGCTCCGCTGAAGCGAGCTCCATGTACGCCTGGAGCTTTCAGCAGAATCTCGTACAGCTGTATCAGAGGCTCCGCACCTCCGAAAATGAGAATGTAGTCAGATTTGTTTTCTTATTCTGAACATTAATGTCATTTGCACTATGAGCGACTGATCACTACAAGATTAGCTTGCACATTTGCATTGGCACCAAATTTCTCACTTACAGCTTATTAACTTACTATGAAAGCACTTGATTAAGAAGCCGAAAAGACCAATAATACGAAAGACATGATCATCTCATTCCCTTAAAGCAATCAATAACGAAACAGTAATTTTACCTAAATGAAATAAAGTAATTATCTCAGGTTTACTCTGCTACTAAAACCATCCTTATAGTTAGTAAAACCATAGTTTTTAAAACCGGACCAAACCAGGAACCGATCAAGGTATGGATTCATGGGTTCATGGGTCGGACTGGGAGTTCAATGGGTTGAACCGTATGTTTAATAAATAATATTAATAATATAATATTACCAATAAATTGACATAATATTATAATTTAAGTATGATTTATAATAAAAATCATTAATATAGTCATTATATTAGTCCCAAATTCAACATAAAATATGAATATAAGTTTAGTAAAATAAAATAAGTACATTATAATAGGTTTTTATTTTTTATTTTTAATTTTAAGTTTGTCGGTTTTCTTACTGTTTCAATTAGGTTAGCCGGTTCAATTGAAAACTTGCCGGTTGAACCAAATTTGACCTAATTTAAAGTATAATTAGATTATTTATGAGAACGGACCGGATGAGTGGCCCATTCCCGGTTGAACCGGTTGAACTGGCTGGTCTGGTCCGGTTTTTAAAACTATGGTAAAAACAGAGTTTTCTGAATGTTCCAAATGGTGTCAAGCAGCAGGAAAAATCAACTACAAAATAAAATGGATCAGAAAAGATAGAAAATCGACATAGAGATTTTTTTTACCACATTCATAGTTCCGAATAGAACTCAGACCCGAAGATGAGACGAGCTCTCCAAATTTCTCCATATTGCCCGAAGCCCAAGCTTCAAGTCCTGCAATTGCCATATCATCCAGCCATAATTTCATGATTACTGTCATAAATAGCTAAAACAGCAAGAAGAAACAATATTTTTTCCGAAGAATCGAAGAGAAAATGGAAAAATACTTACCCTCCTTAACTCGCATATTTTCCGTGAAATAGTGTTCTGCTCTTTTAGCAAGCTCAGGATCCAACATGTGCTGTATAAACATGATATTGTGCAATGAAACCAATTGATTCCCATCAATAAAATGATGATGTCTAACGTCTGACTTTAGCATCCATTAAGATGTTGATACACAACAAATACATTAACAAGGTTTTAACACCTCAAAAGCTTCAAGATAATCCATGCTGGTGCCTTAATTCCTGTCATGCCTTCATTGATATATCAATTCAAATAAGCAAATATAGATGACAAGACTTAATTTCGATAAGTAAATTGGATTCTTTTTCAGAGCAGACAAAGAAAAGGGAATATCTGCCTCAATTGTGTGTGTGTGTGTGTATTTATTGACATTTAGACAAATAAACAGCTAGCATGAATACCTTGTAAGCTTCATAAACTTCAGCATCAACTGCTTGATGGATAAAAAAAATGAATAAGTGAAAAATAATATGAAAAATGAAAAGGAAAATCTTTAGACTTCTGGGAGAAAGAGGAAAATACCATTAGAGAGGAGAGGTTCCTCACAGCTATTACCAGAAGCACTGCAGAGAAAAAGACAATATATTGTTATGTATATGGACAGTTTTACTAGCAAATTGTCTGTAATGAAAAACAAAAGTGTAGACAGATATATAAATATATCGCAAATTAATCCCATTTCTATATTTCAATAAGAAAACAATTAAATTGGTGTCCACTTAATTGTATAGCGAGGACAACATCCCATAATAGAAGATTACCTCCTCCATGTTATTACTTTTGTTAATCAGAAAAAAAAAAAACAATCAATTGGTTTCTACAGTAAAGTTTTGTCAGATACTGAAACTATATTATACATATTCAACACTATACAGATCCGTCACCCCCACATGCTTGTTGTGGTACCCAATATCTGTCACTGAATGAAGGGAAAAGTCAAGGGAAAGAAGAAATGAGACTAAATGGAATTCTAAGAGCATAAAAGAGAAAAATAGAACATACAGCAGGAGAACTCTGGCAGCCTCTCGGCATTCTTCAACTCGGCGGTTATATCCAGGGTTAGTAGTTAAAGCTTGCTTTAAGCCTGAGAAGGCCAATAATATATTGAAGTTCTTCTGGAACTCAGTCCCGTCCTTCAGAAGTTGAATAAGTCTGTGCTCTTTGGTCTATGAAGTCAGCACATATTAGATAACATTTGATAAACCGAAGAATCAATGAGATAAAATACTTGAAAAAGAGACAGGATAAAAGGCCAAGAGGATATATCAAACAAAAACAAGCATGAAAACATGTGATGCATAACATCCAAATGAACAAAATAAACATACGATGGAAATTAGAATTTAAAAAATCTAGGCATGGAGTGCAGCAGCATTGATACTGACAATGTTACATGTCTGTCCCAGAAAAAAGATGCTTGTGTGCTACCTTTTAGATAACAAATACAAAAACCAAAAATAAAAACAATCAGGGTTTATGATCCATAACCTTCTCTCTTGACTACACCAGAACATATGATAAGTGGACACATATGCTGCGACCTCATCATGCTGAACAGAACCTAGTGGCTAGCAAAGACATCCTACTAGTTTCACTCTTCAGACAATCTAGAAAAACTTTCTTCATCAGAGACTTCCATTTGACAAAAGCTATGTGGATTAGCAATCAGGAAAGAAGCCAATTAAGCACGACAACAATTGCTTAAGAATTGCTCAGCAATCAATTTACCCTATTTGCTTGTAGCTAAATGCCTTGTTTCATTGGAAGCAGTTTCAAGAAAAAAACATGCCAGGACATATGACTTTGAAGTTTCAGCAGAATTATTTTAATCTAGTATCGATTGTGAGTAAACGTTAGAAAGCAACAAAGCATCCATCAAGAAACACAAGGAACGAGATTAAAGGCTGCTAGAGTACTTTCAGAATGATTATTCTGTTTACAGCATAAGTTTTTTAGTCTTGTACCTATCATAAGTAAATCTTAGAAAGCAACAAAGCAATCACTCAAGAAATACAAAGAATGAGACTAAAACCTGCTGAAGTATGTAGAAGATCAAAAGAAAAGCCTACAAATTATACTATCTGCCTCAGATGGCACATTTAAGGCTGAATATAGTCATTTCATTCAAAAAAAGGAATGAAGAAAAAGAAAAAAGTACTGATTGTCCACATCTCCGGCACACCAAATTGACAAGATTATGGCATAGTACTAAAAGAATTATCTAACATTTAGATAAATTGAGCCTCCCTGGAGTCCAAGCATTCAAAATCTAGCCTATGCACATTACCTTGCAGTTCATACAAGTGAGACATCCATGGCTTGACAGTAATATAGCTGATTGATCAAGTATACCATTTCTAAGACCCAGATATTCATTCTCAATGAGCCTGCATATGTAAGGAAGATTCAGAACACCCTGCCAATACACTTGCTGGAACTGGTTCCAGCAATACATGAAGAAAATCCATCATTCGCATTTTTCATTGATAAACAGCATCATAAATTTGTGAAACTGTCTGCTCTATGCCATTTTGATATGAATAACAATGGATTACTGGAGCAGCAAAATCTTTCAAGAATCAGGAGAATGTTTGTGCTGGATAAGGTAGAGAATCTTCTCTCCGCTTTAGTAGAGCCTACTGTTAAGAAACTGGGGTTCAAAAAGATTGATGATTTTTTATTGGTCAAAGGAGGAGAACGTTCTTAAACACGTGAAAGGACGTAGCAGATATGCTGAAGCAATGAATGATCAAACCACTATCCAGTGCTTCACCAACTTAAAACAAATCAATGAGGCATTGAACTACACCTCAATATCCAGTAATCAATTCCGGGGAAGAGGCACTCCTTCAATTCAGGAGTTACAGTAATCGAGTGAGAGAGTGAGTTGAGGCCTTTTAGGAAGAGCAGAACCGATATCTCTGGCAGTTACAAATTCTTGGCACTTTATGTGTAGATTTACTCTCAAGTTTCATTAGCATCAGGTAGCACGTGAACACATTTCTTTTCATAGAATCCTCAAACAAGCGAGTAGAGACCTGCCTTTTCAGATTTCCAGTTAAGTTTATGCATTCCACCACCTATAATGTGAGAATGCATATCAAGCATCTTTTTTTCTCAGTTGACCATCTTTTTTTTTTCCTTTATACTTTCCAAATTCTTAGTCATGTCCTATATTCGAAGCATTAATGATCAGTTTCCTGGTAATATGTATATCAACATATTTGAACGGTTCTACCTGTCATACTCTATGTTTTCTGCAGGAGAAATGGACAAATTATTTGCACTTTCAAAGGCCAGCAGATAGGCAACACCAACCTGTCAAACATACTGCAATAAACATTAGAAGATAATGGAAAAGTGAATATTTCAGGTTCATGAACATGGTTAAAGGTCTAATGAGAAGCTCTAGAAAAGACTGATATTTGATTGTTTCTCCTCAGAGCCAGGCAAGAACAATAATATGTAGGTCCAGATCTCCCTCTAAATGAAGTTTAAAGTTCCTCACTATGAAACCAAGATCAAACAGGAAGAAAACCAGATTTGTTCATTTAAGAGGTGAGAGGAAACTAGAGAAAGCACAGAGGAAATGTTTACTTACGGCAGCAGAAGAGCTCAGGCCTGAACTATCAAGTCCCTCTGAACCACAAATATATCCTATTATACCCTGTAAATCCACAATGTGCAATATTCAATGTAATTCAGGTGCATTGGAAACTTATCCAATATATGTAGCATCCAAAATGTAGTTTCATACTCAAATGTATAAGAACAGGAAACAAATATCTTGACATCACAAGCATGAAGCATGCTAAAAAAATGCTAAGAAGAGTAAGTAGCTTCAAAGACAACAGTTAGTTAGACAGAAACTCCGCTATGCTTCTTGCATTTTTATGCAATATTGATTTTATTCTTTTATCAATTGGTGATTCTCCATCCTTGGCATTATTATTCTCGACATAATAGCTGTAGTGGCAAGTACATCCACCAAGAATTCCATCTATCATTGAAAGGATTCTTTTAGTCCTAGAATCCACAGTTACCAGCCCTAGAATGATCACACAGTAATTTATTGACCAGTAACCATGCCTAAAGGTTCTCTCAAAGATGAAATATTTTCTAGTATCTTAGCATTAAAAATTTTCATTGAACCATTTTTGCAGGTTTATACATAAAGCCATATTGTATGCAAGAGGAAACGGGTGCAGCTTGTGAGTTGTAACCCAAATTTGAATTGGAAGAATTGCATGAAGGACCTAGAGAATGATAGAATCATTGTAACTTTTACATAATAACCAAAGAGAACTAATATATGAATAAGCCTAACCTGTGAAACATCATTTCCCCTACTCTGCAGTGCATATTGGGCTCCCCGTGCATAATTTCCCCAACACCATTCTTCATTTACTATGGAAGAACAGTTCGTGTGGTTATTTTCACTCACTCTTCTCATATGTTTTGGAAGCTGAATTTCATCAACTCTAAACACAAATATGTCAGCATATGTATCACACAGTTGTGCAAATGATACTCTAGTATTTTTTAAAAGAAGGGGACAGAGTGGGGGCAAGACAGGAAACAACCAATACCTGAACTTAACTTCTCCTTTGAACTGCGCTGAACGGAGATGAACCTAAAAGAAAATTCCCAGGTTTCAGTCAGCAATGCTAATCCACATGAAAATCTGTTCCCTCTTTAATCAGCATGAGCATCACATTATTCCATTTTTCAAAAGGTACCCATTCAGCACATGAACCATGTGAGTGAAGGAGAGACAACAATAATCTCTTTCGTATTAATATGACCAAAGTTATCTTTACTGCAGTTTACTTTCTGCTATGAAGATATCCCACAAATTAAGTATCCAGCATGCTTGGCAAATTTAAAAGATGCTGTCTCGGCTGGCTCCCCTCTTATTGTAGACACCCAGCTATGCTCATCAAAGTTACCCAAGATTTCTGTGGTGCTTAACAACAAAACTCACGCAAATTGCCAAGAATCAACCACTGAAGAAGAGGAATCAGGCCTTGGAATGGACGCCTGTCCTGTGTAACAGACTTATATAACTAGATCACATTAGTTGCCGATCCAAGTCCTTACGTTCAGATCTATTTTCTACTGATAAAAAGAGAAGATAATTAGACTTTCAATTGTAAGTACATGGACCATTTTGCATAGATCTCCTTTCCTTCATATAGATCTACAAGGGCTCCTCAACTGGGATAAGTTAAGACAAAGAAGACCTTAATCTTTACCTGACTATCACCAGAAGGAACAAAGCCGAGGAGTATTCCTTTGTTAATAGTCATAGCAGAAACAGTTCCCCCCTGCCAGTGCAGAGCGCCATCCCCAAAACCAAATGAATACAAGTTTCCAAGTAAAGACCGAGCCCAGAGACAGTCAAGCTGAGTTTTGGAACGCCTCGTATGAACACTTAGGAAATAGTAGGAAACTAATGAACCTGATGATCAATGTGAGCTCCAAGGGGACATATCCTGTAAGGAGATACTACGACTCGGATCTCATCAAGGCTTCTTCCAGACATTTCGGAAACCACACCCCTGATATGATTCAACTGCAAATAGCAAAAGAGTCACCACTTATACCCCAGGAATAGTCGTGCATTAACACATTGAAATAGCTCGTGCCCAGAAAATTAATAATAATAACAATAAGAGTCCACGACGCGGCGTCATAATATGAGCGTCCGCGGATCACAGTAAATCGGCGAAGCAGATGGGATCACACACGGATCAGCAGCAAAGGTGCAGCTATATAGGCAATGCGCGTCGCCAGACCGGGAAATATCAGAGGGAACGCATCGGAAAGGAAACAGGGGAAGAAGGAGTAAGACGAACCCCTGCATCAGAAGGCCAAGTTGAATCCGCCATGTCCGAGAATGCTGTGGAGAGATCAGGACCGCCAATGGATGCAGAACTGTCTCGAGTGAGAGGGTAGCTGTGAAGTGAGGATGAAGATAGACAGGATTTGGTTCTGTGTCGATTTAGCGACGAGTGAATGCGGTCGGCTGTCTGTCGCTCGTAACATGGGGGGGAGGGGGTGTTAATTATAGTCAATGACTCGTCGGCCAGAAAGTGGCAAAAGAAAAGGCAGTCAATGATTCGTATGGCATAACTACGTACTCGATCGTTTACAATTTCTTATATTAAACCGGATTCACGAATTTGAGGATTTAATCAGGTTCGAGTGGTTGATTTGGGTTTTTTTCGTATATTAAACCGCATAATTACATACTTTTTTTTTGTATAAATCGCCGATATCCAGTTGGATTTTATCCAGCTGACTAATTCGAATCACCCGAGTCGGCCCATTTAAGGAATTAAGAGCTCCCCATCGCAGGTGAGACTCAAACTCAAGTTCTCCCATTGAAATAATGAGTGTCGAACCACTCGACCACGCCCACGATGGGTTCATAATTACACTCATCATTACCAGGATTCACTCATTTCAAGATTTAACTAGATATGAGGGTGGACTCGGATTCTTTTTCATATAAAAAATATAATAAATTCATTTATCTTTTCAAAATTTGATAATAGACTACTTGATTAAAAAAATAAAAATTATGAATTAAAGATGCAAAATAAATAAATAAATTATTTTGGTATTTAGAAAATTTTAAACGTGCCATCAATTAGGCGAATTCGTATTTTCCGAGCCACAATTCGGCTGAGCAAATCGAGTAAATACCTGATGCTTGCAACGCGTAATGCACGATTGAAATCCAATGTAAAGGACTGGTCCCACCGCAATAGGAACCGCCGGCAGACGTGGCGGGGTACCATTGGATGATACAAGGAGGGAAGAAAGATAGAGCGTGGGGAATCAA
This sequence comes from Sonneratia alba, assembly GCA_900174645.1. Classification (NCBI taxonomy): domain Eukaryota; kingdom Viridiplantae; phylum Streptophyta; class Magnoliopsida; order Myrtales; family Lythraceae; genus Sonneratia; species Sonneratia alba. Next base: position 2,935,341 of record FWPY01000029.1, read on the forward strand.
TTCCTCTGTCTTCTGGAGAAATCCGGAGGTCTCTCTTACCTGTTCTTCGCCCTCGATCTCTTCGCCCATTGCTACAAATACAGTTGCATTGACAGGGCTTTAATCGTTCCCTCGAGCTGACGTCCAGAAATCTTGGTGAAGGAGAGAGTGGTGACTTAGTATCTCAGCGGTAGCCGGAGTTCCAGTCGTTTTTGGCAGTGTTCTCTGGGGTTTCTGAAAGAGGGGATTTTTGGTGTTCTACTGGGAGCTTAGCTGGTAGGGAGGAGGCATGGAAGCTTTCTTGAAGGCGATGAAGAAGAAAATGAAGCGGAAAGACCTTGATCAGGTCAACGACGACTTCTCCGATTTCTCGCTTTCTTCTCCTGCCCGGAAGATTCGCCGCCTGGTACTATCTCTCGCTCAGAGTTCATTTTACCAGCTTATGGTTTCATCAAGGCTTTCTCTGCGACTGACGGGTGGATTCGACGTTTTGGCAAAATTCAGGACCCGGAGTTGCCTCCGATAATGGAAGACGATGACCTTGAATTTATCATGTCTACCGAACAGCCGGGTCCTGAGGTTCAGCGAGCTCGTGCTGGCCCAGTAATTGAGGAATTTCCGCCTTCCTCCTCTCCGGTTAATGAGGAGAGGGCTATTGTGCTGTTCAAGCCCGTCAGGAGCCCCATTCTCCAGCGACAGTCTCCTTCCACCCTATCCGTCTCTGTGGATCCTGATGTGATTTCTGGATTCAAAAGTAAGTGGCTCAATACGCTATACTGCCATTCTCTTCTTTCGAATGTACTCCATATCTTGGTTTGCAATCTCTTGTATTCTGGGTGATTATCATTGTGTCCAAGAGAGGATTATGGCTGTTATGTGTTCTTGCCTGCACAACTTAGGTAGTATAATTGGAAGCAGCTTGAATGGTTAGAAGTTAGCTACTTTTTGCATCTTTATATGTGGCGGATCTCTAGTTCTCATCTATTTATTACTTCCACCTTCCCTGTACAGCATTTTGTACTACTTTTATGGTATGGCATGGGAAGATCTTCAATGTTAATGTTTCTTTGATGAGTCCAGTTCGATTATTTTTCCAAATTCATCCAATTCGTAACATTACGACTTCACATGTTTAGCCATGTACATTGGGTTGCTAGCAACACCTGCAAATCAATCGTGTGACTTGACTTTGTTCCAGGCTTTCTTAATGTTTACTTCATGTAAAGAGGGTTTAACAGATTTATTTGCTTATATATGTTGATTGAAAATGCCCTTGAATTGTTATGGATGTTTCCTTGAGTTAAACCCTATTAGCTTTATCAATGGGGGACATGTCTACATTCATACTCCATCATAAAGTAGGAGACTTTGAAGCTGTTCCCTTCCAGGGGTTATGCTCAGACTTATTGATAATGCATGCCTTTGTGGCACTAAGGTTTGCAGATGCCTTCTTATCTGTAGTAGTTCAGTTTAGATTCCTCATTTGGTTCAATTGTCCTTTTTCCTATGCTTAAGGTTCCTCGTCATTTTTCATTTTTCTTTCTGCTATATGAAGGGAAAGAAGTACCAGATTTACAATTAGTAATCCCATTTTACGTTTCGATTCTATTCCAAGAGGTTCCTGTATCTCTATGTTGAACATGGCATAAGACCGTGTCCTAGGACTAATTCACTCATATTCAATGATGAATGACAGATCACAATCTGTGGGCATGCCTTTCTGGAAGTGAAAGATCATCAGAGGATGATACAGAAGCTGCTGATAGTAGTAGGAATAATTGCATGGCAGTAATTCCCTGGGTTGCCCCCCAGTTTACCCCCACAGTACAGCCCCAGGCCGAAGCAGCCGTGGAAATGGAAGCTGAAGAAGCTGAGGGAGCAACAATGGAGATCGAACAGAGTAGTGTAGGTGGAACAGTTCAACAGCTACCTGACCAATATGGAGATATGAGGGGAAGTGATGCTTCTGGCTTACCCCAGTGGCAACACTGCATGACGACTCAATTTCCCCCCACAGCCTCCTCTCCCATAGTATGGTACCGCTAGATTCCGAGTATTTACGTCAGGCTGTTGGCCTCAACCTGGCTAGAGCCTACACGAGGTTCTCTCTCTGCATAGAGCCTACACGAGGTTCTCTCTCTGCAGTGCTGCATCCCTGCAACCCTGGTTGTAGATTTGGCTGAAGTTGGTTTGATTTGGGGAAGTTTGAAGCTATCTTCTGTACGGAACGGGAACTCAGATGTTACCGGCAGTTGGGAATATGGATGTGTAATTCCATTTCTTCTATTAAGCCCGCAGATGCTTGGTTCGATCCCTCCTTGTGTGTCAGTTAGAGTATCAATTGGGTGTGGGAAAGCGGTTCGTTGAATGTAGATGTGCAATTCCGAGGGAGAATCGTCAATTTTTACTGGGAGATACTACTCATCAAGTTTAGTTTGAAATACTGACATTGTAGATCGTATGGATTTGAAGAGGAGGGTGAAAAGAAAGGGCTGTCAATCTTGTTCCATTTTGATCAGAATCCAATACTAATTTTATTATTTAAAAATTAAACTAGATCTTAATAATAGCAATGTTAGTTATCAGCGCAATCATTTTAATAATATTAGACTCACTCCATCGTTCACTGGCCAAGCATCAGATTGACGACCCTGAGAATCCTGATTACTGCCACATTCAAAGATGTGCAATCCATTTCTGAGAGAGGTCTTTCCTCTTTGACAGGGTTCGTGGGCAGGAACATTACAGGACCTGGGAATCCGTGTACGTTTGCTACTATCAGACAAAGTTAGACCCAACAAAGCATCACTGACTACAGCTTTCCTGTTGCCCTTGTGTTCTTGCCATTCCAATAGCCAGCAGAATCACTTTTGCTTCTGCCCGAGTAGGAGACGCAGCTACTCCTTTGTCATACCACGAGAGGAGTACGGTGTTTCCCTTTAGGTGCGCAATACTTAAGAGACAAGGAGAAGATTTTATTTTTTTTCCAGGCTGCCTCAGTAAATATGGAAATCGCATCACTCATGATGTAATGGATCATATCATATATATTGCAAGGGATGGGTTGATGTTTCCTTCAATTGTGTCTGAATTGTGATGAAAAGTCTCACTCACTACATAGCTAGTGGCTATTCAGGGTCAGATGTCAATTTTAGTACCTTCAAGGACTGCCTTCTGTCTGTCTCGCCACAAGCAGTGGAGTAGAGAGGCTCTACTAAAGAGAGTAAATTTATCTTGCTCTTTCTTTCTTGTCCACCTGAAAGCTTGGCCGGTTGCATATATAAAGTCTGTCAGAATCATAACGGAGACAATTATAGTTTGACGTTATGAAAGATAAGACTTTCTCACTTGGATTCCCTCTCCCTACAAAGCGAGTGAACTTCCATCATGCCCAATCTTGCAAACTGGACAGATACCAGCTTCCGCTAAGCTTTTGACCAGGTGAGGGCAGTTCATGGCAATGCCCCACGTGTGCATTTTGAGTCTGCCGTGAATTTTCAGACTCCATTGGCTTTACCAGAGAGGTTCTTTACCTCTCTGAAAACGAGCTGCTCGTTCTTCAAGGTGGGAAAGATTTGGCAGAGAGCTGCCCAGTCTGGGTGTGCAGCCGGATCAGTTCATCTGCTAGATTTGAAGAAGATGAAGGCACAATTTTTAACACATTTTTAACGGTTTGCTGATTTTAAAAAAAAATGCAGATCATAGAGATAAGTTCCAGCTAGCAGGGTTTGGGAGTGTCAAATCATTCTACCTTTAAAATCAAGATCTATCTTAATGCACTTTTTTTTTTGGGCCTCATATCTGTAATGCACTTCACTAATGGCATACAAATAAGAGAGCAATAAGAGAAAGAGAATCTCTTCACAAACCTAACCTTCTTTCCCTTCCAATAGTTGTTTGCATTACTTCCAATTACAAGGAATCCATCAGCACCTTCTAGTTGGGGTTTTTCAATTTTCTTTTTTTAATCAACTAAAAAATTCATAGGATTCCGACACAGACCTCTTGTTAGGGTCTTCTTTGCTGGATGATAAACGTGCAGTACAAGCTGCAGTACGTTTCTCTGTGCTGACAATATACGAACAATGTAAAAATGATTTATTATTATTTTATTAAAAATAATATTACAATATAAAAACATCATATCATTTGACATTGTAATTTTCTAATATTAAGTATATATAATATTATTCATATTTACCTCATATGTTATATTCTATAAATAAATAAATAAATCTTTTATATTATTCAATTGATAAGTTAAAATATTAATTATTTTACTTTAGTAAATTTAATCACATCATTGCCATATGTTTTTATTATATATACATTATTTCCTTTATATTATTTTAACTTACATATAATATCATAGTAGGTTACAGACATACTAATAGAATGATACAATTGAGCAAATTAATAATGCAATAACGAAAGCACAAATTTACCTCCTCCGGTCTCTTACGTCAAACAAGATGGGACTCAACCCTATTTATTAAAATTTTGAAGGTAAGAAATCCCATATCAATATTATGGTTCAACATTAAAAATGGGGATACTTAAGTTGATTTTCTTTCTTTCTTCCTTTCTTTGTCAAGTAAAAAAGATATGCTATTATCATAAACATTAATAAGATACTTTAGACCAACATGATATTTCATTGTGTAAGACATGCATTTCACTTTATTGTATACTTGTTTAGAATAGGAATATAATAGATATTATTTTCTCTAAAATAAAAAAAAGTTATTGCAATATAGAATTACATCAATCAATTGTATCCGTTATATATTGTTGTTATGGATTTACATTATCTTTATGCTAATTTCTTCAGGTTATTTTAATTTCTACTAACAATAATTTATCCGAGCTGTTAGTTGGCAATCAGGGAGGATGGGTCTCGCCGACTCTCGGGCAGAAATACTGATACCGTTTGAAAGTTCGATGAGGTCCCCTTGCATGGTTTGGATGCAGATCGCTCGGAATTCCAGCAATCTCGCAAAATTACGTCACTGTCCTTCGGAGGTAGTTCTCTTTTTTTTTTTCACCCAAGGAAACAGCGGAAGAGAGGGATTAATGAATTTAAGAATATAATCAGATTTATAATCTTTTAATTATTATATCTTGAGCGATGCTAATGAATTAAACTCATTTTTCTGAAATGTTATAAGAATGTCATAAAATTCAAATTATGAATTCAATTTTTTTTATGAATTGAAATACAGTAAGTACACCTTTGTGGTACAATATTATTAATAGCCTTGTACATTTGTAAGTGCCGGGTCGACTGCTGGCGGGGAAGGAAGACGGGAATGAGTCAACTGCCCAAGAAAAGAAAAGGTTGGTTGAGTTGCTCCAAAGGAAATACAAGTGAGAAATTTCAAATTTGAGGGGCCCTATTAAGTCGGAACCATAGTTTTTAAGATCGAATTGGACCGAACTAAGAATCGGTCAAGATATGGGTTAATAAATAATGTTAATGGTATAATATTATCTATAAATTGATATAATACTATAATTTGATAATGATTTATAATAAAAATATATAATATAACTATTATATTAATTTCAAGTTCAACATAAAATATAAATATAAATTTAATAAAATAAAATAAATATATTATAATAGCTCTTTATTTTTTATTAATTGAAATCGACCGATTGTTTTACCTATTTAATTGGATTTGCTGATCTGACCAAAAACCGTCCGATTCAATATAAGATAACATCATTTTAATTGTAATTAGATTAATTCTAGAAACTGAACCGGATGAATAACTGGATCTCAATCAAACCAGTCAATCCGATCAAATTTTTAAAATTATGATATGAACTCAATGGCTCAAGCTAGATGTTAGCTAGCTCAAAAAGGTTAGAAAGTGCGCACCCCCTCGACGCCACTTATGTACCGTAATTGTGTCTGCACTTACATCCTATTTTATGAGGAGTCCAGCTGGGGAAGCTTTTCGTAAAGATCTCTGCGAAAGTGAGAGTGAGTACATTTTATCATAGTTTTAAAACCGGACCGGGCGGCCGGTTCGACCGGTTCGACCGGGAACCGGCCACTCACCCGGTCCGGTTCCTTCAAAAAATCCAATTGCACATTAAAAGAGAAAAAATCCGATTGAACCGGCCGGTTTCCGGTCCGACCGGTGAACCCAATTGAACCCATGAGAAAACCGGCCGACTTAAAATTAAAAAAAAAACACAAAAACCTATTGTAATGTACCTATTTTATTTTACTAAACTTATCTTTACATTTTATATTAGACTTTTGTTTAATATAATGGTTATATTAATGATTTTTGTTATAAATTATATTCAAATTATGATATTATGTAAATTTATTAGTAATATTATATTATTAATATTATTTATTAAACATGCGGTTCAACCCATTGAACCCCCGGTCCGACCCATGAACCCATGCCTACACGGTTCCCGGCCCGGTCCGGTTTTAAAAACTATGCATTTTATCACTTAAAATGGAAATGTACGCCCCATAATCCCCCATTCACTGCCTTGGTCGTTGGTCCTAGCAGTGAAAACCGACTGAGAAGCAAATCACCATAAAATCGAACTCATAATGCTCCGACGTCAGACTAATTCGAAAATTCTCTTGATCCAGTACAGAGCTCGCGCTTCAGTGAAAGATTAGTCTCAGCTGAGCAGACACGGGATTACCAATAAGAATCGGTCGAGGCGAACCCGTTAACCACTTCTCATAACTAAAGTCCACCGCTTTCAAGATACTGCGAGCGGAGGTAATTATCCATAACGGGTGAATAGTGGCGGAGTTGAATGCAACGCAAGAAGAAGGAAAGGTGATTGGCCTCCAAAGAGAGCCGGAAAAAGGCAGCTCGCACCTAAAAATCTTCCCTTTGAGGGAACCTGTACCGGTCAATCAATCCCTCCGTGCGCTTTAAGAAGGCCAATGTCTTCCTCCAGCACACCGCTATCTTCTGCTTTTTGTTTTTTTTCCTTCCCTTAAATTCCGTTAGAGCTTCTTCTCTACTCTCCTCTGCTTCTTTTCAGCTCCCTTGCCAATGGTGAGTAGTTTGTCGAAATGTCTCGGACGTCCTCTGGTTCGGTTCGTGCTCTCGCTCGCGGTGATGCTCGCGCTGTCTCCGCCGGCTGATGCTGCTGTCGCCTCCTCCAACTCGTCGGCCGTCATCAAGTACCTCCCGGGTTACCCCGGGGAGCTCCCCTTCTATCTCGAGACCGGGTCGGTTGATTCGGGAGCCGTGCATGTATTATGCATTTTTACGCGCTACACGTCTACAACCATGTTGGGCTCCTGAACCGATGGTGGTTTTCGTCTGCTCCTTGTTTAGGTACGTGGGTGTAGGGGATGACGACGTGGTGCAGCTCTTCTACTACTTCGTGGAGTCGCAGAACAATGCATCCGGAGATCCTCTGTTGTTCTGGATCAATGGAGGCCCCGGGTGCTCCGGTCTCTCGGGTTTCTTCTTCGAAAGCGGTAACCTCCCCTGTCAGAACCATGTTTTACTGTATCCAAGGAGCTGCAAGCTTCCTGTTCATCTGCTTTGTCTCTCCGGAAGTTTCAGAGATTGCCCGAAAGCGGCATTTCCTTTGTCTTAGGAAACACGATTTACCAAGGATAGTATATGAGAAGGAAAACGAAAACTGAGAGATTAAAAACGTTTTCCGCAATCATATGGTAAATTTCCCTCATTTTTTTCTCCCCTCTGCGCTGGTTGCAGGTCCCTTGAACTTTGAGGTGGCGAGTTACAATGGGAGTATGCCATCCATTCGCTTGAACCCTTTTACGTGGACAAAGGTACTAAATGCACTAATCTTTCATGGGAAAATCCTATTGCCCCGGGATCGAATTGATCTCTGCCATCATAAACAACCTCACCGTGCTTTAGTTTTGCTTTAAAGATAGCGAATCGTGTGAATCATGTTATCTTATCGGAGCCTAATAAATGCGATCGTAGCCTGGGCCATGAGCAGGTGGCCCTGGCCCGATCAAATGGCTCGTTAACACGATAATCGGCTTAAGCCTCTACCGCCTGAGAAGCTCGTAGGAGCCCATTTAAGACTCGGCGATTGGCATGACAACAACTGCCCGTTCTTTCAGAACAACCTGACCCTCAAATCTAGAAACTAGAAATTTGGAGAGTTAAATAAACTGGCAAGCTTCCCAACCAAGCTTTAAAAACCGGAATGGACATTAGACCGGACAGGTTGTGGGGTTTACGGGTTGAACCATTTAAAAAAAATTAAATAATTTATAACATATGGTATATTCAATATCAAATGGCCTACAGTAGTCTGCTAGGGTAATTGCTACTTTTATTCTTGCCATCAATTGTATTTTAAGTCAATTTTACTGTGTACTGTACTCGTTCGGGTTCCGCAATGCAACCCCGTCTTCATTCGGCTCGTTCGTTGCATCTCAGAGCGTGAACGTCGTATACATGGATGCCCCGGTGGGGACGGGATTCTCCTACGCGACGACGCCCAAGGGTTACTACCTTAACGACGAAAAGTTCGCCTTACACGTCTTCCAGTTCATCCGAAAGGTCCGATTCCCCTTACGTGATACTTCCATGAATCTCCGTTATCCTTTCTGAGTCCTGAAGTTCGAATGTACCCAATTCGATGATGTTTCCGGTTTGGACGTCTCCATGGCTCACAGTGGCTAGATGATCATCCGGGGTTCACGGATAATGAGCTCTATGTCGGGGGCGACTCCTACTCGGGAACCCCGATCCCCATCCTCATAGAGGGCATAGCCGAAGGTAGTGAATGCCTCCTGAGTAGTTAACTGATTTACTGTTCCGGTGAGGTGTACACTCTCAAGGTTCTGGGAATAGCTTCCTCCTGACACTGGCTATGTTCATTGTGCTTGCAGGAAGGTATAACGGGTCTTCCACCTTCAACCTCAAGGTTCTTGATCTTAATCCATTAATCTTTATCAGATGCAGTTTATTTAATTGATCCGCTTTACCTAGTAAACCCGGATGATGAACAGAATGGTGATTTTCAGGGATACGTGCTCGGGAATCCAGTCACGGACACGTTCATCGATGACAACTCGAGGATCCCTTACGCTCATCGGCTCACTCTCATATCGGATACGCTCTTTGCAGCAGCGAATAAGAGCTGCAATGGTGATTTCGTCAACGTTGACTCCACCAATGTTGACTGCGTCACAGACATTGACGCCATCGATGAGGTAAAATCTGCAGATCGGTATCGGATTTTGGGCTCGGCTCCCACCTTAAGGGAAACACTGAACTGACAGCCATTAGATATGCAGCTCGTTCAGCAGGTGCTCTTGGTGCACGTCCTGGAACCATATTGCAAGAATGCACTGGCCATGGCTGGCTCTGAAAATCCTGCTTCGGCTAGGAGATCTCTCGGACAGAAGAAGCTTGGATCCTCGATCCGGTCCCGAGCCAAAGGTCCAGCACTCTGGTGCCGGGTACGGTATTGAACCCCTCCAAACAAATTGTTTTGCTAGTCTAAATCCGTGCGTATCTGGATCGATCTGAAGTTTGACAAGGATCTCATAATCTCGTGGAACAGAATTACAATCACGTGCTGTGCATCAACTGGGCAAACCACAAGGAAGTCCGAGCGGCACTCAATGTGAGAGATGTACGTTCGATCCTCACAATCCCACGAAGTGCGTTCTCAAATATGTCAAGATGAGATCGAAAAACTTATGCTATAACTCTCTTGGATTGATTGATATGGCAGGGGACGAAGAGTACTTGGCTGTACTGCAACAATTCACTAGATTACACGGAGAATGTCAAGAGTGTCATTCCTTACCACAAGAACCTCACCAGGAGCGACCTCAGAGCTCTCATTTACAGGTACTCTGATCCCAGTTTAAGCCTATATTACCGTCGTTTGGAATCAAACCACTCACGTTATACATACGAATTGGATGAGAACTCAACTGGGGATTCCATGGATCCGAGGTTAAACGAAATTAATAAAGAGACCTTTGCCACCCTTCCTCAAGTCGTTCATAGGTTAGCTTTCAGTGGACCAACAGTCGAATTTGCTTAAACTGAAAACGAAAAGCCACAGTTCTCGTCCCTTGACATTAGCATCGGTTGGTAGCTCTGGCACCACATCATGATTCGAGATCACCTCACGCTCGAAATCTCTCGGTCGGTCCTTGGACCTCACAATCTATTATTGCCTCTGGAAATTCATGGAACAAAATGCTCTGTCTGATTCTTGTTTTCTTCTCTGTTTTGATTGATATGGATGCAGTGGGGATCACGACATGTCAATTCCCCACATGGCCACACAGAAATGGATAGATTTCCTAAACGTGACACTGGTTGAGAAGTGGAGGCCTTGGCATGTCAGCAACCAAACTGCTGGGTAGGCTCCCTTTTCCTTTGCCTTCCTTCCCACTCAACTCATTTAATTCGAAATTGTACGAGTGCCTTTACCATACCTTGAAGTTGAAGGCACGATTCAGAGACCCATACATGTCGGCCCCCTTTTGCCTATTTCTTCTTCGGATTTACTTTCCCTACTCCCTTTTACGCAGATATACCAAGAAGTTCACCAATGACAAGTTCAGCTTGACATTTGCAACCCTGAAGGCAAGACACTACCTCCCTTTACCCTCCATCGACTCTCCCTTTTAGATATCATATTGGAAAAGTGGAAGGCTAAAGGCAATATGTATATTCCATACAGGGAGCGGGTCACTTCGCTGCGGAATACAAGGTGAGGGAGAGCTCTGCGATGGTTCGCCGCTGGATGGCCTACCACGATGTCTAGATATCGGACAAATCTGGCTATGATCTGCCAGAGTCTCAATCGCAGGAAGCAAAGGTCATTATTATCAGTAGTCCGAGTAGTTAAACGGGAGAAAATAATAGGCGCCCCCTGTTCGATTTGGAATTGAATCCACAGTGGTAGGTACCATAAAAAGCATCATCAACAGAGTAGTTTGGTTGATTGGTCCTACTCCTGAGTCCTACCACTTTAGAGTGATGAAGCTCCGTTTTCTTTTCCCCACGTTGCCTTCTGCGGGATGTGAACATTTCAAGTTTGCATTAAATTCAGAGTCATATTCCAAGGCTCAGCGGAGGAACCTACTACTCGCCCTATTTGGTTTGGTATTGCAAATGGGCATGACTTCACGAAGGGTCTGTGTACAGGTCCGGCCAATTCATCCTCAAATATAAATTATAGAGGTCACATGTGGGGTGATCAATTATTGGGTCTTAGCTTACCTTGCAAACTAAGACTCATAGAAGTATCATCGAAAACTTACAATAGCGAAAAAAGAATATATTCATAGAAGTACGCAAAAAGTGATCTGCAAAGCAAAAAGGAGAAAAGCATACTGCAGATTTAACCACAGATATTATTGATCGCCAATACCAGAGCAACTTAGAAGAATCACAGTAGCAGACCCTTTGGGCTGAATCTGATCGAGAACTTATGCAATAGATTCTGGGTCTAGGATGGTCTTCGATTTTCACATGCAAAGACATCAGCTCATGTTTGGAAGAGAGAAATGCGTAAAAACTGATCTAGATGGCATTCAACTTGATACTAAGATAAGAAGATGTTCTCCTGTATCTGTCAAACGGGAGCCAAACTCTCAGTGAACTCATAGGCATCGAGCCACACGCACTGGGAAGATCCAGAGCCTCCGCGGGGACTTGGTGGAATCTCATAGAGCTTCTTAAAGCTATTATCAGAAACATTGTGAGATAAGATCTTACCGGGAACATGAATCAGCATCGAAGAGTCATTGTCCCCTTCCCTCACAAGCAGTAGAATGACAAAGGCGAAATAGTATTTCATCTCTCCTGGATCAAGGTAATGCCGGACGATCTCGGGGAACCCTTTTACAATAGAGTGGAGCTCGACCTCATACTTTAAGAACCACTGGGAGTAGTCCGTCTCCATCTCGAAAACCTTGAATAGGGTAGTCCGGGAGCCGTCGATTTCAAAGAAGTGCAGGTGCCCACAGGACTCCCCAAAGTACCTGAAGCGCGGAGACCCACAATTCCGTGAAACTGGCATCCTCGGCATCTCCTTAAGTTGCTCCTTGTCGATATTGAAATAAAGAGAGGATCTTGACGGGCTGATCCAGTGGACCGCCCCGTTCCAGAAAACTCCATTATGGAAGACCATATCAAAAGCGGCTGCAAATGGAGCCCCAGAGAGCCTCCAAGCTCGATCTTCAGAAGAATATATCTCGATTTGATTTAAGTAAGCCGGTGACTCTACGCTCCTGACGCAGACAACCTGGTAATGAGGGGACCTAGAAGGATCAAAAGCTAAAGTTACCCCAAGGACAGCACTGGTTGGTGACGTATCACCCAATCCAGGAACCAGAGTGTGATGGTTCGTTGTCGGGTTAAAGACATAAAAATTACGAGGATGCCCGATTTCTTTGGCGCTGCAGCAGAGGAGGAGCCCGTTGCAGGACTGTACGATCTTGGTGCTTGCAGGGTGGGGGACGAAATTTAAGCATCCGGAGGGCGACCCAGAAGGGAATTTGGGGTTCAGAGGGAGGAACTGGTACTGGGAAATGGGGTTGGTCCGGAGGATGATGCCGGATGACCGGCGACCGGATGAGTGGAGGCGGGCGTGGTGGTGGCAGAACCGGGGGCTGGAGATGGTGGAGAGCCAGATCTTGGAGACGCATTTGAACTTTATCAAGGATGCCGGAGGGAGCCGGAGGAGGATCTCCTCGAGGAGGTCGGCGTTGCCGGCGATGAACTCCGCAGCCGGTCCCATGGAGTGACAGGGAAAAGATTCGTTATGACAGACAACGAAAGAGTAAGTAAAGGACAGTTACTGACGAAGAACAAAGCGCATAGCTCGCGGATATTATATAATACGAAACTGTTAACCCCAATGTTTGATTCTTTGGATTTTCACTCCCTAAACTTTTAAAATGGACCCCTCGGCTCCAACCTACCCTTATATGGTCTCACTATCAGGATATTTTTTTAATTTATTTATTTAAATGAAAATATCCTTTTTCTATTCACCCGAAAAACAAAAGCCTATCTTAAAAAAAAAAAGCGAAAAAGCATAATCCGTGCATCCTAGCCTCTATATATATATATATATAGGACAATATTTAAAAGGTGTCTCTTATTAATAAGGGCAGAAAAATCTTTTTTCTTTTTTTTTTTGTTGAATAATGACTCAGTCATGTCGGACTTGAAAGTAAGGGACTAAATCCTCTGTTAATAACTTCCAAATGCACGCAATGTCCGGGAAAGTTATTTATATTGCACGTCTTACACGTTCGGATGGCCTAAAGCAGGGGTACGTCGGCCTCAGCCACAGCCAACTTCCGCATTGCAAGGATGGAACAGGGTTTTTGGTATAAACTGTTGGTATCCAGTTGAATTTTATCCAGCTGACTAATCCGGATCGCTCCGAGTCGGCCCATTTAAGGGGTTAAAAACTTTTCATCGCAGGTGGGACTCGAACTCAAGTTCTCCCATTTAGATGATAAGTATCGAACCACCCTATCACGCGCACAGTGGGGATGCAACATGGTTGGTAGCTAGCAATCCCAAGAGAAAGTATCCAGTGGAGTGGCATCGCCACGTGGAACGTTTTTGCCCTGTGATCGGCTAATGGACTTTAGTCAATTGTTAGTCAATGCTTCCTCATCGTATTCTGACTTTTCCTTCGTGTCATACCATTATCTTTTTTTTAATCACTCACTTAAATTGTATTAGTAACTTCACTTAGAGCTGGAATGTCGGCCGATCCGGTCTTAATGGTCCGGGCCAGCACAGCCCAATATGTTATCGTGACAGGCCAGCATGGCCTCAATAAGGCATTGTTGTGAATTTTTTTAAAACAAAGTAATTTAAAATAATTATTAGAGAACCCAATTCAAGTTAATTAGCATATTTTTACTCTCTTTACCCTCTAAATCTCATTTATATAGTTAGAATACATTAGATATAGTCAAATATTGTTATTTTTATTTTAATGTAAATAGTTTTTTCAAACAAATGAATTAATATTCGGGCTATCGTGCTAGCACAATCAGGTAATTTTGGCACAGCATGCCCAATAAAATTACCGGGCCGTGCTGGCCCAGCCCAATAAGTGGCTCCCTGATGACCCTAGGTCCAGGCGGAGTCTTATTGTGTTGGGCCCTGGCCGGGCCAGTCATTTGCCAGCTCTTCACGCAGTTTAGCTAAGAAAAAGGTTTATAAGAATGGCTCAGCTAAGCGAAGTACGAGAGGACTAAGTACTTGAACTCATATCGGAGATTTTTGAGGTAAATTAATCATCGGTTCATGGTGCTCCTCCACCAGAGATGAAGCCATATTCGAGCTCATCTTAGGCCTAATCGGGAGGCCCAGCCTCATAAGGAGGCAACGAGTCCGGAAGCCTACAAGCCGCTGTCCTAGTCACATGGAGTCTGGAAGTCCGAATGGAGAGCTTTTGAGTGATAATAAATCGTTGCTCCGTGATGCCATTTTGCAAAATCTAAAGATGACGGAGTGCAGTTTTCCTGAGGAAGAAGTATTTATGAGATCTGGCCTTGGAGCTGCCCATCTTGGAAAAGATTATGAGCTTGTGTGAAATCGTTGCTGTTTATGAGTTATCCGAAGTCCCTCATTCGGGAATCAAATCAAATAAATACCCTCTCTTGTACATAGTTGATCTGAGTGAAGTAGCCGTTCCTTTTCTTCCTTAGGTTGCCTGACCTGAAGGTTGTTCATTTCCGGAACCACATGACAATATGCTCTTTTCTCTTTATCCTGAAGAAAAAAGACAATGAATTGTTCATGGATGAAAAACCAAAAGGGTTTGATCTGCCCTCCTCTCGATCTTGAAATTCGGTGCCAGAACAAGAAGAGCAACATAAATGGAAGCGCCGATCATGGAGATGGTACCTGAGGCGGCTTGAAATGTTCTCACTCGAACTTCTTGCAGAGGGAACATGGCTGTACCATGCTGTTGATTATCCTACAGTCTGCGGTTTCCTGAGCTTCTGTTTGCCCACTGATGTGGTCAAAGCCCTGCAAGCTCTGGTTTTCCAAGAAACTTTCTGAATTCATTTCCTCTCCTCTTCCGATGATTCCTTGGATTTTACGTTATAAGGAGGAATGTAACCGTTTCAGGACAGGTTCCAGGAGGCTTATCCATCGTCGCCTCCAAGGCCCAGAAAACCCAAATCCATTCAAGCACACGCTTACGGTGATTTACTCGGTTGAGTAAGCCTCAATATTCGGCCTTTCTAGTTTTCTTAAACAGAAATCTGCAATCACATGCCACCTCCTGATGAAGCCTTTGTAATCCATTATGTACTCTGGTGGTGTTTTCTGTTGTCATTCCAACCGAAAGTTTTCAACAGAATGTTGAGCTACTATGTTGCTAATGTGATTTCTGGATGAGGTTCAATTCCAGGAAACATTGTTTCCTAATGATGGAACGAGGATTTAACAAAAGGTCGGAAATATCAATTTGCCGCTGCTATGTGAACAAACTCTCAGGGCTGCCTCCTCCTCCTCCTCCTCCAATTGCACCTGTGGCCACCTCCTCCACATTTGGCGCTTGCGATGGTCCAGCATAGACGAAGCCATGTTCTATTTCAACCAATCTTTCGCCTAATCTGGCCTCACCGGCGAGTTAAGGGCTACCAAGCAGTTCTTGAGCTCACAAGGAGGCAAGAAGTCTGGAAGCCTTTAACCATGGTCTCAATGGACCTGTGCACAGTTGTCGCCCTCGATTTGTGACCACAACCCCGCCCTGTCCCACCGTCCCACAACACCCCACGCCGCACCCACCCTTCCACTCCCAGCCCCCACCACCACCGCACCACCCCGCGGCCCCTGCAGCGGGGAAAACCTTCTAGGCTTGAGGGTCCATTTCGAGCTATGTTGGAGGTTACCCGATAAGTGATATCACCTCAGAAGCCTCCCGGCGGAGCTCTCGAATCTAATCGTACACTTTGTGAGCGGTGGAACCTTTTAAGGAAAGTCAAACCCAAACTAAGAGGATCTGGCCCGTTTGTGAGCGGTGGTACCATCTAGAGTAAGCAAAGTCAAACCCAGATCCAAAATAAGAGAGGAATCTGGCCCGTACCAATGGATATGAAAACCCCGGGTTTTTTAACTTCCTCCGACAATTACAAAAGCCAATTGTCTCCTTATCTGAGAACGTCTAGTAAAGCTCTGAGATTTGATCTGAACGAGGGGCGGAAATAAATGGCCGGAGTGGAGCTGCTGCCTAGCGAGTACGGCTACGTCGCGCTGGTGCTCGTTGCCTACTTCTTCTTCAACCTTTGGATGGCCAGTAGTCAGGTGGGCAACGCCCGCAAGAAGTAACGCCTCTGTCTCCCTCTCTCTTCATGCAAAACTCCTTCAATCTTCCCTTCTTTGCTTGGAATATCTCGGTTCGGATCCTAATGGGTGTTTCTTGAAATGGGACAGGTACAAGGTCACTTAACGGAGGTTTTCTAATGGAATTAATTAAGTTACGTGACATTTTAAGGAGAAATCGTGTACAATATACCATTTTAGATTATTAATGACCACATGACCTTCTATTTCAGAACCATATGAAAATTAAGGATACAAAACCTGATTCTCCTCCAATAAATCTAGAATTATGCTTGGAATGCTCTTCTTTTTGTTTTTTTTTTCCCATGAAACTGTAACGTCGGACTTGAGGTTGAGGACATTTGGTCCTTCCCGTCCTTGCCCATTTACAGCAAGGGACAATGGAAATTCAGTAATCTGAATAAAATCTAATTCTCAAGAAGGAAAAAAAGGCAGTAACTGGAGTGGCAGTCTTGTGTATATATATATATATATATATATACTGTTAGCAGGAATGCATGCGGATGCTGTGTGCTGAACTTACTATGGTATAATGAATCATTTTTGTGCTGTTTAATGAACAGGGAGGGCACCAAAACTCACTGGAGATGATGCCCACGTTCTTCATGCTCATGATACTCGGGGGCATCGGGCATCCTTGCATCTCTGCTGGGCTCGGTTGCCCGTACATTGTCGCCGGCTTCTTCTACTTCAAGGGCTACTCCATAGGAGATCCCCAGAATCGCCATGACCCTTGTTTTAGTCCATTCTCCCAACTGGCATTCAACTGATGGCTCGCAATTGCTGATAGTGGTAACTTCCTCTGTGTCCAGGAAATACGGATTCTTGGCGATGCTGGGACTCGTGGGCTGCGCCACCTCCTTCGGAGTCAGCCTTCGTCGTGGATGAACATCGACCATGGAGAGAGAAGCCTTTGCTTGCAACTTGTTTGATAATTTTGTTTTCCATTTCCTTCTTGATAGCTGCTTCTGTTGCCTTTTCCCTGGGATTCATTCATGAACCTAAGTGCAAAAACGACGTGAGGGAATCTCCCTCGACAGACAAAATGAAGCATGTCAGATCTTGCAAGTCTACCCAAAGAACAGAGACCATGGGCAAGTACATTTTCCCTTCTTGGGATCAATCTAATGCAACGACAATCAAAAAAATCCAGTTAAAATTTTAATATCTAACAAAATATTTTTATCAGTTCCCTTTTAATTAACTCTGTAGGAATTGGAACATTCGTCTTCTAAATCAGCCTTTTGATAATCAAATGGTGCAAAAAAATTCATAAGGTTTATCTATCTCTAGGAAGGGAATTTTTTTTATTATATAAAATATCCATAAATTTAGAATGTGATAGGAGATTGGAGGAATAAAGGGATAGAGAAAGTTTCATAACAAGAATCAAATATACAATTTTTTAATTACTAAATCGAGAACAGTACCATTATGCCAAATCTCATTTATCTTTCTCCATGATTTTTGTTTGCACAAGAAATATCTCAGGTGACTTGGCAGCGCTTCTATACTTGATCCCCATGTAGGCGAATGAAAATGTCTCTCAGTGTGAGTGCCAATTGGATTGTTCCGAGCATAGTTTTAAAAATCGGACAAGGCTTGCCGGTTCAGCCGGTTCAACAAGAACCGGTCACTCACCCGATCCGGTTACTATAAAAAGATCCAATTGCACATTTAAAAAGGTCAATTCCGAATTGAATCAATCGGTTTCCGATCTAACCGACGAATCCAATTGAACTAGTGAAAAAACCGATTGACTTAAATTTTAAAAAAATAAAAACTTATTATAATATATCTATTTTATTATACTAAACTTATATTTATATTTTATGTTAAACTATTATTTAATATAATGATTATATTAATAATTTTTGTTATAAATTATATTTAAAATATTATGTAAATTTATTAGTAATATTATATTATGAATATTATTTATTCAATATGCGGTTCAATCAATTGAATTTTTGATTCAAGTTATGAACTCATAAATTCATACTTATACCGGTTTTCGGTTTTAAAAACTATTGTTCCAAGAGTTTGGAGTCTGCATTTTATCAAATCTGATATCCACATGTGTGTCTGAGATTTTTTGAATGCGCACTTCTGCTAAATGTGCGTCGTGAAGAACCTTGATCCCTCGAAAACGTGCCCCACGTGCAAGATTACCGACTAATTGCAAAAGGCAATTAGAATTGACAATTTCTTTCCAGTGCCAGAAAGAAACGGGGATTCTTCTGCGAGGTTGCCAATGACGTCCTTGCCCACGACAGCACGTAGGAAATTCACCCAATGACAGTAAAATTTAAGGGAAATTAAAGAAAAAAAAAATATAAATAGAAAATTCCACAAGAAATCTGAAGAGAGGCGACGAAACCATGTGTCATAAGGTCCATCTCCGCCGCACTCCCTCTCCACTTGAAATAAAGTAGAGGAAGAAAGAGGCAATTCCGCTACCTTGCTTGGGGAACGCGCCATGCCTTGCCTTGCCTTGGAGTGAAAATAAAATAACACATTTTGATTAAATATACCAAGTATCAATATTTTTTATATCCATGGATGAATATGAACGTTCGGTATATCAGTAAAAAAAAAATATAAATATATATTAAGTCATTTTAATGCACATTATTAATTAAAAAATAAGAAAAACCATTTATAATTATTGTCAGCTTTTTATAATCAATTTTTATTTTTTTTCTTTCTGAAGTTATAGTATCCCATATTTAAAATTTTATACTGTGGTCGAAATTCTGCTTGGGCCGCCGGCGATGTCCGGAATCTGATTGAGTAGTAGTAGTTTGTGAGCGGCGGAACCTTCTAGAGAAAGCAAAGTCAAACCTAGCTAGAGGAGTCCGGCCCGTCCAGTGATTATAAAAGCCCCTGTTCTTTCGTTGCTTGCGACAACTACGGAAACCGATCGTCTCCTCACCTGGGAACGGCTAGTCGGGCTCTGAGATTGGGATCTGAACGAGGGGTGGAAACAAGATGGCCGGAGTGGAGCTGCTG
This sequence comes from Sonneratia alba, assembly GCA_900174645.1. Lineage (NCBI taxonomy): Eukaryota > Viridiplantae > Streptophyta > Magnoliopsida > Myrtales > Lythraceae > Sonneratia > Sonneratia alba. The sequence continues at coordinate 2,954,678 of FWPY01000029.1, forward strand.
CTGCCTAGGGAGTACGGCTACGTGGCGCTGATGCTCGTCGCGTACTGCTTCCTCAACTTCTGGATGGCCTTTCAGGTGGGCAAGGCCCGCAAGAAGTAATGACCCCCCTCCCTCCCTCTCTCTCTCTCTCTCTCGCTTTCCATGCAAACTCCTTCAATCTTGGCTTCATTGTTTGGAATGTCTGATTCGGATCCTAATGGGCGTTTCTTGATTTGGGACAGGTACAAGGTCTTCTACCCCACTCTCTATGCTTCTGAGTCCGAGAACAAGGACGCTAAGCTCTTCAACTGCGTTCAGGTTTGATTATGACAGATACAGTTTCGCTAGACTATTGATTGTGCTTGAGGCCGCAGAATTTCTTAATATTTGTGGAGTGTCGCTTTGAAAGGTCGAAGCTTTTTAGAGGGAACCTGTCCGTTGACCTTTACCGCTCAAACTGCTCGATTAAATGTTTGTCGTTTAGGAGCCATGTGAAAGTGAAGGATGTAAAGCCTGATTCTGCTCCAGTAAATCTGGAATTGTGCTCTACTTTTTTTCCATGAAACTGTAGGGTCGGACTCTGGGGACATTTGATCGTTCCCCTCGTTGCCTATTTATAACAAGGGACAGGGGAATCCAGTAATCTAAATGAAATCTAATTATCAAGAAGGAGAAAACTTGGTTCACTGGGATTTGGACTAGCAGTCTTGGATTTATACTGTTAACAAGAATGCACGTGGTAGCTCTATGCTGAACTTACTGTGATATATTGAACACAATTGTGTCGTATGATGAACAGAGAGGGCACCAGAACTCACTGGAGATGATGCCCACGTTCTTCATGCTCATGATCCTCGGGGGCATCAGGCATCCTTGCATCTCCACTGGGCTTGGATGCGTGTACATTGTCTCCCGCTTCTTCTACTTCAAGGGCTACTCCACAGGCGATCCCCAGAACCGCCTGAAGATTGGGTTGGTTTCAATTCCATGACCCTTCTTTAGTTTATTCTCCCAGCTGGCGTTCAACCGATGGTTTGCAAATGCTGATAGTGATAACTTGATTTGTTTATAGGAAATATGGGTTCTTGGCGACTCTGGGACTCATGGGCTGCACGATCTCCTTAGGTGTCAGTCTTCTTCGTGGATGAACATCGACCCTGGAGAGAGCCTCCTTTTGTGACTTGTTTGCTCTTTGATGATTTTGTTTTCCCTCTTGATAGCTACTTCTGCTGCTTTTTCCGTGGATTTTGTGGACAGTTTGGGTGGTTAACTGAGGAACATCTTGTTGTTTCTTGTGTTTCTTCTACAAGTGGTTAGCTTATAGAAGGCTTTAATAAATATATCAGGTGGATCCAGTACATCTCTATCATTTTTGTTATCCTCTACATCTTCTTGCGTTATGAGATCCAGTTGATGGAATCTGGAAATCGGATTGCTATATGTTGTGAGGTTTGTATGATCACTCCATTGCAATCCCCTTGCTATTCTTTCTTACAGAACACATAAGTGAGGTTAGAAAGGATTTGAGATGGGGATACAAATATGGACTCTGCGTAACAACAGTATCATTTTTGCACGATACCAGGATTAGATATAGAGGAAAGGTTGGGATCAAATTCTATCTTTTTCGTTCTATCAATGGTGTAGATGGAAGAATTTAGTTTGCAACTCGTCAATGAGGCGCACGAATGGGCTGGTCAGCGCTGTACTATGCATATCTGAATTAGGATAATTATGTTCTGAGTCTTGCAGCATAGCTGTTATTTTTACTTGCACTTACTTTTGACTCAAATGTGTCGTCCCTTCATGGAGTTGTAGCATAATCTAATCGTGAAATTAGACATCGGATTAATGAACAGCCATGGGGGAGGCTGGGGTAGCAGAGGATGTCAGAGGAGGATCAAAAGCGCAAAGAGCCAACCTCCACCTAACAAAGGCGGAGAAATCAACACTCATTCCCCGCCTCCCTTCCTCGAACTCATCGAGTGTCCTCTTCTTCGATTCTCTCTTTTCAAATCTTCATCTCCAGTCCACGTCTCCCTCTTCGACATCTCTCTCTAAGTCTATCATTCAATTTGGCAATTCAGGACATTCCAATGACTCCTCTCAGCTCAGCTCAACTTATAGGAGACTTCATCGTCTCTCTCTCTTTTCTTCTTCTTTCTGTGAAAGAAAAAAGAGCAAATGCAGTAATGTGGGTTGGTCTCTTTCTGTTCTAATCTGACTTCTTGTTTTCTAAATTTTCTAATGGCGCTACAGCATACAGGATGGAGGCAACAATGCCCATCTGCAGGTCTGTCGGCCCTGTAAGCTAACCACCTCTTTTGCATTCTGGTTTCGCCAGTAATGAGCCCACCCGGCTTACCACTTTGTTGTTGATGGTTCTCGCTTAGACTTTGCTTGAGTTGTACGACAAGCTTATAATTTGACTCCAGCGGTTGGAATGCCCTCATATGTCGCATGTGTTTTTCCACCTTTTTTCACTCTAAATATTCCTTTCATGTTATGAACATACTTGAAGCCTCTAAGTTCTGATTTCGGTATTCAAAGATGTGTTTTGGTTTCTGTTTCCTGCCATGAAATTGTGGGCATTATGAAAAAGAGTTTGGTCAAATTAAAAATTGATGTTCGCATATATTGCAATTGTTCCCCAGGAAGAGGTGTCATTTACAGCATCTATCATGCCTGCCGCCTTTAATTCCTACATTTGTTTTCTAGTGTCTAACTGTGGGACAAAACTTCTGAATTTGAAGTTCAAGCTGTAGCTTCACGGTTTGGAAGCAAGATAGACTTCCCAAGATAGAAGATCCGTGCCCTGGAATTCAGTCATAAGTCTGAGAAAAGGAGCTGGCCTCATAATGTTACCTGCAGTGCTGATAAAATTCTGGTAGCCACTTACTAAATGAATAATAATGGCATGCAATAGTTTTTAAGCAAAAGCATGCTAAAGGAATATCTCTGTGAACTCTTATCTGGATAGGATACAATTTTCACTTATTATATTAAGATTGGTTGCAAATCATATGGCTGCAAAAGTCTTTTTTTTTTCTTCTCTAATGCATTAATATGTAATTTTCGGGTACTTGTTGATTCCAAGTGTTCTATCTGCAGCCATCAGTTGAACATGCACAATGCTTCATCATGGATATGGTTTCCTTGCGGAGAATGCAGTCTTTGTGGAGATGTGCAGGGAGCATGGAATTAACTCTATAGGACCTAATGTAAAATAGGGTGTTGCATCAATCTGGTAGAGCATAATTTTCTTGAACAGCGGTGTCATTTAGGTAGCCTGTTGATAATAGTGCCTTTAGATTGAAAAGCTAATCCTTGGCCCATTAATTTCTCCCTCCACTCACAAAGTTCAACATGTTTAATCATAAGAAAAAGGGTAAAACCAGTAAAAGGGAAAACCGATATGATGCCATTTGTGTTCATTCATTAGCCTCTATGGAACATCTCTCTTTTCCTCATGAATGAAGTTGTGGTGGCACTCTTCGGGCATGATAGTGATGTACTCTGTTCATATTCACAGCCCGACAGCATCTGTGTTATGGGTGATAAATTCACTGCTAGAGACACAATGAAGAATGCCGGCGTTCCAACTGTACCAAGAAGTGATGGATTACTGGAGATGCTTATAGTTTCAGATATAATCAATTTCATTATCAAAATGATGTCTATTCACAAGCCTATGTGATTATTGTATTAAGGAGCTTTTGGCTGGACATGTTACCACAGAGTACGGATAAGGAGGAAGCAGTCAAGCTTGCGGATGAGATTGGTTATCCCGTGATGATTAAGGTAGACTATCCCGGGAGATTGAAGTTTACTGCCATTAGCATGATTGGCAGCACAGCTTTAGCAGTCATTTGGCTATGAATATATTAAGTTGTACTGTTATGAGCTCAAGCGTCCCCAAAATCAGTAAATTGGTGACTGCAAAGCAATACGTCATTCTTAGGTTTTTACTTCCACTAGAACATGGAATTCATTTCATGGATTGATATTATTTGTGGTGCAGGCCACAGCTGGTGGTGGAGGCCGAGGCATTTGTCTTGCTAAAGAGCCAAATGAGTTTGTGAAGTTGTTACAGGTATCTCTTTCTCTCTTAACCTTCACAATTAATTATAAAGAAACAGTAGCAAAACTGGTACTGCATTTTAGATGCTTAAAATATTTAGAGATGTTTGAATTGTTTGCTATCAGCGAATAATGGCTTATATATATCGAATGAGTTCTGTTTGAATATTCTGCACATTTTACCATTATTCTGGCTTTTATTTTGATATTATGTGATAGGACTTTCTTTGTGAGCCTTAAATTAAACTAGTTTACCTAATCTATTTCTTTGTAAATATTTGGTATGATCAAGTGTATAGAAGGTGTAGGGAGTTTTCACTGTTTGGTTATCATGAGTGATTCATCTACACGCTCATGCTTTGTGCAACTAATTTTTGTACATGATTTTACTCACTGTCTTTGTGTGAAGTTAATGAAATTACTGCTTGATTGCTCCCCGCGCCTCCACCACCCCCCCCCCCCAACCCAAAAAAAAAATCAGCAAGCCAAAAGTGAGGCTGCAGCAGCATTCAGGAATGGTGGAGTTTACTTGAAATGTACATTCAGAATCCAAGACAAATTGAATTCCTGGTAATTGGTGAAATTAAGTGTCAAAATTGGGTACTTTGTAGGTACTAATCTATCTGTCTAGATTCTCCAATCAATGTTGTAATTGGTGTATTGGTTCATAGAGGTTCCACACTGCACTCATTCAGCATCAGCACTTTGTTCTACTACATTGGTTCCTTTCTGATTTCTAAGAAGGCTAGTAACTCAGGATTCTGTGATGCTTCTGGAAATGATTATAACTTGGGTACAAGCTTCAATCTATATGTATATAATTGCTAGCGTTGCCCAATTCATCATTTTTCTTCTTGCTTAATTTTGTTATTTGAGATGGTGTGAAATATTGTTAGTTAAATTGCTTGACCCTACAGGTTCTTGCTTATAAATATGGCAATGTTGTGCACATTGGGGAGTGTGACTGCAGCATCCAGGTAATAGATTTAAGAGGAAATAATGATGGAGGTGATATAATGTGCTGTAAATCAGAAATTAGCATATGCGAAATCGAGATAAAAGGAAGAATTTGGAGAGGCTACAAGACAACAACTAGTAGTTTAATATGATTTCTGAAGAATAATCTTGCTTTACTCTCTTGACAGACCGTACGGAATGAGACAACACAAAAGGAAGAAAAAAATGAGCAGTACTCTTGATGTACTGTCCTTTACTGCCTATAGTTGCTTTAAAAGTAGGTTTACCAATTGCTCAGAATCATGCTATCATCCTATTGAGCACATTGGACATTAGCAACTGACCTAAGCAGTAAGCAGGATATCACAGTCCAGTTTTCATCATTCTGAGAAAGACTCATGTATTATTTATTGATTTGATACTTTGTCTTGTGACTTGCTGTGCAGAGACTGAACCAAAAGTTGCTGGAAGAAGCTCCCTCTCCTGCATTGACAACTGAGTTGAGAAAAGCCATGGAGTTGAAACTGTCAAGTTTCTTCTGGAGGAGAGAGGCTCTTTCTACTTCATGGAAATGAACACTAGAATTCAGATCAGAGCAGTTATTAATTTCATGGTTGGAATTTTGTGATTCATCCTAATTAATGTTCTCAGAAAATGATAAATCATTGGTGATGATTTGACTGCATTCAGGTCGAGCATCCTGTGATGGAAATGATCTTGTCTGTTGACTTGATTGAGGAGCAAATTTGTGCAGCCATGGGATAGAAGCTCCGCTACAAACAAGTAAGGGTTTTAAAGTAAAGGAAAATGCAGCACAAGTATGAAAGATATTATACTTATGGAGAGGAACAGGAGAGCATTTGAGGGGTTAGAAACAAATGATTTTATGTTTATGGAGGGGTGGACATGGGATATACACTTTTGGTATAGTCAAATGTATAGGGGTTCTTAGTGTTAAGTATTCATGAGTGATTTTATGGGTAGGCTTATGTTTGTATATAGCTAAAATTTTCGTGTATACAATTTTACACATCGTCTTGATGTGATATTAATGAATTTTCTTCATTGACTACTCAAAAGAAATGAAAAATATTATGCTCAAGGGGCTCTTTTGTTTACAGGAGGATATTGTGCCTAGAGGACATTTGATTGAATGCCACATCAATGCTGAAGGTGCTTTCAAAGGATTTTCATCCTGGCCCAGGTATAACTTTCTAGTCAATTACACCAAGCAATGATTTATCTTGAAGTTTTTCCCTGCTTTGCTTATTAGTACATGAGAATGATTTTCCAGAAGTTTACTTTTATGCTTTCATCACCAGGTAGAATAACATCATACCTTCCTTTTGGTGGCCCATTTGTTAGAATGGACAGCCACGTCTATCCTGATTACGTGGCTCCTCCAAGCTATGATTCCCTCCTTGGAAAGGTTTATCTGGTTTCTGCATTTGTTCTTTTTGTTCTGTTTCTGCTAAGGGTTACGGTTAACATTGTAGCTGGCATTGGAGACCTCTAAAGCCACTGTCTATGATATAAATTCAAATATTGTTATACTGAAAACATTTTCTGATTGCACACTTCCAATTGCTTTTTCTGTTGTTCTAACCAAGACCTGTTGTTATAGCTTGGTGTGTGGGCTCTGACAGGGGAAAAGGCAATTGAGCACATGAAGAGGGCCCTTGATGACACTGTCATTACCGGTAACTGTACAATGATATTCCTATTGAGTCTTAAAGTACCAAGTCTATTGTTGACCTCTTTAGGACTTTGAATGGCACTCCTGGTCCATATATATTTTTTTCCTTAAAGACAGTAAATAGGTTCTATTCCTGGCCTTTTAGAGATGATTTCAGTATCTTCATTTCTAATCATCTTTTTATCCCAGGGGTTCCCACGACCATCGAATACCACAAACCCATCTTCTTACTGTGATGAATGCACTTTACTGTTATTACAGGACTTCAGAAATGGCAAAGTCGACACTGTTTTTATCTCATAGCATGAGGAAGCGTTGAGGGAGGTGAGGCTAAAGAATTCTGAATAGACCATGCTCCCTTCCTTCACAAGTCACAGCTCCATTTGCTTCCCAATCTTGACTTTGATCATTTGGAAACTGCAGCCTCAGAAGATAGTGCTGTTAACTCCCAGGTTAAACGGTGCAACTGCTTAGATGAATTGTAGCGTCCCAATGATTCAACAGTCCAGAATGCCCATAACAGCACAGGGATTCAGTCGGTTTTCAAGCATTGCTTTTTTTTTTTTTTCGTTTTTGGTTTGTGATGCTTGTCATTATATTTGATTAGAATAACCATGTTTGTCAATAGCTACTACAAAGAGAAGGACATTCAAATCTCACTCAACTTTCGGATTGGTTTCTTCATTGTCAGGTAGCAGGACCGTGTTCGAGGCACTCGAGCTTATTCTTCAATAATTATCGGGCTCTTCCCAGTTCTGGTTTCAACTCCCACTGCAAAGTCTGAAGATTGTTACTTTAGTATCAATGACATTTGACTTATTGATTATGCTGACTAGGCAATGCTTCCACTCAGTCCTTGTAGGTGAAAGTGAAAATGTTTGTGGGTGTGAATTGGAGTATCTTAGAAGTTTGGGGTCTGCATTTTAATAAAACAGAAATCCACGTGCGCAAAAAACTTCCTGAAAGCGTACTTTATGCTAAATATGGCTTGAATGGAGGCGCCCTCCGTGACGACCCTTGATTGTGCATCAGGTGGCCCTCGTGCAAAATTATCGACTAATTGTGAAAATGCAATTAGGATTGAGAATTTCTTTCCTGTTGGATTCTTGTCGGAGGTTACCAAATTAATTGCAACGCATCTTAAAGATGGAGGGTTTCTGGTTGATCTGTTTGAGAGGAGGCATTGCTGTTAATTTGTTACCGTGGTTGGAATTTCAACGGCGTTCGCAATTCTTGGAGAAACAGGAACCAACAGAAAACGGAAAATTTGCATATTTATGGAGGCAAGGTGATTAGGGAATATTTCGAGACATATCGTAATTCTGCGGAAGAATTCCGTCAAGAGAGAGGAGGAGGAGGAAAGCAAATAATCACAGGAAGAAGATGTGGAATGGGAGGGAAAGTGTAGGGGTAGGAAGGAGGGAAGAAGGTGGTGGAGGGTCGACTGCTGTGGCCATTGACAGAGGCAAAGCCAGCAGATACGCCCTCAAGTGGGCCCTTGAGAATGTCATCCCAAGGGATCACACTGTCAAATTGATCCACGTTCTTCCGAGGCCCCCTTCTGCTCCTCCGTACCCAGGTCTTTGATCTTGCCTGTTCTCTCCATTGTCATAGCATTTCACGTCATTCTGTAAATGAACAAAAAGAGGATGAAATGGGATTAGTTGTAGGCTGATAATCGATTCCGTCGACTCATCTTCTTTTGAAAAGAAATGCGTAGGAAGTTCGCGTCAGTTAGTTAGCTCTGTTGGGGCCATGCACGAAGAATTTAAGCTAGATCTGGAATAGGCTCCGATAGCTAGATAACAAGTCTTTTGGGTTTTTCCTTAATCTTTGATTGAACTGCTTGTTAACGGTAAAACAAATCTAAGCTTTGAGTTCATAAATGCATTTGTCTGAATTGGTAAGCTTTGTCCCAGCGGAGAACTTCTAAGTGCGGCTGCAGATCAATGTCTTAACAAGTTCCGCTGATGTTTATGTGTTTCTGGCATTTAGTGCAGACAGGAGCAACTCATTGTCTGAGATAAGACTACTGGATGGCCCGACCTCGGAAATGCTCCTTCCCTTCAGGTGCTACTGCATGCGTAGACAGGTCAGTCTCTCCATCCTTTCCTAGAATGCCTTTGTCTGTGATGCTTTCTGTTGTTCTCCTCTTCTTTCTTCATATCTCTAACAAAGGAGAATTACTTTGGCAATTTTGGGATGCGAATCCCTTACATTTCAGGTTCAATGTGAGGTTGTAGTGATTGAAGATTTGGATGTAGCCAAGGGATTAGTCGAGTTTGTTTCCTACTATGCAGTTGAGAACTTGTTCCTTGGTGCTGCCTCCAAAAGCTTCTCCAGGTAAAAATGGAGATTCTCCGCAAATGATCTTGTTTTGCCTTCACTAAAGCCATACGTGATCTTTGATAATTTGATATTTGATAAAAAGACACAGCTTAAAGATTTGCTTCCTCGTTTCTAGATTATTCAAGAATGTGGACACCCCAAGCATGGTGATGAAGTCGGCGCCAGACTTCTGCAATATATACGTGATTGGCAAAGGGAAGATCACAAGCGTAAGAACTGCATCTCGTCCTGTACCTATTGCTATAGCTGAAGGGGCAAGGCTCGATGGATTTCGGCAACTAAGGTTTGGCCAGAAAGCTGAATCTAATCTCCGATAGTTGAACAGTTTCTTGGCATACAAGAAATCCACGTATGCTTCATTATGTAGAGTTTCTTTTCAAGAAAGTAATGAGGTTTGAATTGTCTGTGTTATTGTTAGACGTGGAAGTTCCAGTGACAGAGCATATGATGAGATCTCCACAAGTGAGAACGAGATCTTGTGTGTGGACTCTGGGAGACTAAGCACGGACAGCAACTTCCTCTCTTTCTATGAAAATCTTGGGTCACCGCTGCAAAACGACTCTCATATGCACTGGGGCTTCGAGGAGCAAGACTTTGACCAGGACCTGTTTACGGAATCTAAAAGGCAGGTTGATATTGACCCAGACAATGGCTTGCCTGCAGCGACACCTGTAGACAGTGATGGAAGTGTGCTGCCAGCATCAAACAATGTAGGCAAATTTTATGGTTGTAGTTCTGGCTACTCTTGTTAATGTTGAAGTTGCGAAATGGAAAATGTGATATGAGATATTGGTTCAAGTTGCAGGGTTTGACGGATGAAGATACACGAAGGCTGACTGTGGAGCTCCAGCGAACAATGGATATGTATCATGCAGCCTGCAAAGAAGCTATCATGGCCAAACAGACGGTACTGTATGACGTTTCATTATTTCTCATTATTTAGACAATGACTTCACGTAAAAGATCGGGCTTTTTGATCTGTACACAGTTGATGTTTTAGGATTTAATGCGGTGTAACAGCTAATGTTCAAGTCTCTACACATTGCAGCTTCCTGTGTACTCCCATACAATCATTATACCGCATTGCACTTTTGGCAAAACTTATTCCCTTTCTTGTTTTAATTTATAGATTCTTGAACTTGGGAGATGCAAAATGGAAGCAGAAAGGAAGATGCGGGATGCACAACTAGCAGAAAGAGCCGCCATGTCCATGATGGAGAAGGAGAGGGCGAGGTGTCAAGAAGCCCTTGAGGTGGCGGAGACAGCTCGATGGTTAGCAGACCGAAAGCTGCACAAGCAGCTTAACGCTGAGATGCAGGTGTCCAGAGAGGCCAAGGATAAGGGAAGGATAATGGCTGCTTCAGGACACTCCGACATGGTCCTCGAGTATAAGAGTTTGTTCCAAATCTCCGTCGCGTTGATGTTTCTCTATGTTTACTTCTGTTGCTGACAGAAGTTGGAAAAGAGTGCAACCTGTAAAATTAGGCAGTGTATCATCACGAGTAAAGGAAACACTGTTCAAATCGGATTGCATCCGGTGAGTTGTTACCGTGACTTGTGAAAGTTAGCATTCTTTCAATTTGACTGGCAGGCACTGTATCTGTCTCCAGGTTATGGCATGTCCGGAAAAATAATGTTCTCTGTGATTTTCTCTAGGATTGCTATTCCCGAAGAAAGTCGGAAAACTCTGCAGACTGTAATATATATCAAGATCGAAAGTACTCCTCCATCCAGACTGTTGTGAGGGGCATCGTAATATATATATATATATATATATATACACATATACATATTTTTCCAACAAGAAACGCCTCATATTATTCATCCATTAACAAAGAATACAGAACAATGATTTTCCGTCATTACATTTGTATCCACAACGCTATTGTTTCCACTAGAATTCAACTCACCATCCCCAATGAGTGCACACAAGGAAGGTGGGACATCCTCTACCCAATTACTCGGGCTACACGCCCTCCTGTGCCAGTGTGCGATATGGTTTGCACGTTTATTTGCTTGACGCTTGGTCCATCTGATCTGCAGCCCATCAGAGTCCTCCTTCAGCCTTATGATTTCTTCAACGATGCCTTCCGTTTGCCATCTCTGATTTTCCTCCTTTCGCATTAATAGCCTTTAATGAGAGGTCAGAGGGCACCGTAATCATTGAAATGGGACAGTCTGAGTGAACTTGATCTCTGTTTTTTGATGCATGTAGCTCTGTCTTCTGAGGTCTCTCAGTAATATCCTCTGCTTCAGCTCTCTTTGGTCAGTCAGTCATACCGTATTCTACAATGAGGTTGAAGCTTTTTTGGTTCAGCCATTCGGGATTCAATGAAGCGTATCCCGTATCCTTGGATTTTCAGATGTGACCAAGGTCAAAGTGCATCTGCAAACGAAGTTCAAACATACAATTTCTGTCTATGATATTTGGGTAGACGATCAAATTGTCATACAAAGTTTAGGTTGATTTGTGGTGTATATAAGATAGGTACAGTTAGGAGTCTATTTGCAGGGTGTTCTTGAGCTTCGTCAAGGGAAAGAAACACAGAGGACTATGTTCCCGTGTATGAATTTAAGATCGGGAGAAAGATAGAGGAGAACTCTCTCTTTTTTATCTTTTCTCCATTGATAGCAGAAATCAAAAGTCCAAGGACAAGTATGGACAGACCTAACTTCACCCCCACACCGCCGCCGCCCGCAACCCCCCACCCCCGGAAAAAATTTTGTCTCTAGCAAGGAAACACACTCACGCCTATTTCCACCAGTTAATTTCATTTCTATAAAAGAAGTTTGATCATCTTCAAGTCGGAACCGAGAAATGGATTTCATCAGAGATCCCTCTTGAGTCTCGACGGTCTGCTTCACTGGCATAGGATGAGTAGAAGTCGTCATCCGTGTCCTTCTCCTTCACCACCTCGATCTTCTCCACTGCATCCTTCAGCTCCATCCTCTTCTCCACATCAACCTCACAACAAGCCAACCCAATCTTAAGAAGCTTCATCATCTCGCCTTCACTGCTTGGTGATGCCTTCATCTCCTTATCAAAAACTGCTTCACTTGACTCCTCGATTGTCTTCAACCACATAGCCATGTCCTGGTCCTGATCGCTTGAGTGGCCCTTCTGGAGGAAGCTCGCTGGGAATTTTCCAGTCAAGATCTCAAGGATTAACACCCCAAGACACCAGATATCAGTCTTCTTGGTGATCCGGGCATTTTGGAGGTACTCGGGGGACTTATAGGCCACCATCAGCTCTTCAGCACTCTCTTGGTTGATCACAGGGACAAGGCCGTAGTCATTCAGCAGAGGCTCAAAGGAGTCGTTAAGAAGCACGTTGGATGACTTGAGATGGCCATGAGGAGTGATTAAGGTTGGGAGTTCCTCGTAGAGGTACGAGAGACCCCTCGCTACTCCTTTAACTATTTTCAGTCGGGTTGGCCAATCAAGGGCAGGTTGGCCTCGTGCATGATTGCCTGCAAAACTTTCAAATCGTCAATATAGGATCAGTTGTAACTAATACATAGAGTTCAGATCCATAGATGCAGATGAATTGCAGGAAATATTTGAGGCTGGCCGGTGTTATCTTTCAGATGAGATTCTATGAACACTAGTGTCCATGAATAAGAAGAAGATCCAGCTTGGAGTTGGTCATTTCCTTAGTACCAGACGTGACACGAGAGAAGATAAGTGAACTCACTGTGAAGATGAACCGCCAAGCTGCCGTGGGATACAAAGTCAGAGACCAAGAGCTTCTCTTCCTTCCGGTAATAGTAAGCCACAAGGGGCAGCAAGTTTGGGTGAGCAAGCCTTCCAAGCCGCCTCATGTGCTCTTGGAACTCTTCCTTCCCCAAGTTGTTCATCTGCCTGAACCTCTTGACGACCATCATGGAACCTGATGAGAGAGCTGCCTTGTAGGATGCCCCGAAACACCCACTCCCTAGAATCTCCGCTGAGGCCTTCAGTAAGTCCTGGAGTTCGAATCTCTCCCTGTCATCCCTCAGGAAGGAGAGCCTTGTGGGATCAGCCTTCCTGCTGCTCCCGGAGTGGTCTGGGGAACCTTGCCTTGAGTAAATCTCATCTTTTAAGCTCGCTTTCTTCTGGAGGTTTGATGGGGTTCGGGTTTCGAGCGAGTCTTGTGGTTTGTTCCGTCTCCAGAGGCAGAAGATAAGCATAGCGAGGGCAAGTAGAAGTGCTAGTCCCAAAACAATTGCGACGATGATGATGGCCGTTTTATTTGATGGGTTCTTCTTACCTGAAGACGGCGGAGACGTCACAGTTGGGGTAGGACTAGGACTCGAACACGGAGCCAGTGGTGCATCGCACAGTGCTTTGTTGCCTGCTCGAGAAGATTGCAAGCGACATCATTTAACGAAAACCATTCTATTTTACTGAAAATTATAACCAAACCACACGTGGGATGGAACATATATGATGTCAATACTGTAGATGTCTGCACCTGCGAAGGAGCTCGGATCCAACTTAGAGAGACTTGCAGGGATGGGGCCTTCCAAGGAGTTGTCAGACAGGTTTAGAACCTGCAAGTTCTTTTGTTCGAAATCGGGGATTGGGCCGGTGAACTGATTGTCTTCCATCCTCAACTCGAGCAGCCTCGGCAGCTGGACCAATGACCTGGGGATCTTGCCGGAGAACTGGTTGTGAGCCAGATGCAGCTTCTTAAGGGACAGCATCCTGTCAAAGGCGCCATCAGGGATCTCCCCTGAGAACTTGTTGTTCGAGAGGAAGAAGGCCTTGAGGGCGCCAAGCCTGTTGACGGTGGGGATGGGGCCTTCAAAGCTGTTGTTCATGAAGCTGAGGGTGCGGAGCGACTCGAGGCGCTCGAGGGAGTCTACGTCGATCTGCCCACCGAGGCCCATGTGCTCGAGCTGGAGGCCCCAAACGAATCCGCGAAAGCAGATGACACCGGCCCAGCTGGAGAGATCGCGAGCGTTGCAGGGTGCGGAGGAGGCATTCCAGCTGAAGAGGGCGCCGGAAGGGTCTTTGACGGATGATTTGAAGCTGAGGAGGGCAGAAGAGTCAGAGTTATCACCGGGTGCAGCGGCAGCGGAGTAGGCCAGCGCGAGTGCGATCACCAAGAGGTGGCAATAGGACCAGAAGGAGCCATGGCAGAAGAGGGAGAGGTGCAATGAAACAGCCATGGCGGCCGCGGGGAGGAGGAGGAGGAAGAGGGCAGCACACACTAGAGCAGGGACGCGTGCGCGCCCTTCCGTGGGGGCTGCAGCTCTGTGGAATGGTGACCTCTTTTTCAATGTGCGTCCTTCCTTCGGCTTCTCCTTCTTCCTGCCACTCAAGGAATCCCCATTTTCGAGTGGTTAGCCTTTGTTTAAGGTTGTCCGGCGTGGAGGAGGGAAGACACTGTGAGAGAGAAGAGAGGAGGAGGGTGGTGAGGAGAGAAGAGGGAGAGACTACCCATTGCGAGGTGGCCCGCCGAAACATATGGACGGCTGTGCGCTGCTGTTGGCTCTTCCCACAGCTCAGATACAGAGACGGATGAGCTTTGTGTCCAAGAATAGGAAGTGCGTGTGTGTCTGTGTGTGTGTGAAGTTGACGGATTCCTATGTTTCTTTGCTGTCTGCATGATCTGAGAGACATCCGGACTGCCTCTCAATAGTTTTGCTGTGTCCCTGAAGTCTTGATCTGCTCTTTTTTGGACATTGGTGCTCCAACTATTTTGTATTGACAAGATTGGTACTAAAATATTACTTTGGTAGTACGGTTTGATGCATAATTTTTAAAATCGGATCGGATCGAAAAGCGGTTAGAATATAAGTTTATGGGTTGGATCGAAAATTTAATAATATAATATTATTAATAAATTGATATAATACTGTAGATTGATAATAATTTATAATAAAAATTTATGATATAATAATTATATTAATATTAAATTTAATATAAAATATAAATATAAATTTAATAAAATAAAATAAGTACATTATAATATATTTTTTTATTTTAAATCAATCAATTTTTTCACAAACTTTTAAAACTATGGTTTGATGACAAACAATTTGATGGTAATGAAATAGGAATGGAATTTTTTCTCTTTTGATGTCATGTATAATATTTGTATGATGGCATTAGGTTGACCCAAACTTTACCCTATAAATTTTCTTATTGAGTGGAAATCAACTTGAATATTTTCGGTTCAGTTTGATTCAATTCAGCTTTGATTTTTTTATAAACTTAGAAAGCCAGTAGTGGCATTTAGGAAAAGAGTCAATGGTTTTGAGTACTAAAAGTTAGCATCTTCCAAAATAATTCCCTCTGCCAAAAGATGGGAAATTTAAAAAAAAAAGGGAAAAAAACTTCATAATTCCATCATCGAGCAGCTTACTTAAAAGTCTTAAACCCTAAACCCTCTCTCTGAGGGCTTGGCTTCATTTCCGGCGGCTCATTCCGTCTCAGTCCATAAACATTCCTCGCCGACGCGCTCAGGACAGAGCAGTAACTGAGGCGGAAACGCACCATTGACGCTAGACGGAGTGAAGAGGATGGGAGTATTCGAGCCATACAGAGCAATCGGATACATAACCGGTGGCGTCCCTTTCTCCGTTCAACGGCTTGGCACCGAGACATTCGTCACCGTCAGCGTTGGCAAGGCTTTTCAGATTTACAATGTAAAAAGGATGAAAAGAAAGTTCATTTTTTGGGGGCTTTTAGCATTGTTGATTGTGAGCTTTTTGCCTAATTTAAGTTCTTAATTTTGTGGTGCTTTTCTATCCTGCTTGCAGTGTGCGAAGCTCACTTTGGTGCTTGCTGGTCAGTGTCTCTTTGTTTGTTTAATTACAGTTTTTGCCTGCCAATGACTCTTATATGTAATTCCTTCCGCGCTCTGTATTACTTGTCGAAGGTCCTCAGCTGCCCAAGAAAATCCGCGCTCTTGCATCATACCGGGACTATACTTTTGCTGCTTATGGGAATGAGATAGGGGTATTCAGGCGCGCCCATCAGGTTTGTTCGCAAGAAGTAGCTTATTAGTAGTTTAGTAAATTCTCTCGGGCATTGAGTGCCCATGTCATTGTTCTGTGTACAACATGATCCTAATTAGCGAGTATAAAGACATGATATTTTCTGCAAGGTGTGTGGTATTCTATCTCCAAAGTTTTAATGGACTGAATGAGAACCCAAATTTTAGTGGGAGGGTGAGAATGGTGAAGTGGTGCCAGCAGTTTTTGCCAGCTGTGCAGAAAACTCCTAATATGGCGATGTCCATGTTGGTTAGAGAACTTAGCTTTGTTCATCTTGCTTCTTATGCATTGTCATTTACTTCTAGGGGTGCATGTGCATCTTCAAATATTAAGTTCCCTCCCTCAACTCGCTGAGGCTGTTTTTGCATGGTTAACTGGAGTTTGTTTGGAATTACAGGTTACTACTTGGAGCAGGCATAGTGCCAAGATCAACCTACTGCTTTTGTTTGGAGAGCACATACTGAGTGTCGATGTTGAGAGTAATCTGTTTGTGTGGGCATTTAGAGGAATTGATGAGAATCTTGCCCCTGTTGGACATATAATGCTTGGTGTTGATTTCACTCCAAGCTGTATCATGCATCCTGACACTTACCTTAACAAGGTACTGCTATCAGGTGTAATTGATTTTAAAAAAAATGAAATTCTGAAGTAGTGCCTTGATTGTATTCCTTTGAAAAGAGAGCTCCTCTGAATATAATCTCATAATCAGGTTATCCTTGGTAGTCAACAAGGTTCTCTGCAGCTTTGGAATATAAGCACAAAGTCTAAACTCTATGAGTTCAAGGGATGGAAATCGTCTGTGACCTGTTGTGTCTCATCACCTGCCCTGGATGTTATAGCAGTTGGTTGCGCTGATGGAAAGATACATGTTCATAATATCCGCTATGATGAAGAAGTTATTACCTTTTCACATTCCATGCGTGGAGCTGTCAGTGCACTATCCTTTAGCACAGGTGACGTCCGTGGCCATTTTTCATGTTCAGATTTTTATACCGTATTCCATTCTGAAGCCGTTTTTGTCAGTTTGTTTAAAAAAATTGAAATTAACAATTTGCATTTTTTTATCAGTAGAAATTAGCAATTAGCAAAGTTTGGATTGCAATCTCCTAATATTTTAGTCTGCTTCTTAGATGGCCAACCTCTTCTGGCTTCTGGGAGTTCATCTGGTGTTGTGGGCATATGGAATCTTGAGAAAAGAAGGCTCCAATCTGTAATAAAGGATGCACATGATGGATCCATTATTTCCCTCCACTTTTTGGCTAATGAGCCTGTCCTAATGAGCTCATCTGCAGACAACTCAGTCAAAGTTAGTAAACTATATTTTCTTGCTTTAATTGAAGTTCTTCCGATGAATGAACAAACAATGACATCTTTGCAGTAGGATGAACGGCTCAAATTTCATATTTTGTTTGTAATCCTTAGTGAAGTTGGAAACTGAACTTGTATTCTGTAATGTTGTTTCAGTTTTGATTGTTGTTCTGGATTTGGAAATGATAGCTTCTAAAAAGTTTGTATTTGATTTTTGATGGAATGTTGTGGATTTGTGTTTCATTGATGTGCCAGTATGCTGGTTCTCTACTCTTTGCTTTACTTCATTTATTTAAATTTTATCTTAGAAGTGTGAAATATATTCAAGTATCTTAATAGATGCTAATTATGTCAGTGCTGACTAAAGATATCATTTTTATTGCTTTTTCATAGATGTGGATATTTGACACAAGTGATGGAGATCCTCGACTTCTACGCTTTCGGAGTGGTCATAGTGCTCCTCCTTTATGCATAAAGTAATAGTCAAGTTGCCTTTCTAGTGAAAATTTCTTCATTCTGATGTCATTTTGAAGAACAGTTTATCCTTATAATTTGTATAATAACTAGGTTTCATTCCATCAACGGTAGCTAACTAAACTTCTCATCTATGGCAGCTTTTATGCAAATGGTAGACACATTCTATCTGCTGGTCAAGATCGTGCCTTCCGTCTTTTCTCGGTTGTCCAGGTCTGCAAGCATTAAAATTGGATACATGTTGACACTGTACTAGTATGTGATATCTTTGATGTATTATCATGTGTGGCATGTTGTAGATGTCCTATGTTTGACTCCAGTTTTTTCTTCCACTCTTTCTTAGCTTTTCATCAAATTACAGCTAGGCAAAGGAAGATTTATAAATGGATAAGTTTTTCAAAACAATGTATACCAGAAGGTTATTAATTTCCCATCAATGTATCACGGTGGGGAAGTTTTTCGCATGTTTGGATTATAGATGCAGATAAATTAACACTTTGAAGTCGTTTATCAGAAAAAAGTTCATCCATTTTCTTCGCTTCCCTTTTATGTGCAAACTGCATTGGTTTCATCTTGAATATCTTTCTAAAGTTTGGCCACTTTGCCTCCTAAATTAACCTATTGAACTGCATGTCAAGAGCAGGATCAACAAAGTCGAGAGCTCTCTCAGCGTCATGTTTCTAAACGGGCCAAAAAGCTCAAGTTGAAGGTAGTTTCTTCTTGCCTGCTTTCATGATTGAAAATTGTTGAAAACACAGAAGTCCCATAGCAAAAGATATAAAGAGAAATTATTGAAAAAAGGATTATAAAGAGAAACTCGAGTGTATAGGAAGAACGGATTCTACTATCAGCTTGGGATTCTGGATTGCACACTAGTCGACCTGATCCATTTATAGGCATAGTGATTTCTTGCCAGAAAGTAGGCATCTTTGCTTATATGTTTTATATTGCACCAATTTCAGATGTAAAGGAATCTGAGTTGAAGGTGTACCGCAGCCACTTTTTCTTTTTGTCTTGTTTCTATTATATTGCTTGGACAAACAATGAGCTCAATTTCGTTTGCCATTCTACAGGAGGAAGAGATCAAATTGAAGCCTGTCATATCATTCGATGTTGGTAGGATTATATTTACAAGCCCTTTGAGTAATTTTTACACTTGTAGTCCTCTCTAAGAAGTGTTTCTTATCAATGTTTTTAGTCTAGTATGCCAAATAATAGTAGCTATTCATCCTGTTTTTTTTTTTTAATTGTAAGCACAGGAAAAAGTTTTTTCATTATTGAAGTCAATCTAGGGATTTATGACTGGGCTTATTCTTCCCTTGCTTGCTTGGGCTCCTCATTTGTTTGTGATGTAATACGTATGTTCAATTTAGAAATGATATGACTTGGCCAGAAAATCATATAAATTCTTAGAGTAGAAAAACTGCAAAAGGTTTTTTTTGGGGGGGTATACTGTAACCTTCTTTATCTTTGTGCAAAAGCTTTAACCAACAGTATCTTGATGGTCAGGCTCAAAATTTGAGGTTGAATCAATTTCCTTTTTCTTAAAAAAAATTGTGGTTCATTCCTCACACCCCTTCCTTGGCCTGAATTTTAGCTGAAATCAGGGAACGTGATTGGTGCAATGTCGTTACATGTCATATGGATACTGCACAAGCATATGTTTGGAGACTTCAAAATTTTGTCCTTGGGGAGCACATTTTGAGGCCATGCCCCGATAACCCTATGCCTGTTAAGGTTGGGCTCTTGACTTTGTTCTCACTCAGAAAGTATACACATTTGGCATGAATCTGATGTAGATGGGGACAATTTCTCTATCATAAGTATTGCTGTAAATGAGGATCTGATTCCTCAATTTTCAAGATCATCATATTTGTCTTCCATAGTTACAAGCTCTTTTGGATTCCATCTAGGCTTTTCTCATGTTCTCTTGTGTTTCTACAAGATATGACTGCTTAGTTTGTACATGGCAGAAGCATTAAGGAATTATCAAAGTGTATTTATGCTGTTAATAATAATTTCCTTCTTTTACAATGACAGGCATGCGTAATTAGTGCATGTGGCAATTTTGCAATTTTAGGCACATCGGGTGGTTGGATTGAGCGGTTTAACCTGCAATCAGGTTTCAGTAGAGGTGCTTATATTGATAGCTCAGAAGGAAGAAATTGTGCCCATGGAGATCAGGTGGTGGGAGTTGCATGTGATTCGACCAATACCCTTATGATTAGTGCAGGTTACCATGGAGACATAAAGGTGTGCATGTTCTTGGTTGTTCCCTCTCCAGTTGCAAGATACTTGTTGAAGTATATTATCTATAACACAGCAGACTTTTTTTATTCTGTTCAATCTTACTTGGAAAACCCTGGGCTTCAATTCTGTAGTTAATTATCTTAATTTCCTCCTTAATGTTTAAGATAGATAGACAAAAAGTAATTAATTAATGGAGGACAATGTGATCCTCATCTTCAATCTGATGTCTTTCCTACCAGCCCATGAATCTAATTGAGTGAATGACATGTAGTTTGTTGGCACCTACAAAGATCTTTTTTTAGTAGGATGGTTAGGTTTGTGGAATTTAGAGTGAAGTATTAACCAGCCGTTGGTTTGCGTTGTAGGTTTGGGATTTCAAGGCATTCAGTGTAAAGTCCAGATGGGAAGTTGGCCATTCATTGGTCAAAATTGCTTATCATCGCCTCAATGGTAGTAAACTTAATTGAATTTTCTCTCATTTTCTATCTGATCCCTGAAACATATTTATCAAATTGGCTTTGTTTTGAATGTAGGTCTCCTAGCTACGGTTGCAGATGACTTCATCATTCGTTTATTTGATGTTGTGGCATCAAGAATGGTTCGTAAATTTGAAGGTCACACAGACCGTGTTACAGACTTATGTTTCAGTGAGGATGGTAAATGGATTTTGTCTTCAAGTATGGATGGAAGCCTAAGAATATGGGATGTTATCTTAGCCCGCCAAATAGATGCTATATATGTTGAAGTTGCCATCACAGCATTGTCTCTCTCACCAAATATGGATGTCCTGGCAACGGCACATGTTGATCAGAATGGAGTCTATCTCTGGTGAATTGTTTTATTTATTCCTCGTCTTTTCCTTCTAAGTTGAAAAATGATTTTATTTACATGATTCATATGATTACAGCATTCAATGAATAGATGATTACTCAATCATTCCAATTTCCCAGTAGTTTTTTATTTATTGCCTCTTGGGAAAAACTAAGACAGTAAGGAAGAAACTTTTTTTGCTGCACTTTTGTAAGACGTTTTGTACCCTATTGAGTCTGAACTTATTTTACTATGTCAAAAAAAAAAAAAAAGAGAGAGGGAGACATCTGAAAAGTACAACATTTTCCCCAGTTTTCCATTATCAAATAGAGCTACTGCCTCTTTTTAGCATTATCTAGATAGCAAAGTATTTCAATGCTGTTCCATTATTGCTTTGTTTTGCAAATACAAGAACAGAACAAATAGCTTCCCAATCTAACAGGGTTAACCAGTCGATGTTTTCTGGAAGCTCTGATATTCACTCTTATGTGAGTGGAAGAGAAGTTGCTAGTGTTAAGTTACCGTCTATATCTTCAAGAGAAGAAGATCTGCAACACGAGGAAGATAGTGCACTTGCTCCAAATCATGCAGAGTCTCAAAATGCCACTTATAGGCCGTCACCTCAGCAGATGCCTGATTTAGTTACATTGTCATTATTGCCAAAAAGCCAGTGGCAAAGCTTAATTAATTTGGACATCATAAAGGTATGATCATTTTCCATTTGTTCATCTGTTTGCCTTCTCTCATCACACTTCTTCTTCTTGCCATTGAGTTATCTCTTCATCATCCTGTTTCACATTGTAATGGAACTGCAGGTTCGTAATAAGCCCATTGAGCCTCCGAAGAAACCCGAAAAGGCTCCTTTCTTTCTTCCATCAATCCCATCACTTTCTGGAGAAATACAATTCAAACCTAGTGAGACGGCTAACATGGAGGACACCAATGGTGATGTAAATAAAAGCCATCCAAAGAAAGCTGATTATCCTGCATCCCAATTCTTGCAACTTCTCCATTCTTCTGCAGACAATGATAACTGTAAGTCTACTAGCTTCTTTTGTGACTTCATGAGTCTATTCTTAGTTAAACCTATTTCTGTGCATCCTACCTCGCCCTTTTATATAAAGTGAAATCTCCGAGCCACCTCTACAATGGAGCTTGGTCTGTCCACACCAGTGCTTCTCCCTTAAGCCAATCTTTTGCCCAGATGTCCTAAATTTGACATAGTGGGAGGCCAGCCTCATTAGGTCCTATTCAAACCTCGGGATGCTCGGGCTAGGCCTGGACATTGCTGAGCCCAATGCATGATCCCAGAGGCTGTTGTTCTCAGGGTAGGTTAATCTGAGAGGCTGAGATCAGTGACATCCCTTTTTGTAAGAGGGTGGGTGAAGTGGTTAGTTTAAAAACATGGAAAGCTCCCATGGTGATTCTGTATTTGTTTTGGAGAAATCGGGGAATATAAGAAAGTAGTCTTCTCAGATTTCAAAAGAAATGTCTGGCCGTTTAGCCCAAGAAGGAACTGTGTGCCACCATGTGGCATTCCCAGTTCAAATTTGACAAATGGACTTGAAGCGTTCATTCATTTATTCATCTATTGATTAAAGAATTAGACTTGAAACCAACTTGACCTTTTTGTGAACTGTGTTGTAGACTCACTGTTCACAGACTACATCAAAGGTCTATCTCCCTCGGCTTTGGATATGGAGCTTCGGATGCTTCAGATCATAGATGATGAGCAGCAGCAAGATGCTGATAGCCGAGAGGAGTTGGCTTCACTTGAATTGCTTCTCAATTATTTCATCAGTGAAATCTCTTGTAGGAATAACTTTGAGTTCATACAAGCATTAGTCAGGCTGTTTCTAAAGGTGAGGATTACTTTGTTGTTTTTGCTGTCACATCTGATGACTTTTTTAATCAACGTCATTGGTGTCATTGAAGAGTTTGTACCTCTATCTTGACAGATACATGGTGAAACTATCAGACGCCAGTCAAAATTGCAAGAGAAGGTGAGAGAACTCCTGGAAGTTCAATGTAGTGTGTGGCAGAGAGTGGATAAATTGTTCCAAGGAGCGAGATGCATGCTCACTTTCCTCAGCAATGGTCAATTTTAGGTGCCAGAAGGTTTGATGATGCTCTTTCCTCGAAGTAAGAAAAATTTTGTCCGATAGTTTGAAAATGCTAATTTCCAATGGGCTTTTAAATAGTGCATGTAGTTAATAACTGTAGGTTATTTTTCTTCACCGAGCAGAGTCTGACTTGCCCCCTTTTTTCTTTATCTTGATCCACATATTATTTGTTGCTTCTACCATCAATGGTCGAGTTGTGCATTTCTCTGAGCCTGAAATAGATATAATTTAAGAGGAGACATTTCTCTTCGCTCTTTTTTCTTTTTGTTTGAATGATAAGTATAGAATTTTAGTAAGTAAACCAAGGAGGTGCTTGTAAGCATGTACAAAAAGGAGGATATTGGACCATATGAAAGCTCATGAACATGATATAAGATCTCTCATGCTCATGAGAACATGGTCCCCCAGCCACCTTCCTGCCTATACCAAAAATATACCTCCCTTTTCAATCTTTCTATAAATCTAGGATCCTCTAATTCTAACACCTCAAAAGCCCTCCTATTCCTTTCTCTCCAAACAGCCCAAAAAATAGGGAGTGGTAACAGGAGTGAACTTCTCAGAATCAATCAAGATTCTTTATGTCTTAATGTTGAATTCTGTCTGTGCAAATGGATTCTATGGACAACTCTGCAGTGGGTTATCAAGTACCCAACAGTTCTTACTTTTCTGTTTCAGATGAATGAACCCGATGTCTCCAATGGAAAAAAAAAAAGTGACTTAAGATCCTTATTTAAAATTTGTTGTGTGAGGACACATGACATGATGGATCAATTCCTTATACAGTCGTGTCAATGTCCAATTGTGCTTTGAGCCACAGATGCTCATGAACCGGAAAATCTAAAGGATTTCAAGTTATGTTTCTTCAGAAAGCATGTTAATGTGAATCCCCTTACTGAAATCGGGCAGAAGTAGAATAATGAGACTGAGCCGTATGGTGATTCATTTTATTTCCTTTGCTGTTCGTCTTTATTGTAAGCAGAAGAAAAGGGTATACGGCTGCTTTGCAGATTGACACCTGCTTGAGTCTCTTAGAACTGAACTCGAACAAGATGATTAGGGATGCTCGTGTTGGCATATATATACATACATACATATATACATATATATATATATATCAGTTCTATGCATTATTCAGCTCCCTTTGGAAGGTATGAGAACGCGATTGTTCGCATATTGGGAAGATGTTTCTGTAGGCCGCATCAGTGATCATACGATTCTCATTGAAAACTCCCATTATTTCCTGCAAGCATTAACAAGTAATTTGGAGGTTAAAACCGTTCTGTTCAGAAACTGCATAGAGTCTATTCTCGTGTCGGTATTGTAGATTAACCTGCCGCGCAAAATCCCCGTTCTCCATCTGCGAGTCTATCAGCAGCTTCGCTGCACGATGCAGTGGCCCTGCATCCCTCTGTGCCTACTTGATCACAGACGTCAGTTTATCTGAAAGAGATCTGTTACTGTTTGTGGGTGCAAAGGTGAAAGGGGAAGAAAAACGAACAGGAAGACCTTTGCTGTACCTGCCCTGCTTCGACGAGTGCCAGCATTGCCCATACCGCGTTCATGATGTGCGATTTGTTTCCTGGCAAGTTCGTGTAGACCATAGTTTTTAAAATCGGACCGGGCCGGGAACCGGTCAAGGTATGGGTTCATGGGTTGGACTGGGGGTTCGATGGGTTGAACCGCATGTTTAATAAATAATATTAATAATATAATATTCAAATAAATTGATATAATATTATAATTTAATTATGATTTATAATCAAAATTATTAATATAGTTATAATATTAGTCTCAAATTCAATATAAAATATAAATATAAGTCTAGTAAAATAAAATAAGTATATTATAATATATTTTTATTTTTATTTTTATTTTTAAGTTAGTCGGTTTTTTCATCGGTTCAATTAGATTTATTGGTTCGAGTGAGAATCGGGTGGTTCAATTGGATTTGATCTCATTTAAATTATAATTGGATTTTTTGTGAGAACTGGACCGGGTGGGTGGCCGGTTCCCAATCGAACCGGTTGGCCCGGTCCGATTTTTAAAACTATGGTGTAGACCTGCTCGAAAGCGAACGATGCTCAGGAAAAATGCTTTGAGGCACGACATAATTGAGCGAAGAGTAGTGTACCCATGTCGAAGGCTTTTTTCTACCTTAGGCTGGCACGAAAGATGGCTCTCTCTCTCTCTCTCTCTCTCTCTCTCTCCCCATCCATCTGAATCGAGCTGTCTTGACAGTAAGTAAGAAATCGCATGCCCCTCTGATACCGGAGCTGTTCTTGTACGTTCTTCCTGCCGCAACTAGTCCCTTTATCCCGAACCAAGTTCCATACGTGAAACACACTCCCCAAGATCCGTACGTGATCCAGAATCGAACAGTGTGACTTCATTCATCTTCTAAGAGATGGTCTTACCTTGCCGGAATATACGCATCGCGTGCGAAGACGTATGGAAACTGACCATGAACCATCTGGCAGCTGCATGCTCTCGACGAACTCAGTTGCCTTGTCCATGCATGAGTCTATTTCTGGTCTCCGATAAGTCGGATGCAGTTTTGCGAATGCCACAAGGGCCTGAATTGCCGATGATGTGCACTCCGCATACCTGTCGTGTAAAAACAGTCTGGAGACCGCATGGCAGACTACAAGTTGCAGGAAGAAAAAGTCAGGCTCTAGATAAAGAGCTCCGGAGAGACCTACGGGTAGTCGATCATGAAATCTCCAAAATTTTCAGCAGGATTCAACATCTGCATTGATAAAAGCTGTTACAGTAATAAATGTTAACTCGACAATATGTCCAAACTCTCTCTCACGTGCCGACGAAAGGAAGAGAACATTTAACCTCCAACCACGTATATGATCTGGTGAGCTCGTAAGAGGCCAATCCGCCATTCTTGTTCTGAATATGGATGATCAATATGTCAACAGCTGGTTGTAATCGTGTAGGCTGTCGAAGAACTAAGGTTAGAATTTGGAAGAAATGATGTTTACCTGTAGAGACAAGATCAAGTTGACAGCATCGAATAATCTGTCCTCCGTTATAGCTTCCCCCACGAGCTGAGGTGGCACTTTGGATAGTAGAATTGCAGCCTACAAAAGAATAATTTCATTATGTTATCCAAGAAACTTCTTCAGAGTGCTTTCCGGTCCCATAGGAGGAAGCAAGAGGAATGAAGGGAAAGGGTACCTTCAAGCCTTCTGCAGAACAATCTGATATGGGCCACCCATGGTCAGCGGTCAAGAAAGGCCATGCGCCCCTTGATATGTGCCGATAACATAGACTTGGGTGTGCCGAACCGTCCTTCCTAATCTTTTCACGGACCTTAAAAATCAGAATACATTGTAATTCTACTCTATCTTGTGTTAGATCTCTCAGGGTTATCATTCTTAATGTGGTAGGATTCATTTAATTGTGTATTCTTGATGAAGTGGTTTGCTTTGTTCAGCATTGCCCTGTAATCGTCAACTAGGCCAGTTGAGAGGATTGCTTGAACAGTTAAAGTGACATCCCACAATTGTGACCCATTGTTTCCCTATTGCACAGAAATAATCTGATTAGGCATTATTTTCATTTTATCGTACTTCTGAGTAATGTTTATGAAAGGGGTTGGGGCGGGTAAACTAAACCTGCATTTTCGACCCATCTTCAGCCAACCAAAGAGAGTCCTTGATTCTTGAGAGATGTCGTTTGTACGCTTCTGAATTTGAATCATCTACCCAACAGCAAATCATGTTCAGCACCTGCATCGAGAATTCATCATTTATCTCGTCTTGGAAGCGGAAGCCTTCAATGGAGTATTTCTTGCCTTTCATTCAAGGTGGGTTATGTACCTTACTGACAGGTGCAATGCAGACATATTGGGTATTCTCATCCTCATAGTGTATTTGTCGTAAGACAACAGCTAGCGCTTTCTGTCTGAGATTAGATAAGGGCCAATGCTTGAGAAACGGCTCCCCGATTTTGTGCAGGCAGTCCAACAATATATCTTGGATTGTTGAGTGCGGGTAGTACAAGTCCTCCTACAAAGCTTGAGGAATTAATTCCAAATATCACAGACTTTCTCGACTTCATGTTTTTCTGCACATCTACCTGGAGGAGGGATTACCTCAGCACAGAGATTTAGGGTTCGGTCCCAATCGATCAGATTGTAGAGTGTCGTGTAGAGCTCTCTCCTGAGGGATAGAACAATGGAGCTCAAGGGGGCCACAAATTTCTTGCCGTATAAGTATGCCATTGGAAGGTATACCATCCTGCAGTGGCACCACATCCTTCCTGTACAAAAAATGTGACCTTCATAGTGATTGGTCTTAAAGCCATATTAGTTTCAGCTAAATGGGAAGTCATGTTCGTATATTTCATTATCAGATGAGGCAAAAAAGTTCTGTAGTTAACCGAAGTTGCTTCCGGTTAAATAGGGAAAACATTTTTGCAGTTAGAAGAGCACTTGCAATTGCACTAAAAACAAGTGCAAGTAACAACCAAATGCTATAGACAGCTCCAGCCACAGGCTTGGAAATCAATCTATTGAACCAGGATCGGTGAGCACAGGCATAGTCCTGTCTGGACTGGACCAGGGGGAGGAGGTTTAGTCGGACATTCAAAGAGGAGGTGCTAGAGGAGAAGGGGACCTGTATGGATAGGGAGAAAGTACGGGAGCAGCCATACTTCTGGAGGCAAGGGATTGTTGCCACACCACCCATACACACCCAATACCTGCGCCAGCAATAGAGATTGTGTCGGGAAAAAAGTGGGATATCTGGGTTAGGGAAAGCCAAATGATTGTGCCGAATTGTTACAAGGGTTATTACAGAGA
This sequence comes from Sonneratia alba, assembly GCA_900174645.1. NCBI lineage: Eukaryota > Viridiplantae > Streptophyta > Magnoliopsida > Myrtales > Lythraceae > Sonneratia > Sonneratia alba. The sequence goes on from FWPY01000029.1 coordinate 2,982,504, forward strand.
GCCACATCTTGCCCCAGGAAGGAACGCAGGTGGCACCGCCATGGTCAAGAATCCACTTCCTCGCCCTGTCCATTGCTCCATTCCTGTCGCTGCTCCCTTCTCGAGAAGTCGCAGCATCATGTAGCACAGCACGGTGCAGAACATTGTGCTGCTCCCTTCTATGTGTAATCCCCAGCCACCACCCTCGTTCTGTCCAATTGCAATGGCAAGTTACAGTTCAGCTTCTACGTACTAAAACTTGCTTCCTTGCCTCTAAATCCGGTCGAGAGCAGGGAGTAGATCAAGTACCTGGTGGTTGTAGAGGTAGCGCCAATGTTCAGTGCTCCAGTTACGTGCAACCCGATAACCTTGGAGATTATCAATACAGCAAATTATCTATATCGTTCCACATAATTTATCCGATCCACTCAAGATGCTATCTTGGGCATATGCGTCATATTCGGACCCACCAGGCATGGCAGAAGGAACAGGGGACCACTGCAGTCTCCGGGCCAAAAACCATCGTCAGACTGCAGAGTGGAGTAGAACCTCAGAGCCCTCGTCAGTGTCACCCTCACTGGCTCCTCCGTGATCTCCTCTTCGTCCTTCACTTTTATCTGAGGCTTCCAATTTCTTCTCCCTAGCAAACTGCACACATTTGATTTTCGTCAGTGAATATAATAACGCACGCAGGAAAATGGGAGGAGATTATGTATCTGTGATCGTTAACAAGGTCACCTGCAGCCTCATGAGGAGGTCGGAGCTGTGTTTGGCTTGGAACCGGTTCTTCGTGAACTCATCCCGAGCCTCTTTTATCCTGCCCAGCTCTTCCTCGGACTCCCCGGGATCGTCATAAAACTACCATACTTGCCTCCCCATAAAGTCATCAACGCTCGTGAGCCAAGGGTCGACGTCGCCTCGGGAGAGCTTGAGCTTCCACATATTTCACTTCTGTGCCCGACCGAGACTATGAATTTTAATCAGAAGACTCTGCATGCGTGTGTTGATTTATATTTCACAGGCACAGATAACCATAATATGCATAGAGAGAGAGAATCCGAGTTCAACATTTTCTGGGTAAATCTTTACCATGTCGGCCGTTGCTATCTACTAATTAATTAGTGGGTCTACGAGCCAAATTGGGAAATTGTCCAAAGTAGTTTTATTGAGTAATAAATGAGTGGGCTAGTTGCTACCATAGTTTTTAAAATCGGATCGGGCCGGGAACCGGTGTAGATATGGGTTCATGGGTTGGATCGAGAATTTAATGAATTGAACCGTATGTTTAATAAATAATATTAATAATATAATATTACTAATAAATTTATATAATATCATAATTTGATTATAATTTATAATAAAAAAATATTAATATAACTATTATATTAAACAAAAGTTTAATATAAAATATAAATATAAGTTTAGTAAATAAAATAGGTACATTATAATAGGTTTTTTTTTAATTTTAAGTCGGTCTGTTTTCTTATAGGTTCAATTAGATTTACCGGTTGGACCGAATGAGTGGCCGGTTTCCGGTCGAACCAGCCGGCCCAGTCCGGTTTTTAGAACTATGGTTTCTACTCATTATTGTGAAAAGACAGAGGTGGAGAATATACGAAGGGGAGGGAGAGGGATATGGGTTTTGAATGCGGAAAATGGGAGTTTGAGATGAAGAGCTGGCGAGAGCTGGAGATGAAGAGGGAAAGCTTCACAAGAACACCGTTGAAGAAGAATAGACAGCATCAAAGCCAGCCTGAGTTAGTTGGATTTCAGAGAGTTTTACACGAGGAACTAGAGATTCAAGAGCAAATCGAAGTCCGGTGTCACACGGAGGAACGACACATGAAAGATTAACGGGGAGGGCGCGGGGCTGTCCTTCCATGATGCGTCCGCTAGCTAGCTAGGTTAAGTTAAACCGACCTCTCTATTCGGATATCGTCATGAGGCGGCGTGCTGGGGGTTCTACGTACTGCATTTATGGGAGACTAAATAATCCCTAGCGGGCGAATACCATTTTATTGCTACAAGACGAGGAGGGTAGCTGGGCTTGTGCCCACTTAAAACTTACTGAGGACTATGGATGCAACACAAGTTGCTCGATCCCCATCTCCAAATGTATTAGAAATCAAATCCCCGATGGTGAAAGTCACAGTGAGAAGAAGTGGCTTCGAGATGTTGTTACATAATCAATATGGAAATGCTACTTGTCAATGATTTTCTGGACAAAATCCTTTTAACGTTTTAATGTGGCTACTGTACTTTCTGCAGATGTTGGGCTTGCACTCTACGCTCTCCAGAAACATCAGGTAACCCCTACGATGGGTTTTCCCAACCAACTCCATTCCACCGGAAACTCATCACTCGAGTATACATTTATCTTTAATTCAAAAGCCTCATTTGTGCATCACGGTTTTTGAACCGCTAGGAATCTGCTATTTGCGGTGAAATAACTTGTAGTATATGCTTGCTTCCCCATTCACCTGCAGAGACCAAGAACTGTGAGCCTCCTGGCTTCTGTCTTGACACCTTTGAGTCTATTACTCCTGAATGACCCATTCTCCCGGGCAACCTATGCCAGCCCCTTTTTATCTAAGGTAAGTCAGTGTGAATCTTATCCTACAGCTCCTATTGAAATCGAGAAGAAGACCGGGCAAGGAGACCATTTTAGGTGGTGATTTGTATTTATTTAATTTTCCGTTCATCTTCATCGAATGTAGTATGCAGCTGCTTCCCAAGATGATGCTTGCCTGAGTCTTTAGAGCTGAACTCGAACAAGAATATAGGATTTTCCGGTGAAAATAAAGCTAAAAGGTTACTCGTAAGAAGTGACAAATTATTGATATTTACACAAGTTCCGTTTATGACTCAACTCGGTTGAGAAGGTAAGCAGACTCGATTATAGTACTCTCCAAGGGCCCATATCGGGAAGATATTACTATAAGCGGAGTAAGTGATCATACAGCTCTTGTTGAAGACTCCCATTATCTCCTGCAAAGTTTCATAAAGAATCAGAAGTCAAAACCATCCATTCAAATTCAGAATGGATTTCTATCACCGTGCTATCGTAACTCTAGATTTACCTGCTGTGGAAAATCCCCATTCTCCATCTGCAAGTTTATCAGTATCTTTGCTGCATGGTGCAGCGGGCCCGTGTCTCTCTGTGCCTGGTTGATCTCAAAATCAATTAAACCGAGGAACTCATCTTAGCTTACATGAATAATCTATCACTGTTATCTGGACACTTAAAAGTTTATGGAAAGAAAAGGACCAGTAAGATGTTTGTCGCACCTGCCCTGCGTCAATTAGTGCCAGCATTGCCCATGCTGTGTTCACTATATGCGATTTGTTCCCCAGCAGGTTTGTGTAGACCTGTTCGGAAGCAAGTAATAGTCAGGCAAAAAAGTTCATGCGTGATTGTAGCAAGTCAATGACAAAATGGAGCAAATAACTGTCCACCAATGTTGGGGTTCTTTATTTTTACCTTATGCTGGCATGAAAGATAGCTCTCTCCCCATCCACCTGAATTGAGCTGTTTCGACAGCAAGAAATCACACGCCTGTCTGACACTGGAGCTATCCATGTATGTCCTCCCTCCTGCAACTAGCCCCTTTATCCCGAACCATGTTCCATACGTGAAGCAAACTCCCCAGGACCCATACCTGATCCAAAATCAAATAATATTGTATAACTTAATCCTGTAACCGACCGTTTCTCCTGGAATATCTATTGCTGTGGAATGATGGATGGAAACAGACCATGAACCATCTGATAGCTGTGTGCTCTCGATGAAATCAGTTGCCTTATCTATACATGAGTCTAATTCTTCTCTCCGATGAGTTGGATACAGTTTTCTAAATGACACAAGGGCTTGAACTACAGCTGAAGTGCACTCCACATACCTGTCAAGTAAAGACACATTAGAAGATGCATTGAAGATTATATGTTTCAGGAAAAATGTCACAGTCTCGATGAGAATTCCCAGCAAACTTACGGGTAATCGACAATGATATCTCCAAATATTTCAGCTGGATTTATCATCTATAGAAAGAAAAGCCGTTAAAATCCTAGAAAGTCTCCTCAACAATAGATCCGAACTCTCAAGTTCTAAGGAATGGAAGAGAACATTCTACCTCCAACCATGTATATGATCTAGTAAGCTCGTAAGAGGCAAATCCCCCATTTTTGTTCTGAATATTGGTAAGCAATTTGTTACCGGAAGTTTTTAATGGTGTAGGTAATTGAAGAACTAAGATTACCCTTTAGAAGAGATTACATTACCTGTAGAGACAAGATCAAGCTGACAGAATCATATAATTGGTCCTCTGTTATAGCATCTCCCACGAGCTCAGGTGGCATTTTGGATAGTAGAAGTGCAGCCTGCAAAAGTATTATTCAAAATACCCAACAAATCTGCAAGATGGAATGAACGGAAAGATTACCTTCAATCCTTCCGAAGTACAATCTGAGACAGGCCATCCATTGTCAGGGGTCGAGAAAGGCCATCCACCCCTTGATATGTGCCGATACCATTGGCTTAGGTGTCCTGAACTATCCTCCCTGATCTTTTCATAGAACATATATTCAGAATCTCATATAGTTCTACATTATTTTATTAGATTTCTCATGTTTGTCAAACTCTTTATATTTCAAATTACTTGTGTGCTCTTGATGAAGTTGTTTGCTTTCTTCAGCATGGAGCCATACTCATCAACTAGGCCAGTCGAGAGGATTGCTTGTACAGCAAAAGTGACATCCCACAATTGCGATCCGTTGTATCCCTGGTGTATACAGATAACATGATGAGGAATTCATTAGATCCATATTGATGAAGGGGACGAATGGAAGAAGCAAACCTGCATCTTCATCCCGTCTTCAGCCAACCAAAGATAGTCTTTAATTCTTGAGAGGTGTCGTTTGTAAGCATCTGAATTTGGATCTTCCATCCAACAACAAATCATGTTTAGCGCCTGCATCTAGAATTCATTAGTTTCTTTATCTCGACTTGGTTTGCTTCTTGCCTCTCATTTAAGGTTGGTAATGTACCTTATTGACAGGTCCAATGCAAAGATATTGGGTGTTCTCGTCCTCATAGTGGATATGTTGTAAGACCACAGCTAGTGCTTTCTGTCTGAGCTTAGACAAGGGCCAATGCATGAGAAACGGCTCTCCCATCTTGTGCAGGCAATCCCACAGTACGTCTTGGATTGTTGAGTGCGGGTAGTGCAGATCCTCCTACAAAGCTTGATGTTTATTCTGAATATCCCAAACTTTCTCAACGTTTATGTTTTTCTGAACTTCTAGTTGGAGAAGGGATTACCTTAGCACAGAGATTTCGGGTTTGGTCCCAATCGATCTGATGGTAGGATGTCGTGTAGAGCTCCTTCCTGAGGGATAGAACAGTGGAGCTGATGGGCCCGACAAATCTCTTGCCATACAAGTACGACATTGGAAGGTAAACCATCCTGCAGTGGCACCACATTCTTCCTGCATAAAAAGTGATCTTCTAGTTTCCATGAGTCTTTAGTGATAAAGAGGAACATAAAAGTACACATTCCGGTGACTCAAAGCTCTGTTACTTTCGGCGGTTTGCAATGTCATTTTTGAACTATTCATTGTCAGACGAGGCAAAGAGTCTGCCGTTAAAGAGGTTGCTTCTAAAAAATAGGAACCCAATAATAGTACAGCTAGAAGAGGACTTGCAGTCACACTGAAAACAAGCATATGTAACAAGCAAATTCTATATAGGTGACTACAGCCACAAACTTGAAAATTGATCCGATGAACCAGACTGATGTCTCAAGCTTACTCCGACTGTTCTGGTTATTTCTGCAATGGCTTCAACCGAACATGTAAAGAGTTGTTCCGCAAAGAAGAGAACCTGGGTGGATAGGGAGAAAGTAAGGGAGCAGCCATATTTCTGGAGGCAGGGGATTGTTGCCACTCCACTCGTACACACCCAGTACCTGCGCCACCACCAACAAATGGAGATTGTCTAAAAAAAGCGAAATACCAGGTCTTGATTTATAATTAATTCAAAATATAGGTCCCAAATATAAATAACGAAAACTTTGAATTGTGAGACAGGGAGGGGCTATTACTGAGAGCCACATCTTGCCCCAGGAAGGAATGTAAGTGGCTCCACCATGGTCAAGAATCCACTTCCTCGCCCTGTCCAACGCACCATTCCCGCCGCCGCTTCCTTCTCCGAGAAGTCGCAGCGTCACATAGCACAGCACGGTGCAGAACATCGTGCTGCTACCTTCTATGTGGAGTCCCCACCCACCATCCTCGTCCTGCCCAGTTGTAATGGCAAGTTACGGTTCTTCTTCTACGCACTAGACCTCTCGATTCCCTGCCTGTAAATTCTGTCCAGAGTGGGGAGAAGATCTGAGTACCTGGTGGTTGTAGAGATAGCGCTGCATCTCGAACTGGTGCTTAGCCGTCAGAACCATGTTCAGTGCTCCGGTTATGTGCAGCCCGATAACCTTGGAGATTAAGAATCAACTCAGTAAACTCAGACACACACGTGACAGTAGTTTTATCTTATTGTTTCCACGTAAATAATGCCATTCAAAAGCTCATCCATTTCCCGTCCATCGTATGCACTACTGTACGATCGATCGACTCTTCGTGAGGATCTCGATATGTGGTACCCACCAGGCCAGGGAGGAGGAACAAGGGGCCGCCGTAGTCTCCTGGCCAGAAACCATCCTCAGACTGCAGTGTGGAGTAGAACCTCAGGGCCCTCTTCAGTGTCACCCTCACCGCCTCCTCCGTGACCTCCTCTCCGTCCTTCACTTTCACCTGAGGCAACAATTCCAATTTCTTCTCCCTGGCAAACTGTAAAAGTAGCGGAGTCGATCAAATTAAAAAAAAAAAAAGAAATACTCAGTAAAGATGAATCGTCCGTGGTCATTAACAAGTTACCTGCAGCCTCATGAGGAGATCGGAACTGTTTTTGACCCGGAGCCGGCGCTTGGTGAACTCATCGCGAGCCTCCTTTATCCTGTGAAGCTCTTCTCGGCAATCTCCGGGATCATCATCGAACTCCCACACCTGTCTCCCGATAAAGCCGTTCACGCTCGTGAGCCACGGGTCGTCGCCCCGGGAGAGCTTGAGCTTCCACATCTTATGAATTCCCTCGTGCCCTACCGAGCCTATGACTTGTAGACGATTCTGCATGTGCTCATATATACATATATATTTCTAAGCGATCATTTGTGCGATGAATATATAAAATTATCCTAAAAGGGGAAAAAATGGGGGGAACCAAATTACATTATTTTTTTTATTGGGAGAAAAAAGCTTGTGCGTTGTATGTTATTATCAGTGTTGTGCCACTTGAAGTTGCACTGTTAATTATAAGATGGTATGACATTGATTTGAGCAATCGTAGGCATGACTTATATATATATAGATATATATATATCTGTGTGTGTGTGCGCATCGAATTGAGTACAATGCCTTTCTGTGTGTATCCAAATGTATTATAACAATATATTCACCATCTGGTCCAGGCAATCTTGCTTTCGTTTTGTAAGCATGTGGATCCCACATTGATGGAGCCATTCGGACCAGCTTGGAAATTTGATACGACGAGTACGATGAATGTGCCAACAATAAATAACCACTACTACTACGTTGAGGATTATTCATAAAATTTTTTTTGGGAAAAAAATATTTTACCAGGAGACTGATTCCAAACCCTCTCCACCGTTAGATGGAATCATAGTTTTAAAAACCAGACCGGGTCAGTAGGTTCGACCGGTTCGACTGGAAACTGGTCACTCACCCGGTCCGGCTCATAAATAATCTAATTATACTTTAAATGAGGTCAAATTCAATTGAACCAGCCGGTTCTCAATCGAACTAATAAATTCAATTGAACCGGTGAGAAAACCGACCAACTTAAAATTAAAAATAAAAATAAAAACCCATTATATTATACTTATTTTATTTTACGAGATTTATATTTATATTTTATGTTGAATTTGGGACTAATATAATGACTATATTAATGATTTTGATTATAAATCATAGTTAAATTATAATATTATATCGATTTATTGAAATATTATTTATTAAATATACGGTTCAACCCATTGAACTCCCGATCCAACCCATGAGCCCATGAACCCATACCTTGATCGGTTTCGGGCCCGGTTCGATTTTAAAAACTATGGATGGAATACTGATACAACCTGTGACATAATGAGTCATCAACGAACCGGAGCTGACGGGAATGTGTATGCGTGTTCGTTCTCGTGGTGGCATGCGTAGGATAAAACAACTCCAGCGATCGATCAAATAACGTGCAATCGGAACAAGCTTTCGGGATCGACTACATGTCATGCTCCGAGGCCTCGGGCACCTGAACAGCGAAGAACTAATGGATATAGTGCAAGAATGACAACAAAAAAAAAAAAAAACAACTGGGTGGGTACAATGGAGACCAGACCACATCACGAGTCGTTTGTTTTTTGTGCTCCCTTATTTGGTCTTGCTTCAGAGAGCAACGATTACTAGTTCTTGTCTTTATGGGTTGCGTGAGAAGCCACCCTCCGCCTTGATGAGACCTCATGTTGTTCGATTGGTACATACATATGAATCTCGGAATAAAAAAGAAAGAAAATAGGATTTTTTCGACTGAGTCGACGGAAAGAGAAAGGTCGATCGAGACTTGTTACCATTTGCATTAGTATAACATAGCAATGCAATTCGGAATAAAAAATATTTTTATCAATATTTACGAGAGTAAAATTTAAAATATTTGGAGCTCGTTAATTAAAATTTAAATACCGATTCTTGAAAATTTTAAATATTAAACATAACATGCTATATACCGTAAGTTTATCAGTGAACTATTACTCTTAATATATGTCAACTAGGTTTGGTTAGTTGAGGATGCAATGATGTTTGATTAATTAAATGTATTTATTTCCCCTTAAAAAGGACGTAAATTAGGAATTCAATAATGTAAGAAGCTCCATCGAAGTAACAACCTCAAGAAAATATATATTGAAACCATAACGCATGCAAATCCGTGTCGGTCATGATCTTGATGGAACAACGACAATTTGTCGAGACAAACATCATCTATAATACATCAATAAATTATCAACGATAGATAAATAATTCGTGACATGAGAAAAGCGTTTAAAATAATGGTATAAATATTATGACATCTTAAATTTAATTTAGGGTAAGAATTTCTATGCACAAATTAAAGAGAGATAGGCGGACCGATCTTATTTACGGGTACTTAGGAGACCGACTTTTAAAAATCGGGGACCACAGGAAGGAGGACCGACGTGGCCCCGTACTGACGAATGAAATTGAGAGGACGAGACAGAAGAAGAAAGGTCTTCCCCGGTCAGATCCAGGCCGGCTGTGTCCCACACGTCATTCCGATCAGATCTGATCTGATGGACGATGATCCATCGAGGAGAGACTGAATTGAGGGGGATGGCTTATCCGACATTTCATTGAGCGGGCTTTATCTCCATCGAATGATTTCGGACTATTGGGCTTGAGCCGGTGCAAGGGCCATTCATTCTCTACCCAAAAACAACCCTCCACGATGAGTAAAATTACATGACTTCACTATAAATTTTTATTTTTTTTAAACACCGCAATCCCACGTCTCGATTCGTAACCCAATAAAAAAATTTCACTGGGCTCGAACTCTTCCTACGATATTAAAATTATCTTTCGATGTGTAAATTGCCTTGATCTTTTGGGCAATTCTTCAATTGAATTCACTAAGAATAATTACATCAATATATAGTACAAGAGAGAATTGAATCTTGCTAAAATGAAAATGAGATACGGTAAATAGAGAAAGAATAAATACTAATACAAGAAGAATAAAGATCAAATAAGTATATATTCCATAATTGAGAATTTTATCTTCAATACTCCCCCTCAAGTTGGAGCATGGATGTCTCCGATGCCCAACTTACTGCAAAGAAACAAGAAGCAATTGTGACCAAGGGCCTTAGCTAAAATGTCGGCCATTTATAGAGAACTTTCGTACAGGTTGCATAGTAATATGGCCTACTTTAAGGTGGTCTAGAATGAAATGACAATCAATTTCTATATGTTTAGTACGCTTGTGGAAGACAGAGTTGGCCGCAATATGAATGGCAGCCTGATTATCACACGAGAGCATCATTGGTTGTGAGTGATCAATGCCGAATGATTGAAGGAGACTACGAAGCCAAAGTAGTTCAAAAGTGGTGACCGCCATCGAATGATACTTTGCTTTAGTAGGAGAACAACTTACTGTAGTCTGCTTCTTTGTTTTCCAAGTAATATAACTCTGGTCGGGTGATTGTTACATAAATCAAACAACCCACAAGTCGACGATAGGATTCTGGGCTAGAAAGAAGATTGTTGACTTCATCATTTAAATGATGTTGCTATTCCATCGGGAAGGAAGACAGCTTACAACCAAGCGTGTCACATTCAGATAAAATATCTAGTGCATAGTTACGTTGAGACAAGATGATCCCATCATTATTACGAGCAATCTTGATCCTAGGAAAATACTTCAAAGGGCCCAAATCCTTAAGGCAGAAGTGAGATGTCAAGTATTGCTTAAAAGAGGAAGAAACTTCAACGTTGTTACTTGCCAAAATGATAGTATTCACATAAGCAAGAACGGCCAAAAAATGGCATTATGGGAGAAGGTGAATAAGGAATGATATGCACCTGATTGAATGAACCCATACTCGATTAAGGCTGAAGGAAATTTGGCATGCCAATTGTGGGAGGCTTGGCGAAGCCCATAAATAGATTTCTAGAGGTGGCATACCTTATTCAAACTTTGTGTCTTAAATCCTGGAGAGAGGCGCATGTAGACTTCCTCCTCCAAATTTCCATGCAAGAAGGCATTTTGCATGTTAAGCTAATGAAGATCCCATCCTTTATGCAACCGCAATGGTAATAAGACACCAAACGGTAAAAAGTTTCGCCATTGGAGCAAAGGTTTCATGAAAATCAAGGCCTTTTATTAGAGTGTATCCTTTTGCAACAAGTTGTGCTTTATAGCGTTCTATGCTTCCATTAGAATTATATTTGATCTTATACACCCATTTATAGCCAATGGGCCTTTTTCCAGGAGGAAGAGTCTCTATACTCCATGTTTGATTATCCTCTAAGGCACGGATTTCTTGAGCCATAGCCTCTTGCCAATGAACATCTTGCATGGCTTGTGAATACGAGTTGGGCTCTACTTCATGCTCAAGAGTAGCTAAAAACGCTCAATGAGAAGGAGATAATTGTGCAAAATTAACATAATTAGAAAGAGGGTGGACTGCACCTGAAGAGCTGATGATGCGGGGGCCTTGATTGAGGAGCACACTATGACAAATGTAATCAAGAAATCGAGTTGGTGGTCTTCTTTCTCGTGAAGGTCTTGCCTATAGAGTATCAGTTGTGGGCTAAAATGGAGTTGATGAGAGTTGTCCAATTTCTTTGGGCTAAATCTGACTGGGCCAACTCTGTGAAGTTTCTTCCTGTTGGATAGTTTGCGATCTAGTGTGGCATGTCTTAGAAGGATGTTGTTCATCACAAGGACCTACTGGATTGGGCTAGATAGCACTATTAGTTGTCTCCAGCCTAGTTGTGACAAGTGGTAATTATGCCTCATGTAGTTGTTGAAGACCATGTAGCCTATTTTCGCCAATTTCAACAAACTGTAGCAATACTCAGCTATCATAAGAAGCCCAATTTTGTTGATTTTCCAAAGAAGGGAACTTATCCCCATAAAATACCACATCCCTTGATACAATAACTTCTTCCGATGCTAGATCAAAAAGTCTATATGTTTTACGACCATAAGGGTATCCAATAAAGACACATCGTCATGCCCTTTCATGTATCTTGTCTTGATCTCGTGGCCTCCAATGCACACAACATAATGAACCAAACACCTTCAAGTGATCATAACTAGAAAGTTTGTGAAATAAAATTTCATATGGCGTCTTTCTTGATAACAACTGTGAGGGTATGTAATTGATAAAAACAATGTTGTTGTTTAAACACATTCACCCTAAAATTTGATGGGAAAATCGGCTTGAATCATTATTGCTCGTGTCACATTAAGAATGTGTCTATGTTTTCTTTCAACTCGGCCGTTCTACTGTGGCGTATCAATAAAAATTGTTTGGTGAATGATGTTGTTATCAGAATAAAGCTGACGTGCCCTTTTGGAAAAAAAAAATTCCATCCCATTATCACTCTGAATCACCTTGATGAGCTTTTTGAATTGAGTTTTAACCATTCTATGAAAATTTACCAACTTAGCATATGTTTTTTATATCTCCATTAGCAGATGTACCCAAACAGCTCTACTACAATCACTCACAAAAGTGAGGAAATATTCCGCACCCGAAATAGAAGAGATGTTATATGGGCCCCACAAATCACAATGCACCAAATCAAATATCATTGAAGCATTATTCTCATGTTTGTTTAGCACGCATGCATATATCGCAAAAATGACTAACTTTACTAACTTGAGGAAGAAATCTCATTACAGTTGGTGAAGATTGTCCCAAACGTCGATGCCACAATTTCCCATTTGAAAACTTTGCTACCAAAGAGACCGAACTCGATTTCATGCTCAGTAGACGATATACCCCCTCCCAAAGTTCACTCACTCCAATCAGTGTTTTTGAGGTGAGGTCTTGAATGATACAAATTTTGGGATAAATAGTCACCAAGCACTTTAGATCGTTAGTTAATCATGCAATTGAAATCAAATTATATGCGAAACTCGGGATAAATAAAACATTTCTTAAGATAAGGTTTGGTCCCAAACGAATTTGCCCTTTGGAATTGGCCCACATGATGTTTCCATTAGGCAATGTAACTGAGAATGGTTGTGTCAATTTCTTCCTCCTTTCAAGTATTTTCCAATTTCCAGTCATGAGTCTTAATGCATCTGTATTAAGAATCTAATTAATTCCACTAGATAAAACCTTCATACTCGAGAGTCGATCAAGCGAACCCATAGGTCCCCTTAATTTGCTCACAAAGTTGAGCAGCTCCTGTTATTGTTCGATGGAGAGGCCTGGAATGTCAGACGATGAGGAAGTAATAGATTACCCAAGGCTTTTGTTGTCCAAGCCCAGAACTGCACTGGCCTTTCCATCTATACGGGCTTGAGATGGGTTCAAACAATATATGGCTTGTTGATTTCCTCTTCCTCTGACTTTGGGCTTCTGCCTCCACTCAATTCTAGGCCCACGATCCAAAGAGCGCCCATTCAATTGCCAACTGGTTGCTCGATCATGCCCACTTTCTTGCAATAATTACACACCGGCCTCTCTCCCAAATTCAGCTTTTGGGGTTCTCCGTCGGCTACTTGTCCAGCCGCTGCAATTGCCAATTGACTTTTGGCTATTGTTGAGAAGGCTGCCGCTTCCACTTGATCACTTTTCTCAATTTTCTTGCATGCCAATCTTCGTCTTTCTTCCTGATTAATCATGAAAAATGCTTTGCTAACAGAGGGAAGTGGTTTTGGTATTAAGAATTTGTGAACATATCGCCCATAGAGCTCCCTATCAAGGCCCATAAAGAATCAGTGCAAATTTTCAACTTCCTTGTCTCTTGTTTGTTTTGTGGCCACCAGGCAAGTGCATCCGTTAATGTCACCATAATCATCTAGTTCATCCCATAATGCCTTCAATTTCGTGTAGTAGGTGACTATGGTGTCTACCCTTTGCTTGGTACGACATATGTCCTTTTTCAACTGGTATATTCGTTGGGCATTCTCTTGCGAGAATAGCTCTTTCAACTCCATCCACATCTCTCACGTGCACCATCAACATATGCTAGGCTTACCTGCAAATTTTTGTCCAAAATCATACCATTGCAAATGTCCCATGAGTCAAATTTCGGTGACGACAAATCTGGCTTTTTATAAGGAGCCATCAATGAACCCTAATTTGTTCTTCGCCCGAAGTGCTCTTCTTGCCACCTTCGCCCGAGCCCCGTAGTTGTCTCCCATCAGAATAGACGAGAGGAGGGTCGCACCTGGACTGTCTGATGGGGCAAGGTAGAATGGGGAGGATATATTGGCCATCTTCTTCTCCGCCATGAATGGAATCAAGGATGGTTGAGCGATGGGCTCTGATACTACGTAAATTGCCTTAATCTTTTGGGCAATTTCTCAATTGAATTCACTAAGAATAATTACATCAATATATAGTACAAGAGAAAATTGAATCTTGCTAAAATGAGATATAGGAAATAGAGAGAATAAATACTAATACTGGAAGAATAAAAATAAAATAAGAAGTAACACACATATATATATATATATATATTCCATATTTGAAAATTTCTGTCTTCAATATGAGCTAACAATTTTGACAAACTAGATTGCTCTACAGAGAAGAAAGCAAATCCACAAAGACCGGTATAGAATGGCTAGTATATAGGATTTATTAGAGGCCGATTAATCTAAATTAAGTCAAGTCAATCCATTTAAGAGTTAAAATATTTTTAAATATAATTTTTTTCCTTTACAAAGATTAAAATCTTTAAAAAAAATTAAGAGAAAAATAGTTCAAATCATATCAACACTCTTATGTTGTAGAATTATGTTGGCTGATGTGATAATTATCCACCAATAATTATGATATACAAAAATTAGGCGTTTGGCTTCTGGAATTCTCTCCAATTCTCTCCATTCTTCTTTAGTGTACATAGTTTCTCCAAAATTGTTTACTTATTTTAATTTTAACATAATTATTATTATAATAAACTGTTAAAGTGCACGTTATAAAATGCAAATTAACATTTTTCTCGAGGAATAAAGATTTATTTTAAAAAGAAAAAAAGATAAAGATAAAGATAAAGAAACAGCTGTGGCCTCCTTACATCACCAACCGGGAAGCCTGACGCTGGATTACACGTGCGAGCTTCGACAACGTGGGAAGTCTGACGCTGGATTTGGAACAGCTTGGCCCCGAAAATTTGGGTTTCACTCCAAATTTAAAGGTACTGTTTGGGGTTTATAAAGTAAAACTTTTGCACCAGTTGGCAAGAAATCTGAGCTGTTCCCGAAAGTGTGACACTGAATCCACCGTTCGATTGCTGGGCACGTGGACGTCGACGTCGTTGCACCTGTCCCTGAACCGGAGGATGGTCGGTCGTCTGCCAGCTAACCTCATTACTGATTTAGTTACCAAAACAAGAAAACCTCATTACTGATTTCTAAAAATAAATTAAAATAAATCGGGAAAGATATATAAGCAAAATTTGGCAGCCTCGCTGTCGCCAAAGTGCCACTGATTAATCAGTGAACGCAAATCTTGTAGAGCTCTCTCTCTCTCTCGATAACTGTCGGCCTCCACTCCTGCCCGAAGGTGAGAGCTCCCATGGCAATGGCGGTGGAAGCCGCTCTGAGTCTGGCAATCTCGGTTTTAGCTTCCTAATTTATACCTTTTCTTCACTGGAAAGTGTCGAGAATATACGAACGTAACTGCTCTGTGTGATTGTGAGCAGCGGGAGATATGTGGAGACTGAAAATCGCACAAGGAGCTGACCCGTGGCTACGGAGCGTGAACGGCCACGCCGGTAGGCAGACGTGGGAATTTGATCCCAATGGCGGAACTCCTGAGGAGCTCCAGAGGATCGAGGACGCCCGCGCGGATTTCTCCATTCACCGGTTCGAGAAGAAGCACAGCTCCGATCTGTTGATGAGGATTCAGGTAGTCTTTTGTTCTGGACTTTGAGACTGAATGGCTGCTGGTCTGGAATTTCTGGGTGAGCCTGCCGTTCAGTTCCAAAGGAGTTTAGCTTGATGCCTGTCCCGATTCATGTGCGTGTCTCTTGCAGAGTTTTGTCTTGTTCATGCTAATTCAATGATTGCTTGAGCTAACAACTTCTTTGGCAAGCCGTGAAACTTACTTTTCAAAATCATTTCTTAGGATAATGTTGTTGGTTCATGGGGGAATTTTGAATCGAAACATACAGGCTAAATTGAATTTTTCGTAAGAGAACAAGAAGAGCAGATACATTTCCATGGGTAAACTCTGGTTGGACATTAGATGGTGACGTCGCCAGATGAATTTTCAAGACTCACCTGTTGTGCCGTTTCCAACTTGGCCTCATCTCGTGGAAATGCGGGTTGACATTCCTGTGGAATTTTCATACCGCTTGGAATTTACCGTTTCAAAAAGACCAGTTTCATTTTTTTTATATCAGCATTAAAGAAGAGCAAGTATTCCCTCCAGTCCATTTCAGATTGCTGGGCTGCCAGTAGTCAACTGCTTCAATAACTTATATATTAACTACTTATTCCCCTGCACGTCACGATTTAGATATTGTTTTTCTTTTAGTTCTGTTCTTTGGCTTATTGCTGTATTACCCCCATTAGGTCCAATCAGATTCATTAGTCACGGGCATGAACCAGGACATCCTGCCGCTACCTTAGTGGTTGAAAATTTTCTGTTTGATTTGATGAATAGGATAGGTGTATAGTCGATAATCATTTTTCATTTATTTCTGGCTCTGCCATTTGTAAGTCATTGCAAACCCATCCCTCGTTTTCACATATATAGTGATCAATTATTGTAGAAATTCTTTTCCTTCAGATTTCTTCTTATTTTAATAGATCATTTTGAAACATAACAATCAATTTGTTTTGTTGATTCAGCCACACAATCCAATCTTCGAAAGGCTTTGTAGTTTCAAATAGCAATCGATTTGGTTTTACTGAGTGATGAGGTGCAATGGACAAAGAGTGCTTCTTCTTTCATCATTATGATGATGTAATTGTATTCGAACCCCTCCTTTTGTAAAGTTGCATGATCCATCCAATTGAGTGGAAAGAAAAACTGAAGACTTTAGCAACTGATTTTATTTGTAACCTGTAGACTTTGTCATCATTTTGGTTCTCAAAGTACTCAGCTTTGTGACCTCAAATCCCATGTTTAGCTGTGACAAACATGAGAAAATCCACATGGTGCAGGTGAAGTCCTGATATTTGATATCAGTGCTTTCATTTTTCCTGATTATTTATTTCATGTTTCCTGACTGCAGTTTTCTAAGGAAAACTCAGGTAGAACAGCTCTACCACTGGTAAAGGTGCAGAACACAGATGAAATGACAGAAGATGTTGTGACGCAGACACTAAGAAGGGCTATAGTTTTCCATTCAACTCTCCAGGCTCATGATGGACATTGGCCTGGGGATTATGGAGGCCCTATGTTTCTAATGCCTGGACTAGTAAGCTATCTTCTCATTTCTATTTTTATGTATTGAAGATAGAGCAGATGACCAAAGATAACTAAATATTTCCCAAGCTATGCACTTTGTCTAGAAATAACGTATGAGGTACTGCCCAGAAGCTGATGGAACTTGGCACTTTTACATTCTGCAAGAGTCTAGAAAGGAAAAAGAAATTATGCTAGTAACTCTACAAGCAACATAAACATTTATGTTCTGGGTCAGGTAATCAGCCTCTCAATTACTGGAGCACTAAATGCAGTCTTATCAGAGAACCATAAACGGGAGATATGCCGTTATCTTTACAATCATCAGGTATGCTTTTCTGATGGAAATTTTAGAATCTACATATATTTCTCTTTTGAATCCTTCAATTTATATATATATATATAGTTCTATCTATAGTTCTATTTTTTCCTTGGATACAGAACTGAATTAGATGATCTCTGTTTTCCAGAACAAAGATGGTGGTTGGGGTTTACATATTGAGGGCCACAGTACCATGTTTGGTTCTGTCTTGAACTATGTCACACTTAGATTGCTCGGAGAAGGACCTGATGATGGAGATGGGGCTATGTCAAGAGGAAGAAAATGGATTCATGATCATGGCAGTGCTACCGCAATCACGTCATGGGGGAAAATGTGGCTTTCAGTTTAGAGCCTAGAACTCATTCTTCTGGAATGCTTTTTGGTTTTTTTTAAATTAAAAATTTCCTGGATGACAAAATGCTATATTCTGAAAGGTGCTTGGAGCTTTTGAATGGTCTGGGAATAATCCGCTTCCTCCAGAGACATGGCTTCTTCCTTACATGCTTCCATTCCATCCAGGTAGGTCAATGACCTTGCGTTTGAGGAGGGGAGGATAGGAGTGTGCAATAGGAACATAGTTTTAAAAACTGGACTGGGCCGGCCGGTTCGACCGGGAACCGGCCACTCGCCCGGTCCGGTTCTCACAAAAAATCCAATTATAATTTAAATGAGGTCAAATCCAATTGAACCAGCCGGTTCTCACTCGAAACAATAAATTCAATTGAACCGATGAGAAAACCGGTCAACTTAAAAATAAAAATAAAAATAAAAACCTATTATAATGTACTTATTTTATTTTACTAGACTTATATTTATATTTTATGTTGAATTTGGGACTAATATTATAACTATATTAATGATTTTGATTATAAATTATAGTTAAATTATAATGTTATATCAATTTATTGGAATATTATATTATTAATATTATTTATTAAACATGCGGTTCAACCCATTGAACCCCCGGTCCGACCCATGAACCCGTGAACCCATACCTTGACCGGTTCCCGGTCCAGTCCAGTTTTAAAAACTATGAATAGGAATTGACACTCACTGTTTGATCAATAATGGGGCTTTACACATTGTCAAGATACGGATGTCCTGCCAGTTATGTTGGAAGTTGTGTCAAATTATCAGGCATATTTGTAATGGTAAGACCACTTTGTAGACCAGCATGCCACTAGTAACATCATCAGGTGGTTATTTGGACTAAATTAAGTCAGCTAGATTTCTGACCGTTGGACTGCATTTCTAGATGTCAGCTCACATAATGTCCAATCATGATGTTTGCTCTCTTCTAAATATTAATGACTATTATATAAAATAATCCACAAAGAAGGTAGAAGTCGGTTTTATTCCTTATGGTAGTCACTTGCAATTTTTCCTAGAGATTCATTTTTTGCAAATCGATCCAGATGAGAGGATATTGAATTTGAAGCTTTGCAGGAAGGATGTGGTGCCATTGCCGAATGGTTTATTTGCCAATGTCGTACTTATATGGAAAGAGATTTGTTGGTCCTATCACTCCATTGGTGTTGTCTTTGAGAAAGGAACTCTACAGAGTCCCCTATCATGAAATTGATTGGAACCAGGCACGAAATTTATGTGCAAAGGTTGGTTAAACTCTACTAAAGTGGTCAAATTTTTTCATTGAAATAAGCTAAGATTGTGATTTTCTCATTTAGCAAATAGATCCACACCGTGCAATACTAGATATCGATTTGTGTCACAATTGTGCCTATCATAGCATATAAAATGTTGAATTTTTGCAGGAAGACTTGTACTATCCTCATCCGTTTCTGCAAGATGTACTTTGGGCATCCCTTCATAAGATTGTAGAGCCCATTTTGTTGCATTGGCCAGGGAAAAGGTTGAGAGACAGGGCTCTTCGGGCAGCAATGGAGCACATACATTATGAAGATGAAAACACTCGGTACATCTGCATTGGCCCAGTCAATAAGGTACTTCTATTATGATTCTTTCGTTTCTCTGTAAAATTATATAGGTGACATTTCTCTCTTTGAAGGATGAAGCATGTGGCAGTTGGATTCTTGAGTTTAATTGCCAGTTGAAATGGCTGTTTATGGATTTTATAACTGAAATGTATTTCTTGAGCATGTGAGTAAAGTTGTACATAAGTTCAATTTTATGACAGGCAAGATGATTAGTCAAATCTTGGTCTTATTCTGACAGCTTGTCAGACCTTTCTGTGCCTAGATGAAAAAAACTGCTTTGGATTTAATTTACTTTTGTTATGCTAAATCAACTTATCCATCCAATATTAGGTACTAAATATGCTTTGTTGTTGGGTGGAAGATCCAAATTCTGAGGCTTTTAAGTTGCATCTCCCAAGGGTGCAAGATTATTTGTGGATCGCAGAAGATGGCATGAAAATGCAGGTACTTGATTGGAAGGTGTCTGCTATCATTGTGAATTTGTGTTGATTTCATAATGTGAATCTAATATTGACCTCAGTAGGATATTACTGACATATATTTTCATTGGACCAGCCTAGGGCCGATTTTTGTGCTTAGGCCGTTTATGATCTGTTATGGCATATGCAGTGGAATTTTATTTGTAATGCAAAACAAATGTTTTTGTGACCGCTTGACCTCTATTTGGAATTGCCTTAGCAAGGATATACACCAACTTAAGGTGCATCTTGAATTTCCCTTCTTCACATTATAGATGACTTTAGAATGTTAAGTTGTCTCATGAGAGCCCCTTTCATATAAAAAAGAAATGATATTGTTTGCATGAGAGCTAAATGACCTATAGAGGCAATGCTTTTGTGCAGGGTTATAATGGAAGTCAGCTCTGGGACACAGCATTTGCTGCTCAAGCGATTATTGCAACAAACCTTGTTGAAGAGTTTGGTCCAACTTTAAGAAAGGCACACATGTACATAAAGAATTCGCAGGTAATCTTGTGCTCTTCCCTTTTCTTCCCCCTAGACAAAGAGTATTTTGTCTTCTCAACTCCTGAATTGCTGGCACATTTTTTGCTCTTTGATTTGAAGGTTCTTGACAATTGCCCTGGTGATCTTGATTCTTGGTATCGCCATATTTCTAAAGGTGCATGGCCTTTCTCAACTGCAGATCACGGTTGGCCCATCTCCGACTGCACAGCAGAAGGACTGAAAGTATAAAATTTCTATTATGAAATGCAAAGCTATGCATTATTTTCTTCCATTTTGTATGATTTATGTTCTGTATATTTTTCTTGCAGGCTGTTCTATTACTATCCAGAGTTCCATCAGAGACTGTTGGAGAGCCATTAGAGGCTAAACGGTTATATGATGCAGTAAATGTGATCCTTTCCCTGCAGGTACGATGGTTATGTGAAATGCAAAGTTGCTTGCATCTTCTCCTATTGATGACTTTGCATGTTTCCTACTTCCTGATAACTATCTGCACACTTTTTCTTCCTAGCACTAAATGGTAATCATGCTAATTTTGGTACCAGAATTCGAATCAGGGTCTCTCTCAATATATATCAATCTATATGGTTCTATTGTGCTAGCTTTTCTCGCTTAATTTTCTGCTTTCTTATACCACCAGAACAATGATGGTGGCTTTGCAACATATGAGTTGACAAGATCCTACAGTTGGTTGGAGGTAATCTTTTGTCTCCGTACTGCATGTGATACAGCCAAGATGGCACATTTAACTTTCATGTTGTCAATGATGTCTTTAGATCAAGTATTGTTGGATGACTTTTCAGCTTTCATGTGCTAATAAAACCAAAATTTTCAAAGTTCTGTGCATCTTTATGCCTCTGATTTACATCCACAAATCATATTTCTGTGAAATAGGTCTCACCCTCCAGATTAACCATGAACTTTGACTGAGAAACTTTGTTCATTTTCTCTTATCAGATTATCAACCCAGCAGAAACTTTTGGAGACATTGTTATTGATTACCCGTAAGATGTGCATCTCTGGCTCTTGGTTATGCGTTACTAGATTTTTATCTTATGCATCACGTAGTATATAGTACATATTATTTTTCATTAATTTTATTTACCTCATTCAAATTTCAAATTGTAAGATCAATCCTTTTTATGTTTAATTGAAATAATGTGGAGAATGTGAAAAATAAATTAAAGGCTGGCTCATATTTATTTACTGTAGTGGTTTCTACAGTTATGTTGAATGCACATCAGCTGCAATTCAAGCTCTGACTTCATTTAAGAAACTATATCCTGGTCATCGGAGAGAAGAAGTAGAGAAATGCATTGAGAGAGCTGTGAAGTTCATTGAACGGATACAAAAATCTGATGGCTCATGGTCTGTTTCTCCTTCCCTAATCAAATCCTCTCTGGTTCAATATTGCACAAGGAAAAGGAAAAGTAAACAAATGAAAATTGTTAAAGTAACTAGTTCCTTGAATATCAAGAACTTGAAGTATTTGATTTCTTAACGTTCACCAAGATCTTACATGTCAATGTTTTCACTAGTATCCACTAGAAAATTTGTTATTTATGGTTAAATGGAGATCGAGTTCATAAATATGCCAAGTAGTTATTCACCAAGGAAAAATATACTGTTAACAGGTATGGATCTTGGGGAGTTTGCTTGACCTATGGTATATGGTTCGGAATTAAAGGGCTCGTGGCTGCCGGAAGGAGCTATAGTGGTAGCGCTTGTATCCGTAAGGCTTGTGAATTCCTACTTTCCAAACAGCTTTCTTCTGGTGGGTGGGGAGAGAGCTACCTTTCATGCCAGAACAAGGTACCATATCTTGATGTTGGTTCCTATTTGTTCCAAGGATTCTGATTTCCTTTATTTTAGCTCCTGACATGCTCAAGGTTTCGTGACTGACTCTCATACGTACAAAAGATCTTGTAAGTTCATTCCCCTCGGTAATCAATTGATGGGTGTCACTAAAAAGTCAAGGGTAGTACTATTAACATAGCACAGAATGAAACACAGAATATAGTGGATTGGAGGAATTATTGGATGATAGTCCAGATGAGTTCATTTTCCTTTTCTTTTCCTTCAATATGATCTGCATTATTACTCTCATTCCCATATTTTGATAATGTACATGTTGAAAGCACTTCCAAGTAACGTCACCTGTAAATTGCACTGGCAAAGTCTTCGACTGAAGTTTCCTTTGATATTTTCATCTGGGTAGGTGTACTCAAATCTTGGGGGCAACAGGTCACATGTAGTGAATACTTCATGGGCAATGCTTGCTCTTATCGATGCTGGACAGGTGCATGCTATACTTTTATGCCAAATGAACTAATTTCAGCAAGTCCTGAACTCTGAAAAGTTGCTTTACTTCTAATACTCCGAAGTCAGTCCAGATTGACTTATCTTTGCATTTCATTCAAACTGCTTCATTTCAAGTTGAAATTTGACAGTGAAAGGCAATCCTTTTTAATCCCTTTTCATCTTGTCTGTGGATGCAATTACTCAGTGCAACTTTTATCTGATTAACTAGGCCAAGAGGGACCCAAGACCATTGCACAGAGCTGCCAGGTGCTTGATAAATGCCCAAATGGAGGATGGAGATTTCCCTCAGCAGGTGAGTTTGCGTTTACCCTGTTCCATTAGATCTGCTGCAGATTGTTTTCTCTGCACTTGTCATGCATGTAATCTGGCATTTTCTAATCCTTTTCTTAGTCGGTGTATGTACTTCATCTTCTTCTACAACGTATAGGATTTCATCTCTCAGTGGATGTATTACGCAGTGGTGGTAACCGAGTTTCTGTTGAATCAGGAAATCATGGGGGTCTTCAACAGGAATTGCATGATTACTTATGCTGCTTACAGAAACATTTTCCCGATCTGGGCCTTGGGAGAGTACAGATGTCGGGTTCTGCAGGCTAGCTGAAAGGACACTGCTTCTACATCCTTAATTTTCCCCCCGTCTGTCTCATCAGTTTTGTTCTCCTTTTCATTGGCAGAATCATTATATGCTCCTGAAAATTCCTAGGAAAGAAATGGTCGATGGCCGAGTATCTGGGAAGGGTGAGTTACTCTTGCTCAATGGTAGGATTTGATGCTCCAACATATTCGTTGGGTTCACTACATGTTGCGATATTTCATCGAGGAAGCACGGGTGGGCTCCTCCTCTGTTATCAAAATTAGCAGTACCAGCAGCCTACCCATTCAGAATGACCCGCAATGGGAGTGCTAATTAACAGTTCTTTCGCAGTCTACTTGCCTATTGACATCGAATTGGGTCTCTCCTAGCTTTCGTCGATCTTGGAGCTTCTGCTCGGCCTCTTCGACGACTTTGGTGCTCCAAACTCTTGACGTCCTTGAACATTCCATGCTGCCAGAAAGCGATGGATGGGCGTGCAAGGTAGGTAGGTGTACACGTAAATGATCTCGAGTTTGTTAATACCGAAAAATTGGAAAAAAAAAAAAAGAAGCAGAAAAGGTTGTGTGCTTTTGGCATTTTTTATTCCCGGAGTTTCACTTAATTTCAATGTCTCGTTGATAGCATAGTTTTTAAAACCGGACCGGGCCGGCCGGTTCGATCGGGAACCGGCCACTCACCCGGTCCGGTTCTCACAAAAAACCCAATTATTATTTAAATGAGGTCCAATTTAATTGAACCGGCCGGTTCTCACTTGAATCAATAAATCTAATTGAACCGATAAGTAAATTGGTTAATTTAAAAATAAAAATATATTATAATATATTTATTTTATTTTATTAGACTTATATTTATATTTTATGTTAAATTTGGACTAACATTATAACTATATTAATGATTTTGATTATAAATTATAATTAAATTATAATATTATATTAATTTATTAAAATATTATATTATTAATATTATTTATTAAACATACGGTTCAATCCATTGAACTCCGATCCAACTCATGAATTCATGAATCCATATCTTGATCGGTTCCCGGTCCGGTCCAGTTTTAAAAACTATGGTCGATAGCATTGAGACTTATAGGGCAAGCTACTCATCTGAGGGTTCCGTGGCTCATGGACAAGTCTTGTCTTGATCGCGACAATTGACCCATGAGTCAAGCGGAATTCCATTGTTGATTTGATGTTCGATACAGTCGGATTTCAATCGTACACTTTCTTTCTCGTAAGACTTGATAAACTATTTCCATATACCCTTTTCCCCTAGTTTGAACATTCATACAAACCAAAAACAAAAAAACTACGTAGCCTTTTAAATACAAGGTCAGTCAAACGAGGCATTTTGTTTGACAAAAGAACCGCATTACTACTAAACCTTTAAAATTACCCTTTTCAAGTTTTAAAATTATACTCTTTATGATAGTCAAGTTGTCATACAATACAAAACATATAGTTAAAATTATGATATTATCAATAAAATATTTATATAACAGTAATATTTGTTATTGTAAGTATTTAAATATGTGGTGGAAGAAAAATTTTATAATTAAAAATTATTTTAAAAGTTTGAAATTTTAAGATTAAAAAAATCTGATAACTTTTAAGGCTCGTACCGTACCCTTTTTTCCATTTTCTTTTCCCCTTGGCGCTCGCTGACTCGCGGCTGGACTGTAAAATAGTAATTGGAGCAAGAGAATTGATGATGACAGGTGACCACTTCGGGGATTTAAATGATTTACAAGAAAAAAAAAAGAACATCGATTTGAATTTTCTATGTGGAAAGGTTGAGTTGATCGATTCCCTATGCATGAATCATTCTACAGTTTCTAATTATCTAAGTACTCATCGAGCATGATCCAAACTCCATTGGACTTGTCATGATTACAGGTCCTTAATTCCTTGAGCATTTTTCACCATCATTTTCTCCCATATTCTCCTCCTCCTCCTCCTCGATGCCTTCGATTTCTCGGTCCTTTTTGACTCGCGGTTTTTCAAGTAATAAGCCGAAATATCCTCTGGGGAAAAAAGAAACAAAAGGGAATCCTGTGTACGGTTCACGCTCTTCCAGACTCGTTCGAATTTTGAATTCAACTTATCTTGTTTTTTTTTTATTATTTCTCACGTAAAATGTAATACAATAGTATTATTTTTTATTTAAAATTAATAAATTATTAATTCAATTTTTACCATAAATTTTTCATATTTAATTCTTCTCTCTCTTCTAGTATATTTTTTTCAGACTCGTAAAAAATTAATGCAATATCTGTTGTTTTTTTATATGTCTCTTTACCGAGGAGGAAAAGAAAAACGAAAAGGCGCGAAACGAGCCCACATCCGTCCGATGGGGAGTCGTCCTTCCAGGTGGCGGCAGCGGACCGGTCCAAGATGGTCCACATCAGCAGAGACGCTCCCCCTCTTAATTCGAAACCCATATTCGAGCGCCAAAACCCATAAAATTAAAGCCGACAAAAAAATTAAAAACCAAAAATAAAAAAATAAATTGTCTCTGCCTCTGTCTCTGTGTGTGTGTCTCTCTCTCTCTCTCTGCGCGCATGAAACGACGCACTCTCTCCTGAAGAAGAAGAAAAGAGAGAAGCCATTGAGATTCGTTCATTTTTCATCGTCTCCTTCCTTCAAAATCATCATTGCTCATCTCTCACTCTCTCTCTCTCTCTATGGTTTGAACTTTGAGGCAGACTCTCACTCTCTCTCTCTCTCTCTCTATATATATATATACAAAGCGGTGAACTGCACTTCTTCATAAGACGCTGAAGAGTGAGCTCCGATGGCACTAGCGACGGGCTTTAGAGTGCCGGATGGAACTTCTACACCGGACAACTTGTAAGCCCCTCTCTCCCTCTCCCTCTCCCTCTCTCCTCGCAGGTGCTTCCGTTATGTGCTGCTCCTCTATCTTGAAATGCTCATCTGCCACTTCGCATTTCGCCAGTTCTCGCTCTGAGCATAATCTTAGTGAAAAAAAGGTTTTTTTCTTTGTAAGCTGACGTTGTTCCTGCTTGGTTTCGTTAAGCTGTCGCCGTTCCCGTTGGAAGCTAGGTGAAGATCCTTCGTCAGAGATTAGGATTGCTGCTTCATGTTGTTTTTGTTTCATTGTGGCAAATGCAGTTTTCTTGTAGCTTTGATCTCTGGCACAGACATTCTATGTTTTGCTTTGGCTGGGGTAGTGTTGTGAGCTGCTCTTGTACCAAATTGGAACCGCTAATTTTGAGACTCTTCCCTGATGCTAGCCACGCTCTAATTGGAATTGTTATATTAGGTTCTAAATTTTACTTGCTCAAAAATTGCCCCCATTGTGCCCTCGCTCTGATTCTTTATGGAGTAAATCTTATGATCTAGACACGATTATCATGTTATCTTTGTTATTCATGTGAATGTCTTTGCATTTACATCTTCCGCATGCTTCCACTGACTCATCTTCTCTACAATCTATTCACTGAAGTTGTCAAGCCCGTGAACAGCTTCAATACTGATGGAATCAGTTCACTGAAGCATACTCGGATTCCAGAACCATGAAAACACAGGTACCAATGAAAGCAAGAGGACCGGGCAGGGGCAGCACTCAACAGGTTATCATGGAACTCAAACAAAAGGTCGTTCTTGCTCTGAATAAGCTTGCAGATAGGGATACATACCAGATAGGGGTTGATGAACTTGAGAAAATAGCTGAACGATTGAATCCAGAAGGACTTGCAGCTTTCCTATCTTGTATCGTGGACATGGATTCGGAGCAAAAGAGTGCTGTTAGAAAGGAGTGTATTAGGCTCATGGGTACATTGGCAAGACTGCATGAAGGTCTTATTGGGCCTTACATTGGAAAGATTATGTCCAGCATAGTTAAGCGACTCAAGGACCCAGACTCGGTTGTAAGGGATGCTTGTGTAGAGACAATGGGCATTTTGGCCTTAAAATTGGGTGGTCATATTGGACAGGGGGATGGAGTTTTTGTTATGCTGGTCAGGCCTCTTTTTGAAGCCTTAGGTGAACAAAATAAGCAGGTCCAGTCTGGTGCAGGTTTGTGTTTAGCCAGGGTTATCGACAATACAAATGATCCCCCAGCATCACTTCTGCAGCGGATGTTGGCTCGAACAGTGAAACTGCTTAAGAATCCGCACTTCATGGCAAAACCTGCAGTTATTGAGTTGAACAGAAGTATTATCCAGGTAAGCTTGTTAACATAGTGATGTGAATTAGTCTTGGAAGGGCAATGTTCTTAGATTCTGGTGAAAATATTGTGGATTGATTATTCAGATGACAATTCCCACCTGCATGTTCCTTTCCCATAGTCATGATGTTTGGTTTTCATGAATTCTCTTTCAGGCAGGTGGTGCCACAGCACAAAATGTTTTATCTGCAGCAGTTGCTAGCATCCAAGAAGCACTGAAAAGCACTGACTGGAATACACGCAAAGCTGCTTCTGTAGCATTAGCAGAAATTGCAGTATCCAGTGGTCCTTTGTTGGGATCTTTCCGGGCTTCCTGCATCCGCTGCCTTGAACTACGCCGCTTTGACAAGGTCAGCAGTTCTTCTGAGACAAATATATCTGAAAGTGTTCTGTTGTCCTGTGTTATTGGTGCTATGGTACCTTTAAAGGGTCTTCACAACAATTTTACAGGTAAAACCAGTTAGGGACTCTGTATCCCAGGCATTACATTGCTGGAGAAGTCTTCCGGGCCCCACTACTCCAGAACCTTCAGAAACTGGATCATCCATCAAAGGTTTAGGCCTGGTTTTTCTTTGCCCTCTTGCCTCTAGTTTAATATTTAACTATTCAAGCGTGTGCTGCATGCAGACTGAAGTAATTACTCCTCTCAAATGGCTCTGTATGGTAAACTTATTTTGGTGTTTCTTCTTGAACAAGTTCCAAATCGTATGGCTGTCCTCAGAAGTATTAAGTTTGAAGAGTGAGTGATTCTGTGTAGAACCTCAGACAAACTTTAATTTATATTTGCAAAACCTTTCATTGTCTCCTGGAAACATATAGATGCCACATTCTGCTTGGAAAGTAACATTTACTTCATGCACAGAAATGAAATATTTGATCCTGCTATCAATAATATATATATTTTTAGCTAACCTTCTAGAAAAAAAAAAGGGGAAGCTTCTTAATGTGATGATATGTCTAGATGTTGTACCTAGACAATTCAAATTATGAAATCACTCCTTAAACTTGAAAGTTTATAGAAATTGACTTTTGTGCTTGCTGCAAGATTAAATGAAAATTGGATTGATACATAATCGATGAAGACAAATTTATAGGTGGGTTTTTCCATAAACAGGGTCATCTGTTAATTAGTTCAACGATACTTTCACTTCCCTTACATTTTGCACCAAGACAGTTAGATAATGTATAGTGTTTCCAGAACACCTTCCTCAATTTCTGCATTAATCTGAACAGACAGCTTCTTTGGAGGGGACTACAATGATGTCATTGATACCAGTGAATCTAGGGAAAAAGGACCCACTATAAAGAAAACTGTTGCAGATCCCACCAAGAAGAAAATGCCTTGGACTGTCAGGAAGGCTGCTGAAAGTTGCATTGAGAACCCCCAACATAGCAAACCAGAAGAATGGCATATTGAGATTGCAGTTCCCAATAGTAAAATGATTTCACCTGTTGATATTACCAATGAAGAATCAGAGAGTAGTTGTATCAGTAAGACTCCAGAGAAATTAATTGCCCCCAGTGTCAAGAGCAAGCAATACATTATGTATGAATCCCCGACCATGCAAAAGAAAGAGGAATTTGGGACAATCACCAATGTTGCTACTGGTAACTTTGAGATGAAATCTGTGAGAGCTTCACAGGATTGTTTGGAGGATGTTAGTTTGCTCAGGTCAGTCACAAGTGACGTGCAGTTTGTAGATGAAGAGATCAGTAGTGCAAGAAATATTTTCCAGGAAAAGATTCAGAACCGCCAGAGTCTGGATTCCACAGTGACAGATTCAAGTTATCATTCCCAGCACGACTGCTGTATGCGGATGACTAATGAGATGGCTTGCATTCGTAAACAGCTTTCAGAGATTGAGAAGAAGCAATCCAACTTAATGGATCTTTTGCAGGTACAAGCCAGCATACCTTTGCTCTTGTTTTGGAACTTTTTGGCTGCCTTTTGCCTGAGTTCTTCTATCAATTAATCAGTGAACTCTCTCTTCTAGTTTAGTACATTATATTCACAGCTCCAAAATGGCTTAATCAGATTAACTTGAGAAGACAGCCTTGACTCAAATTAGGACTCATCTCTGATTGCAATTTTAGTTAGGTCATTGTCAATAACATTGAAAGTCCTTACATAAATGTGTGCTAGGATAACTGGGGGAACCTTTTGGGGCACATTTAAATTTATAATATCTGCATGTTAGAATCTATTTGAACCAGTCAAGTGTTGTAAGTAGTAATCTTGTTCTTCATGTCTCGATGCAGGTGTTCACAAGGTCCTCTGCCGGAAGTTTGTCTATGATAAAGTCGAAGGTGCTAGCTTTAGAGCAGGCAGTGTGTAAGATAAATTGGGATAGCATGTATGGAGATGAAGATACTCACATAGCTGGACCAGTATCTATCAAGAACAATGGCAGTAGGAATTCCTTAAAGCTCTCTACATGTACACCAAGGCCATCAATGGAAATACACAACAGACATTCTGCTCTGTTGAATAGGAAAAAAACTGAGATTTGGGAGGACAAAGCCCTTGCAGGGAGCAGATTGAGCAATTCATCTAAGCAGGATGGAGACATGGGAGTTAGTCCTGTTAAGTCATGTAGAAGCCTAAATAGGAGAGTTGTCCCAAAATGCAATGGGCAAGGACCACGTAACATGGTTGATGATATGAATAGAGAAACCAATGCTGCCTTAACATCGCACTTTAGGTCAGTTGGTAGACAAACCAGTCCTTACAATAACAACAGCTTGCGGAAAAGGGTGAAGGACCTTCTATGTGAAGGAGACCTAGATTCTGCTTATATGGAGGCCATCCTTTCTGGCAATGAACTAGTTTTGGTTGATCTACTAAATGGAACTGGTCCTGTACTGGAAAGTTTATCACAGAAGACAGCAAGTGAGGTCCTTACTGCCTTAGTTTCTGTCTTCATTGAACGTAGATATTTGAGGCCGATAATCCCATGGTTGCAGCAGGTAAGTTATTTCCTGTGTGTTGTCATGTTTGAATTCTCAGTTCTCTGGCTTCTGTAGGATTCCATGTCTGTGGATGTTTTTCCTATAATGAGAAAAGTCTATAGCGAGTGCATTTGTAGAAGTTCCTAATGCTATATTTGGTCATTAACGAGTACCCTTATGACCATTTAGCTTAATTAGTAAGAGATGCAGGATTGAACTGTAAAACTGGAGTGTAAAAAATTGTTACTATATATTTTTAGTTTCTTGATGGTTTTGGCCAAGAATTCATCCACCTGTACATCTCTTTTGTTCTTATTTTAGGTAGTGGAACTGAGCTCTACTCGTGGGCTGAATTATTTCCTCCTCCCAGTGGAAGTGAAACAAGAATTGCTGTCTGCTATTCAGGAGGCCGTCAACATGGAGTTCCCTTCCTCCATGGAAAGGAGATCTGTCCTTCAAATAGCATCAAAGTTGCACCATATCTGGGGTGAGGCTTTTGAATTCCGTCTTTCGCTATTCAATGTAAACCAGTTGTAGCTTTCAATTCCTGTGGGTTTTCGGCTATAGATAGGATTTATGTGATAGATTTGTTTGGCTTTGATTTCTACTAGGAACAATCTTTGGGCAAAAAAGCAAATTGACTGTGCATCATTTATGCAGGAAAATGCCCGTGATATCATCTTTGGTTAGTTGGGGGTTTCTGTTCCCGTCCGAGATCAACATTCAGGCTTTGTGGTGAGAAAACAGCATGCGCGGCAAGTTCAAAATTGCAGTATTTTCCGTGTTGCAGTGTTTGCATTTCAATACATGTCGAGTCTGCCATTATGGCAGACTTTTTCCCTTTCCATTTTCCTTCAGGGTGCTCTCACTGGGCGAGGGGTTTGTCAATGTATTTTTAAGGAGACTTTCAAGCCACTGAAAGCTGTGACTCGTTATTTTCAGACAGGAATCGGGATTAATCAAGCTGATATATTGATCTCTTACTTCTCATGGGATCCAACCCCACGAATCACACTATAGTTTAGGGAGAGCACATAGCTTTTGCTAGTGAATATCAAAGGGGCAACCTTATTGAGTTGCTGTACAGTAATCAGGTTAGAATGCAGAGTTTTGCAGTTCATTGGGATAAAATACCGATTCCAAGAATCTGACGTTTCTGAGGCTCTGAGTTCTAAGGATTAAGTCGGTTTGTAGCTCTGTTTTCAGCTGACTCCTATTCTCATGCTGTAATTTCATGGAAACTGGAGACATTAGTTCGGTCAATACAAATAATGGTCAAAGAGGAGAGAGGGTGCAACCAAAAGCCAGCCAAGGAATCAACACAAAAATGAGATCAGCAGTAGTTCTCATTCAATGTTCAATTCTTGTACATGGATTTTTCATTCGAATTCCAATCACCAATGACTGGGACCAACAAGAATCTGTATTCCGAAAGGAAAACTTGATGGGCATGTTTTGATGAGTCTTGAATTACATATGCCACCAATCATATGTTACAAAATAACACGTTCTAGCCTTACCCTTTACCACCTTTCAGTCGGGAGCTCCATTGAGATCTCTGTCACCAGGTTCTTCAGTTCTGCCTGTCCTGTCTGGTGGCATCGGATGGAGCTCCTTCCTCTTGGCTTCAGACTTTATAGCAGGGTCTCTCTTCTCCTTTGTATTATCAGTTGAATCCTTCAAAGCCTCGTATAGCATGAAACTCTCAACTCTGCTGGGAACCGTGGCTTCTTCCACTTTCTGTTCCTTTGCCTGAAAGTTCTCAAGAATCTCCACCACTTGGCTCATCAGCGGCCTCCCCTTGGGGTTCTGGCACAGGCACTGGTATGCTAAGTTGGCCACCTTTGTGGCAGTTTTAACTGAGTATTGTCCTTCCATTCTCGGGTCTAGGATCTTGGTGAGCTTCTTGTTGTTATTTAGAAGAGGCCGTGCCCAGTCGACTAGGTTGTGCTCCCGGCTCGGCCTGCTCTTGTCCACCGCTTTCCGTCCAATGAGCATCTCAAGCAGTACCACACCAAAACCATAAACATCACTCCTTGCTGTCAAGTGACCTGATAAAGTCCAGTAAATGACCATTCATTTAGTGTGGAAAGGCTATTTGAACACAGAATAGAGCAGAACTGGTTCTGTTCGGTTCTGGGACACCCAGAAAAGTTTTCCATTTTCTCTCAATTTTCTTTCTCTAGAAGAGGACAAGAACACGCGACCAAAATTGAGTCAATTGAGTATATATGGAATCACAGTTGAACCAATTTTCAATTTCCGATTGGGTGTTGTACATTTACAGTGAGAGTGAAACTTACCTAATATTTACAAGGAAAATAAGGAATAAGAAGCATGTAAAACCATGCTTTGCAACGCATGCCACACACATTAGTTATCCTTTTAATCTAAAGAGTTTCAACATGGAAAAACGGAACACTTTCCTAATCATTGATACCAATCACACTACTCTCAGAAAGATCACTTGTTAAATACAAAAAGCTTTGCATTATCGCTTCTCTGGTATTACCTCCAAGGATCTAACTGCTTTGATCATGAATAGCTCTCAAGGAATATACATCTACAAGTGAATACTCACCAGTCATTACATATTCAGGAGCAGCATATCCATAAGTGCCCATAACGCGGGTTGATACATGCGTCTGGTCTCCCATAGGACCATCCTTTGCGAGCCCAAAGTCTGAAAGCTTGGCATTGAAATCCTGCAAATTAGGAGTAAAGTCACTCATAGAATATAAACAGTGATAGTCTCTATACCATGGTATCCATTCCCCCCATTGTGAAAGTATAACATTTTATGATGGCATTTAAGTTTTTAAAGTGCAGAACATGCTAAATGAATATGACAAGCATCTCATGTCACATCTCCAACAGCCCCTCCCAGAGAGAAGTCAAAGCCCGCTAAAAGAACAGATTCTAATTTTTCAAGTCTTCAACGAGCTCACCGCATCTAGCAGGATGTTTGAGGTCTTGAAATCGCGATAAATGATTGACCTCTCCGCACCATGAAGAAAAGCGAGCCCTTTTGCAGCATCTAAAGCAATCTTCATTCTTCTTGACCATGTCAACACACAACCCACCCCTGCACCAATATTCAAAGGGATTTGATGAGATAGCACTCGAAGCTGCATTAGTGCAAATATAAGGTTAGCTTGCAAAATACCTTTCCTTAAGATATTTTCAGTCATAACAACCACTTATCCATATAAAGATTAGCAAGGGGCTTTATTATAGTTTATGACTGCAGAAGAAATGTATGCAACAGCCAAGCCAAATATACTAGCATAGTTGCATATGAAAACTTCTCCCCCTCCTGGAGCCCAAGTTTCATGTATGCCTCTTATGTAAAGAACCTTGAATTCTAGCAGAAAAGCATCTAAAACTAACAAGATTAAGTGAATACTGTGCAAATTTGATTAAGAAATAATCACTAAATTAGAGAAACACAATCACTTACTGCGGAAAAGATGCTTTTCAAGGCTCCCACTGGCGAGGTATTCATAAACTAACAGCCTGTGCTCATCTTCACAGCAGTAGCCAATGAGCTTCACAAGATTTGGGTGACTGAGTTGGCCCAAATAGTTGACTTCAGCCTGGAAAAAATAAAGGAAGAAGATTACAGTTGTGAGAGATGGAAGTCTAGACTGTAGTTTCAAAATGGAAGAATCCTTGAAAGTGAACCAACATTCAAAGGTTATGCTCCAAGACAAGGTAAGGTAACTCTACTACCAATCCAACCATTAGATTAAGGTCTCAAAAGATTTTGTATAAGAAATTTCCGTACAATGTAACCTTGAGATGTATTTTCACAGACAAATCCATGGATGCCATGTTAGACTGATTCTCTATTTTCAGCTCCATTTTTCTTCTCTTTTTTCTAGAATTCAATTTTCAATAGAAATGTGTATAGATGTGTTTACTAATGTGTTAAATTAGAAAATTTTATGTTTCATGATATAAAAGGAAAAGTATAAATTAATAGTTAAAAGGTGAACAATTTGAATAATAAAATAATTTGTGTATGGTAAAAAAGAATGGCCAGAAATTAAAGTTTGGAAAAGGGAAATGGAGAAAATCTAAAAATGGGCTTGTCAAATTTGCAAATAAATTTGAAAATTGAAGATGAGAATCTTCCTTTAAAAAAAATCTTCACTATGTAAGCAAACTTTTTCTATGCAATTCTCCAATCTTTAGAAAATATTTCTGGAAAATGGGAATATTTTCTATGAGTAAACAGGTCCTAAGCAATTACACACAAATTATGCATACGAGTAAAATTCTTTAATCTCCCAATGGACTTGATAGATAAGATCCCATAAATTCTTATTCTTATGCTCAGGACATATGAAAATTTCAATGCATGCTCATCAAACTCTCATGCTTTGTCCCTATATTGAAAAAATATCCAGCTTTTATATTTCCATATTATCATCTTAAACTACCGAGTCAAAAGCAAAAATCGACTAATAGCAAAATCAACTCACAAGATACAAGATGCTACACCAAGGAATTTTGACAAGTGAGGCTCTATAATTTTCAGAAGTTGGTCCAATAAGCATTCAAAGATTCAAGCTAACCTTCCTTTCCAAAAATATCACCAGGTATCAATCTCCATCCAATACAACGCACTTGATAGGCATTTGGAAAGTGTCACTTGGGTGTGATGCATGGGTATAGCATGGAAATAGCACACAAGGAACTGGTACTTACCAACCATTCTCTATCACCTTGAAAACCTTCAGGATTGAGCTCCTTAATTGCCACTTGTGTGCTATTATAACCAGGCCTCACGCTTGAATCTATCACCCCTTTGTAGACAATCCCGAAACCGCCTTCCCCAAGTATCAGATCTGGGCGGAATTGCTTGGTAGCTAACCTCATCTCCTCGTATGTAAATATGTCGACATTAGTATATCCAGGGCTTTGTCGGAGATCCTTGACATTTTTCGATGCCAATGGAGTGCTAACTGAGCTTGGCGTCCTCTGCAGATCACTCCTACCCGATCTTGATGGACAATCAGTCCCTGCTTCATGCAACAATCGTTCCATCAGTTTCATTTAGGAATGAAAGAGGAAGGGTCAATCTGCGTAACGCAGCTTAAAACTCTATTGTACTCTCATGACACTGACAGGATATCTTTATTTTATGTACATCTTTTAAATTTTTTGTGCAAGCACATTTCTTCGGTCCTTTAGAAGTATGTAAGCCTGTGCACGAAGGACAGTAACTTGGGCTGCAAAGGGAACATATTACATCGACATCTTCATTAGAAGACAATCACAGTTCAACCAGTGAAATCACTTGCATTGCTTCATACGGCAACAGTAGAACTCCAAAGGAAACTTAAAAACCAAATGTCCCCAGTTTCCCAAGCGAAAACGAAAAACCTAATTTTTCCTCAATCTCTGAGCACTCAACAAGCATGTAGCAGAAAGAGTAAAAAGAATATATGATTAGAGAACAAAGAAGGAAGTGCTGGAAAGGAGGACAGAATCCGATACCTGGGTATTTCCTGCTGGACTTGTCCTCTTCAGAACTGAAACAAATCCCCATGAATCCGAGGCCTAACCCGAACCCAGGTCAGGATTTGCTTTTCATCCTACGGTCCCATTAATAAGCAGGTGGATCATCGAGCAATGAGCATTTTTTGAGGGGAAAAATAAATAAAAGTAAAATAATTCACTGAGCAACTCTGAGGATTAGTTACTAAGTATTGAACGGCTCCGGATCGGATCCAAATCGGAGGGAATCTTTAAGAACGAGTCACTGTGTGTTCGGCTGAGAAATAAGCAGATAACAAATGTTCCACCACTAATAGCAATAGGCAATAGCAGAGAGACGAGAGAGAGAGAGAAGCCGAGACAGAAAAGCAGAGACACTGTGCTGCGTGTAGAACGAGAGTGTTTTCAACGGGTCCGTTGGGGCTAAAAGGGACGCATGGATTGGGAGAGAGAGCCGCCGAAAACATCCTTCAATTCACTCAAACCAAAGTGGAAGACGAAAAAGAAAAAAAAAATAGAAATGAGGAATACATGGAAAGGTTACCAAAACAGAGCATCCCGAACCGGATCAAGCAGTCCGTGGGAATGGACATGTGCAGCAGGGACAGAAGTTTGACCGTTGACTCGCCAGCCCTGTCCTGCTCTTCCCTATTAACGAATTAATATGTACTTGTTTATTTGCTTACGGGGATGATTCCACAACGGTTCCCATCTTTCTTGAATCAACTCTCTGTTCAGTGAGACTGGGGACATGAGGATGGACCGCAAGGGTAGCCTGGATGCCTCTCCCATCTTCTGCTCTCTGTGTTCCTTGTCTCCATCCATTCTCAAGGAAGAAAAAACCGTGAGCACAAGCAATCATACTTACCCAACAATACCTCAAAAGGGTATTTTTTTGTAATTAAAACCATGTCTTTATAGTTATAAATGAATGTTTCTGAGACAACCGCAGTGTGCTTATTTACTTCAAGGAAAGCTTCCTCTTCTGTTCTTCCCTAGACGAAATATTACTCTTTCTGTTAGCTTGGTTGTCGCAATTGTCACATTTTCCAGTCAAACCTTGAAATTGAGTTCATAAACAGAAAAAAAAATTATTTTTTCGGGTGAGGAAACGAAAAGTTCTCGTTTTTCGTCAAATAGAACCTATGAGCAGGTGAATTTTGCATGTGGCTCCTGAATTTCAGACGAAGCTCATACGCACCCCTGAAGATCTAAGTGGATAACATGCTGAAAAGCAGGTTGCAGACCGCACTGGTGAGAAGCACAGAGGAACCGGAGAAATACCATTTGAAGCCTCTGATCTACCACGGATAACTACAATCGATCCTTCTCGGTGAAAAGAAAGGAAAATGGCGGATGAAGCTAATAGAGCTGTAAGACTCTTTTTCTTCTACCCAGACATGGGCATCTCCTTCTTCGACGTTTAAGTCTATTGAATAGACTTTGTTAAGATATGTCCGCGTCTTAAGCATGTAATCTTCTTCGTTTTCTACGGTGGTTCGGGTTAAAATTTGGTTTGGTTGATTGATTGATTAATCGACTGTGGGTTTCGGGAGGTGTGTTAAAGGTTTAGGCCCTCATGGAGATTCAAGCTCGTATGACTCAGAGCACGGGCTAATTGAAGCAGCTCAGTGATGCTTGCCTTTTTTATTTCATTCTTAAACTTCATCTTTGTCGTTTAAATGCAGCAATTTCATGTCTTCGGTGTAAATCTGCAATCCCTTGGTGGAGGTCCGGGAAGTAATTACCAGCAGATGTTTCATCTGAATCTTCTTACTCATACTCGCAGGGTGCTGCCCTTCAGTGACAGAAACAGAGATATAACCGAGTCCAGAAATATTGAAGGTTTAGCGTACAAAACATCACTACATTCCCTTACTTAAGATGAAAATCGGGTTATTGATGCCACACTTGCCGTGTAAGCTGCTTAGCTAATTGCTACAAGACTGGGAAAGCCGGCAAGAGCATTGCTCGAGTGAGGCTGCAGATTCCTGCTTTCCAGTTTCAGAATTAGTTACGAGATGAAGGTAGGTTGGAGGAGCTAAAGCAGCTGCCGAGTGATGCCAATACGTAAAAGGCCATAGGTACAAATACGGTGCCCGATCCTGTTTTTACGTACGTAATGAATCTTCTCTTACAGTCTCCTCAGGAATATCATGAAAAACAGAGCAACTTCTGCAGCAAGGAACTGGCTCTCACTCATCAGGTCATGCGCTTCTTGAATCGGTCCGTCCATCACCATTCATCGGTCTCGACATCGGAGAGTACGTTCTTGTACTTTCTCGGCATTGACTAAAGGCTAGCACGGATTTTCTATCTCGTGACTTTTCTGTACGCACGATTGAATTCATGTTGTGAAACGAGTTTTCTTCTTAGTGACACTGTAAAATTGGATGAACTCTCACTTGTGCGACTCTGCTGGGACAACTTTTTACACAGTGCCATCATCATATTACTTATTTTACCCAAAAGATAAGTGAACTTTTTCGTAAATTATGCACTATTGGGATCATTCATTCATTCACGGGCCTTCTTGAGCCCCACTAGCCATTTTTGTCGTATTGCATCAACATATCCAATGCACCATGATTAAGTCTGAGCTAAAAGAACGAGCAAGCTGAATCACACCAATCAACCAATATCGATTCATTATACTCACTTTGCAGCAAGATGACATTGCGAGAGTGAGAATAGAGGGCAGGGGGTTTTGTTGAGATTCTTCCTTTGTTGTTTCTCTAGCTGTGCGCCTCAAACATAGACGTGAATCTATGACCACCCATTCTGATTCGTCCCATGTAGAAGAATTACGAGGAACAAATTGGACTACGTCGGACAGTCACTGTTTGTGAATTGTGACGTGTGTGTATGTATGCATGATACTCGAGGGAATCCGACTTCCCGATCTTATGTGAATGAGAGAAACGCGTGAATTAAGATATAGATTGTATATGATAGTACACTAAGTTTATAAGATTATATATACCAGTAGCAATCATTTTGGAAGAGCCCGGCGACATGCGGCCGCCGTCTTCTGCGTGTCCGCCGGCATCAAGTTCCTCTTCTCCAACGAGAACAAGCAAGCTCGCCCAGGAGTGGTGGCCCACCTCTGTCGAGAAGGTCTTCCCTTCCTCGTTCCAGACGTCATCCGAGGAGGAGGCCAAGAAGATGCGGAAGATGCTCCTGCAATTCCTCTCACCCGAAGCACTCCAAAGGTACGTTCTTGATGAAATCAGCCTAAATGATGTCTGGTAATGGCAGCATCCTCCGATGGTGAAGACGGTTACACCTTTCGTATTTCAATGTTCGCAAATCGGAACTTACTCGTGCTTGTAACTTCAACAGGCACATTGCTTGGGATCGTGGATACCATAGCGCAGAGGCACTTTGCCATGGGGTGGGAGAACAAGGATGAGGTGATAGTGTTCCCACTGGCAAAGAGATAAACCTGGTTAGCAAGCTGGATGTTCCTCGGCGTGGAAGATCCCAAACACGTCGCTAAGTTCGCTGATCCCTTTCACCTCCTGGCCTCCGGGATCATCTCCATCCCTATCGACCTGATGGGGATACCATTCAACCGGGCGATCAAGGCCTCCAACTTCATCAGGAAGAAGCTCGGTGCCATCATCCGGCAGAGGAAGATCGATCTGGCAGAAGGAATGGCCGCCCCGACACTAGACATACTGTCACGCATGCTCTTGGCCTCAGATGAGACCGGGAAGCTCCTTAACGGGATGGACATAGCCGACTAGATCATTGGGCTGTTGATTGCAGCCCATGACACCGCCAGCGCCGCTTGCACCTTCATTGTCAAGTGCCTGGCTGAGCTCCCTCGCATCTACGACCGAGTCTATAAGGTCAATCAATCTTCATATATAAATTCCCTCACAACATATGCGCATTATGTCGTTAAAAGATTAGATGATAAAGGGGGAACGGCATGTTACGTGACGATTCGATTCTCGAGTTGCTGCGAATGCCGAGAGAGGCGGTTGAGATTTCAACGGGCAGGGCTGATCTCCTCGATTGCGCGGTAGCCAGGTCCAACGGGCCCGTCAAGTTCTTGCTCGCAAGGCTGCGACCGAGTCGTCGGCCTCGAGATCTCCATCGCCCCCAAAGGGAGATTAGATTAACAATCGTACAATCCTTACGCACGCACAAAAGCCCTGTTCGAGTGCTTTCCATGCGGATGATTGTCTCGTGTGGATTTGCAACGTGAAATTGTCGATTGCACTCACCTGACATTTCCAATTTGAATTAACCGGGGAATGATCGGTAGTACTACTACACATGGAGTAGTCAACTCTACAGTCACAGACAGCAGTGAAATTCTTTCATCATTCTTGTTTTTGAGACACGACCAGTTTTAAGTCAATAAACACGGACAAGACTTGCGTTAATCAGTTTAATAGATCTGTTACTAGTTAATTATATAAGCGTGATTAGCTTTTCCTTAATATATAATCATGCGGAAGAATGATATAAGATTTTGTCACTGCAGAATAAGAACGGATGGAGGAAGATGGCAGGGATGTCAAATGGGTCGGTTTGGCCCGGAGCTGGCTTGGACTGCACCCCTAAACCAGCATGTATTTACTCTTATTGAGTTGAGAGATGGTTATAAGTCGAGTTTAGAAAATAAATCCATTGAACATGAATCGGCTTGACACATTTTTTCATTGAACTAATTCGGATCTTTTAATTTTTGAAACTTTAAAAATTATTCATTTTAAATAGTTTGAAAGAATTTTTTTAAAAAAATAGAGGAAATGATAGCGGTTGATGGTTCAAACCGGCCCGGCCCGCTTATACTGGCTTCAAGAATAGTTTATTGAACCATGGCATGAAACCGGACTCCCCATTCCGAGGGGCTGGAAGATACACTGGAGTGCAATCTCGACCCATAAAAAGTGCGGACTACTACTTCCCGGAAGCCGGAGAAGTTCGACCCGAAGAGGTCCGAGGAGAGCGGCCCGCCCCGGGAAGGAGTACGCTCGCCGGGAGAGGAGGATCCTGCAGGTGTTCTATCACAACCTCGTCAAGAGATTCAGGTGACGGGAGCTGATTCCCGACGAGAAGATCGTGGTGGAGATCCCACGCCCACGAGGCTCAATGCGACGGCCGATCTAAGTTCCGACAGATTGACTGATGCAGCCTCCTCTCGACGCGAGAGCACATTACAATATTGTCATACTCTTCATTTCGTCATGCGCTGTACCCATGGTCAAAATAACCAGTTCAAGTGTACTGTGTTCACAGGGAGAATTGCATAAATGGAGTTGAAATACCTCAGTTAACCTTGAGTAAATCATACGAAGATTTTATGAAATTTGGGGAATGCCGAAGATTCCCATATCACTTTTTTATATAAGTTTGAATTTATGATGTTCAGTCACAAGACAAGATATAATATGATAATATAATGATAAGAATTAAATTTATTATCATCAATCATTGTTTTATTTGTCATTTTATGTAATATCATAATTATTTTAATTTTTATTGAGGTAAGGAAATTATGAAAAAAATCTCAGCAGAACATTAAATGCTTTCCATTACCCAAGCATTTATTAATTACCAACAAACCCGAAATTGGGTCACTCTGAAATGAGGCACGGCTTCAAGATGTTTTTCCCTTCTTCCTGACAACTCCCCTACTAGAAAAAAAAAGGTGGAAATTACGATTGGAACCCATGGATTTGTTATTTTTCCGAGTTCGGGCCGTAAATTTATCATCTCTAGTAGGCTACAAAAGTCGGATCCATTAGACACGTTTGGTCCGTGATACAATTGGTCGTTGGCCGTCGTTGATGCTGACGCAATGATGCCTTCAGCTCTTCCTTCGTGTAGTCATAATTTTAAAAATGGAATTAGAGGGATTAATTTGATCGATTTAATCGAAAATCGATCATTCACATGATTTAATTTTTAAAAAAATTCTAATTACATTTTAAATAAGATAACTTCTGTTGAATTATAAATTTTCGATCGAACTAATAAATTTAATTGAACTAGTAAAAAATTAAATTATTTAAAATTAAAAAATGAAAATTTTATTTTATTTTACTAAATTTAAATTTTGTATTATAAATTATAATATTATATTATTAATATTATTTATTTAACCATTAAACTTTCCAATTAAACTTATACACCTATACTTATATTTATTCTCAATCCAATGAATCCAATCTGATTTTAAAAAAGGGCGGATCAGTCAAAAGCCGCGTCATAGCTTCTATAGGAGTCTGTATCAGCCGGCCGATATGCAGTGATTTTTCATCGTCAAAGAAGGGATTGGACTGAATGACCTTTCGGGAGGCCTCGAGCGAGTTCCTCCGATATGCTGAAACTAAGAGAGGGATGGCCGCGGGGTTGCGGAATCGAGCATCCCGTTCCTGCACATTGCGACCGGACCGAAACTTGGAGGAGACTCCCAGGCCGAGGAGCCTTCTCCCAGCATCCGTCAGACTGCGGTGCTCGCTCGGCGTTGCAGCAGCTGTATCACACCGGAGCCGCCGGTTTCAGCCTAACGGTGAATTTGACGGGCGATCCTCGACCGTCTCCATGTTATGGAAGTAGGAGATCGGGATCATGGCACATGACTTCCAAACGTGTAAGACATTTTTGGTCAGTATGTTTTTGTTCCTTCCTCCCTCAATCGTCCGCCAAAATTAGCATTAAATAATAGAAACTGAAAAAAAAAACAATTTTGAAATGAGCCAACACGGAAACAGTTTGATGAAGAAGATGCTCTTTTTTGGTAGAAAAATTAAAAACAAAAAAAAAAAGAAAATTTCTACTGTCGAGAAAAAGTAGCAGAGAGACGGAGACCACTGTTTGGGTTCCTTCCCTTTGGGATTCTGCCTCTTCTCTTCTCTCTCTCTCTCTCTCTACCCCCTTCTCTCTCTAATCTTCTTCGCTTTCCATCACTGAGTTCTTGGGCTTCGATCTCTCCTTCCTCGCTCCGTCCCTCTGCTGCTGCGATGGAGCTTCCCAAGTCAAGCTGGTAAATTTCTGCCCTACGCAGTCAACTCAATCCGCCTTTTTCGCTTCTGGGTCTTCGTTCAGCTGAATCGTGTCTTTGCAGAGTTGCGGAGCTTCACTTTCTAGGTTTCTGGGTGTAATCGCGCCTCAGTACTTCCTCTGTAAGACTTCTTCCTCGTTTTATCCCCTCTTGCTTGATGATCAGTTGTGAGGTGAAAGGCTTCGACTTTGACGGCCTGTTTTCTGATTTTTTTTTTCACACCGTTTGGTTTAATTGATCTGTCCTAGGGTTTATTGAAATTCCGATAGTGCTGCGTTTGCCTTGCCGTAAATCTTGAGGCAGTCTTTTTCACGCCCTTGTGCTATTCTTGATGATTTGATGGGTTTGAATCAAATTTGCATTCTTTCGGTTTCTGTGAAAATTCTAGCTTGGATGGTGATTGTGGACAAACTTAAGGTTTATCCTGTCATAGCACCACTTATATTCAAGTTTCTTCACTTTGGCTTGTCTTACCTTAACATTCATTGTGATGGGGTAGCTAATGCTTGTGATATTATTTCTTCTTGGATGATTGAGATTCTAACGGTTGATTTTGTTTCCTTTCTAGTTAAGGGGGTTAATGTCATATTTTTGAGCTCATGTTTGAATCTTTGATAATGATTGTTACAGTTATTGAGTGTTACGTGTTGCTTGGGTTTCTTGTAACCATTTTCAGTGCTGATAAAATTTTGTTGGTTTTGGCTCCCCCAATGAGTTTATAGATATTTTCATCCTCGAATTCGGAATGGTTTTTTTTTCTTTTTTTCCAAGTCCAGAATATGCATTAGCTTACACCATTTTTTATTTTGTTGAGAAGTTGGATCAAGGCTCTGAAACTATGACATTGAAGAAGTGAGGTGATCAGGAGGTCTGTCTATTGAATCAAGCTAGAGAACAAAAATGATTGAGGCAGGGCAAAAGATC
Source organism: Sonneratia alba (assembly GCA_900174645.1). NCBI lineage: Eukaryota > Viridiplantae > Streptophyta > Magnoliopsida > Myrtales > Lythraceae > Sonneratia > Sonneratia alba. Next base: position 3,026,463 of record FWPY01000029.1, read on the forward strand.
ACAGGAATCATAGACTTGAACAAGCCTACCTTTAATGAACTTGATCCATCTCAAGGATGTTATCATAAGCTCACAGAAGGCAGCAACATGTCTATTGAGAGTTTTGGGAGCCTTCAGACAAGCAATGAAGGTTCGGTTGCAATGTCGATTGATCAGAGCAGCGTTGCTTCAAATGAGTCTCATACTCGAATCCTTAACCATCAAGGCCTCCGGCGACGCCGAACTAATGATAACAATCCTACAGCCCAGAGTGTTAATAATCGCCGAGGGCGCGTCAGCCATGCCCTGAGTGACGATGCCCTAGCCCGGGCCCTCATGGACCCGAACTCACCTACATGGGGCCTTGAAAATTTTGATGAGTGGACTCTTGACCTCAGGAAGCTCAGCATGGGTGAGCCATTTGCTCAGGGAGCCTTTGGTAAGCTCTACCGAGGCACTTACCATGGGGAGGAGGTTGCAATCAAAATCCTGGAGAGGCCTGAGAATGACCCAGAGAGGGCCCAGTTGATGGAGCAACAGTTCCAGCAGGAAGTCATGATGCTTGCGACTCTCAAGCACCCCAACATAGTCCGATTCGTTGGAGCTTGCAGGAAGCCATTGGTTTGGTGCATCGTAACAGAATATGCAAAGGGTGGTTCAGTCAGGAACTTTCTCTCTAGAAGGCAGAGTCGAGCTGTTCCACTCCGGTTGGCTGTTAAGCAAGCGCTAGACGTTGCAAGAGGCATGGCTTATGTCCATGGGCTTGGATTCATTCATCGGGACCTGAAGTCGGATAATCTCTTGATTAATTCCGACAAAACTATCAAGATTGCTGATTTTGGAGTTGCAAGAATCGAGGTGCAGACTGAAGGGATGACGCCAGAAACAGGAACTTATCGATGGATGGCTCCGTAAGATCTTCTTTTACACTTTACCTATTTAAGCTCTTTCTAATAAGAATTGTCTAGTGGGACTTATTTCATCTTTCTGTGAACAGGTTTAACCCATCTGTGCATGATTTTTCCACTGCTTTCAAGTCCTTAGTAACTGATGTATAAAATATTTGAGTCTTACCTTTTTATCTACTGTTTGCTGTATTGTTGTCTTTGCAGCTCTATTCAATCGCTCAGTTTGACTCTAATCCCATGAAATTGAAAATATCTAGCATGCCTTACCAAATTATATACTCTGAATTAAGTGCCTAGCATAGATTCTGAAACCTGATATATCATTCATGGGCTATTTTGCTGTTTATCTTCATTTGAGAAAGTTAACCTTGGATTGATTTGAGATTATCCGAGATGGTGTGTCCTATTCTTTCCTTTTTATTTTACGTGAACATCTTTTCCGTAATTGCAATGTGAAAGGGCATATATGGTAAATCTTGCTTTTATTGCAAAACGTCAGTTTTCATTGATTGATTAAAAAGGTACATAAATTAGCATATGATTCCTCTTTGCATTTATGAAATTCTTCCATGAAAATGTAACTTAGCATATCTAATTCTTGTCCGGTCCCTTTGCTTTTATGAGTTTTTAATCAAGTGGTGTCTTACTGCAATTTATTTTATATTTTTACCTCATCAGGGAGATGATCCAGCACAGGCACTACACCCAGAAAGTGGATGTTTACAGCTTCGGGATTGTCCTCTGGGAGCTCATAACGGGAATGCTTCCCTTTCAGAACATGACTGCAGTTCAGGCAGCTTTTGCAGTGGTTAACAAGGGGGTTCGGCCGATCATTCCATCCGACTGCTTGCCGATACTAAGCGAAATCATGACCCGATGCTGGGACCCAAACCCTGAGGTCAGGCCTCCCTTCACCGAGGTTGTCAGGATGCTTGAGTATGCTGAGGCTGAGGTCCTCACTACTGTCCGTAGGGCCCGGTTCCGGTGCTGTATTGCGCGGCCTATGACCATGGACTGATGCTGAGATGGAAGAACCAGGAGTCAGGAGGAAGAAACTGGCGAGCTGACAGAAAGAGGAGACAGAGATGGTTTCATCTGTTTGTATTTTTTTTTCTCTTGTATTTACCAAACTCTCGAGGAAAGGAAGGATAAAAAAAAAAGTAAGGGAAAGGAAGTCTCTTTCAGACTCAAGTTTGATGTGGTAGGAAGAAAACAACATATTGAGAACATTCGATGTGTATAAGAATGCTTCGTTTTTTGCATGCTTTCTGCTGCCTTCTATGTCCCGATGTCATAGCAAGGAGAAGTAATGAAATATTTAAGATCGGGTCCCTGAAATCATTATGGTACCGTTTAGGACATTCTTGTTCTTAATTAGGAAATGTGCAAAGGTAATGGGTTATAGCCCATATGTCGAGGTTCATCTAGCAGTAGTTTGTCGATCCTTTTGGTTAGGATCATTTCCTGAGGAATCTCGACAGGTGAACAGGCTTTGCTGTTTGTATGATGGGTGTTTCCCTTATATATAAGTACACTTAAGAAGTAATAGTAACTGTTACAGGGGTTGGAACTCACCCAAATTTTTCCGTTCCTGCGATGGTGCTAAGTAGTGTCCCGTGCACTCTCAGCCAATCCGAAGCACATACACACAGTGAAATAGCTTGGTGAGGTTTAGCAATCAAGGATCAAGATCGAACAATGCAAGGTAAGGGAAATCTTACTTGTATTCACAAACACGAATTACAAGAACACACAAAACCCTTACACGACCTTGCACGGTCACGTCCAAGTATATGCCTCGTACTCTGACACTTGCACTCCTCACTTGGACGGGTGAACTTCACTCCGGGAGTTCACACTTAGCTTCGGGGGACTGGTCACACTGTTGCCGGGGCTTCCTTTGCTCGACTTTGGTGATGGAGTGTTTCCTCTCGACTCTCTCCAGTTGCTCTCCCATTCTGCTGCTTCAACCTTTGGACCCGAGGCTATTTATCCTTGCAGGGGCAACCACCAGTCTTGGTTTCCAGGAGACACCTCAGCTCCATAACCACCCACTTCCACACTTTTAGGGGCTGCAATTGGATAAGCTTGACTGCTTGCCAGCACAGTCACTCGGTCAGCATCTTGATCGAGATTCCATCGTTCTACGACGGAAGTATACCGAGTCTGCCTAAGTGCCATCCGCACTTAGCTCGGTCGTGGGCACCGCGCCCTTGCCTTGGATCAATTGCATGGAACATTAGCGTCGCTCGACCCCGAGCGACTTCCCTAGCGAGTCTTCGGGAGAACCCGCACGCCCGTTGCTTGCCAGCTCGCCTTTGAACGGGTCTTTCAGGAGGTTAGGGCGTCCAGCCCACTTGCCCTTGATCGGGTCTTGCGGGAGTGCTCAGGCCCGCACAGCCCGCCACCTGTCGTCCGCCTTACTCGCCCGGGAACAAGTCTTCCGGGTGGTTAGGTCGTCCAGCTCACTTCCCTGACCGAGTCTTTAGGGAGGTTGTGAAGTCCAGCTTGCCTTCCCTTGACCGAGTCTTGCGGGAGTGCTCCTTCCCGCATAGCTTGGCCCTCGCCCTATACATATTCCACTGATCCTTTGGCATTCCTTCCCTTGATCCTTCCCGAGCTGCCATGCCATCGAGGGTCCACCTAGCAGCCATTTCCGTGTCCGAGCATTAAGGGGCTGACAAACCTCCCCCACTTGAGGAAGCCGACGCCCTCGTCGGAATAGAGTGGAGGTACTCCTGGATCTTGTCCTCAAACTGCCAGAGTGTTGCCTCCTTTTCCCAACTCGCTTCCGACATTGGCAAACCTTTCCATAGAACCAGGTACTCCGTTCTCCGGTTCTTCTTGCTGTAACCCAACACCTGTCGGTCCAGCACACGGTCAACTTCCCTTTCCAATTCCGTGCGCACGTTCAATGGCGCACGTCTTGCCCTAACGTAGTCCGCATCCGCATCCTCATGGTAGGGCTTTAGGAAGTTGACATGGAAAGTCAGATGAATCTTCATCCTCTCGGGTAGTGCTAAGCGATAAGCCACGGTTCCAACTCGCTTCACCACCTCGAATGGCCCATCATACCGCTGAATGAGGCCCTTGTGCCATCTCTTGCTCGTCACCTTCTTCCATATTTGGGGTGTCAATTTCAGCATGACCTTGTCACCGACCTGAAATTCTAGCGGTCGATGCCCCTGGTCCGCATATTTCTTCATGCGGCGGACAGTTTTGGCAAGGCTGTCCTGTGCTTCATCGAGCATTTCCTGCTTATTCCAGGCAAAACGGTATGCAACAGGACATGGCCCTTCCTTCTTTTGAAGGGCCACCTTGGAAGGAGTCAATGGTTGATAGCCCAAAGCGAGCTCAAACGGGCTGAACCCAGTGGTTGAGGAACGGTGCAAGTTGTAACAAAATTGCGCCGTGTCCAACAATTCCAGCCAATTCCGCTGACTGGCCGTGACATAGTGTCGTAAGTACTCTTCCAGCAGCTGGTTCATCCTCTCCGTTTGGCCATCCGTCTGCGGGTGGTTTGCCGTCGAGCACTTTAGTTCTATCCCCATCATATTGAAGAGATGGGTCCAAAACCTCCCTGTGAACCGCGTCTCGATCACTCACGATGTCCGTCGGGATCCCAAACAACTTGACCAAGTGGCGATAGAACTCTTCTGCCGCTGTTTCCGCAGAGCAATTCTTTGGGGTAGGCTTGAAGATCCCATACTTCGAGAACCTGTCTACCACAACCATAACTCCATCAAAACCCTTAACCTCCGGGAAGCCACTGATGAAGTCCATAGAAACCGATATCCAAGGTTTCTCTAGAATAGGCAAAGGTTGCAACAAGCCCGCCTCAATGCGCCGTTCCGCCTTGTCTTGTTGACAAATAAGACAAGTCTTGACGTAAAGTTCAACGTCATTCTCCATCTTCGGCCAGAAGTAGGAGCGTGCCAACAGCGCCAGCATCTTTTCCCGTCCGGGATGCCCAGCCCATTGCGCGTCATGATGTTCGCGCAATAGCTGCATCCTCAGCCCTCCGTCGGGGACGAATACGCGACCACCCTTTGCGTATAGCAAGCCATCTTCAAGCTAGTACCTCCGCACGGTACCATCTTGAACTTGCGCAACCAACTTTTGGTATACCCGATCCTCCTTCGCCTGATCCTTCAGTTTGCCTATGAAGGTGGACTCCAATTGGGTTAGCGCAGCAATCGTCTCTACTGCCTTCCTGCTCAAAGCGTCGGCCACTTGGTTGTGGCGCCTCGGCCTATGATCCTACTCGAAGTCATACTTGGCCAGGAACTCTTGCCACCGGACCTGCCTTGGGGACAACTTCTTCTGCGTCTTAAAGAAAGTGTTTACAACATTATCCGTTTTTATCACAAAAGAGGTGCCGAGTAAGTATACCTGCCATGCCCGTAGGCAATGCACAACCGCCAACATTTCCTTCTCGTGCGTGGAGTAGCGTTGTTCAGCCGGCTTCAACTTTCAGCTCTCGAATGCTACCGGGTGCCCATCTTGCACCAACACTCCGCCTGTAGCACGATCTAAAGCATCCGTATGGACTTCGAACGGCCTATCGAAGTTCGGCAGCTTCAGCACAGGTTCGGCCACAATCCGGGACTTGACCTTCTCAAAGGCATCTGCGCATGCCGCATCCCAAGTCCACGGTTTGCCCTTCTGCAGTAGATCGGTGAGAGGGGATACCGGCTTCGAGTATCCCTTAATGAACTTGTGGTAGTAGTTTTCCAACCCTAGGAAACTCCACAGTTCGCCCACCTTGATGGGAGCCATCCACTCCCTAATGGCTTGCACTTTTCGAGGATCCATTTTCACCGTGCCCCCGCCAATCACGTGTCCAAGGAAGTTGATTTCCTTGGTGCAGAACTCACACTTCTCCTTCTTTACGTAAAACCGGTGTTCCCTTAGCCGCTGGAACACAAAACGTAAATGCCCAAGATGGTCCTCTAGAGACTGGCTATAGATGACAATGTCATCGAGATACACTACCACAAACTTGTCTATAACATCATGAAAAACATCATTCATAAGATTGCAGAATGTGGTTGGTGCATTGGTTAAGCCAAATGGCATCACCATAAACTCATATGACCCATACCGAGTCACCATTGTCGTCTTTGGCGTGTCGCCCTCCGCTATGCGAACTTGCCAATATCCCGATCTCAGGTCCAATTTGGTGAAGAACTCGGCTCCACTGAGCCAATCGAACAAGTCTGCGATCAATGACATGGGTACTTGTTCTTCACAGTGATCTTGTTCAGCCCGCGGTAGTTCACGCACAACCGCAACGTGCCGTCCTGCTTCTCCTGGAACAGCACTGGCGCTTCAAAGGGCGCCTTGGAAGGTTGAACTTTCCCCGATTCCAGTAAGTCCTGGAGTTGTTTCCGTAACTCCTCTAGTTCTTTAGGCGACATCCGGTAAGGAGCTTTCGCTGGTGGTCTTGTCCTCGGAATCAACTCGATCTTGTGATCTACCGCCCGCCTTGGCGGTAAGCCCTTGGGCAGCTCCTCAGGCATAACGTCACAAAAGTCGCCTAGAATGCCTTGCACCATGTCAGGAACGTCCGCATTCGTGCCTCGCTCGGGCTCTGACTCATGAATCACTGCAAGGTATGTTGGCTGGCCCCTCTTCCAACCTTTGGCTATTTGCATAGCCGAGACCCTTTCAGTCTTTATGTCCTCCGCATGGTTGAGGCCCTTAAATCCCCGAACAAAGCAAGGCTTCCTCGGGTCTGAAATGAACAAACCAGACACATGTGACATGACTGAAACACAAGCTTTCATGAGAAAGTTGTTACCGAGTATTATGTCAAAATCGTCCATAGGGATGACCATGACATCAATGGCCCCTGACCAATCACCAATCTGAACCGGCACGCCTTTGGCCATTCCAAGTACCGGCTTGCTTTGGGAGTTGACGACTTTGATGCGGTTGGCCTGCTTCTGGATCCGCAATCCATAGGCTTGCACAACACGATCCGACACGAAGTTGTGCGTCGCGCCAGTGTCCACCATTGCCGCCACTTCCTTGGTGTTCAGGGTCATCGGTATATACATCAGTCCCTGCTCCTGCACCTTTCTTCCCGATCGAATGGCACCAAGAACTTGGAGAGGTGCCACTCTAGTTTGCTCGTCATCGGAGTCGGAGTCGATCCTATTCACCAAGGCTGACAACTTCTCCCTCTTCGGGCAATCTCGAGCACGATGGGGGCCGTTGCAGATGAAGCACCTCGGGTGGGTCTTGGGGTCCTTAAGGGACGAACCTTCCATCGCCTTCCCCTTCCCCTTGTCTCCTTTAGACGTTTTCCCTTTGTCGGCCTTGCTAGCACCCTTGCTAGGCTTGGCCGCCTTGTCCTTCTCCTTCTCGGCCTGCTTCCCCTTCGGGTCGCTCTTTGATATACGGATGTCTACCAACGCATCCGCCTTCGCCATTGCGATCTGGAGGTCTTGGACTCCTTGCCTTCGCAACTCAAGTTGAGCCCACGATTGAAGACCTCGCATGAAGTTGAACAATTTGTCCAACTCGGACATTTCTGTGACATCAAGCAATAAGGAACTAAATTCCTTCACATAGTCACGTACCATACCCGTCTGCCTCAAGTTGTACAATGCATCCCGAGCAGCCCACGAAGTGTTCGTGGGAAGGAACTACTCCTTGAGTTCCTTCTTCAGCGCTGGCCAATCTCTGATGCATGGCCGCCCACCAGTAGCAACGTCCTGCTCTCAGGTTCACCACCAGAGCTTTGCATCGCCCGCCAAGTACATGACCGCCATTGAGACTTGTTCCCCTTCTGGAACTCTTCCTGCCTCAAAGTAATGCTCGATATCCCACAAGAAATTTTCGAGTTCCTTGGAACTTCGAGCGCCTGTAAAGGCTTTGGCTTCGAGTTCCCTTTGCTTCGGCTACTCCAGCAGCCAGTGCACGTCGGAGGATGGTCACCTCCTCCTTCAAACGGACAACATCTGGAACTAGCGTTGCTAGAACATCCGCCACAGTTCCGTTTACTCCAAACATGTTGCCAAGGGACGCTTCCACAGTCGTGCTTCGATCTCTTAACGCATCCGTACGGGACATCCACAAGTCACCGCTTGCTTGCTATTCCAATCCTCGCACACTGCTTGAACGCGGCTCTGATACCAGCTGTCACAGGGGTCGGAACTCACCCAAATTTTTCCATTCCTGCGATGGTGCTGAGCAGTGTCCCGTGCACTCTCAGCCAACCCGAAGCACACACACACAGCGAAATAGCTTGGCGAGGTTTAGCAATCAAGGATCAAAATCGAACAATGCAAGGTAAGGGAAATCTTACTTGTATTCACAAACATGAATTACAAGAACACACAAAACCCTTACACGACCTTGCACGGTCATGTCCAAGTATATGCCTCGTACTCTGGCACTTGCACTCCTCACTTGGACGGGTGAACTTCACTCTGGGAGTCCACACTTAGCTTCAGGGGACTGGTCACACTGTTGCCGGGGCTTCCTTTGCTCAACTTTGGTGATGGAGTGTTTCCTCTCGACTCTCTCCAGTTGCTCTCCCCTTTTGCTGCTTCAACCTTTGGACCCGAGGCTATTTATCCTTGCAGGGGGCAACCACCGGCCCTGGTTTCCAGGAGACACCTCAGCTCCATAACTACCCACTTCCACACTTTTAGGGGCTGCAATTGGATAAGCTTGACTGCTTGCCAGCACAGTCACTCGGTCAGCATCTTGACCGAGATTCCATCGTTCCACGACGGAAGTATACCGAGTCTGCCTAAGTGCCATCCGCACTTAGTTCGGTCGTGGGCACCGCGCCCTTGCCTTGGATCAATTGCATGGAACATTAGCGTCGCTCGACCCCGAGCGACTTCCCTAGTGAGTCTTCGGGAGAACCCGCACGCCCGTTGCTTGCCAGCTCGCCTTTGAACAGGTCTTTCGGGAGGTTAGGGCGTCCAGCCCACTTGCCCTTGACCGGGTCTTGTGGGAGTGCTCAGGCCCGCACAGCCTGCCACCTGTCGTCCGCCTTACTCGCCTGAGAACAAGTCTTCCGGGTGGTTAGGGCGTCCAGCTCGCCTTCCCCTGACCGAGTCTTGCGGGAGTGCTCTTTCCCGCATAGCTTGGCCCTCGCCCTATATATATTCCATTGATCCTTTGGCATTCCTTCCCTCAATCCTTTCCCGAGCTGCCATGCCATTGAGGGTCCGCCTAGCAGCCATTTCCGTGTCCGAGCATTAAGGAGCTAACAGTAACTACATCCAGGAATCCCTCTCTCTAAGTTCACTAGTAGCGAAGGTAGAGCCTTGAGACTCTGCACATGTTCGAGTTAGAGAGCACCAAATAAAATAGCATATCCATGACGCAAACATTTTATAAGAATGCTAACTTCATCTTTCATTAACTTCTAGTGGAGAAACTCTTCTCTAAATCTCATGATACGATCAATTTAAGGTACACTTGATGCTACAGTACCAGTACGGGAGTTTATTTCACGACATTACATGGCGGTGGTTCAAGTGGTTGTGTTGCTAGAAATAAAGGGTAAAGCTTTTAACATTTAATTTTTATCAATGTTTCCCGCCTTTTCCAGCAAGGTCAATCTTGACATTGAAGATTGCCCAAGATTCTCTCACATACATGGTGGACAGCTTCGTCTGAAGGTAAGCGCGATGAAGAATCTACAGCAGTTGCAAGAGAATGCACATCGTGCTACACCCCCCTTTGTCGGCGACCCTCAATCGCCCACTGCAGTGCCAAATCCGTCGGGGATGGTGACGTTCATCTCCAAATCTTCTATTTCTCTCTCTGCGCTGACGTCTCTCTTCATCCATGATATTCAAGATGCGGAGAACTTGCCGGCGGAATTGTTTCAGCCCCTCACGTCCCCCCAGTCTCTTGAAATCAGTAATTGCCCTCGGCTGAAATCTCTCCCGGTGGGGGCGATCCTCCGACACCTGACCGACCTCGAGAACCTGACGATTTCCCAGTGCAGGGAGCTTGATTTATCCATTGAGGAGGATTATGGGGATGATGTAAACCACGATCGCATGCACGATCTGCAATTGCACGGTCATGACAACCTTTCCAAACTGGAGATTCGAGGAATTTATAAGATGGGTTGTTTACCTAGGTGGATCCGGTACCTCCCCAATCTGGAAGTTTTACGGATTTCCTCTTGCCGTGGATTGAAGTCACTGCCTGGAAGAATGATTGTTCAACTTGCCACCAGGTCATTGGTGCTGCACGACTGTCCCGAGCTAGGGGACTCAGAAGATCAAGAGGGCATTCCCGATTTGGAATTCTGCAGACCCCCCAGACTACGAGACTTGCGATTCTTGGGCATTGAGAAATTGATGACTCTCCCCTGGTGGATTCAGCACCTCACTGGCCTCGAAGATTTGGTCATCCAAGATTGCAAAAATCTGAAGAGCTTGCCCGAATGGTTTCCCCAGCTCACTTGGCTCAAATCGCTTTCCATTGTTGAATGTAGGAAGGAGCTATGGGAGAGGTGCAAAAGGAATACTGGAGAGGACTCGCCTAAGATCTCTCACATCGGGCGCTTGACTATAGGAGATGCATGAAGTGGTGAAGAGGATCATCATTGCCGCCTCCAAAGGACAGACGCGTCTCGTTAACTTTTTCACTTAATTAAATTGTACGATGCACCTGATTAACTCCTAAAATACATTTGGATATCGATAATAACTATCTTAAATTATAGTACTCCACACATTTATTTTATTGGTGAACTTATTAGTCTAGAAACTTTCCATGAATGCAATATATCACTCTACACGATGGTTTACTTCAACAGATTTTTTACTTGCCAGATCACGTCATCGTTCAAAATTTTAACATTTCACATCACGTTGATGTGAGCCCAAGGACTTGAATCCAAGGAGAGTCCAACTAATTAAGTTAAGCCAATCTATTTTTTCTTTTTCTTTTCTTTCTTTTCTCTCCCCACCGCCTTACGCCTCTTTTTCCCTTGTCAATTGATTATTCGGCTCTAAGAACAAGTCATAGGACACGTGGAAAGAAAAATCCTATGCGGGGTAATATCTATCTTACGAACACTGCGAGGTCTTGATAGATAGAAGATTTTAAGAGGCGTAATGGTCTCGATTGAATGAAGTTAAATATACTAGTGGTTCTAAAGGGACACGAAACACTATTGACTTCTTGCACCATTCGCTTGGTTTTCCAAGGGCGGTCCCAGCTTTGAACTTCGATCGTCTCCGCCGTCTGCGCCCGCGCCCCATTTTGCTTTTGTCGCTGTAGCAGAAGAAAAAAATCAATGGCGGAACAAGGGACGGGGGAGTTAAGCACAACCCTTCTTTCTTCAAGGCCTCGATCGACGTAGATAGAGCTACACTCGTAATGACCGATCACTTGATTCCTGACATTTCAACTCCTTTTTTTGGTCAAAAGTTTTCCGTGTTTCACTCATAGTTTTTAAAATCGGACCGGACCAGAAATCGGTCAAGATATGGATTCATGGGATCGGACTGGGATTTAATAGGTTGAACCGCATATTTAATAAATAATATTCTAATAAATTAATATAATATTATAATTTAACCAAAATCATTAATATAATTATAATATTATACTCAAATTCAACATAAAATATAAATATAAATATAGTAAAATAAAATAATTATATTATAATATGTTTTTATTTTTAAGTTGATCGGTTTTCTCATTGATTCAATTAAATTTATTAGTTCAAGTGAGAACCGATCGGTTCAATTGGATTTGACATCATTTAAATTATAATTGAATTTTTTTGTGAGAACCGGACCGGGTGAGTGGCCGGTTCCCAGTCGAACCGGTCGTCCCGGTCCGATTTTTAAAACTATGGTTTCACTATAGGCAAGTAGCGGGTGTGATTCTCACCTTCTTCTTGAGATAAAAGAAGAAAGAAAAGCAGCCACTCTTTCCGTCCTCGTACCCAAGAAATTAAAATGCATCATAAAGAAAATGCAAGAGACTAATAGTTGCCCATGTGATGCTCTTTGATTAAATAAATATATCTTAAAATCAATATTCTACTTGTTCACAAGAAAAGATAAATAATATCCCGTAATATTAAATCTCGTAATGTAATTAGTTAGATGAGATTTACAAAAAAACTTAAAAGATCAACTGATATCTCGTAATATTAAATCTTGTAAGTAATTAGCCAATAACATCAAAAGACCAACTCTTTAGAAGGAGATTTAAAACCCCGTAATTAGTTGTGTCAAATTTTATATGCAAGTTAGAGGAAAAGTGGAGAAAATGATCAAATGCTGTTATTGAAGGCTGAGCACACGGCGAGTATCAATATTTCTTTGTCAAGTGATTATAGGAATTAGATAAGATATTTAATCAATTTATATGCTCAAACTAACAATAAAATATTACTAGAATGCAGAAATTAAATCTAAAATATTTTGATAATATAAATTATCTAATTTATTTGATATTCAAAATATATTTTTGTTATAATAATATTATTAAATCCGATAATCTATAAGAAGGGTGCGGCAAGAGTGAAGCAAGCGATGGATGGAGGGTGATCAGATTTGGATGCGGCCGAAGATGTTGCAAAGGTTGTCCTCATCGTGGGCCGTTGACTGGGAGATCTACTACACGTAGCTTTTGTCCGGCTTCTGGTGGAACAGACGGTCAACAGTTGCAATCACCAACTTCTGCATCTTGTTTGACACCGTAATCCCAGCCACTCTCTCCACCTTCACCCTGCAATCCCTGATCAGTTGCAGTCAGTCCTCTCAGCTCGCTCTTCTTCTCCTAGCTCTGTAACAGTTTCATTCTTTTGGTGCTGTCGATCTTGGGTTGTTTGTCATGTTTACTTCCATATGCGTTTTATCCATTATAATCTATTTCATCTTCTATTTGGGTAATGTGCGACAGTAGATGCTCTGTGTACAAGCAATACATGACAATTTAATATGGTTACGCCATCTTCATGCTCCCTTCTTGCCAATCATACATTAGAATCTGCAGATAAAATGTCCTACAACCTTGTGCTAGATGCATAACTTAGCATGATAGAGGAGTGTTTACTTTTGTTTCAGAAGCATGAAAAAAGTTGTATCCTGTATTGTGTTGCTCCATGTGCAAAGAAGACAAGTAGAACGTCAAGTCAACTGAGATTATTTGAGATGGTATAGTCGAGAATGAACGTGCTCAAGACACTAGAATTTTGGATCTCAGAAGCAAGAGAAACGAAAAGTTAATGAATTTTGCACGTGGGAGAATCCTCTTGATCAAATATCTTACGCTTGGCACTTGTTGTGAGATACTCTTAAATAGGTACTAATCCAATTCTTTTGGAAGCCGACTATTTATATGGATAATGAGTCATGAAATTATTATACTTTGGAAGCAGTTGGTCATCTTTGTGGTCATATGTGTCTGATGGACATATCGAATGATCTCGTACATAGAAGTTGTGTGTTGCTTCTCGTGCTGATCAGAGAGGCACAAACCCTAAGATTCCTACTTGATGTTCTATAGTTTTTTTGCCCTGCAATCCCCAGTGCTGACCTGTTTCTCTTCCTGCTTACTTAATCTAGTGTAATCCCTTATGATATGATCACATAAACTGACTCGACTTTTCTTATCTGCCTGCCATGATTGCTCTCGCGGTTGTTATAGCATTTACTTATTTGTTAGGGAGATGATTCAGTGCAGGCCTTAATCCTTATACCATGAAAGGGGACGTGCTCTTGGAGCTCATCAGTAGAATGCTTCCCCTTCAGAACATAACTGCAGTTCAGGGCTGCTATGACGTGGTGAATAAGTGGATCCATACAATCATCCCCTCAAACTGCCTCCAGATCTTGATCGACATCTATGACTCAGAAGCTGGGATGTGAGCTCGAAGCTCAGCCCATGACTCTAGATTGGCTGATGAAGGAAGATTTCAAAAGTGGGAAGCTGAGGAGAGGAGGTCCATGTCGTCCACAATGTGTGTTAATAAGTTCTTATAAGATGGGAGAATTATAGAGTGGCAATTTGATTACATTTTGAAGAGTCATTTATCTTGTTATTTCCTTAGTTACAGAACACATTTGCTTTGTGTCTATGCAAACTTCTGCATAAGAGTTAAATGTTAAAAACTTTACCCTTTATTTCTGGCAACACAACCACTTGAACCACCGCCATGTAATGTTGTGAAATAAACCCCCGTACTGGTACTGTGGCATCAAGTGTACCTTAAATTGATCGTATCATGACACTTAAGAGTAGAGTTTCTCCGCTAGAAGTTAATGAAAGACGAAGTTAGCATTCTTATAAAATGCTTGCGTCACGGATGTGCTATTTTATCTAGTGTTCTCTAACTCAGACATGTGCTGAGTCTCAGGGCTCTACCTTCGCTACTAGTGAACTTAGAGAGAGGGGTTCCTGGATGTAGTTTCTATTACTTCTGGTGCGTACTTATATATAAGGGAAATGCCCATCTTACAAACAACAAAGCCGGTTCACCTGTCGAGATTCCTCAGGAAATGATCCTACCCAAAAGGATCAACAAACTACTACTAGATGAACCTCGACATATGGGCTATAACCCATGACCTTTGCACATTTCCTAATTAAGAACAAGAGTGTCCTAAATGGTACCATAATGATTTCAGGGACAGACGCATCCCGATCTTAAATATTTCATTACTTCTCCTTGCTATGACATTGGGACATGGAAGGCAGCAGATAGCATGCAAAAAACGAAGCATTCTTATACACATCGAATGTTCTCAACATGTTGTTTTCTTCCTACCATATCAAACTTGAGTCCTGAAAGAGACTTTCTTTCCCTTACTTTTTTTAAACTTTCCTTTCTTTGAGAGTTTGGTAAATACAAGAGAAAAAAAATACAAACAGATGAAACCTTCTCTGTCTCCTCTTTCTGTCAGCTCGCCAGTTTCTTCCTCCTGACTCCTGGTTCTTCCATCTCAGCATCAGTCCATGGTCATAGGCCGCGCAATACAGCAACCCTACGGACAGTAGTGAGGACCTCAGCCTCAGCATACTCAAGCATCCTGACAACCTCGGTGAAGGGAGGCCTGACCTCAGGGTTTGGGTCCCAGCATCGGGTCATGATTTCGCTTAGTATCGGCAAGCAGTCAAATGGGATGACCGGCCGAACCCCCTTGTTAACCACTGCAAAAGCTGCTTGAACTACAGTCATGTTCTGAAAGGGAAGTATTCCCGTTATGAGCTCCCAGAGGACGATCCCGAAGCTGTAAACGTCCACTTTTTGGTGTAGTGCCTGTGCTGGATCATCTCCCTGATGAGGGTAAAGTTATAAAATAAATTGCAGTAAGACACCAATTGATTAAAAACTCATAAAGGCAAAGGGACTGGACTAGAATTAGATATGCTAAGTTACATTTTCAGGGAAGAATTTCATAAATAGAAAGAGGAATTATATGCTAATTTATGTACCTTTTTTTATCAATCAATGAAACTGACGTTTTGTAATAAAAGCAAGACTTACAATATATGCCCTTTCACAATGCAATTACGAAAAAGATGTTCATGAGGTAATTATGATTCACAATTAATAGACTAATAAAAAAATCTCACAAAATAGTTCTATTATTTATAAATTTATTTAAAGTTCTTAACTGTCACGACTCGAAATTTTTGTAGAATTTTCCTTTATTTTCATAAAAATCCAAAATTTCCAACTTGTTATATAATATAATAATCAACATATCTAGTAACAGTTTTCTCCAATCTATCTGTTTTTCACCATTACTCAGCAATACACATTTCAACTTATAGTTATTGTTAACCGTTCTAGGTCATAACATTTTATATAGAACTAAGCACAATTTCTACACACACTAACTATGGTTCGCCCTAGTTGATCCCCGAATCAAATTTGGCAATTTTGCTTGGCTAAGTGCCTCCCCTATCTGAAAAAAAAAAATTTGCAAAGAAATATGAGCTGCAACTTAGTGAATACATAATTCCATAGTGAAATAACATTTGTTTAAGTATAGGTTCTTACATAATTGTATCCATTTTACTAATTAGTTAAATATCGAGGATAGATGGTTATTGGCAACCTAACCAACTCCATACGACCCACATAATATAATGCATGTAAACATTCATGTCAAACAATAACCATGGGGTCATACTACCTCTGCGATAGAGTTATGGCGGTACCGATACTCCTCTCTCCCCCAAACGGTACCGTGACCCCGCACCTCAATCAATCTCATATTGTTCTCCTTCCTGTGCCCTTACCTTCGCACGCAATCGCGGGGGCGGCCTACTATCCTCCGGCAGTAAGAGTGGATCCATTGCTCTCAAGTCTCTCTTTTTTTTCTTACTTTTCTTCTCTAGTCTTTGTTTTTTTTTTTGACCGGGTCCGAAAAGAGAGCCACCTCACATATTCCGCTGGGGTCACATAGCCAGTGTCGCTCATGTCCCATGCTTATATCCCGTCGGGAACTCGTGGTAGATCAGTAAGGCCCATTTCTATTTCGTCGGCTTAACGGTCACCATGGTTATGCACAAACACATACAGTATGTAGATCATGTATGTATGTATGCATGTCCAACTACTACTATTACTTATCCTTTTTCGATTCTCTTCGTCACTTAATCGAAATATACGTACTTGTTAAAACGACAGTTACTTAAATATAACAAATAATTATTTCATAATTTATATTTACTAATTACTAATTATAGATATTACTTTTCACAATAGAAAATGTACTCATTGCCCCTGAACTGACTAATCACAATGCGGGATCTTCGGGGTGAGTATCTCGGGTCTTTTCGGTACCTATCATTTGATTCATAGTAAAATTAATACATATCATATAATAATTTATACCATAATCAAACAAATAATCTTATCACTAATATAAAGTATTTACACCTACATAAACCCAACTCTTTGACTAACTTCCATAGATATATGTGTATATATATATATAAGACTAAAATGGTTCTCAACCTCATTATGTATATATATATATATATGTACATTATTTTATTTATTTATTTATTATTATATTTTATTTTCTTTCTCTCTCTTTTTATTTTCTTCTTCGTCCCCGTCCCTTCAATTCTTTTTCTTTTTCTTTTTTTTTTCTCCTCCCTTTTCTTCCCGTTCCTTTCTTTCTTTCTTTTCCCTTCGGTCTTCCACTGCCCGAATAATTTTCCTCCAGATCAAGTGTGTACACATATATATGTACATTTTTTTTATTTACCACAAATTCATTACTACCTATTTAAATAAAAATTATACTTGTACATACACTATTTAACTAACCTATAAATTCTAATATATATATTAATATCATAACTCAAATTAATTAAAATAAACATTAAACTATTTTAAACTATTCATTTTGTTTAACTCCTCATTTTCAACTCGGAGACTTCACTTCCTCTTCGTCAAAAATTTCTCCCCCCCCCTCTCTCTCTCTCTCTCTCTCGCGCACGGGAGTTCGGCGATGTCTCCAGAAGAATGGAGACCACATGGATCGACGGTGCGGATGGAGGCCCAGCCAGCCTGTACCACTAGGCGCAAAATGTCTAGTTGTGCCACGTGACAAGTGGATCGTCAAAGGAGAAAAAGGAGCGTCCTTTGACTGCAACTACATATATAATAATCCCACTGTCCCGCCATCGATCAGACCACGTCGGTGGATCTAACCTGCTGCATTTCTTAGAAATTGCCATATTCCGGTGCGTTCAAGTAGTGTAGCAGTAATTACCATTGGCATTGCTACATCACTAGCCCTATCAAAATAATGAGTTTGGTCCTAAATAAGTCATTCAAGCAATAGTGAATCCGATGTGCTGCCGATGATACCATAGTTGACACAACAGAAAATCTTCACTTTTTCTAAGTTTGTTTTAAAAGAAATTAATATGCCTGCCTTAATGGTAAAAAAAAAAAGTGTACATGTCCGAGTGAGATTCACCGTAGCAACCCCCTCTCCCCGCTATGAATAAGAGCAGAATCCTCCTTTGTCACCCTCACCATCTCCCATTTTCTCAATCTCTTCTGCCGGACTGAAACTACGGCCGATATGTTTCTCGGGAGCATCGCAGATTCCGTCACCGGACATGTCGCCTCCCTTATCTCTCAGGAGATCGGACTAGCGTGCGGAGTCAAAGGGGAGCTGGTGAAACTCCAGAGCACCGTCTCTGCTATTGGTGCTCTGCTTCATGAGGCGGACAGGAGACAAGTCCTGTCCCAGGACGTGAAGGACTGGATTGGGAAGCTCAAGGATGTCATCTACGACGCCGATGACCTGCTGGATGACTTCTCTTCTGAAGCCCTTCTCCGCCGGAGAGTGATGGGAAGGGGTGAGCGGGTCTTGCATGAGGTGCGCACTTTCTTCTCCTCTTCTAATCAGATCCTTTATGCCTCTAAGATGGCTCATAGAGTCAAGGACATTAGGGAGAGGATCGATGCCATTACGGATGATAGGGTTCGTTTTCAACTCGGGGGTAACACTAGTGCTGCTCTTGGGAGTCTGGTGGAGAATCGAGTTAGGCCAGAAACCTATCCATTCGAATCTAAACCTTACGTGATCGGTAGGGATAAGGACAAGAAGGAAGTTATCGAGTTTTTGCTGAATCCTCATTTCGAGGGGAATGTTTCCATCCTTCCAATAGTAGGTTTGGGAGGAATGGGAAAAACGACATTCGCAAGACTCATATTTAACGATGAGAGTGTGAAGGGATATTTCAAGCTGAAGCTCTGGGTTTGTGTCTCAACCAACTTCATTGTGGAGGATATTTTGAGGAAGATAGTGCGAGAGTGTACGCAGAACAAGCAACCTGTTCAACTGGACCTGAATGAGTTGCGGAAGAAGCTGGGAGAAGAGGTCGATGGAAAGAGGTTTTTACTCGTTTTGGATGACGTATGGAATGAGAATCGAGACAAGTGGTTGGAGCTTGAAGGATTTCTAAGGAATGGCGCAAAAGGAAGCAAGATATTGGTGACCACTCGTTCGGAGCGTGTGGCCACAACGATGGCTGCAACACATCATCGTCTGAGTGGCTTGCCCGAGGACGAGTCGCTCACCCTTTTAATGCGAATGGCGAGGAAGCAAGAACATGAGTGGAGAGGTACGGCATTAGAAGTGATTGCAAAGGAAATTGTGAGGAAGTGTGTCCATGTTCCCCTTGCAATTACGACAATTGGGCGACTGTTATTGTTCACGAGAAATAGGGAAGAAGATTGGTTGAGAGTTAAGAATATCGATTTGTCAAGAATTGATCAAGATGAGAGTGATATTATGCCGACACTTAAATTGAGTTATGACGTTCTGCCATCCCATTTGAAACGGTGCTTTGCGTACTGTAACTTGTTTCGAGAGGATTATGATCTATGTCCATCCGAGCTCATTTGCCTGTGGATGGCACAGGGATTTATTAAGTCCACAGGGGATGGGAGAACACTCGAAGAAATTGGCCATGATTACTTCATGGAGTTAGCCTC
This sequence comes from Sonneratia alba, assembly GCA_900174645.1. Lineage (NCBI taxonomy): Eukaryota > Viridiplantae > Streptophyta > Magnoliopsida > Myrtales > Lythraceae > Sonneratia > Sonneratia alba. The sequence goes on from FWPY01000029.1 coordinate 3,045,831, forward strand.
AAGATCCTTTTTCCAGGAGTTGGAAGAAGATGTTACGGGCAATGTCCGGACATGCAAAATGCATGACTTGATGCATGACCTTGCGCGGTCAGTAGCAGGCGATGAGTGCGCCGCCATCAGTTATTCACGTGTGAGAGGGTTCCCAGAAGGAGCCCGTCACGTGTCAGTGGTCGATATTGAAGACAATGAATCTTTGAAAGGATTTGAAATGAACAGAAAAATAAGATCTTTGCTTTTTACTCCTGGGACTATCGTGATTTCTCTTCCGGATATTTCTTGTGTTAGGAATCTACGGGCGCTACGTCTTCGTGGCACTGAGATTGAGGTGTTACATAGCACAATTGGTAAATTAAAGCTTCTGAGGTGCCTTGATCTCTCTTGGAATCTGCTGTTGAGGTCTCTCCCGAAATCCATAAGCAGGTTGTGCAATTTGGAGACACTTGATCTCTCTTGGAATTTTCAGTTGAGGTCTCTCCCGAATTCCATAAGTAGGTTGTGCAATTTGGAGACACTTAATCTTCTCGGATGTTATGCTCTGGAAAAATTACCGAGAGGCACATCAAAATTGGTCAATTTAAGGCACCTTAACCTCGATGGATGCGAAGAGTTAGCGTATATGCCCAGGGGAATTGGAGGTTAACTAATCTACAAACATTAGGAACGTTTGTGGTGGGAGAGAAAGGGAACTCACGTGCTGCAGGGCTGAATGAGTTGAGCAGACTTACTGGATTGAGGGAAGGCCTACGTATTAGTCACTTGGAAAGGTTGGGGAATATCTTGAACGAAGCGGATGCTTCATTCTCATTAGAGAACTGTGGACCTCAATCTCTTGAACTAATGTGGGACCAAACGGAGCAGTATAGGGCCAATGATGAAGGGGTTTCAGAGAGGTGTCGGCCCAATTCAGATCTTAAAGGGCTAGGCGTCACTGGATACAGTGGTGCCCGGCTGCCATCTTGGATTTCTCAACTGCATAAGCTTGTCTATATTAGGATTTCTTCGTGTGGTCAATGCGAGTATATACCACCTCTAGATCAGCTCCCTTCTCTCAAACGTATAAAGTTGTCTCTTATGGAAATTTTGGAGTGGATAGAATTATCGGAGGATGGCATGTCGCAGCTATCCTTTTTTCCACGCTTGGAGAAACTATCGATACATGGATTAAATAAATTCAAGGGTTGGAAGTGGAGGGGGGACGTCAATAGGAATGAAGAAGAAAATATCCACGACGAGGGTTCTTTATCAATGTTTCCCGTCTTTTCCAGCAAGGTCAATCTTAAAATTGAAGATTGCCCAAGATTCTCTCACATACATGGTGAACAGCTTCATCTGAAAGTAAGCGCGATGAACAATCTACAGCAGTTGCAAGAGAATGCACACCATGCTACACACCCCTTTGTCGGCGACCCTCAATCGCCCACTGCAGTGCCAAATCCTTCGGGGATGGTGACGTTCATCTCCAAATCTTCTATTTCTCTCTATGCGCTGACGTCTCTCTCCATCCATGATATTCAAGATGCGGAGAACTTGCCGGCGGAATTGTTTCAGCCCCTCACGTCCCTCCAGTCTCTTGAAATCAGTAATTGCCCTCGGCTGAAATCTCTCCCGGTGGGGGCGATCCTCCGACACCTGACCGACCTTGAGAATCTGACGATTTCACAGTGCAAGGAGCTTGATTTATCCATTGAGGAGGATTATGGGGATGACGTAAACCACGATCGCATGCGCGATCTGCAATTGCACGGTCATGACAAACTTTCCAAACTTACGATTCGAGGAATTGATAAGATGGATTGTTTACCCAGGTGGATCCAGTACCTCCCCAATCTCGAAGTTTTACGGATTTCTTCATGTGGTGGATTGAAGTCACTGCCTGGAAGAATGATTCTTCAACTTGCCACCAGGATATTGGTGCTGAGTAACTGTCCTGAGCTAGGGGAATCAGAAGATGAAGAAGGCATTCCCGATTTGGAATTCTGCAGATCCCCCAGACTACGAGACTTGCGATTCTTGGGCATTGAGAAAATGACGACTCTCCCCTGGTGGATTCAGCACCTCACTGGCCTCGAACATTTGGTCATCCAAGATTGCAAAAATCTGAAGAGCCTGCCTGAATGGTTTCCCCAGCTCACTTTGCTCAAATGGCTTTCCATTGTTAAATGTGGGAAGGAGATATGGGAGAGGTGCAAAAGGAATACTGGAGAGGACTGGCCTAAGATCTCTCACATCGGGGACTTGACTATAATAGATCCCTGAAGTGGTGAAGAGGATCATCAATGCCGCCTCCAAAGGGCAAATGCGTATCATCAATCCCCGATCGTACGTTGGATTACCAACATGTGTAAGTTCTATCATGGTCGAGCACTTTGAGAAAGTTAAATTATTTTTAGTGCTTTAATAACTTTGCATAACTAATTTTCCATGCACTAGGTGCACTCATTCCATGGATTTCACCCCCTGTGCAAGCGCGCACAGCGGACTCTTTTTCCTGTATTAAAGGTACACATCTCTCCTTTCTCCTGCAACGTGTCTTAGGTTTTCTTTGTTCATCATGAGACGAAACCGTTTCCGAGCTACACCAGCCACACCGAAGCCAAACTCTCCATGAGAGAATCGAAGTAGTATGTATCGTAAAGATACTATATCTTGAGCTGTTCGCATTGTTTTCCTTATAAGTTCTAGATAACAATCACAAATTAACTTATTATAAGTCAAAAAACAAAAAAACAATTAGATCTCCTTCAAGTCAAGCATCCGCAAAGATTCTTATTGATCTATTCCTGATCCTCCCATGAGTCCAAATTGGGACGTTGTATCGAGCCGGAAATTCTGGCAAATTGCAAAGCTGGTACCCTCTCTTCCTCCATTCAAGAGCCGCTTCCGTCGGCCTTTAAACCCTACTTCTTTTGCGGCTCTCCACCGACAGTCCCAGTCCAGCTTTTCCTCCTGCCCTTTTGAAAATTTCACTTGCTCGTGTGTACATTGCCCTTATATGTGAAATGTCTCATTCATTCGTAACACCGAGATCTATACGCGTAGACACACAAACTCTCATCTTTTGACCCGCGAGCTCGCTGCCACTCGTGGATTTCTAATCCCCAAGGGATTCCTCTATTGGGGTAACCAAAATGAAGATCCACCATGTTCGAACTAATTTTTGCTCTCTTTCTAAATCTATACATACCTCAGGGGTAAAATATTTGTTTCGGTCTGGTTCCTACGTCGGCCCTTTTGTATTCTTGGCTTTTCTCATAGAATTTACAAACTAATTAATTCTGAAGAAGAAATTAAACTTCTTCCGAGAACCCCTCTCTCATTCATTGTTAACTAGTAGCGTTAGATTTAATCACGTGGCAGCGCGGACGGGGACCGAGCTGTAACTGTCCGCCGCCCAAGGACGGACCAAGCCGTTCCAGGGCCCGAAATATGCCCCTTCGACCCTTCCTTCCCGTTTCATTGCCGACCAACGCAGCGGTCTTTTTGTTCAATTTTTTTTCTCTTTGTATAAATTTATTGCGCCCACATGTGCAGTTGGAGACGGCTCTCCTTGATAATGTCCATCCAATTCGTCACATTCGGAAAGACCACAATTTCAGAATGTTATTGTGCATGGTGCAAATCATATGAAATGGAATCTGCATAGCATAGTCGAGATACGATACATACGCATGGAAGCAGCTTCAAAATAGCAGCATTCTTTTCCTTTTTGCTCGTTCATCGGGTATGGAAACCTTGTGTTCTCCTTTCTAGTTGTCTGTGACAAGGAGAAGAGCTTGGGTAAATAAAGCACTGTAGACAGTCGACCACCTGTGAGAGGCTTGGATTTCAAGACCCATACAATCATCCGGCCGGCCGTGTCCGGGGGCTCTTTTTCAGGCCAGCTCTTCTTCCTCTCGGCTGACGAGCGACACGCTTGTAGTTAATCGAATTCAGGAGTAGTAGTTGGGGAATGCATATGTGCTAGCTAGAAGATGAGAGTACTGTCCGCGACGTGCTAGGCCCTAATACACGCTGTTTATTAAAGAACGCCGTTTCCGATTGTAATCGCCCGCAAGACATTACCCGCTCGACCAGATTTGATCATTGGAGGCCCCACTAAAGTTTTATTGTAAGACTGTATTCGCACTTGAATGTGACATCTAACAAAACATATCCAACTTGTGTACTGACATAGAAAATTAAAGTAGAGGTTTGAAATTCTCCAAGTTTTTTTTAATTCAAAATTTTGGCATTGGATTAGGTGGTGTCGCATTTTACAACCACAAATAGAACTGTTTTTTTTAATGATACCTCGAGAATACCACGAACCCTTGCTGCATTATTGTCATAAACTAAGACGAAAGATTATTTTTATACATCAGTGATTAGCTACTATAATTTGAATTTATGTTAATAAGATTTTATTGAATTTTTGGAAATTAAATAATTTAAATAAAAGAATTAGCATGACGACGACTCATGCATGGCCATGTCTTCTGCATTCAATATAGCAATTTGATCAACAGACGTAACACATCACTGCACTTTTTCCTGACAATATTCTTTCACGTTTTGTTGGTTTTAATATTCATGTTTCGACAATTATTTGATCTCCCCCTGAAGCAACGATTTATTTCAAGCACTTGCTGCTTTCCCACCTTCCATACGGATCACAAACCATGTTTCCATGGAAATGGTCTCTCCAAAGTTAGGGATGTGTTGTCTAGCGATTATAAATGTGCGTAACTCAAGTTGAAGTAAAACTCTCTCAGTTATGAGTAGTTTGAACGCAAGACTTACCGGAGAAGATACGCTGAAGTGCACGTGTTCAGAGTTAGAGAACACTAGATAAAATAGCATGTCCATGGCGCTGGCATTTTATCAGGACACTAACTTCGTCTTTCATAACTTCTAATGGAGAAATTCCACGCTAGGTCTCATGATACGATCAATTTAAGGTACACTTGATGCTGCTGCAGTAAGGCGGTTTGTTTCACGACATTACATCACGGTGGCTCAAGTGGTTGTGTCGCTGGAAAGTAAAGGGGAAGGTTTTAACATCTAATTCTTGTGCAGAAGTTTGTATAGACGCAGAGCAATTGCGTTCTGCAGCCAAGGAAGCAACAAGATAAATGACTCTTCAAAATGTAATCAAATTGCCACTCTGTAATTCAACTGCTTCCACAAAAATGACCAATTGCTTCCAAAGTACAATAATTTCATGACTCATTATCCAAATAAATCGTTTGCTCCCCAATGAACTGGATCAGTATCTATTTAATAATATCTCACAACAAGTGCAAAGTCTCTGATCACGAGGGTTCTTCCATGTGCAAAATTCATTAACATGGTGTTTGTGGTTCATTAATTTTTCGTTTCTCCTGCTTCTGAAATCCAAAATTCTAGCATCTTGACCACATTCATCCTCAACTATACCATCTCAAATAATCTCAATTGACTTGACGTTCTACTTGTCTTCATTGCACAGGGAGCAACACAATACAGGATACAACTTTTTTCATGCTTCTGAAACAAAAGTAAACACTCCTCTGTCAAGCTAAGTTATGCATCTGGCGCAAGGTTGCAGGTGACATTTCATCTGCAAATTATGATGTATGATTGGCAAAAAGGGAGCGTGAAGATGGCATAACTATATTAAATTGTCCTATATTGCTTGTACATGGAGCGTCTACTGTCACACATTACCCAAATAAAAGATGAAACAGATTATAATGGATAAAATGCATAAGGAAGTAAACATGGCAAACAACCCAAGATCGACAGCACCAGAGGAATAAAACTCTGACAGAGCTAGAAGAAGAAGAGCGAGTTGGGAGGACTGACTGCAACTGATCAGGGATTGCAGGGTGAAGGATGAAGAGAGTGGCCGGGATCGCGATGTCAAACAAGATGTAGAAGTCGGTGATGGCAACTGTTGACCGTCTGTTCCACCACAAGCCGGAAAAAAGCTACGTCTAGTAGACCTCCCAGTCAATGGCCTAAGACGAGCACAACCTATGCAACATCTGTGGCGGCATCCACATGTAATCGGCCTCCATCCACCGCCTCCTTGGCCCCTGCCACCACAGCCATCCCACCTAAATTTAACGTAGATATTGCTATGATATTTTATTAATATTTATTTTTATACTTTATTATTATTTTAAATCTATAAATATGTTAACTATCTAATTTAATTTCTAAAGTCACTCAATAAAGTATTATTATTATTTCTCGTACATTTGACATTCGGACCACCATATTATATCATTCTTCCTCACTCCTCTTTAATTTTGAGAGATTAAATCTCATCTTAATAATAACCAGTTACTCTGTATTAATCCATAGTGTAAGTCTTTGTTATTAGCGGTCTTTTCTCACAAACAAATATAATATGAATTTTGAGAGACATTTCTTTAATTGAGGTGTGTCAGAGTGGCAACTATTAGCCTACGCTTTTTCTTGATGATGTAGTAGTTCTAGTGGATAATTGTCCTCCTCTTGCAATGCCGTAGCCTCGTGCACACGACTGCCCTTCGATTTATGAGCGACTCCCAACATCTTGTAGGCAAGGAATTCATTTCTGTTGCCTAATCTGTCCAGGTTTTTTCTCTCGTATGAGGTTGAGAACAACAAGGCTAAGTAATGTCAAAATCCTAACTACTTCCATTACCCTAACACGGATGGAACGGGGGTCTCGCACAACCTAGCGCAAGAGTTTCATGGAGTTGCAGTGTACACGTATTTTAAAGACAGGGTTCCTTTTCACCACATGGATCGATGGTGCGAGTGGAGGCCTAGCCAGGCTGCACCAGTAGGCCCCTTCCGCAAAATGTCTGGTTCTGTCACGTGAAGGACAATAAAGTTGGATGTTACGTGTCCTCCCCCATCCCTATCGAGAGGGCGTCCAATGCAATTAGTTTGTTTTACGTGCGATTAAGCATGAAAGTGGAATAACCACCCCCACCCTGTCCCGCCATCAATCAGAGTCCAACTCCTCCTTCGTCAGATGCCCCACATTTTCGATCCCTTCTGCCACGTGAAAATGACGGTCGATCTGATTCTTGGCAGTATTTTCGCGACTGGCGGTCCCCTTGAGCTGGCCTCTTGCATCTCTCAGAAATTGCCGTATTCCGATGCTTTCATCAGTGCAGCAGTCCAATGGCGGGCTTCGCCACATACTAACCCTATCAAAATTAATGAGTTAGAATCTGTATAAGAGCCGTTTCACATCATGCTCGCAAATAATTCATTCAAGTATTAGTGTGCTGGTTAATGATTTTAAAAAGTACCTAAGATAGTACTTCGAATTGATGAATCCCTTGTGCTACCGATGATACATACCATCGTCCATATAAAGTAAAATGGCAGACGTGCAGAAATCAGCATCTTTCTTTTGCTTGGTTGAGATATGTACTGTTTTGTTTGTTCCCACAAAAGAGAATCTTCACTTTTTCTACGTTTGTTTTTTAAGAAATTAATGTGCCTGCCTTCATAATGGTAACAAAAAAAAGTGTACATGTCCGAGCGAGGTTCACCGTAGCATCCCCGTCTCCCCACCATAAATAAGAGCAGGAATTCTCCATTGTCACCCACACTATCTCCCATTCTCTCAATCTCTTCTTCCAGATAGAAACTATGGCCAATATGTTTCTCGGGAGCATCGTGGATTCCATCACCAAACGTGTCGTCTCCCTCATCTCTCAGGAGATCGGACTAGCGTGCGGAGTCAAAGGGGACCTGGTGAAACTCCAGAGTACCGTCTCTGCTATTGGTGCTCTGCTTCATGAGGCGGACAGGAGACAAGTCCTGTCCCAGGACGTGAAGGACTGGATTGGGAAGCTCAAGGATGTCGTCTACGACGCCGATGACCTGCTGGATGACTTCTCTTCTGAAGCCCTTCTCCGCCGGAGAGTGATGGGAAGGGGTGAGCGGGTCTCGAATGAGGTGCGCACTTTCTTCTCCTCTTCTAACCAGATCCTTTATCCCTTTAAGATGGCTCATAGAGTCAAGGACATTAGGGAGAGGATCGAGGCCATTACGGATGATAGGGTTCGTTTTCAACTCGAGGGTAACACTAGTGCTGCTCTTGGGAGTCTAGTGGAGAATCGAGTTAGGCCAGAAACCTACCCGTTCGAATCTAAACCTTACGTGATCGGTAGGGATGAGGACAAGAAGGAAGTTATCAAGTTTTTGCTGAATCCTCACTTCGAGGGGAATGTTTCCATCCTTCCAATAGTTGGTTTGGGAGGAATGGGAAAAACGACATTTGCAAGACTCGTGTTTAATGATGAGAGTGTGGAGGGATATTTTGAGCGGAAGTTTTGGGTTTGTGTCTCAACCAACTTTAATGTGGAGGATATTTTAAGGAAGATAGTGCAAGAGTGTACGCAGGGTGTACACATGAATGAGTTGCGAAAGAAGCTAGGAGAAGCGGTTGATGGAAAGAGGTTTTTACTCGTTTTGGATGATGTATGGAATGAGAATCGAGACAAGTGGTTGGAGCTTGAAGGATTTCTGAGGAATGGCGCAAAAGGAAGCAAGATATTGGTGACCACTCGTCCGGAGCGTGTGGCCAGAATGATGGCTGCAACATATCATCATCTGAGTGGCTTGCCCGAGGACGAGTCACTCACCCTTTTAATGCGAATGGCGAGAAAGCAAGAACATGAGTGGAGAGGTACGGAATTAGAAGTTATTGCAAAAGAAATTCTGAAGAAGTGTGTCGGTGTTCCCCTTGCAATTGTGACAATTGGGCGACTGTTAGTGCACACGAGAAATAGGGAAGACGAGTGGTTGAGAGTGAAGAATATCGATTTGTTGAGAAGTGCCCAAGATGAGACTGATATTATGCCAACACTTAAACTGAGTTACGACGTTCTGCCATCCCATTTGAAACGGTGTTTTGCCTACTGTAGCTTATTTCCACAGGATTCTTATCTAAAACCATCCAAGCTCATTAGCCTCTGGATGGCACAGGGATTTATTAAATCCACAGGGGAAAGAACACTCGAAAAAATTGGCCATGATTACTTCATGGATTTAGCTTCAAGATCCTTTTTCCAGGAGTTGGAAGAAGATACTGGAGGCGATGTCAGGCTTTGCAAAATGCATGACTTGATGCATGACCTTGCACGGTCAGTAGCAGGCGATGAGTGCACCGCCATCAGTTATTCACGTTTGAGAGAGATCCCAGAAGGAGCCCGCCACGTGTCTGTGGTCGATATTCATGATAATGTATCATTGCAAGGATTTGAAAGGAACAGAAAAATAAGGTCTTTGTTTTTTACTCCTGAGCACCCCTGGACTATGGAGATTTCTCGTCTGGACGTTACTTGTTTTAGGAACCTACGGGCGCTACGTCTTCAAGGCGGTTGGATGGAGGTGTTAGCTAGCACGATTGGTAAATTAAAGCATCTGAGGAGCCTTGACCTCTCTGGGAATCGTGAGTTGAGGTCTCTCCCGAATTCCATAAGTAGGTTGTGCAATTTGGAGACACTTAATCTTGACGGATGTTATGGTCTGGAAGAATTACCGAGAGGCACAACAAACTTGGTCAATTTAAGGCACCTTAACCTCAATGGATGCGGAAGGTTAGCGTATATGCCCAGGGGAATTGGGAGGTTAACTAATCTACAAACATTAGGAATGTTTGTGGTGGGAGAGAGAGGGAACTCACGTGCTGCAGGGCTGAATGAGTTGAGCAGACTTACTGGATTGAGGGAAGGCCTACGTATTAGTCACTTGGAAAGGTTGGGGAATATCTTGAACGAAGAGGGTGCTTCATTGTCATTAGAGAACTGTGGACCTCAATCTCTCGAACTAATGTGGGAGAAAACGGGGCAGTATAGGGCCAATGATGATGGGGTTTCAGAGAGGTGTCGGCCCAATTCAGATCTTGAAGCGTTAATCGTCAGTGGATACAGTGGTGCCAGGCTGCCATCTTGGATTTCTCAACTGCATAAGCTTGTCAGTATTAAGATTTCTTATTGTGGTCAATGCGAGTATATACCACCTCTAGATCAGCTCCCTTCTCTCAAATCTATAGAATTGAAAGGTATGAAAAATTTGGAGTGGATAGAAGTATCGGAGGATGGGATGTCGCGGCTATCCCTTTTTCCACGCTTGGAGAAACTAGAGATGTGTGGATTAAATAAATTCAAGGGTTGGAAGAGGAGGGGGGACGTAAATAGGAATGAAGAAGAAAATATCCACGACGAGGGTTCTTCATCAATATTTCCCGCCTTTTCCAGCAAGGTCAATCTTGACATTGTATATTGCCCAAGATTCTCTCACATACATGGTGAACAGCTTCGTCTGGGGTTAAGCGCGATAAAGATTCTACTGCAGTTGCAAGAGAATGCACACCATGCTACACACCCCTTTGTCGGCGACCCTCAATCGCCCACTGCAGTGCCAAATCCGTCGGGGATGGTGACGTTCATCTCCATATCTTCTATTTCTCTCTCTGCGCTGACATCTCTCTCCATCCGTGATAATGAAGATGCGGAGAACTTCCCGGCGGAATTGTTTCAGCCCCTCACCTCCCTCCAGTCTCTTGAAATCAGTAATTGCCCTCGGCTGAAATCTCTCCCGGTGGGGGCGATCCTCCGACACCTGACCGACCTTGAGAAGCTGACGATTTCCCAGTGCGAGGAGCTTGATTTATCCATTGAGGAGGATTATGGGGATGATGTAAACCACGATCGCATGCACGATCTGCAATTGCACGGTCATGACAAACTTTCCAAACTTACGATTGAAGGAATTGATAAGATGGGTTGTTTACCTAGGTGGATCCAGTACCTCCCCAATCTCGAAGTTTTATGGATTTCCTCATGTGGTGGATTGAAGTCACTGCCTGGAAGAATGATTCTTCAACTTGCCCCCATGTCATTGGTGCTAAAAAAATGTCTCGAGCTAGGGGAATCAGAAGATCAAGAAGGCATACCCGATTTGGGATTCTGCAGATCCCCCAGACTGCGAGACTTGCAATTCCTCTACATTGATAAAATGACGACTCTCCCCTGGTGGATTCAGCACCTCACTGGCCTCGAACGTTTGACCATCTGGCATTGCAAAAATTTGAAGAGCTTGCCTGAATGGTTTCCCCAGCTCACTTCGCTCGAACGTCTTGAAATTATGGGTTGTGGAGAGGAGCTATCGAAGAGGTGCGAAAGGAATACTGGGGAGGACTGGCCTAAGATCTCTAACATCCGACTCCGGGTTGTGGATCCATGAAGTGGTGCGAGGATCATCAATGCCGCCTCCAAAGGTCAAACGCGCATCTCCTTCTCATTAGCTTTTTCACTTAATTAAATTGTACGATGCACCTGATTAACTCCTAAGATACATTTGGATATCAATAATAACTATCATAAATTATAGGACTCTGCACATTTATTTTATTGGTGGACTTATTAGTTTGGAAACTTCCCATAAATGCAACATATCACTCTACATGGTGTTTTCCCTCAAAGAGGTTTTTTTACTTACCACATCACATCAGCATTCAAAGATTTAACATTTTACATTGTTGCTGTACGCTTGTAAAGTCGAGGACTTTAAATAAATTTATAAATAACTGAATTACTTGGTAAAATTTTTATTAGTCTATTAATTGTGAATCATAGTTGCCTTTTCTAAGAAATTTCCTAATATTTCCACAAATATGGAAATTATTCTTGAGTTTGCCTCTGTTGTACAGGGACAAACCCCCCTTTTTATTTTGAAGGGGAAGTGGGTGGAAATGATTGTCTATGGCTCAATGACACGGCTATGCACCCCATGCAGTATGTCATGATGACCATGTGCAACACTCTTTGACACTTTTGCATGGCTTCCTATCACTATCAGATGTTTAAATTAGTCCTTGAATAGGGACTTCCCTGGGACATGTTATAGTTCAAATTGATCGTCTTCCAAATTTTGCTGTGAAATTGATGGATTGGCGAACGGAGGATGCTGATCTTTACAAGAAGTGGTATGGAAAGGCCCCTGAGAAAGTGTTAGATGCTTCACCAATTAGCTTGTGAGCTACCTTAAGATCTATCAAGTACAGTTCCCTAGTGCTCAAATGGTGCTTCCAGTGACTAACTTGCATTTGCTTTTTCCATTCTGATCCATACATGGAAAATCTAGTATTCTACAGGTGAGGATAAACATCGGTGCTCTTCCCAACCACGATACTCAGAGAGCTTCTTCAATGTATGCAATAGTCGCGCAGAGATTCCATCATGCAGCACATGGCTTATATGTAGTCACTCTTATCGAACTTAACTGCCTGCTCATAATCCACATATGTTCCTGTCTCATAGCTAACATCCTTCAAGATATGCTTTGGCGGTTAACAAAGATAAGACTTTCTTGTTTCATGCTGCAGTAGTGGAAAATTCGGGAGAAGTGACAGAGGATCATAGTGACATTCCTCGAGGAGTTTTCTCTAAAGAGCTTTCTCCATGGGTATAACAATTAATCTCATCGATCGTACGTTGGATTGCCAACATGTGTAAGTTCTATCATGGTCAAGCACTTTGAGAAAGGTAAATTATTTTCGGTGCTTTAATAACTTTGTATAACTAATTTTCCATGCACCAAGTGCACTCATTCCATGGATTTAATCCCATGTGCAAGCGCGCAAGGCGGACATATGTTGTATAATATATCTTTAGATTACTTGTCCTTTTATGAGCACATCTTTATAGCATTCTCCAAAACTTATGTGGGATTCAACTTTCTTTACATCCCCATATGTGAGCTTTGTGAGCTTCTCTCCCATTGGTTTCTATGGAACTTAATCTATAGAGACTTGAACCCATTTTCTAAATGGATTTTGCTCACTTGATTCTCTCCAAATTGTATGAGAGTAATTTCTCATTCATAATTAAATCAAGTGTTATTTTTCCAACAATTTTAACTTTAGTGTCTCAACCAACTTTAGTGTGGAGGATATTTTGAGGCAGATAGTGCAAGAGTGTACGCAGAACAAGCAACCTGTTCAACTGGACATGAATGAGTTGCGAAAGAAGCTGGGAGAAGAGGTTGATGGAAAGAGGTTTTTACTCGTTTTGGATGACGTATGGAATGAGAATCGAGACAAGTGGTTGGAGCTTGAAGGATTTCTAAGGAATGGCGCAAAAGGAAGCAAGATATTGGTGACCACTCGTGCTGAGCGTGTGGCCAGAACGATGGCTGCAACATATCATCCTCTGAGTGGCTTGCCCGAGCACGAGTCGCTCAACCTGTTAATGCGAATGGCGATGAAGCAAGAACATGAGTGGAGAGGTACGAAATTTGAAGTGATTGCAAAAGAAATTGTGAGGAAGTGTGTCCATGTTCCCCTTGCAATTACGACAATCGGACGACTGTTAGTGTTCACAAGAAATAGGGAAGAGGAGTGGTTGAGCGTTAAGAATATCTATTTGTCAAGAAGTGATCAAGATGAGACTGATATTATGCCGACACTTAAACTGAGTTACGACGTTCTACCATTCCATTTGAAACGGTGTTTTGCCTACTGTAGTTTGTTTCCAGAGGATTCTGACCTATTTCCATCCGAGCTCATTGGCCTCTGGATGGCACAGGGATTTATTAAGTCCACAGGGGATGGGAGAAGACTCGAAGAAATTGGCCATGATTACTTCATGGAGTTAGCCTCAAGATCTTTTTTTCAGGAGTTGGAAGAAGATAGTACGGGCACCATCAGTTATCCACGTGTAAGGGAGATCCCACACGGAGCCCGCCATGTGTCTATGGTCAATATTGAAGATAATGCATTTTTGAAAGGATTTGAAATGAGCAGAAAAATAAGGTCGTTGCTTTTTACTCCAAAGTACCACAGGACTATCGAGATTTCTCATCTGGATGTTTCTTGTTTTATGAATCTACGGGCGCTACGTCTTCAAGACATTGGGATTAAGATGTTATCTAGTACGATTGGTAAATTAAAGCATCTGAGGAACCTTCATGTCTCTTGGAATCATGAGTTGAGGTCTCTCCCGAATTCCATAAGTAGGTTGTGCAATTTGGAGACACTTAATCTTGAGCAATGTTCTCATCTGGAAAAATTACCGAGAGGCACAATAAAATTGGTCAATTTAAGGAACCTTAACCTCGATGGATGCAAAAAGTTAGCGTATATGCCCAGGGGAATTGGGAGGTTAACTAATCTACATACATTAGGAATGATTGTGGTGGGAGAGAGAGGGAACTCACGTGCTGCAGGGCTGAATGAGTTGAGCAGACTTACTGGATTGAGGGAAGGCCTATGTATTAGTCACTTGGAAAGGTTGGGGAATATCTTGAACGAAGCGGATGCTTTATCCTCATCAGTGAACCTTCGACTTCAAGCTCTCACGCTAGATTGGGAGCTAACATGGCAGCATCGGGCCAATGATGAAGGGGTTGCAGAGAGGTGTCGGCCCAATTCTGATCTTAAAGTGCTAACAGTCACTGGATACAGTGGTGCCCGACTGCCATCTTGGATTTGTCAACTGCATAAGCTTGTCAGTATTAAGATTTCTCATTGTAGTCAATGCGAGTATATACCACCTCTAGATCAGCTCCCTTCTCTCAAACATGTAGTTTTGTTTATTCTGGCAAATTTGGAGTGGATAGAATTGTTGGAGAATGGGATGTCGCGGCCATCCTTTTTTCCACGCTTGGAGATGCTGTGGATATGGCGATTAAATAAATTCAAGGGTTGGAAGAGGAGGGAGTACGTAAATAGGAATGAAGAAGAAAATATCCACGACGAGGGTTCTTTATCAATGTTTCCCGCCTTTTCCAGAAAGGTCAAGCTTATCCTTGAACAGTGCCGAAGATTCTCTTTCATATATGGTGAACAGCTTCGTCTGGGGGTAAGTGCGATAAAGATTCTACAGCAGTTGCAACAGAATGCACACCGTGCTACACACCCCTTTGTCGGCGACCCTCAATCGCCCACTGCAGTGCGAAATCCGCCGGGGATGGTGACGTTCATCTCCAAATCTTCTATTTCTCTCTCTGCGCTGACGTCTCTCTCCATCTGTGATATTGAAGATGCGGAGAACTTGCCGGCGGAATTGTTTCAGCCCCTCACGTCCCTCCAGTCTCTTGAAATCAGTGATTGCCCTCGGCTGAAATCTCTCCCGGTGGGGGCGATCCTCCGACACCTGACCGACCTTGAGAACCTGACGATTTCCCGGTGCATGGAGCTTGATTTATTCATTGAGGAGGATTATGGGGTTGATGTAAACGACAAACGCATGCACGATCTGCAATTGCAGAGTCATGACAAACTTTCCAAACTGGAGATTCGAGGAATTTATAAGATGGGTTGTTTACCTAGGTGGATCCGGTACCTCCCCAATCTGGAAGTTTTACGGATTTCCTCTTGCCGTGGATTGAAGTCACTGCCTGGAAGAATGATTGTTCAACTTGCCACCAGGTCATTGGTGCTGCACGACTGTCCCGAGCTAGGGGACTCAGAAGATCAAGAGGGCATTCCCGATTTGGAATTCTGCAGACCCCCCAGACTACGAGACTTGCGATTCTTGGGCATTGAGAAATTGATGACTCTCCCCTGGTGGATTCAGCACCTCACTGGCCTCGAAGATTTGGTCATCCAAGATTGCAAAAATCTGAAGAGCTTGCCCGAATGGTTTCCCCAGCTCACTTGGCTCAAATCGCTTTCCATTGTTGAATGTAGGAAGGAGCTATGGGAGAGGTGCAAAAGGAATACTGGAGAGGACTCGCCTAAGATCTCTCACATCGGGCGCTTGACTATAGGAGATGCATGAAGTGGTGAAGAGGATCATCATTGCCGCCTCCAAAGGACAGACGCGTCTCGTTAACTTTTTCACTTAATTAAATTGTACGATGCACCTGATTAACTCCTAAAATACATTTGGATATCGATAATAACTATCTTAAATTATAGTACTCCACACATTTATTTTATTGGTGAACTTATTAGTCTAGAAACTTTCCATGAATGCAATATATCACTCTACACGATGGTTTACTTCAACAGATTTTTTACTTGCCGGATCACGTCATCGTTCAAAATTTTAACATTTCACATCACGTTGATGTGAGCCCATGTACTTGGACCCAAGGAGAGTCCAACTAATTAAGTTAAGCCCATCTATTTTTTTCTTTTTCTTTTCTTTCTTTTCTCTCCCCACCGCCTTACGCCTCTTTTTCCCTTGTCAATTGATTATTCGGCTCTAAGAACAAGTCATAGGACACGTGGAAAGAAAAATCCTATGCGGGGTAATATCTATCTTACGAACACTGCGAGGTCTTGATAGATAGAAGATTTTAAGAGGCGTAATGGTCTCGATTGAATGAAGTTAAATATACTAGTGGTTCTAAAGGGACACGAAACACTATTGACTTCTTGCACCATTCGCTTGGTTTTCCAAGGGCGGTCCCAGCTTTGAACTTCGATCGTCTCCGCCGTCTGCGCCCGCGCCCCATTTTGCTTTTGTCGCTGTAGCAGAAGAAAAAAATCGATGGCGGAACAAGGGACGGGGGAGTTAAGCACAACCCTTCTTTCTTCAAGGTCTCGATCGACGTAGATGGAGCTACACTCGTAATGACCGATCACTTGATTCCTGACATTTCAACTCCTTTTTTTTGGTCAAAAGTTTTCCGTGTTTCACTCATAATTTTTAAAATCAGACCGGACCAGAAACCGGTCAAGGTATAAGTTCATGGGGTCGGACTGGAATTCAATAGGTTGAACCGCATGTTTAATAAATAATATTTTAATAAATTAATATAATATTATAATTTAACCAAAATCATTAATTAATTATAATAGTATGCTCAAATTAAACATAAAATATAAATATAAATATAGTAAAATAAAATAATTATATTATAATATATTTTTATTTTTAAGTTAGTCGGTTTTCTCATTGGTTTAATTGGATTTATTAGTTCAAGTGAGAACCGACCGGTTCAATTGGATTTGACATCATTTAAATTATAATTGAATTTTTTTGTGAGAACCGGATCGGGTGAGTGGCCGGTTTCCGGTCGAACCAGTCGTCCCGGTGCGATTTTTAAAACTATGGTTTCACTATAGGCAAGTAGCGGGTGTGATTCTCACCTTCTTCTTGAGATAAAAGAAGAAAGAAAAGCAGCCACTCTTTCCGTCCTCGTACCCAAGAAATTAAAATGCATCATAAAGAAAATGCAAGAGACTAATAGTTGCCCATGTGATGCTCTTTGATTAAATAAATATATCTTAAAATCAATATTCTACTTGTTCACAAGAAAAGATAAATAATATCCCGTAATATTAAATCTCGTAATGTAATTAGTTAGATGAGATTTACAAAAAAACTTAAAAGATCAACTGATATCTCGTAATATTAAATCTTGTAAGTAATTAGCCAATAACATCAAAAGACCAACTCTTTAGAAGGAGATTTAAAACCCCGTAATTAGTTGTGTCAAATTTTATATGCAAGTTAGAGGAAAAGTGGAGAAAATGATCAAATGCTGTTATTGAAGGCTGAGCACACGGCGAGTATCAATATTTCTTTGTCAAGTGATTATAGGAATTAGATAAGATATTTAATCAATTTATATGCTCAAACTAACAATAAAATATTACTAGAATGCAGAAATTAAATCTAAAATATTTTGATAATATAAATTATCTAATTTATTTGATATTCAAAATATATTTTTGTTATAATAATATTATTAAATCCGATAATCTATAAGAAGGGTGCGGCAAGAGTGAAGCAAGCGATGGATGGAGGGTGATCAGATTTGGATGCGGCCGAAGATGTTGCAAAGGTTGTCCTCATCGTGGGCCGTTGACTGGGAGATCTACTACACGTAGCTTTTGTCCGGCTTCTGGTGGAACAGACGGTCAACAGTTGCAATCACCAACTTCTGCATCTTGTTTGACACCGTAATCCCAGCCACTCTCTCCACCTTCACCCTGCAATCCCTGATCAGTTGCAGTCAGTCCTCTCAGCTCGCTCTTCTTCTCCTAGCTCTGTAACAGTTTCATTCTTTTGGTGCTGTCGATCTTGGGTTGTTTGTCATGTTTACTTCCATATGCGTTTTATCCATTATAATCTATTTCATCTTCTATTTGGGTAATGTGCGACAGTAGATGCTCTGTGTACAAGCAATACATGACAATTTAATATGGTTACGCCATCTTCATGCTCCCTTCTTGCCAATCATACATTAGAATCTGCAGATAAAATGTCCTACAACCTTGTGCTAGATGCATAACTTAGCATGATAGAGGAGTGTTTACTTTTGTTTCAGAAGCATGAAAAAAGTTGTATCCTGTATTGTGTTGCTCCATGTGCAAAGAAGACAAGTAGAACGTCAAGTCAACTGAGATTATTTGAGATGGTATAGTCGAGAATGAACGTGCTCAAGACACTAGAATTTTGGATCTCAGAAGCAAGAGAAACGAAAAGTTAATGAATTTTGCACGTGGGAGAATCCTCTTGATCAAATATCTTACGCTTGGCACTTGTTGTGAGATACTCTTAAATAGGTACTAATCCAATTCTTTTGGAAGCCGACTATTTATATGGATAATGAGTCATGAAATTATTATACTTTGGAAGCAGTTGGTCATCTTTGTGGTCATATGTGTCTGATGGACATATCGAATGATCTCGTACATAGAAGTTGTGTGTTGCTTCTCGTGCTGATCAGAGAGGCACAAACCCTAAGATTCCTACTTGATGTTCTATAGTTTTTTTGCCCTGCAATCCCCAGTGCTGACCTGTTTCTCTTCCTGCTTACTTAATCTAGTGTAATCCCTTATGATATGATCACATAAACTGACTCGACTTTTCTTATCTGCCTGCCATGATTGCTCTCGCGGTTGTTATAGCATTTACTTATTTGTTAGGGAGATGATTCAGTGCAGGCCTTAATCCTTATACCATGAAAGGGGACGTGCTCTTGGAGCTCATCAGTAGAATGCTTCCCCTTCAGAACATAACTGCAGTTCAGGGCTGCTATGACGTGGTGAATAAGTGGATCCATACAATCATCCCCTCAAACTGCCTCCAGATCTTGATCGACATCTATGACTCAGAAGCTGGGATGTGAGCTCGAAGCTCAGCCCATGACTCTAGATTGGCTGATGAAGGAAGATTTCAAAAGTGGGAAGCTGAGGAGAGGAGGTCCATGTCGTCCACAATGTGTGTTAATAAGTTCTTATAAGATGGGAGAATTATAGAGTGGCAATTTGATTACATTTTGAAGAGTCATTTATCTTGTTATTTCCTTAGTTACAGAACACATTTGCTTTGTGTCTATGCAAACTTCTGCATAAGAGTTAAATGTTAAAAACTTTACCCTTTATTTCTGGCAACACAACCACTTGAACCACCGCCATGTAATGTTGTGAAATAAACCCCCGTACTGGTACTGTGGCATCAAGTGTACCTTAAATTGATCGTATCATGACACTTAAGAGTAGAGTTTCTCCGCTAGAAGTTAATGAAAGACGAAGTTAGCATTCTTATAAAATGCTTGCGTCACGGATGTGCTATTTTATCTAGTGTTCTCTAACTCAGACATGTGCTGAGTCTCAGGGCTCTACCTTCGCTACTAGTGAACTTAGAGAGAGGGGTTCCTGGATGTAGTTTCTATTACTTCTGGTGCGTACTTATATATAAGGGAAATGCCCATCTTACAAACAACAAAGCCGGTTCACCTGTCGAGATTCCTCAGGAAATGATCCTACCCAAAAGGATCAACAAACTACTACTAGATGAACCTCGACATATGGGCTATAACCCATGACCTTTGCACATTTCCTAATTAAGAACAAGAGTGTCCTAAATGGTACCATAATGATTTCAGGGACAGACGCATCCCGATCTTAAATATTTCATTACTTCTCCTTGCTATGACATTGGGACATGGAAGGCAGCAGATAGCATGCAAAAAACGAAGCATTCTTATACACATCGAATGTTCTCAACATGTTGTTTTCTTCCTACCATATCAAACTTGAGTCCTGAAAGAGACTTTCTTTCCCTTACTTTTTTTAAACTTTCCTTTCTTTGAGAGTTTGGTAAATACAAGAGAAAAAAAAATACAAACAGATGAAACCTTCTCTGTCTCCTCTTTCTGTCAGCTCGCCAGTTTCTTCCTCCTGACTCCTGGTTCTTCCATCTCAGCATCAGTCCATGGTCATAGGCCGCGCAATACAGCAACCCTACGGACAGTAGTGAGGACCTCAGCCTCAGCATACTCAAGCATCCTGACAACCTCGGTGAAGGGAGGCCTGACCTCAGGGTTTGGGTCCCAGCATCGGGTCATGATTTCGCTTAGTATCGGCAAGCAGTCAAATGGGATGACCGGCCGAACCCCCTTGTTAACCACTGCAAAAGCTGCTTGAACTACAGTCATGTTCTGAAAGGGAAGTATTCCCGTTATGAGCTCCCAGAGGACGATCCCGAAGCTGTAAACGTCCACTTTTTGGGTGTAGTGCCTGTGCTGGATCATCTCCCTGATGAGGGTAAAGTTATAAAATAAATTGCAGTAAGACACCAATTGATTAAAAACTCATAAAGGCAAAGGGACTGGACTAGAATTAGATATGCTAAGTTACATTTTCAGGGAAGAATTTCATAAATAGAAAGAGGAATTATATGCTAATTTATGTACCTTTTTTATCAATCAATGAAAACTGACGTTTTGTAATAAAAGCAAGACTTACAATATATGCCCTTTCACAATGCAATTACGAAAAAGATGTTCATGAGGTAATTATGATTCACAATTAATAGACTAATAAAAAATCTCACAAAATAGTTCTATTATTTATAAATTTATTTAAAGTTCTTAACTGTCACGACTCGAAATTTTTGTAGAATTTTCCTTTATTTTCATAAAAATCCAAAATTTCCAACTTGTTATATAATATAATAATCAACATATCTAGTAACAGTTTTCTCCAATCTATCTGTTTTTCACCATTACTCAGCAATACACATTTCAACTTATAGTTATTGTTAACCGTTCTAGGTCATAACATTTTATATAGAACTAAGCACAATTTCTACACACACTAACTATGGTTCGCCCTAGTTGATCCCCGAATCAAATTTGGCAATTTTGCTTGGCTAAGTGCCTCCCCTATCTGAAAAAAAAAATTTGCAAAGAAATATGAGCTGCAACTTAGTGAATACATAATTCCATAGTGAAATAACATTTGTTTAAGTATAGGTTCTTACATAATTGTATCCATTTTACTAATTAGTTAAATATCGAGGATAGATGGTTATTGGCAACCTAACCAACTCCATACGACCCACATAATATAATGCATGTAAACATTCATGTCAAACAATAACCATGGGGTCATACTACCTCTGCGATAGAGTTATGGCGGTACCGATACTCCTCTCTCCCCAAACGGTACCGTGACCCCGCACCTCAATCAATCTCATATTGTTCTCCTTCCTGTGCCCTTACCTTCGCACGCAATCGCGGGGGCGGCCTATTATCCTCCGGCAGTAAGAGTGGATCCATTGCTCTCAAGTCTCTCTTTTTTTCTTACTTTTCTTCTCTAGTCTTTGTTTTTTTTTGACCGGGTCCGAAAAGAGAGCCACCTCACATATTCCGCTGGGGTCACATAGCCAGTGTCGCTCATGTCCCATGCTTATATCCCGTCGGGAACTCGTGGTAGATCAGTAAGGCCCATTTCTATTTCGTCGGCTTAACGGTCACCATGGTTATGCACAAACACAGACAGTATGTAGATCATGTATGTATGTATGCATGTCCAACTACTACTATTACTTATCCTTTTTCGATTCTCTTCGTCACTTAATCGAAATATACGTACTTGTTAAAACGACAGTTACTTAAATATAACAAATAATTATTTCATAATTTATATTTACTAATTACTAATTATAGATATTACTTTTCACAATAGAAAATGTACTCATTGCCCCTGAACTGACTAATCACGATGCGGGATCTTCGGGATGAGTATCTCGGGTCTTTTCGGTACCTATCATTTGATTCATAGTAAAATTAATACATATCATATAATAATTTATACCATAATCAAACAAATAATCTTATCACTAATATAAAGTATTTACACCTACATAAACCCAACTCTTTGACTAACTTCCATAGATATATGTATATATATATATATAAGACTAAAATGGTTCTCAACCTCCTCATTATGTATATATATATATATACATTATTTTATTTATTTATTTATTATTATATTTTATTTTCTTTCTCTCTCTTTTTATTTTCTTCTTCGGGGTCCCCGTCCCTTCAATTCTTTTTCTTTTTCTTTTTTTTTTCTCTTCCCTTTTCTTCCCGTTCCTTTCTTTCTTTCTTTTCCCTTCGGTCTTCCACTGCCCGAATAATTTTCCTTCAGATCAAGTGTGTACACATATATATATGTACATATTTTTTTATATTTTATTTACCACAAATTCATTACTACCTATTTAAATAAAAATTATACTTGTACATACACTATTTAACTAACCTATAAATTCTAATATATATATTAATATCATAACTCAAATTAATTAAAATAAACATTAAACTATTTTAAACTATTCATTTTGTTTAACTCCTCATTTTCAACTCGGAGACTTCACTTCCTCTTCGTCAAAAATTTCTCCCCCCCCCTCTCTCTCTCTCTCTCTCTCGCGCACGGGAGTTCGGCGATGTCTCCAGAAGAATGGAGACCACATGGATCGACGGTGCGGATGGAGGCCCAGCCAGCCTGTACCACTAGGCGCAAAAATGTCTAGTTGTGCCACGTGACAAGTGGATCGTCAAAGGAGAAAAAGGAGCGTCCTTTGACTGCAACTACATATATAATAATCCCACTGTCCCGCCATCGATCAGACCACGTCGGTGGATCTAACCTGCTGCATTTCTTAGAAATTGCCATATTCCGGTGCGTTCAAGTAGTGTAGCAGTAATTACCATTGGCATTGCTACATCACTAGCCCTATCAAAATAATGAGTTTGGTCCTAAATAAGTCATTCAAGCAATAGTGAATCCGATGTGCTGCCGATGATACCATAGTTGACACAACAGAAAATCTTCACTTTTTCTAAGTTTGTTTTAAAAGAAATTAATATGCCTGCCTTAATGGTAAAAAAAAAAAAGTGTACATGTCCGAGTGAGATTCACCGTAGCAACCCCCTCTCCCCGCTATGAATAAGAGCAGAATCCTCCTTTGTCACCCTCACCATCTCCCATTTTCTCAATCTCTTCTGCCGGACTGAAACTACGGCCGATATGTTTCTCGGGAGCATCGCAGATTCCGTCACCGGACATGTCGCCTCCCTTATCTCTCAGGAGATCGGACTAGCGTGCGGAGTCAAAGGGGAGCTGGTGAAACTCCAGAGCACCGTCTCTGCTATTGGTGCTCTGCTTCATGAGGCGGACAGGAGACAAGTCCTGTCCCAGGACGTGAAGGACTGGATTGGGAAGCTCAAGGATGTCATCTACGACGCCGATGACCTGCTGGATGACTTCTCTTCTGAAGCCCTTCTCCGCCGGAGAGTGATGGGAAGGGGTGAGCGGGTCTTGCATGAGGTGCGCACTTTCTTCTCCTCTTCTAATCAGATCCTTTATGCCTCTAAGATGGCTCATAGAGTCAAGGACATTAGGGAGAGGATCGATGCCATTACGGATGATAGGGTTCGTTTTCAACTCGGGGGTAACACTAGTGCTGCTCTTGGGAGTCTGGTGGAGAATCGAGTTAGGCCAGAAACCATTCCATTCGAATCTAAACCTTACGTGATTGGTAGGGATAAGGACAAGAAGGAAGTTATCGAGTTTTTGCTGAATCCTCATTTCGAGGGGAATGTTTCCATCCTTCCAATAGTAGGTTTGGGAGGAATGGGAAAAACGACATTCGCAAGACTCATATTTAACGATGAGAGTGTGAAGGGATATTTCAAGCTGAAGCTCTGGGTTTGTGTCTCAACCAACTTCATTGTGGAGGATATTTTGAGGAAGATAGTGCGAGAGTGTACGCAGAACAAGCAACCTGTTCAACTGGACCTGAATGAGTTGCGGAAGAAGCTGGGAGAAGAGGTCGATGGAAAGAGGTTTTTACTCGTTTTGGATGACGTATGGAATGAGAATCGAGACAAGTGGTTGGAGCTTGAAGGATTTCTAAGGAATGGCGCAAAAGGAAGCAAGATATTGGTGACCACTCGTTCGGAGCGTGTGGCCACAACGATGGCTGCAACACATCATCGTCTGAGTGGCTTGCCCGAGGACGAGTCGCTCACCCTTTTAATGCGAATGGCGAGGAAGCAAGAACATGAGTGGAGAGGTACGGCATTAGAAGTGATTGCAAAGGAAATTGTGAGGAAGTGTGTCCATGTTCCCCTTGCAATTACGACAATTGGGCGACTGTTATTGTTCACGAGAAATAGGGAAGAAGATTGGTTGAGAGTTAAGAATATCGATTTGTCAAGAATTGATCAAGATGAGAGTGATATTATGCCGACACTTAAATTGAGTTATGACGTTCTGCCATCCCATTTGAAACGGTGCTTTGCGTACTGTAACTTGTTTCGAGAGGATTATGATCTATGTCCATCCGAGCTCATTTGCCTGTGGATGGCACAGGGATTTATTAAGTCCACAGGGGATGGGAGAACACTCGAAGAAATTGGCCATGATTACTTCATGGAGTTAGCCTCAAGATCCTTTTTCCAGGAGTTGGAAGAAGATGTTACGGGCAATGTCCGGACATGCAAAATGCATGACTTGATGCATGACCTTGCGCGGTCAGTAGCAGGCGATGAGTGCGCCGCCATCAGTTATTCACGTGTGAGAGGGTTCCCAGAAGGAGCCCGTCACGTGTCAGTGGTCGATATTGAAGACAATGAATCTTTGAAAGGATTTGAAATGAACAGAAAAATAAGATCTTTGCTTTTTACTCCTGGGACTATCGTGATTTCTCTTCCGGATATTTCTTGTGTTAGGAATCTACGGGCGCTACGTCTTCGTGGCACTGAGATTGAGGTGTTACATAGCACAATTGGTAAATTAAAGCTTCTGAGGTGCCTTGATCTCTCTTGGAATCTGCAGTTGAGGTCTCTCCCGAAATCCATAAGCAGGTTGTGCAATTTGGAGACACTTGATCTCTCTTGGAATTATCAGTTGAGGTCTCTCCCGAATTCCATAAGTAGGTTGTGCAATTTGGAGACACTTGATCTTAGCCAATGTTATAATCTGGAAAAATTACCGAGAGGCACAACAAAATTGGTCAATTTAAGGCACCTTAACCTCGATGGATGCGAAGAGTTAGCGTATATGCCCAGGGGAATTGGGAGGTTAACTAATCTACAAACATTAGGAATGTTTGTGGTGGGAGAGAGAGGGAACTCACGTGCTGCAGGGCTGAATGAGTTGAGCAGACTTACTGGATTGAGGGAAGGCCTATGTATTAGTCACTTGGAAAGGTTGGGGAATATCTTGAACGAAGTGGATGCTTCATTCTCATCAGAGAACTGTGGACTTCGATCTCTCGAACTAATGTGGGAGCCAACAGAGCAGTATAGGGCCAATGATGAAGGGGTTTTAGAGACGTGTCGGCCCAATTTAGATCGTAAATGGCTATGCATCACTGGATACAGTGGTGCCCGGCTGCCATCTTGGATTTCTCAACTGCATAATCTTGTCAGTATTGAGATTTCTTATTGTGGTCAATGCGAGTATATGCCACCTCTAGATCAGCTCCCTTCTCTCAAATATATAGAATTGAAATATATGAAAATTTTGGAGTGGATAGAATTATCGGAGAATGGGATGTCGCGCCGATCCTTTTTTCCACGCTTGGTGGAACTATCGACATGGGAATTAAATAAATTCAAGGGTTGGAAGAGGAGGGGGGACGTAAATAGGAATGAAGAAGAAAATATCCACGACGAGGGTTCTTTATCAATGTTTCCCGTCTTTTCCAG
This sequence comes from Sonneratia alba, assembly GCA_900174645.1. NCBI lineage: Eukaryota > Viridiplantae > Streptophyta > Magnoliopsida > Myrtales > Lythraceae > Sonneratia > Sonneratia alba. The sequence goes on from FWPY01000029.1 coordinate 3,071,778, forward strand.
CAAGGTCAATCTTAAAATTGAAGATTGCCCAAGATTCTCTCACATACATGGTGAACAGCTTCATCTGAAAGTAAGCGCGATGAACAATCTACAGCAGTTGCAAGAGAATGCACACCATGCTACACACCCCTTTGTCGGCGACCCTCAATCGCCCACTGCAGTGCCAAATCCTTCGGGGATGGTGACGTTCATCTCCAAATCTTCTATTTCTCTCTATGCGCTGACGTCTCTCTCCATCCATGATATTCAAGATGCGGAGAACTTGCCGGCGGAATTGTTTCAGCCCCTCACGTCCCTCCAGTCTCTTGAAATCAGTAATTGCCCTCGGCTGAAATCTCTCCCGGTGGGGGCGATCCTCCGACACCTGACCGACCTTGAGAACCTGACGATTTCCCAGTGCGAGGAGCTTGATTTATCCATTGAGGAGGATTATGGGGATGATGTAAACCACGATCGCATGCGCGATCAGCAATTGCACGGTCATGACAAACTTTCCAAACTTACGATTCAAGGAATTGATAAGATGGATTGTTTACCTAGGTGGATCCAGTACCTCCCCAATCTGGAAGTTTTACGGATTTCCTCATGTGGTGCATTGAAGTCACTGCCTGGAAGAATGATTCTTCGACTTGCCGCCAGGACATTGGAGCTGGATTTCTGTCCCGAGCTAGGGGAATCAGAAGATGAAGAAGGCATACCCGATTTGGAATTCTGCAGATCCCCCAGACTACGAGACTTGCGAGTCGTGGGCATTCAGAAAATGACGACTCTCCCCTGGTGGATTCAGCACCTCACTGGCCTCGAAGATTTGACCATCCGCAGTTGCCGAAATTTGAAGAGCTTGCCTGAATGGTTTCCCCAGCTCACTTCGCTCAAACGTCTTGACATTCGGTGGTGTGGAGAGGAGCTATGGGAGAGGTGCAAAAGGAATACTGGAGAGGACTGGCCTAAGATCTCTCACATCGGGGACTTGACTATAATAGATCCCTGAAGTGGTGAAGAGGATCATCAATGCCGCCTCCAAAGGTCAAATGCGTATCTCCTTCTCATTAGCATTTTCACTTAATTAAATTGTAAGATACACCTGATTAACTCCTAGGATACATTTGGATATCTATAATAACTATCTTAAATTATAGTACTCCACACATTTATTTTATTGGTGGATTTATTAGTATGGAAACTTCCCATGAATGCAATATATCACTCTACGGGGTGTTTTCCCTCCAAGACGTTTTTTACTTGCCACATCAGCATTCAAAGATTTAGCATTTTATTTACATGGTTGTACGCTTGTAAAGTCAAGGACTTTAAATAAATTTATAAATAACATAATTATTTCATGAGATTTTTATTAGTCTATTAATTGTGAATCATAATTACCTTTTCTAAGAAATTTCCTAATATTTCCACAAATACGGAAATTATTCTTAAGTTTGCATCTATTGTACAGAGACAAACCCCCTTTTATTTTGAAGGGATAGAGTGGAAATGATTGTCTATGGCTCAACAACACGGCTATGCACCCATTGCAGTATGTCATGATTACCATGTGCAACTTTTTTCGACACTTCTGCATGGTTTCCTGTCAATATTAGATGCTCATTTTAGCCCTTTGATAGGGACTTCTTTGAGACATGTTATAGTTCAAATTGATCATCTTCCTAATTTTGTCGTGAACCTTATGGGGTGGAGAACAGAGCATGCTGATCTTTACAATAAGTGGTACACAAACACTCCTGAAAAAATGTGAGATACTTCACCAATTAGCTTGTGAGCCACCTTAAAATCTATTGAGTATAGTTCCCTCTCACTTAGATGGTGCTTCCAGTACTAACTTGTATTTGCTTTTTCCATTCTGATCTATACATGGAAAATTTAGTATTCTACAGGTGAGGATAAACATTGGTGCTCTTCCCAACCAGGATACTTAGAGAGCTTTTTCAAGGTATCCAGTAGTCACGCAAAGATTCAATCATGCACAACATGGCTTATATGTTGTCACTCTTATCAAACTTAACTGCTTGCTCATAATCCACATATGCTCCTATCTCATAGCTAACATCCTTCAAGATATGCTTCGGCGGTTAACAGAGATAAGACTTTCTTGTTTCATGTTGCAATAGTGGAAATTTCAGGAGAAGTGACAGAGGATTACAATGACGTTCCTCAAGGAGTTTTCTCTAAAGACCTTTCTCCGTGGGTATAACAATTAATCTCATCGATCGTACATTGGATTACCAACGTGTAAGTTCTATCATGGTCAAGCACTTTGAGAAAGTTAAATTATTTTCGGTGCTTTAATAACTTTGCATAACTAATTTTCCAAGCACCAGGTGCACTCATTCCATCGATTTTAGCCCCTGTGCAAGCACGCAAGGTGGACATATGTTGTATAATATATCTCTAGATTACTTGTCCTTTTATGAGCACATAGCATTCTCCAAAACTTATGTGGGATTCGACTTTCTTTACATCCCCTATGTGAGCTTCATGGGCTTCTCTCCCATGGGTTTCTATGGACCTCAATCTATAAAGACGTAAACCCATTTTCTAAATGGATTTTACTCACTTGATCTCTCCAAAGTGTATGAGAGCAATTTCTCATTCATAATTACATCAAGTGTTATTTTTCCCACAATTCTAACTTTTGCCTTCATAAGTTGCATTATGTCTCAAATATCTTGTGCTACTTTGCTTCCATACTTCAATTTTGTTTCATACCTTTTTCTAATTTTCATGTCCGTCCTCAACAAAGAATTCTCTTACCCCTACATAGTAGTGTAATCGTTTACCCGAAGAAGAAGGGTATTATTCGTAGGTATTGCTTTGATCTTATACCTTATCATTAACAGTTCTATGGAGTGATATGATTAACTTGTGTCTCTACAGGATGGATGCCGGTGTTAGATGCTTTAGCCATGACACCATTGAGGAAACCATCCATGCTTTGTTGAGATTCCCCCAAAATTGTAAGTACCCGAGTACGTCAAGGAAAGTTCCATTTCATAGTTCATAGTTATCTATATGACACTAGAATTTTTTTTTATTTAACTGACAGTTGAATCTGATTAGGAAATAGTGAATGGTTTTCTTTATGCAGAGTGGCATAGAATGACCTAAGAAACAAAGAGATATTTCTCCATTTAGCTTGCAAGTTACCTTGAAATTGGTCAAGTACACGAACTTGGACCAGGGTGATGGTCCCGGTGTCCCAATTCAATCCGCATGTACCACTCCAAATCATCAAAGGAAGTTCCAGCATCCAACACGAGAAAATAAATGTTGGTGTTGTCTCCTGTCAAGATTCAAATAGCTTCTTCAAGGTATGAAATAATCTTCCAAAGCTTTTGTGCCACTCTTATCAAACTGCTTATTCTTAATCCATAGATTTTTCTAACTCCACAAAAAAAAAAAACTTTAACATTCACTTCAACAACGAAGAGAGATAGCGGTTTCATGTTTTGACCTTCACTTTTCGCAGTGCAAGTCTCTGAATTCCAAAGAATTGACAGAGGAGATGGTCTATTTCATTTTCAATCTTCTTCTAGACATTTCTAAGAGCCGCATACATGGAAAGCATCACTAGCATGAGCTGAAGACTTTTCTTGGCATAGAGTACAAGACTCAGGGAACATGGTATCAGGAAAAACATTATCTTTGCTAGGCAATACTATTTTGTGGTTTTGTGGTACTACACTCAACTAACCTAGTCAACTTAGGATTCATGGATAGCTAGACTGGGATTTTGTTTGCCCTACCTAATGAGTCCATCATTTGGGTGACAATCTTTGATATTCATGTCGTAATTTGGAATTGTACTATCATTGAACATAGCTTATGTTCTCTCTTTCTTTATTGCAAGATAGGCTAGAGTCACTAAATCTATTCCATCATCAATCCTCATGAAGGCATTGGATCTGTGCTTATAGCATTCAAAGTGTTGATGATTGTTGACTAGCAAGGTTCATAGATGTCTCTTGATGCCAATGCCATAAGGATCTATGCAGAATATTGTTTTCGATGTATGTTTTAATACGATATCATGTTTCACTTTGGATTTCAACTGATTCTTTATTCCTTAACCAAAACAGTTTGCAAGCTTTTACTCAGATTTCAGCTGTCAACTAACTTACACACATGTTTAACCAACTCAGTTATTACTTTTTACAACCTTTTGCGCATTACATTTCCTTTCATTACAATTCACTTCCTTCAGTTTCATTTCTTTTACAACTTAGTCCTTGCTCTCACCATCACTATTGGGCAATTTAACTCATATGCTACTTCCTATTTGAAAGAGAAAGATCGCATTTTTACATTGGGACAATTGAGTGAGCATTTTGCAACATCCGTTAACAACCCAAGTTGGACCATAATCCATGCAGTTATTGATCAGGCTCTTACTTCAAATGCCTATCTAACTTATTTGGCTTTCTCCTAAGGTCCATGATTACCTTTATGGCATCTGGTAATCTTGTTGCACTGCCAACCATAGGTGATGGTCTACAGCATTCCCTTTGTTGAAGGATACTCTCAAGAAAGATAACCCTTGCAGTGATAGGAGAAATAAACTTGTCATATAACTAGACAATAGACTACACATACCCCTTTTTCGTCTTAAAAGAATTCATTGACATGTACCATCTATAGCAAGATGTGTAACTGCCAATCGAATATAACTTGCCATCTTCAACCATGGGTTGTTTGCAAGGTTTCTTCATGTTCCACTCGAGATTAGCAAACACAACCTTTGTGTCAGTACTAGTAACAATGTCTTTTCTTTCACACCATTTCAAGAAATATGTATCCACCGATTTTTGTGTTTTCTTAGTTAAAATATCTTATTTTGTTCCTCCAATCTAGTCATTTTGCTCTCTCTTTTGAACTTTTGTGGACCAACGAAGTTTCTAGAAGCAATCAATCTCTAACCCTCTCCAAGCGATCAAATCTCCATCAGCAGCAACAATGAAGCCGAAGAAGAGTTGCAATGGAAAGTTCTATTGAAGCGTTGTCAATCATTAACAAGTTACACTCTTTGAAAGATATATTTTTGGATTTTTTTATTTGTAATATTATGAAAAAGAATGGGGTTTGAACTTTGACATGATAAATGATACGGCTTACTAATTTCTCTTGGAATTTCCCACCTTTTTTGACCTTTTTCACGTGCCATGCTCCCCAAGACCCAAAAGAAAAACCTAAATAATATCTTATAAGAATAGGAAAGAGTAAGACATATTAATATGTTGTGCTATATATTCTTTTATATAGTATATTCTTATTAGGATGCATATTGGACCTCACATACACGTTTCTCCATCCCGAGGATTGATCCTCTCCTCTCCTCTCCCCACCCCTCCCCTCCCCTCCCACAGTCAAAATTAGACACCGATCCCCAGCCCGCAGTATGTTCTTCTTCAATCTTCTTTTTCTTTAGTTTTCCAAATTTCTGTGTTCTACATGCGGACATTTCCCATGTTATTTTCCCATTTAACAAGGTTTTTTTTGATACCCATAATCCGATGTCAAGGAGCCAAAGGTAAACTAACATTTTCATTGGAATTTCTTATCTTTATTCAAACGTGACATATTCCAATTAATAAGAAAAATATATTATAGAGATGATTTCCTGGATGAAGAACTTGAGTGCATGCGTGTGTGTGTGTATATAGCGAGAGTGTGTGTGCAATGTGTATTACATGTTATCTATATGAAAATATAACGTATAATATATAGAAGCGAAGGGAGAGATCTCATGAGCTTCCTTTGCTCTCTCGGAAATGGTGAAAATAAAAGCTCTCGTCTACTGCTTTTCACTTCATCAGATCCAATTCTCGTAAGGCAAAATGTCTCGGCAGCCTCCTCCTTCCCCCCTTCATTTTCTTCTTCTAATTAGTAGTCTCAGCAGCCTCTTCTTTTCCCTGTATTAAAGGTACACATCTCGCCTTTCTCCTGCAACGTGTCTTAGGTTTTTTTTGTTCATCATGAGATGAAACCATTTCTGGGCTACACCAGCCACACCGAAGCCAAATTCTCCGTGAGAGAATTGAAGTAGCATGTCTCGTAAAGATACTCTATCTTGAACTGTTCAGATTTTTTTTCTTATAAGTTCTAGATAACAGTCACAAATTAACTTATTATAAGTCAGAAAATGAAAAGACAATTAGATTTTCTTCAAGTCAAGCATCCACAAGAGATTCTTATTGATCTATTCCTGATCCTCCCATGAGTCCAAATTGGGATGTTGTATCGTGCCGGAAATTCCGGCAAATTCTAAAGCTGGTACCCTCTCTTCTTCCATTCAAGAGCCGCTTCCGGCGGCCTTTAAACCCTACTTCTTTTGCGGCTCTCCACCGACAGTCCCAGTCCAGCTTTTCCTGCCCTTTCGAAATTTTCACTTGCTCGTGTGTACATTGCCCTTATATTTGAAACGTCTCATTCATTCTTAGCACCGAGATCTGTACGTGTAGACACACAAACTCTCAACTTTTGACCGGCGAGCTCGTTGCTACTCGTGGATATTTTATTCCCAAGAGATTCCTCTATCGAGGTAACCAAAATGATGATCCACCATGTTCGAACTAATTCATGCTTTCTTTCTAAATCTATATAATATCTTAGGGGTAACATTTTTGTTTCGGTCTGGGTCCTACATCAAACCTTTGTATTCTTGGCCTTTCTCATAGAATTAACAAACTACTTATCTCTGAACAAGAAAATGGTACCTATCCGATCTGGAAGTGCCTCACCTACATAGTCTGTCTCATATTCCCTCATTTTTCTCTCGTTATAGGTTTCAGGTCGAAGAGGGAGGGAGAAGTGCCTGCAGTAATTGATCGAGGATATATACTCCTTTGCATAAAACACCATGGCGTCCTCGTCATTGTCCACATCTCCATGTGCAGCATGCAAGTTCCTCCGCCGGAAATGCCAGCCCGAGTGCGTTTTCGCCCCTTACTTCCCGCCCGACCAACCCCAGAAATTCGCAAATGTGCACAAGGTGTTTGGGTTTAAAAATGAGAGTACTTTTATTGACTATATATATATATTTAGCTGATCCCGATAATTGATTAATTTTCACAATACTGGTGATTTTATTGCCAAAAAAGGTCTTTGGAGCCAGCAATGTGACTAAGCTCCTGAACGAGCTGTTGCCGCACCAGAGGGAGATTATGGGGATAATGTAAACGACGAACCCATGCACGATCTGCAATTGCAGAGTCATGACAAACTTTCCAAACTTGAGATTCGAAGAATTGATAAGATGGGTTGTTTACCTAGGTGGATCCAGTACCTCTCCAATCTGGAAGATTTTTGGATTACCTCATGTGGTGGATTGCAGTCACTGCCTGGAAGAATGATTCTTCAACTTTCCACCAGGTCATTGGTGCTAGAAGACTGCCCCGGGGTAGGGGAATCAGAGGATCAAGACGACATTCCCGATTTGGAATTCTGCGGATCCCCCAGACTACTAGAATCGCGATTCTTGGACAATGAGGAAATGACGACTCTCCCCTGGTGGATTCAGCACCTCACTGGCCTTCGAGTGTTGTTCATTACAAATTGCAAAAATCTGGAGAGCTTGCCTGAATGGTTTCCCCAGCTCACTTCGCTCGAACATCTTGGCATTGTGTGGTGTGGAGAGGAGCTATCGGAGAGGTGCAAAACGAATACCGGAGAGGACTGGCCTAAGATCTCTCACATCCGACGCTTGACTATAGATCCATGAAGTCGTGAAGAGGATCATCAATGCCACCTCCAAAGGTCAAACGCATACCTCCTTCTTCGCTTAATTAAATTGTAGGATGCACCCGATTAACTCTTAGGATACATTTGGATATCGATAATAACTATCTTAAATTATAATACTCCGCACATTTATTTTACTGGTGGACTTATTAGTTTGGAAACTTCGCATGAATGCAATATATCACCCTGCACGGTGTTTTTCCTCCGAGAGGTTTTTTTACTTGTCAGATCAGCATTCAAAGATTTAATATTTTACATCGTTGTATGCTTGTAAAGTCGAGGACTTTAAATAAATTTATAAATAACAGAATTACTTTGTAAAATTTTTATTAGTCTATTAATTGTGAATCATAATTGCCTTTTCTAGGAAATTTCCTCATATTTCCACAAATACGGAGATTATTCTTAAGTTTGCCTATGTTGTATAGGGACAAACCCCCCTTTTTATTTTGAATAGGATATAAGTTTTTTTCACGCTTTTGAAGCAAAAGTAAACACTCCTCTGTCATGCAGAGTCATGCAGTTGGTGCAAGGTTTCAGGACATTTCATCTGCAAAGTATAATCTATGATTGGCAAGAAGAGAACATGACGATGGCGTAACTATATTAAATTGTCCTGTATTGCTTGTACACGGTGTGTCTACTGTCGCAAATTACCCGAATAGAAGATGAAACAGATTATAATAGATAAAAGGCATAAGGAAGTAAACATGGCAAACAGCCCAACTTCAACCACACCAAAAGAATAAAACTCTTACAGAGCTAGCTAGGGGAAGAAGAGCGTGCTGAGAGGACTGACTACAACTGATCAGGGATTGCAAGGTGAAGGATGAAGAGGGTGGCCAGGATCATGGTGTTGACCATCTGTTCCACCACAAGCTCCACAAAAGCTACGTCTAGCAGTACAACTTGTAAAAAGTGGTACGGTCTGAAAGCATATCCCGAGTATCTTATGAAAAAACCGTGCTAGGCCCATATTTTCATGCCACTTAATTTTTTGAGCCTTACTGGCATGGTATGAAAAAAATCGTGCTTGCCCGAAAACACAAAAAATATATATAAATAAAAAATAATTAATTATATGTAATTATATTTTACTTATTATTTTATTATTTTATTTAAATTAATATAAATTTTAGATTAATCGGTTAATTATATGATAAAAAATTATTTGAAAATATACATTATTTAAATTTGTTTTAAAAAATAATTATTTATATAATTCATGCCACACCTGAACCGACATTTTCAAACTGTCTAATTTTTTGTATTGTACCGGCACAAATGGCCAACTCTACTATCAGCCTCCATCCACGGCCACCTTTACTCTTGCCGCCGCCCGCCTCCCCCTCCTGTTCCCCTTCCACCTCCTCTATGTTGATCATCAAAAATTTAATATTATCATTATTATTAAGATATATTTTGAATATCAAATAAATTAGATAACTCAAAATTTTATAATATTTAAATTTAAATTTACATATTTTAATATTATTTATTTTCAAATATTATTATTATTATTTTAAGCATGTAAATTGGCTATATAATTCATAATATCACCCAATAAAAATTTATTATTATTCATCTGTGTTTAATTTTCAGATCACCACGTTCTATTATTATCTGCACTTATCATCCCATCTTTTATATAAAATTTGGCACAGGCAACTCTGAGAGGTTAAATCTCCCAGTAAAGAATTGGTCTTCTAACAATATTGGGCTGTTACTCTGATGCTAGGTTGTAAGTCTTAATTATTAGCTGTCTTTTCTCACAAACAAGTAGAATATTTATTTTGGGATATATTTATTTACTCGAAGTGCATGATCAGACTAGCAATTCTTAGTCTCTTACACTTTTTCTTGATGATGCTGTAGTTCTGGTAGATACTTGTTGTCAGCCCCTTAATGCTCGGACACGGAAATGGCTGCCAAGCGGACCCTCGATAGCATGGCAGCCCGGGAAAGGATCGAGGGAAGGAATGCCAAAGGATCAATGGGATATATTTAGGGCGAGGGCCAAGCTAAGTGGGAAGGCGAGCTGGACTTCCCCACTTCCCTAAAGACTCGGTCAGGAGTGAGCTGGACGCCCTAACCGCCCGGAAGACTTGTTCTCGGGCGAGGAAGGCGGACGACAGGTGGCGGGCCGTGCGGGCCTGAGCACTCCCGCAAGACCCGGTCAAGGCCAAGTGGGCTGGACGCCCCAACCTCCCGAAAGACCCGTTCAAAGGCGAGCTGGCAAGCAACGGGCATGCGGGTTCTCCCGAAGACTCGCTAGGGAAGTCGCTCGGGGGCGAGCGACGCTAATGTTCCATGCAATTGATCCAAGGCAAGGGCGCGGTGCCCATGACCGAACTGAGTGCGGGTGGCACTCAGTCAGGCCCGATATACTCCGGTCGTGGAACGATGGAGTCTCGGTCAAGGTGCTGACCGAGGACTGTGCTGGCAGTCGATCTTATCCCTAGGAATAAGGGATAAGGGTGGTTATGGAAGCTGAGGTGTCCCCTAGAAACTAGGGATGAGGATTCCCCACCTGCAAGTATAAATAGCCCCCGGGTCCTAAGGTCGAGAAGGCAGAAGGGGAGAGCAACTGGAGAGAGTTAGAGAGAACACTCTATCACCGATAGTCGAGCAAGGAAGTCCCGGCAACAGTGTGACCAGTCCCCCGACGCTGAGTGTGAACTCCCGGAGTGAAGTTCACCCGTCCAAGTGAGGAGTGCAAGTGCTGGAGTACGAGGCATATACTTGGACGTGGCCGTGCAAGGTCGTGTAAGGGTTTTGTGTGTTCTTGCAATTCGTGTTTGTGAATACAAGTGAGATTTCCCTTACCTTGCATTGTTCGATCTTGATCCTTGATTGCTAAACCTCGCCAAGCTATTTCGCTGCGTGTGTGTGCTTCGGGTTGGCTGAGAGTGCACGGGACACTGCTCAGCACCATCGCAGGAACGGAAAAATTCGGGTGAGTTCCGACCCCTGTGACAGCTGGTATCAGAGCCGCGTTCAAGCGGTGTGCGAGGATTGGAATAGCAAGCGAGCGGTGACTTGTGGATGTCCCGTATGGATGCGTTAAGAGATCGAATCACGGCTTTGGAAATGTCCCTCGGCAACACGTCTGGAGCCAACGGAACTGTGGCTGATGTTCTGGCAGCGCTAGTTCCAGATGTTGTTCGGTTGAAGGAGGAGGTGAGCGTCCTCCGACGTGCGCTGGCTGCTGGAGTAACCGAAGCAGAGGGATCTCGGGCGAAGGTAAAGATACCTGAACCCAAAGCCTTTACAGGCGCTAGGAGTTCCAAGGAACTCGAAAATTTCTTGTGGGATATCGAGCATTACTTTGAGGCAGGAAAAGTTCCAGAGGGGGAACAAGTCTCAATGGCGGTCATGTACTTGGCGGGCGATGCAAAGCTCTGGTGGCGAACCCGAGAGCAGGACGCTGCTACCGGCGGGCGGCCACGCATCAGAGATTGGCCGGTACTGAAGAAGGAACTCAAGGAGCAGTTCCTTCCCACGAACACTTCGTGGGCTGCTCGGGATGCATTGTGCAACTTGAGGCAGACAAGTACGGTACGTGACTATGTGAAGGAATTTAGTTCCTTATTGCTTGATGTCACAGAGATGTCCGAGTTGGACAAATTGTTCAACTTTATGCGGGGTCTTCAATCGTGGGCTCAACTTGAGCTGCGAAGGCAAGGAGTCCAAGACCTCCAGACCGCAATGGCGAAGGCGGATGCGTTGGTGGACATCCGTATATCAAAGAGCGACCCGAAGGGGAAGCAGGCCGAGAAGGTGAAGGACAAGGCGGCCAAGCCTAGCAAGGGTGCTAGCAAAGCCGACAAGGGGAAAATGTCTAAAGGAGACAAGGGGAAGGGGAAGGTGACGGAAGGTTCGTCTCTTAAGGACCCCAAGACCCACCCAGGGTGCTTCATCTGCAACGGCCCCCATCGTGCTCGAGATTGCCCGAAGAGGGAGAAGTTGTCGGCCTTGGTGAATAGGACCGACTCCGACTCCGATGACGAGCAAACTAGAGTGGCACCTCTCCAAGTTCTCGGTGCCATTCGATCGGGAAGAAAGGCGCAGGAGCAGGGACTGATGTATATACCGATGACCCTGAACACCAAGGAAGTGGAGGCAATGGTGGACACTGGCGCAACGCACAACTTCGTGTCGGATCGTGTTGTGCAAGCTTACGGATTGCGGATCCAGAAGCAGGCCAGTCGCATCAAAGCCGTCAACTCTCAAAGCAGGCCGGTACTTGGAATGGCCAAAGGCGTGCCGGTGCAGATTGGTGATTGGTCAGGGGCCATTGATGTCATGGTCATCCCAATGGACGATTTTGACATAATACTCGGTAACTTTCTTGTGAAAGCTTGTGTTTCAGTCATGCCACATGTGTCTGGTTTGTTCATTTCAGACCCGAGGAAGCCTTGCTTTGTTCGGGGATTTAAGGGCCTCAACCATGCGGAGGACATAAAGACCGAGAGGGTCTCGGCTATGCAAATAGCCAAAGGCTGGAAGAGGGGCCAGCCAACATACCTTGCAGCGATCCATGAGTCAGAGCCCGAGCAAGGCACGAACGCGGACGTTCCTGACGTGGTGCAAGGTATTCTAGGCGACTTTTGTGACGTTATGCCTGAGGAGCTGCCCAAGGGCTTACCGCCAAGGCGGGCGGTAGATCACAAGATCGAGTTGATTCCGGGAACAAGGCCACCAGCGAAAGCTCCTTACCGGATGTCGCCTAAGGAACTGGAGGAGTTACGGAAACAACTCCAGGACCTATTGGAATCGGGGAAAGTTCAACCTTCAAAGGCGCCCTTTGGAGCGCCGGTGCTGTTCCAAGAGAAGCAGGACGGCACGATGCGGTTGTGTGTGGACTACCGCGGGCTGAACAAGATCACTGTGAAGAACAAGTACCCCGTGCCATTGATCGCAGACTTGTTCGATCGGCTAAGTGGAGCCGAGTTCTTCACCAAATTGGACCTGAGATCGGGATATTGGCAAGTTCGCATAGCGGAGGGCGACACGCCAAAGACGACCATGGTGACTCGGTATGGGTCATACGAGTTTATGGTGATGCCATTTGGCTTAACCAATGCACCAGCCACATTTTGCAATCTCATGAATGATGTGTTTCATGATGTTATAGACAAGTTTGTGGTTGTGTATCTCGATGACATTGTCATCTATAGTCGTTCCCTAGAGGACCATCTTGGGCATTTACGTTTTGTGTTCCAGCGGCTAAGGGAACACCGGCTATACGTAAAGAAGGAGAAGTGCGAGTTCTGCACCAAGGAAATCAACTTCCTTGGACACGTGATTGGCGGGGGCACGGTGAAGATGGATCCCCGGAAGGTGCAGGCCATTAGGGAGTGGGTGGCTCCCGACAAGGTGGGCGAATTGCGGAGTTTCCTAGGGTTGGCAAACTACTACCGCAAGTTCATTAAGGGATACTCGAAGTTGGTATCCCCTCTCACCGATCTACTGCAGAAGGGCAAACCGTGGACTTGGGATGCGGCATGCGCAGACGCCTTTGAGAAGGTCAAGTCCCGGATTGTGGCCGAACCTGTGCTGAAGCTGCCGGACTTCGATAGGGCGTTCGAAGTCCATACGGATGCTTCGGATCGTGCGGCAGGCGGAGTGTTGGTGCAAGATGGGCACCCGGTAGCATTCGAGAGCTGGAAATTGAAGCCGGCTGAGCAACGCTACTCCGCGCACGAGAAGGAAATGTTGGCGGTTGTGCATTGCCTACGGGCATGGCGGGTATACTTACTCGGCACCTCTTTTGTGATCAAGACGGATAATGTTGCAAACACTTTCTTCAAGACGCAGAAGAAGTTGTCCCCAAGGCAGGCCCGGTGGCAAGAGTTCCTGGCCGAGTATGACTTCGAGTGGGAGCATAGGCCGGGGCGCCACAACCAAGTTGCCGACGCTTTGAGCAGGAGGGCAGTAGAGACGATTGCTGCGCTTACCCAATTGGAGTCCACCTTCGTAGGCAAACTGAAGGATCAGGCGAAGGAGGATCGGGTATACCAAAAGTTGGTTGCGCAGGTTCAAGATGGTACCGTGCGGAGGTACTGGCTTGAAGATGGCTTGCTTTACGCGAAGGGTGGTCGCGTATTTGTCCCCGGCGGAGGGCTGAGGACGCAGCTATTGCGCGAACATCATGATGCGCAATGGGCTGGGCATCCCGGACGGGAAAGGATGCTGGCGCTGTTGGCACGCTCCTACTTCTGGCCGAAGATGGAGAACGACGTTGAGCTTTACGTCAAGACTTGTCTTATTTGTCAACAAGACAAGGCGGAACGGCGCATTGAGGCGGGCTTGTTGCAGCCTTTGCCTATTCCAGAGAAACCTTGGGTATCGGTTTCTATGGACTTCATCAGTGGCTTCCCTGAGGTTAAGGGTTTTGATGGAGTTATGGTTGTGGTAGATAGGTTCTCGAAGTATGGGATCTTCAGGCCTACCCCAAAGAATTGCTCTGCGGAAACGGCGGCGGAAGAGTTCTACCGCCACTTGGTCAAGCTGTTTGGGATCCCGACGGACATTGTGAGTGATCGAGACGCACGGTTCACCGGGAGGTTTTGGACCCATCTCTTCAATATGATGGGGACAGAACTAAAGTTCTCAACGGCAAACCACCCGCAGACGGACGGCCAAACGGAGAGGATGAACCAGCTGCTGGAAGAGTACCTACGACACTATGTCACGGCCAGTCAGCGGAATTGGCTGGAACTGTTGGACACGGCGCAGTTTTGTTACAACTTGCACCGTTCCTCAGCCACTGGGTTCAGTCCGTTTGAGCTCGCTTTGGGCTATCAACCATTGACCCCTTCCGAAGTGGCCCTACAAAAGAAGGAAGGGCCATGTCCTGCTGCATACCGTTTTGCCCGGAATAAGCAGGAAATGCTCGAGGAAGCACAGGACAGCCTTGCCAAAGCTGTCCGCCGCATGAAGAAATATGCGGACCAGGGGCGTCGACCGCTAGAATTTCAGGTCGGTGACAAGGTCATGCTGAAATTGACGCCCCAAATATGGAAGAAAGTGACGAGCAAGAGATGGCACAAGGGCCTCATTCAGCGGTATGATGGGCCATTCGAGGTGGTGAAGCGAGTTGGAGCAGTGGCTTATCGCTTAGCACTACCCGAGAGGATGAAGATTCATCCGACTTTCCATGTCAGCTTCCTAAAGCCCTACCATGAGGATGCGGATGCGGACCGCGTTAGGGCAAGACGTGCGCCATTGAATGTACGCACGGAATTGGAGAGGGAGGTTGACCGTGTGCTGGACCGACGGGTGTTGGGTTACAGCAAGAAGAACCGGAGAACGGAGTACCTGGTTCTATGGAAAGGGTTGCCAATGTCGGAAGCGAGTTGGGAAAAGGAGGCTACACTCTGGCAGTTCGAGGACAAGATCCAGGAGTACCTCCACTCTATTCCGACGAGGGCGTCGGCTTCCTCAAGTGGGGGAGGTTTGTCAGCCCCTTAATGCTCGGACACGGAAATGGCTGCCAAGCGGACCCTCGATAGCATGGCAGCCCGGGAAAGGATCGAGGGAAGGAATGCCAAAGGATCAATGGGATATATTTAGGGCGAGGGCCAAGCTAAGTGGGAAGGCGAGCTGGACTTCCCCACTTCCCTAAAGACTCGGTCAGGAGTGAGCTGGACGCCCTAACCGCCCGGAAGACTTGTTCTCGGGCGAGGAAGGCGGACGACAGGTGGCGGGCCGTGCGGGCCTGAGCACTCCCGCAAGACCCGGTCAAGGCCAAGTGGGCTGGACGCCCCAACCTCCCGAAAGACCCGTTCAAAGGCGAGCTGGCAAGCAACGGGCATGCGGGTTCTCCCGAAGACTCGCTAGGGAAGTCGCTCGGGGCGAGCGACGCTAATGTTCCATGCAATTGATCCAAGGCAAGGGCGCGGTGCCCATGACCGAACTGAGTGCGGGTGGCACTCAGTCAGGCCCGATATACTCCGGTCGTGGAACGATGGAGTCTCGGTCAAGGTGCTGACCGAGGACTGTGCTGGCAGTCGATCTTATCCCTAGGAATAAGGGATAAGGGTGGTTATGGAAGCTGAGGTGTCCCCTAGAAACTAGGGATGAGGATTCCCCACCTGCAAGTATAAATAGCCCCCGGGTCCTAAGGTCGAGAAGGCAGAAGGGGAGAGCAACTGGAGAGAGTTAGAGAGAACACTCTATCACCGATAGTCGAGCAAGGAAGTCCCGGCAACAGTGTGACCAGTCCCCCGACGCTGAGTGTGAACTCCCGGAGTGAAGTTCACCCGTCCAAGTGAGGAGTGCAAGTGCTGGAGTACGAGGCATATACTTGGACGTGGCCGTGCAAGGTCGTGTAAGGGTTTTGTGTGTTCTTGCAATTCGTGTTTGTGAATACAAGTGAGATTTCCCTTACCTTGCATTGTTCGATCTTGATCCTTGATTGCTAAACCTCGCCAAGCTATTTCGCTGCGTGTGTGTGCTTCGGGTTGGCTGAGAGTGCACGGGACACTGCTCAGCACCATCGCAGGAACGGAAAAATTCGGGTGAGTTCCGACCCCTGTGACAGCTGGTATCAGAGCCGCGTTCAAGCGGTGTGCGAGGATTGGAATAGCAAGCGAGCGGTGACTTGTGGATGTCCCGTATGGATGCGTTAAGAGATCGAATCACGGCTTTGGAAATGTCCCTCGGCAACACGTCTGGAGCCAACGGAACTGTGGCTGATGTTCTGGCAGCGCTAGTTCCAGATGTTGTTCGGTTGAAGGAGGAGGTGAGCGTCCTCCGACGTGCGCTGGCTGCTGGAGTAACCGAAGCAGAGGGATCTCGGGCGAAGGTAAAGATACCTGAACCCAAAGCCTTTACAGGCGCTAGGAGTTCCAAGGAACTCGAAAATTTCTTGTGGGATATCGAGCATTACTTTGAGGCAGGAAAAGTTCCAGAGGGGGAACAAGTCTCAATGGCGGTCATGTACTTGGCGGGCGATGCAAAGCTCTGGTGGCGAACCCGAGAGCAGGACGCTGCTACCGGCGGGCGGCCACGCATCAGAGATTGGCCGGTACTGAAGAAGGAACTCAAGGAGCAGTTCCTTCCCACGAACACTTCGTGGGCTGCTCGGGATGCATTGTGCAACTTGAGGCAGACAAGTACGGTACGTGACTATGTGAAGGAATTTAGTTCCTTATTGCTTGATGTCACAGAGATGTCCGAGTTGGACAAATTGTTCAACTTTATGCGGGGTCTTCAATCGTGGGCTCAACTTGAGCTGCGAAGGCAAGGAGTCCAAGACCTCCAGACCGCAATGGCGAAGGCGGATGCGTTGGTGGACATCCGTATATCAAAGAGCGACCCGAAGGGGAAGCAGGCCGAGAAGGTGAAGGACAAGGCGGCCAAGCCTAGCAAGGGTGCTAGCAAAGCCGACAAGGGGAAAATGTCTAAAGGAGACAAGGGGAAGGGGAAGGTGACGGAAGGTTCGTCTCTTAAGGACCCCAAGACCCACCCAGGGTGCTTCATCTGCAACGGCCCCCATCGTGCTCGAGATTGCCCGAAGAGGGAGAAGTTGTCGGCCTTGGTGAATAGGACCGACTCCGACTCCGATGACGAGCAAACTAGAGTGGCACCTCTCCAAGTTCTCGGTGCCATTCGATCGGGAAGAAAGGCGCAGGAGCAGGGACTGATGTATATACCGATGACCCTGAACACCAAGGAAGTGGAGGCAATGGTGGACACTGGCGCAACGCACAACTTCGTGTCGGATCGTGTTGTGCAAGCTTACGGATTGCGGATCCAGAAGCAGGCCAGTCGCATCAAAGCCGTCAACTCTCAAAGCAGGCCGGTACTTGGAATGGCCAAAGGCGTGCCGGTGCAGATTGGTGATTGGTCAGGGGCCATTGATGTCATGGTCATCCCAATGGACGATTTTGACATAATACTCGGTAACTTTCTTGTGAAAGCTTGTGTTTCAGTCATGCCACATGTGTCTGGTTTGTTCATTTCAGACCCGAGGAAGCCTTGCTTTGTTCGGGGATTTAAGGGCCTCAACCATGCGGAGGACATAAAGACCGAGAGGGTCTCGGCTATGCAAATAGCCAAAGGCTGGAAGAGGGGCCAGCCAACATACCTTGCAGCGATCCATGAGTCAGAGCCCGAGCAAGGCACGAACGCGGACGTTCCTGACGTGGTGCAAGGTATTCTAGGCGACTTTTGTGACGTTATGCCTGAGGAGCTGCCCAAGGGCTTACCGCCAAGGCGGGCGGTAGATCACAAGATCGAGTTGATTCCGGGAACAAGGCCACCAGCGAAAGCTCCTTACCGGATGTCGCCTAAGGAACTGGAGGAGTTACGGAAACAACTCCAGGACCTATTGGAATCGGGGAAAGTTCAACCTTCAAAGGCGCCCTTTGGAGCGCCGGTGCTGTTCCAAGAGAAGCAGGACGGCACGATGCGGTTGTGTGTGGACTACCGCGGGCTGAACAAGATCACTGTGAAGAACAAGTACCCCGTGCCATTGATCGCAGACTTGTTCGATCGGCTAAGTGGAGCCGAGTTCTTCACCAAATTGGACCTGAGATCGGGATATTGGCAAGTTCGCATAGCGGAGGGCGACACGCCAAAGACGACCATGGTGACTCGGTATGGGTCATACGAGTTTATGGTGATGCCATTTGGCTTAACCAATGCACCAGCCACATTTTGCAATCTCATGAATGATGTGTTTCATGATGTTATAGACAAGTTTGTGGTTGTGTATCTCGATGACATTGTCATCTATAGTCGTTCCCTAGAGGACCATCTTGGGCATTTACGTTTTGTGTTCCAGCGGCTAAGGGAACACCGGCTATACGTAAAGAAGGAGAAGTGCGAGTTCTGCACCAAGGAAATCAACTTCCTTGGACACGTGATTGGCGGGGGCACGGTGAAGATGGATCCCCGGAAGGTGCAGGCCATTAGGGAGTGGGTGGCTCCCGACAAGGTGGGCGAATTGCGGAGTTTCCTAGGGTTGGCAAACTACTACCGCAAGTTCATTAAGGGATACTCGAAGTTGGTATCCCCTCTCACCGATCTACTGCAGAAGGGCAAACCGTGGACTTGGGATGCGGCATGCGCAGACGCCTTTGAGAAGGTCAAGTCCCGGATTGTGGCCGAACCTGTGCTGAAGCTGCCGGACTTCGATAGGGCGTTCGAAGTCCATACGGATGCTTCGGATCGTGCGGCAGGCGGAGTGTTGGTGCAAGATGGGCACCCGGTAGCATTCGAGAGCTGGAAATTGAAGCCGGCTGAGCAACGCTACTCCGCGCACGAGAAGGAAATGTTGGCGGTTGTGCATTGCCTACGGGCATGGCGGGTATACTTACTCGGCACCTCTTTTGTGATCAAGACGGATAATGTTGCAAACACTTTCTTCAAGACGCAGAAGAAGTTGTCCCCAAGGCAGGCCCGGTGGCAAGAGTTCCTGGCCGAGTATGACTTCGAGTGGGAGCATAGGCCGGGGCGCCACAACCAAGTTGCCGACGCTTTGAGCAGGAGGGCAGTAGAGACGATTGCTGCGCTTACCCAATTGGAGTCCACCTTCGTAGGCAAACTGAAGGATCAGGCGAAGGAGGATCGGGTATACCAAAAGTTGGTTGCGCAGGTTCAAGATGGTACCGTGCGGAGGTACTGGCTTGAAGATGGCTTGCTTTACGCGAAGGGTGGTCGCGTATTTGTCCCCGGCGGAGGGCTGAGGACGCAGCTATTGCGCGAACATCATGATGCGCAATGGGCTGGGCATCCCGGACGGGAAAGGATGCTGGCGCTGTTGGCACGCTCCTACTTCTGGCCGAAGATGGAGAACGACGTTGAGCTTTACGTCAAGACTTGTCTTATTTGTCAACAAGACAAGGCGGAACGGCGCATTGAGGCGGGCTTGTTGCAGCCTTTGCCTATTCCAGAGAAACCTTGGGTATCGGTTTCTATGGACTTCATCAGTGGCTTCCCTGAGGTTAAGGGTTTTGATGGAGTTATGGTTGTGGTAGATAGGTTCTCGAAGTATGGGATCTTCAGGCCTACCCCAAAGAATTGCTCTGCGGAAACGGCGGCGGAAGAGTTCTACCGCCACTTGGTCAAGCTGTTTGGGATCCCGACGGACATTGTGAGTGATCGAGACGCACGGTTCACCGGGAGGTTTTGGACCCATCTCTTCAATATGATGGGGACAGAACTAAAGTTCTCAACGGCAAACCACCCGCAGACGGACGGCCAAACGGAGAGGATGAACCAGCTGCTGGAAGAGTACCTACGACACTATGTCACGGCCAGTCAGCGGAATTGGCTGGAACTGTTGGACACGGCGCAGTTTTGTTACAACTTGCACCGTTCCTCAGCCACTGGGTTCAGTCCGTTTGAGCTCGCTTTGGGCTATCAAGCATTGACCCCTTCCGAAGTGGCCCTACAAAAGAAGGAAGGGCCATGTCCTGCTGCATACCGTTTTTGCCCGGAATAAGCAGGAAATGCTCGAGGAAGCACAGGACAGCCTTGCCAAAGCTGTCCGCCGCATGAAGAAATATGCGGACCAGGGGCGTCGACCGCTAGAATTTCAGGTCGGTGACAAGGTCATGCTGAAATTGACGCCCCAAATATGGAAGAAAGTGACGAGCAAGAGATGGCACAAGGGCCTCATTCAGCGGTATGATGGGCCATTCGAGGTGGTGAAGCGAGTTGGAGCAGTGGCTTATCGCTTAGCACTACCCGAGAGGATGAAGATTCATCCGACTTTCCATGTCAGCTTCCTAAAGCCCTACCATGAGGATGCGGATGCGGACCGCGTTAGGGCAAGACGTGCGCCATTGAATGTACGCACGGAATTGGAGAGGGAGGTTGACCGTGTGCTGGACCGACGGGTGTTGGGTTACAGCAAGAAGAACCGGAGAACGGAGTACCTGGTTCTATGGAAAGGGTTGCCAATGTCGGAAGCGAGTTGGGAAAAGGAGGCTACACTCTGGCAGTTCGAGGACAAGATCCAGGAGTACCTCCACTCTATTCCGACGAGGGCGTCGGCTTCCTCAAGTGGGGGAGGTTTGTCAGCCCCTTAATGCTCGGACACGGAAATGGCTGCCAAGCGGACCCTCGATAGCATGGCAGCCCGGGAAAGGATCGAGGGAAGGAATGCCAAAGGATCAATGGGATATATTTAGGGCGAGGGCCAAGCTAAGTGGGAAGGCGAGCTGGACTTCCCCACTTCCCTAAAGACTCGGTCAGGAGTGAGCTGGACGCCCTAACCGCCCGGAAGACTTGTTCTCGGGCGAGGAAGGCGGACGACAGGTGGCGGGCCGTGCGGGCCTGAGCACTCCCGCAAGACCCGGTCAAGGCCAAGTGGGCTGGACGCCCCAACCTCCCGAAAGACCCGTTCAAAGGCGAGCTGGCAAGCAACGGGCATGCGGGTTCTCCCGAAGACTCGCTAGGGAAGTCGCTCGGGGCGAGCGACGCTAATGTTCCATGCAATTGATCCAAGGCAAGGGCGCGGTGCCCATGACCGAACTGAGTGCGGGTGGCACTCAGTCAGGCCCGATATACTCCGGTCGTGGAACGATGGAGTCTCGGTCAAGGTGCTGACCGAGGACTGTGCTGGCAGTCGATCTTATCCCTAGGAATAAGGGATAAGGGTGGTTATGGAAGCTGAGGTGTCCCCTAGAAACTAGGGATGAGGATTCCCCACCTGCAAGTATAAATAGCCCCCGGGTCCTAAGGTCGAGAAGGCAGAAGGGGAGAGCAACTGGAGAGAGTTAGAGAGAACACTCTATCACCGATAGTCGAGCAAGGAAGTCCCGGCAACAGTGTGACCAGTCCCCCGACGCTGAGTGTGAACTCCCGGAGTGAAGTTCACCCGTCCAAGTGAGGAGTGCAAGTGCTGGAGTACGAGGCATATACTTGGACGTGGCCGTGCAAGGTCGTGTAAGGGTTTTGTGTGTTCTTGCAATTCGTGTTTGTGAATACAAGTGAGATTTCCCTTACCTTGCATTGTTCGATCTTGATCCTTGATTGCTAAACCTCGCCAAGCTATTTCGCTGCGTGTGTGTGCTTCGGGTTGGCTGAGAGTGCACGGGACACTGCTCAGCACCATCGCAGGAACGGAAAAATTCGGGTGAGTTCCGACCCCTGTGACACTTGTCCTCTTGCATTGCGGTAGCCTCCTGCACTCGGCTGCCCTTTCACTTATGAGTGAGTCCCGGCAGGAATTCATACCTGCCGCCTAATCTATCCCAAGTTTTCTCTCGTATGAGGTTGGAGTATGACAAGGATAAGTGATGTCAAAATCCTCGCAAAGTTCTACTTGGGTTGCCTTACCCTAACGCGAGAGTGTCATGGAGTCACAGCGTATATGTATCGTAATGACTGGGTTCCTTTCACCACATGGATCGATGTTATGGATGGAGGCCCGGCCAAATGTCTGGTTGTGTCTCATGAAAGATAATCCTCCCCCATCCCTATCGAGAGGGCATCCGATGCAAGCGAGCAAATTATTCAGTGAGTGTTACTCAACCAGGTTGGATGAGTAAGAGCAAATCACTGAACGACACGTGTAAGGTGGGCTTCAAAACAATTTTGAATCTCAAACAGAGAGGAACGTAACGGAAAAAATAAGGGAGACCAGTTTTCAAGTAGACGTGTTCCCTCCTTCATCGTTCCTCAGCTTGTCCCGCCCATCTGCCCAAAAACTTCCCCTTTCTATTTACTCCTCCATTGATATCGTCGAGCTCCACGGATCGTGGCTCCTCACTAGCAAGGTAAGGCCCCTGTCATACTATATTCAGGCTCATCAGCAGCTTCTCAGATCCGGGCTTCAGAGCACCGAGGCTCGGCTCTCGATCTTCGTTATGCTTCGGTCTCTTACACCGACCCACCATTTGAACATGACCATCGCGTATTTTTTTTCTTTCCCCTTCCGTTAGATCCACTTCATGCTGGGACTGGGAGTGAACGGGAGTTCCTCAAAGAAGACTCACCCGTGAACCCCCCAAATGCTTTGTAAAAATTTCTATCAGCTGATTAGGGTTTGTTTAGTGATTGATTGAGTGCTATTTAATGGCTTATTTAAGGGGTTATTTAGTGAATGACTGGGTTTATTTAATAACTGTGAGGGTCTGAAGAGGGATATCTCTAATTGTTTTCTACTATATGCTGGTTCCACACTTTCGTTTCAGAGCTAAATGGATAGTACAATATAGAACTCTTGATTGGTTATTTGGTTACTGATTTTGAGCTGATTTCTAGTTCAGTTTGATGCCATGTATTCGATTAGGAGCAAGCAGCTTTAATGATTGATCAATGATTCTTTGGTGACTAGCTGATTTAGGAGAAAATGCATAGGATTTGCTTAACCCTCCCTGAATAGCACATACGAATGTTCGAGTCTTTTTCTTGTTGAATGACCCACAAGTTCATTCGGTGGTTTTATTTCACATTGAGATGAGCACGCTGTGGTTCATAAGCTTTTGTTTGCTATACTTGCGTGAGTCTGGTTCTCAACAACTTCATAATTTGGATTATTTGTTTAATGGAATTTCAGGAATTCGATGAGAATGTTTTGGATTTATAGATTTTGGAAGGTATATTATGTGATTAAATTTAAAGCCATTAATTTTATCATTGAACTTTTGGCAATGCATTTTGACTTTTGAATTTAAACTTGACCCATGATGATAATAATTGTGGATATGTTGATTGGCAGGATGCTGAAAGACAAATGGGCACACAAAAGAAGTATTGATATCCTTTATTATCGAAGAGATGAATTGATCGAGAAAGTGAAGATACTTGAGTAAAAGAAGATGATTGGCCTAATATAGATTTCTTTTTCTTAAGTTGAAATTTTATGTATCCCCCAAAATCTTCTTTGTTTGTACTTGCTTAGTTGCCTTGTTTTTGGAGGATTCTTTTCCTTTCGTTTCTTTGCTCCAAGTTTTGACTGATATAGAATGTGATTCAATGAGGAAATGAATTTTGTAGAGTAGCACATACAACCCCATATTATGCACAATATACAGCCTACAAATCCATTAAAGTTGGTGAATAGTTAGCAATATGATTTTAATGTACATTATAAATACTAAGGGCTGAGATTTTCTTGTAGTATAAATCTGTACATAAGTTGGAATGCTAGTTCAATTTATAGATATAAAAAGGGCACAAGTCTAAGAAAAGCAGCAGAAAAGTGCTGAAACTGGCCGGACTTATAGATATATAATAGCACAAGAGTGAAAGTCCCCTTGTCAAGCTAAAAACTTGCAAAGGACAACCGCATTAGCAAGCTAGGACAATGAACTAATACTAAGACCAGCTCAAGTAACAAAAACAACATTGATTCTCCCTAAAAGAACTTAATGAGTAGTCTCCTCCAGCCCTATCAAGTCTCCGTATGTAGCACAGACCACTTTATGATTTCTAGACCTCACCAAACTCTATTCCATAAATCACAAACACCTGCAATGATGACGAGTTAAAAGTTTCAGCTACATGCACCAAAGAATTAGTAATTCAGTCTCAATAGGAATAGGAAAAAGATCATGATTATATCATTGCTATCATCCATTTAATATGACAACCACTTTCAGCTTCCACCATTACATTCAACCGAACTCATTCACACTGAAAAGAACACCGCCACCAAAAGCCAGACTAAATAAAAATTCGGGAACAAATTCAACAGACACAAGCACCACACCAAATTCAGCAGCCGAACACAAATAAAAATGTAGAACCACCCGAGACAACACCACTAATCTACTACAATCACAGCCCATAATCACTGATTAAATAAAATAGCCCATTAAATCAGCAAATATCCGGTGGCTGCAAACAAATAACATCTCCCAATGCATAACTGACTTGCCTGTAAACTTGGGCACCACAACTGGAAATGACCGGAAGTTCCATGGTTTGTAATTGGGCATCAAATCAACTTAAGCAGAACTCAGTTGGCCATTTCATCAAACAGCTCAGGCTCAATAAATTTCACTAAGCAAGACGGCGCAGAGAAGCGGGACATTGAAGACGACTGATGCAAGAAAATAGTCAAAATGAACGGAATAAACTACTAGCCACAATCTCAAAGCCCAACAAGTTATAGCAATAATAGGAATGAAAACTTATAGCAGAAACTTGAACATGAAACACGGCTAGGGAAGAAAATGAGACGAAGCCGCTGCACTAACAGGGAATGAGCGTTAATGTGCTCCGCAAGTCATAGCACTAATAGGGATTGAAAACTCAGACCAAAATCCCAACTCCGATACGAGGATGATCAGACGAAGCAAAGTTGGGACCAGGTGAGCTTACCCCAGAACTCCATGCGAAGTGCCATGGTGAATTTCGAAAAGGGAGAGCGACCTGGATATGGGAAGGGCGCTGGGTCCCGACGAGCCGTGGAGAGAAATGAGTACCGGAAGTCTGGAGGTTTGGAAAGCGTCGAGTCTGGGGAAAAAGAAAAGGGGATGGGTCTACACTGACGTTACCGTTTAACATCCGTTAAATCTTCACGGTTTTGACGTTTAAAAATTTTTCTATCCCACCTTACATGTGTCGTTCAGTGAGGCATTCGCTGGATATTTGCTCATACCCTGGTCCCGCTATCGATCGGAGTCCAACTCTTCCCTTGTCAGATGCCCTCCATTTGCGATCTCTTCTTCCACGTGAGAGCGACGGTTGAATTTATTCTCGAGAGTATTTTATTGACTTACTGTGTCTTTTTGATCTAGTTTGCTGCATTTGTCAGAAATGGCCATATTCCGATGCGTTTAGTGTTTTAACAGTAAGTACGATTCGCATTGCCACATTACTAATCCTATCAAAATTAATGAGCTAGAATCTGTACAAGAACTGTTTCGCATCAAGCTAGTAAAGCAAAATGTCTGGTGCTTTTGACTTCGTCAGATCCAATTCTCTTAAAGCAAAATGTCTCGGCAGCCTCGTCCTCCCTTCATTTTCTTCTTCTAACTAGTAGTCTGGGCAGCCTCTTCTTTTCCCCGTATTAAAGGTACACATCTCTCCTTTCTCCTGCAACATGTCTTAGGTTTCCTTTGTTCATCATGATACGAAACCATTTCCGAGCTACACCAGCCACACTGGAACCAAAATCTCCATGAGAGAATTGAAGTGGCATGTGTCGTAAAAATACTATATCCTGAACTGTTCAAATTATTTTCCTTTTAAATTCTAGATAACGACCACAACTTAACTGATTATAAGTTAGAAAATAAATAGATAACTAGATCTCTTTTAAGTCAAGCGTACACAAGAGACTCTTATTCATCTACTCCTGGTCCTCCCATGAGTCCGAATTTAGAAGGTGTATTGTGCTGGAAAATCCAGCAAATTGTAAAGCAGGTACCCTCTCTTCTTGCATTCGAGAGCTGCTTCCGGCCTTTAAACCCTCTCTACACTTGATTAATTTTCACAATACTGGTGATTTTATTGCCAAACAAGGTCTTTGGAGCCAGCAACGTGACGAAGCTCCTGAACGAGCTGTTGCCGCAGCAGAGGGAGGACGCGGTCAACTCGCTAGCTTACGAGGCAGACATAGAAGGTTTCATCTGTTTGTATTTTTCTCTCCTGTATTTACCAAACTCTCGAGGAAAGGAAAGTTCCAAAAAAAAAACGTAAGGGAGAAAGAAAGTTTCTTTCAGGACTCAAGTTTGATGTGGTAGGAAGAAAGCAACATATTGAGAACATTCGATGTGTATAAGAATGCCTCATTTTTTGCATGCTGTCTGCTGCCTTTTATGTCCTGATGACATAGCAAGGAGAAGTAACAAAACATGAAGGACATGGAATGAGAAATATTTAAGATCAGGATGTGTCTGTCCCCGAAATCATTGTGGTACCATTTAGGACATTCTTGTTCTTAATTAGGAAATGTGCAAATTAGGACATGGGTCATAGCCCATATGTCGAGGTTCATCTAGCAGTAGTTTGTCGATCCTTTTGGGTGGGATTATTTCCTGAGGTGAAACGGCTTTGCTGTTTGTATGATGGGCATTTCCCTCATATATAAGTACACTCCACAAGTAATAGAAACTTCTTCCAAGAACCCCTCTCTCATTCATTGTTAACTAGTAGCGTTGGTGGAGCCCTTAGACTCTGCACGTGTTCGAGTTAGAGAACAATAGATAAAATAGCATATCCATGAGGCAAGCATTTCATAAGAATGCTAACTTCATCTTTCAGAACTGCCAACGGAGAAATTCCACGCTAAGCCTCATGATATGATCCATTTATTCACCACGTCAAAGCAGCCCTGAACTGCAGTTATGTTCTGAAGGGGAAGCATTCTACTGATGGGCTCCAAGAGCACGTCCACTTTCAGGGTATAAGGATTAAGGCCTGCGCTGAATCATCTCCCTAAAAAATAAGGAAATGCTATAACAACCACAGGAGTAATAATGGCAGGTAGATAAGAGAAGTCGAGTCAGGTTATCTGATCATATCACAAGGGATTACACTAGATTAAGTCAGCAGGAAGAGAAACAGGTCAGCACTGGGGATTGCAGGGGAAACAAACTATAGAACATCAAGTAGGAGTCTTAAGGCTTGCTCTGATCAGCATGATAAGCAACACACATTCCTTCTGTGTACAAGATCATCCGATATGTCCGTCAGACACATATGACCACAAAAATGACCAACTGCTTCCAAAATATAATAATTTCATAACTCATTATCCAAATAAATAGTCGGCTTCCGAAAGAACTGGATCAATACCTATTTAAGAGTGTCTCACAACAAGCGTGAAGTCTCTGATCGAGAGGGTTCTCCCACGTGCAAAATTCATTAACGTGGTGTTTGTGGTTCATTAACTTTTCCTTTCTCTTACTTTTGAGATCCAAAATTCTAGTGTCTTGAGCACGTTCATCCCCACCTATACTATCTCAAATAATCTCAGTTGACTTGCCGTTCTACTTGTCTTCATTGCACATGGAGCAACACGATACAAGATACAACTTTTTTCATGCTTCTGAAATAAAAGTAAACACTCCTCTGTCAAGCTAAGTTATGCATCTAGCGCAAGGTTGCAGGTGACATTTCATCTACAAATTCTGATGTATGATTGGCAAGAAGGGAGCATGAAGATGGCATAACCATATTAGATTGTCCTGTATTGCTTGTACATGGAGCGTCTACTGTCGCACATTACCCAAACAGAAGATGAAATAGATTATAATGGATAAAACGCGTAAGGAAGTAAACATGGCAAACGACCCATGTTGGACAGCACCAAAAGAGTAAAACTCTGACAGAGCTAGGAGAAGAAGAGCGAGTTGAGTGGACTGACTGCAACTGATGAGGGATTGCAGGGTGAAGGATGTAGAGAGTGGCCGGGATCGCGGTGTCAAACAAGATGTAGAAGTCGGTGATTGCAACTGTTGACTGTCTGTTCCACCACAAGTCGAACAAAAGCCACGTCTAGCAGACCTACCAGTCAACGGCCTAAGACGAGCAGAGTCTTTGCAACATCAATGATGAAGGGGTTTCAGAGAGGTGTCGGCCCAGCCAGGCTGTACCAGTAGGCCCCTTCCGCAAAATGTCTAGTTGTGTCACGTGAAGGACAATAACGTTGGATGTTACGTGTCCTCCCCCATCCCCATCGAGAATGCATCCAATGCAATTAGTTTGTTTTACGTGCGATTAAGCATGAAAGTGGAATAACCACCCCCACCCTGTCCCGCCATCAATCAGAGTCCAACTCCTCCTTCATCAGATGCCCCCCCCATTTTGGATCCCTTCTTCCACGTGAAAACGACGGTCGATCTGATTCTTGGCAGTATTTTCGCGACTGACAGTCCCTTTGAGCTGGCCTCCTGCATCTCTCAGAAATTGCTGTATTCCGATGCTTTCAACAGTGCAGCAGTACAATGGCTTGCTTCGCCAGGTACTAACCCTATCAAAATTAATGAGTTAGAATCTGTATAAGAGTCGTTTCACATCATGCTCATAATTAATTCATTCAAGTATCAGTGTACTGGTTAACGATTTTAAAAAGTACCTAAGATAGTACTTCGAATTGATGAATCCCTTGTGCTACCAGAAGAGTAAAACTCTGACAGAGCTAGGAGAAGAAGAGCAAGTTGAGAGGACTGACTGCAACTGATTAGGGATTGCAGGGTAAAGGATGAAGAGAGTGGCCGGGATCGCGGTGTCAAACAAGATGTAGAAGTCGGTGATGGCAACTGTTGACCGTCTGTTCCACCACAAGCCGGACAAAAGCTACGTCTAGCAGACCTCCCAGTCAATGGCCTAAGACGAGCACAACCTATGCAACAGTTGTGGCGGCATCCACATCTAATCGGCCTCCATCCACCGCCTCCTTGGCCCCTGCCACCACAGCCATCCCACCTAAATTTAACTTAGATATTATCGTGATGTTTTATTAATATTTATTTTTATACCTTATTATTATTATTTTAAATCTATAAATATGTGAATTATCTAATCTAATTTTTAAATTCACTCAATGAAGTATTATTAGTACTTCTCGTGCATTTGGCCTTCCGACCACCATGATATATCATTCTCCCCCACTCCTCTTTAATTCTGAGATGGAACGGGGGTCTCGCACAACCTAACGCGAGAGTTTGATGGAGTTCCAGTGTGTACACGCATTTTAAAGACAGGGTTACTTTCACCACATGGATGGGCCCCAGCCAGGCTGTACCAGTAGGCCCCTTCCACAAAATGTCTAGTTGTGTCACGTGAAAGATAACAAAGTTGGATGTCACGCGTCCTTTCCCCATCCCTATCGAGAGGGCATCCGATGCAAATTAGTTTGGTTTAGGGATGATAACGCAAGAAAGCGTAATGACCCCACTGTCCTGCCATCAATCAGAGTCCAACTCTTCCTGTGAACAATGGAGAAGGAGTAAGGGGGTATTTTGATAAGTATCGATTTTACTAAATAGAACAAAGCATGGTAAAATGGAAGGTGGATGATATAAACATATTATCACAGAGCTGCGTCCCAGAGTCAAAATGAAGAGTAAGATATAATTGACATGTAGATTAATGTTTAAGTTTCGCTTTTTTTTTTCTTATATCTCCTCTCTATCCTTTTATTTTTCCGATTGAGACCTAAAAGGGGGCCACCTCATGTATTTTACTAGAATCAGATTTGATGTCACGAAGGATCACCTCGATCAGCTATTCTTTTGAGGACTGCTGGTGAGTGCTTTCTTCAATTGTGAAATAAAGTAAATAAATAAATACATTTTAAACAATTGAGATACTTATTGATTAAGTTAAACTATTAATGTATGGATTATTAGATTAGACGATATAATGAATTCTCGTATATTGTATATTGAATGATGTTATATATGTGTGTGTGCATGTATGTATGCACGCAATTATTATATAGTATATCTGTTGTTCTTGATTTATACATATTTGATAGTAAGTGCGATGTTATATATTTACTAATATCTAATTACTAAATTGTGTCATTATATATATACATCTATATATTTAATGAATCGGTGTTATTGGTAGTGTTGCATTCTTTATCATCCTACATCTTGTATTTTGTATGTGTTTGATTATAGTTATGGTGGCCAATAAGCTAGCATAATAAAAATGGGTCTTACTGATTTACCGTGAGTTCCCCATGCGATATAAATATGGGACATGAGTGAAGCTGGGCCTGTGACCTTAGTAGGATACATGAGGTGGCCCCCTTTCAAGACTCGGTTGAAAAAACAAAGAATAGAGAGGAGATACAAGAAAAAGAGAGAGGTTTAAGAGTGATGGGTCCACTTTTACCTCAAGAGAATAAAAAATGTCTTCTGTGATTTCATGCAAAGGTAGATGAATGTTATGATATGGTTTGAGGTACGGGTTACGATACTATTGGAGAGAGGAGTATCGATACCGTTATAACTCTGTCACAGAGGTAATGCGACCCATGACTATTATTTGCATTTAATGGTTTCCATGTATTTTAGGTACTCAATAGGTTGGATTTTATATATTGATATAAAAATACATACAACAGTCATATATATCTAAATAGTATTTGCATTAGTAGTATTATACGGTTATAATTGAGTGTATGTAATTTATCTAGCCGAGTAGATTATGGGAATGACATGGATTGTGGTAGTGGAGACTTGAGATAAGCAAGAATTACGTATGTTCATATTGGAGGTAAGAAATTTCAAAGCAGAGTTGTTAGAATTGATTATTTAAAGTGAGGTATATTAATAATGTTATAATGTAAATGGTATATTAAATTATTATTTTACCTTAAAATTTTATATTCAATATAAGTCACACCTTCTATATAAGATTTTTCAGACAAACCAAATGATCGTGTGGAGCAACCGAGGTAGCCTTTTTATAGTGGGGATGATTAGAGATTTTTTTCTTTTTTGCCGTTGGACTATATTTATTTATGGTAGAAATTAATTCGTTTCCGCAACTTTGTTTATGGCTTGAAATTTTGGGAAATTTATGTATCCTTTGAAAAGAAATATTTGAGGAATGATATGTAAGTTCACATGCATATAAAATATTCGAAAATTTATAAGAAATTCTATTAAATTTTTGAATCGTGCTAAATATTAATAATTTTGAGATATATTTATTTACTTGAAGTGCGTCACACCGGCAACTATTAGCCTACGCATTTTCTTGATGATGTATTAGTTCTGGTGGATAATTGTCCTCCTCTTGCAATGCAGTAGCCTCGTGCACTCCACTGCCCTTCGATTTAAGAGCAGTCCCAACATCTAATAGACTGGGAATTCATATATGCTGCCTAATCTGTCCAGGTGTTTTCTCTCGTATGAGGTTGGAGAACGACAAGGATAAGTGATGTCAAAATCCTAACTACTTGCATTACCCTAACACGGATGGAACGGGGGTCTCGCACAACCTAACGCAAGAGTTTCATGGAGTTGCAGCGTACACGTATTTTAATGACTGGGTTCCTTTCACCACATGGATCGATGGTACGAGTGGAGGCCCAGCCAGGCTGTATGTCACAGGGACAATATGGACCACAAATCTTTCCGCGTCCCGCTAAGCGTTGACACTCTGTTTGTCGACCAGCCACACACACATTGTGTGTACCGTCGAGGCCAAACAATCACAGAACCAAAGAAGCAATACCAAGGGACGCAATAACACAATTGGGAAAACGTAACTCGTATTCACATGTATTACAAGTACACGAAAAACCCAATCCTAGGTCAGAATCACTTACACGTAGTTACACGAGTCTATGCCTCGCAGTCTCTTACTGCTTGCACTCCCTACCTGTCTTCTGTCTTCTCTCAAGAACATCGGATTGCTGCCCAACTCGACTTCCCCTCCCTTGGAATCTCAAGCTCTTTGTGTCTCTCGACTGATCTAGTCCCAA
Source organism: Sonneratia alba (assembly GCA_900174645.1). NCBI lineage: Eukaryota > Viridiplantae > Streptophyta > Magnoliopsida > Myrtales > Lythraceae > Sonneratia > Sonneratia alba. The sequence goes on from FWPY01000029.1 coordinate 3,103,891, forward strand.
CTAGTTCTAGTTTCTTGGCTGCCTCCTTCCTTCGGATTTTGGTTGGTGTCTCTACAGAATGAGACTGACCCCCTTTATATAGAGGAGCCGAGCAAATCTGATATGGCAACTAACATATCCGAATCCCTTGATTCACTCTATCAGGTTTCCAATCTGTCCAATTCCTCCAGGATTGTTTCCATAATAGACTGATTGCCATGACCTTGAGAATCTTTCCTGGACTATTTGCTTGGATTGACTTGGCGCCAACTTAACCTCGTTGACCTGATCCATCCTCCTCTAGGGTCCACATCCATGATCACCTCCTAGGATCACGGTTGTCTGAACGGGATTGCTACGTCCAATGGTGCTCGAGCCTGGTCAAGGACTTAGCCGATCTCCATAAGTAGTCAACTCCCCTGCCGCTAAGTGTTGAGCCTCCCTTAGCGTCTGCTAAGCCTGTTGAGTCATGCGCACTCCTAGAGTGCCTTTGTGCAGTTGTACCAGGTTCCCCGAACCTCCTAGAGCATTGCACTGTGCCTTGCTCGTGGGCATCCTTGCTGCCCTCCCGCGCGTTCAACTACTTGTGCATTATGGCACTTCCTGGCCACAATCTGGTCCCTTAACATACTACCGAGCCTTTGATCGACCATTCCCTTCACTGGTGCCTCCGTGCATACTTGTGTAACCATCTCCATACTTGCATGTTCATTGACTTGCAATTCATCCCAACACCTCACACCTGACTGCCTGCGCATCCTCGCGTGCATGCTATGCGCTACCACTACCCTGAGGTACGGCTTGTGGTACGCATTCTCTGGGGCTAGAGCTCAAGGGTCTAACAAACCTCCCCCACCCAAGGGATTCGATGCCCTCATCGAATGAGACTCTTGATACCGCCGGATGAGGTCTTCGTACTGCCATAGTGTGACATCCTTCTCCCAAGTCGCTTCAGACTCGGGTAGGTCCTTCCACTTGACCAAGTACTTCGTCCTCCTGTTCATCTTGCTATAACCCAGCACTCGGTGATCAAGTATGTCTTCCACCTCCTTGTTGAGTTCCTTCCTTACGGTGAGAGGGGCGCACTTCACCTTGTTGCGGTCCGGATGCTCCTCATCTCGATGGTAAGGCTTAAGGAAACTGACGTGGAATGTCAGGTGCACCTTCATCCTCTCTGGTAGTGCTAGCCGATAAGCTACTGGCCCGACTCTCTTGATCACTTCAAACAGTTCGTCGTACCTCTGGAATAAGCCCTTGTGCCAGCGCTTGCTCGTGTTCTTCTTCCATATATGTGGGGTGAGCTTCAACATCACTAAGTCCCCCACTTGGAACTCCAACGGCCTTCGGTTCTTGTCTGCATACTTCTTCATCCGCTTAGTAGCTTTGGCGAGGCTATCTCTTGCCTCCTCAATCATCTCCTACTTGTCATGCGTGAATCGATATGCGGCCGGGCAAGGCCCTTCCTTGCACTGCAATGCCACCTCCTGCGGTGTTAGCAATTGGTAGCCCATAGCTAACTCAAACGGGCTATGACTTGTTGCAGAGGAGCGGTTCAAGTTGTAAGACAACTGAGCAGAGTCAAGCAAGTCTAACCAATTCTGTTGACTTGCGGAGACATAGTGCCTCAAGTACTCCTCCAGCAGCACATTCACTCCCTCAGTCTAGACATCCGTCTGTGGATGGTTGATCGTCAAGAACTTCAGTTCAGATTCTACCAATCCGAACAAACACGTCCAAAAGTTGCTTGTGAACCGAGCGTCTCGGTCAAGCACTATCTTTGTCGGCACTCCAAAGAGCTTCACCACAGAGCGATAGAAAGCCTTAGTCGCTGCCTCAACTGTGCAATTCTTGGTCACGGGGGTGAAAATCGCGCACTTGGAGAATCGGTCCACGACCACCATCACTGTCGTATAACCCTTCACCTCTGGAAATCCGGACACAAAGTCCATGGAAATAGATACCCAAGGCTTCTCTGGCACTGCCAAGGGTTGTAGGTGACCAGCCTCTACTCACCTCTCCACCTTGTCTTGCTGGCACACGAAACAAGTCTTGACGTATAACTCAACGTCATTGGCCATCTTTGGCCACACATAGGACCTTGACAATAGGGCTAGCGTCCGCTCACGGCCTAGATGTCCAGCCCAAGGACTGTCACGACTCTCCTTCATCAGCTGGTAGTGGAATCTCCCTCCGCTAGGGACAAGCAAATGGCCACCTTTGCCATAAAGCAGCCCGTCGTCCATCCAATACCGCCTCACTGTCCCATCTTTGACTTGCTCCACTAGAAGTTGATAGGTCTTGTCCCCTAGTGTGGCAATCTTGACATCCTAGAGGAAGTCGGAGGTAACTTGAGTGAAAGCTACCAACTGGTTAGAAGTCTTCCAACTGAGCGCATCTGCCACTAGGTTGTGCCTTCTCGGTCGATGTTCCCACTCGAAGTCATACTCCGCTAGGAACTCTTGCCACGATGCTTGCCTTGGTGACAACTTCAGTTTTGACTTGAAGAAGGTATTGGCGACGTTGTCCGTCTTGACCACGAATGTGGTTCCTAGCAAGTACACTCACCACACTCTCAAGCAATGCACCACAGCCAGCATCTCCTTCTCATGTGTTGAATATCGCTGTTCAGTGGGCTTCAACTTCCAACTCTCGAACGCCACATGATGTCCATATTACACAAAGAACTCCTCCCACTGCAGAATCTGAGGCATCCGTATGCACCTCAAATGGCTTCTCAAAGTCCGGGAACTTGAGCACATGCTCTATCACAATGGCATTCCTCATCTTGGAGAACGCCACTTCACAATCCTCGTCCCATGTCCACTTCTGATCTTTTTGCAATAGATCAGTCAAGGGATTCACCTTCTTCGAGTACCCCTTGATAAACTTGCAATAGTAGTTGGCCAATCCCAAGAAGCTTTGCAATTTGGTCACCGATTTTGGTGGAGGCCAATCCTGGATCGCTTGCACCTTCTTGGAGTCCCTCCGCACCTATCCTTGGCCAATCACATGGCCCAGAAATCGGATCTCCTGCATGCCAAACTCGCACTTCTCCCTCTTGACATATAGGGAGTGTTGCCTAAGCCATTCAGAAATAGCCTGCAAGTGCTGCACATGTTGTGCCAAGTCCCTATTATACACAACAATATCGTCCAAATAGGCAACCACAAACTGATCTAGCATGTCGTCAAATACATGATTCATCAAGTTGCAAAATGTGGCACGAGCATTGGTTAACCCGAATGGCATTACTAGGAATTCAAAGGATCCATAACGAGTTACCATCGTAGTCTTGGACTCGTCTCCTTTGGCGATGTGGAATTGCCAATATCTTGAATGTAAGTCAAGCTTGGAGAAGACCCTCACCTCTCCTAGGCGATCAAACAGGTTTGCAATCAAGGGCACCGAATACTTGTTCTTTACCGTGACCTTGTTCAATCCACGGTAGTCAACACACAACCGAAGAGAGCCATCCTACTTCTCTTGGAATAACACTAGGGCTCCATAAGGGGCTTTGGATGGTTTGATCTTTCCAGCATCCAGCAACTTGGGGACATCCGGTGCGGGGCTTTGGCTAGGGGAACGGTGCCTGGCAGTAGTTCTATCTTGTGATCTACCGCTTGGCGTAGCGGTAGTCCTCTTGGCAACTCCTCCGGCATCACATCCTAGAATTGCTCAAGCACTTCCACTATCTCGTGTGGAATCTTATGGTTTGCCTCCGTCTCCTGCATGTCCACTTCCCTAATAGACGCAAGGTAAGTGGGATACCCATTTTTCATTCCTCGTGCCAATTGCATTACAGATACCTTCTCCGTGGCTACCTCCTCAAAGCGTGCAAGGCCTCGGTATCCTTGCACAAAACAAGGTCGTCATAGATCTCCAATGACAATGCCTCCCACATGAGGCATGATGGTGATTGATGCATCTGCAAAGAAACTATTCCCCAAGATAAGATCATAGTCATCCAAAGGAACCACCATCAGGTTGATCGTATCCTCCCAAGCATCTATCTTGATGGGCACATCTCTTGCCAACCCATCCATCGGTTGGCTCTTGGAGTTCACCGCCTTCAATCGGTTGTGAGAGCGTTCCACTCGCAACTCCAAGGGTCGTACCATTTGATCTGATACGAATGTGTTGGTGGCGCCAGTATCCACCAGGGCTGACATCCGCCTACCATTGAAGGTCACATCCACAAATAGCAAACTGTGGCGTACCTTTGGGCGCTCACTTCGCATAGCGTCGACGGCCTGCAGTGGGGCAACATGCTACACGGGGTCCTTGTCGGAGTTGTCGGACCATAGGGCAGTAACCTTCCCTTCCCTCTTCGGGCACTCCTTTGCCCTATGGGGTCCATTACAGATGAAGCAGCCTGTGTGCGTGCGAGGGTCCTTCTTCCCATTGGCTCCCTCGATCACTTTTGCCTTTCCCTTGTCTGGTTGGGTCAACTGCTTCTCCTTGCCCTTCCCTGACTTTTCTTTCACGTAGGACTTGGACTTCTTGTCCTTGTCCGTATGTTAGGCATTCTTGCTCCCCTCCTTGACACGAGCAATCCGTAAGTCCAATAGTGCGTCCACCATAGCTAAGGCCGAAGGAAGGTCTTTCACCCCTTGCCTCAGCTCTAGTTGAGCCCAAGGTTGCAATCCCTTCAGGAACGTGTACAGCTTGTCTATCTCTGACATATCCATCACGTCCAATATCAGTGCGCTGAACTCCTTCACATAGATTCGCACTGGTCCATTGTGCCTTAGCTTGGCCAACGCATCTCGAGCAAGCCATGCTATGTTGCTCGGTAGGAATTGCTCTTTTAGCTCCTTCTTCAGTGCCTCCCAGTCTCCATCGGGGTTTGCCAACACTAATATCATCTTGGACTCGGGTCCTCCACCATAGCTTCGCATCCTTGGCTAGATACATGGTGGTGATCATCACCTTCTCGGCGTTTGAGATCTTCGCAGCAGCGAAGTAGTTCTCCATATCCCATATGAAGTTCTCTAGATCCTTGGAACTCCTTGTTACTTCAAACGCCTTTGGCTCCAGGACCTTTATCTTCCCATGAGGCTCATTCGATGGCCCCACCTGGGACACCCGTTGCCGCTTGATTAGGATCACATCATCCTTTAGGGTCACCACATCAAGCCTAATCTTTTTTAGCAGATCAATCATGGTTCCACCAAGATCGTCGCCTTTGCCGACGTTGTCCTTCAAAGCAGCAATGCACGGTTCTAGCGTAGCGGCTAGGTTTGCTCGTTCATTGAGCTTTGCAATACGGCCTTCTAGCGCTGCCAATTGCTCTCGCAATGCTTCCATCGCTCTAGTCCACATGACTGTTGATTGTAGGGTACTCGTGGTCTTTGACAAAGGGTATTCTCAACCTGAACGCAGCACCACGTTCACAGGTACTTCGGCTTGTCACGGACAAAACCTCACTCTGATACCAACTGTCACGGGGCCAATGCGGACCACAAATTTTTCCGCGTCCCGCTAAGCCTCGATACTCCATTTGTCGACCAGTCACACACACACCGCGTGTACCATTGAGGCCAAATGATCCTAGAACTGAACAAGCAACACCAAGGAACACAAGAACACAACTGGGAAAACGTAACTCGTATTCACATGTATTACAAGTATACGAAAAACCCAATCCCAGATCAGAATCACTTACACGCAGTCTCACAAGCCCATGCCTCGCAGTCTCTTATTGCTTGCACTCCCTACCCGTCTTGTGTCTTCTCTCAAGAACACTGGACTGCTGCCCAACTTGACTTCCACTCCCTTGGAATCTCGGGCTCTCTGTGTCTCTCGACTGATCTGGTCCCTCCTGGTTCTGGTTTCTTGGCTACCTCCTTCTTTCAGATTCTGGTTGGTGTCTTCGTAGAATGAGATTCGTAGAATGAGACTGACCCCCTTTATATAGAGGAGCTGAGCAAATCTAATATGGCAACTGATATATCCGAATCCCTTGATTCACTCTATCAGGTTTCCAATCTGTCCAATCCCTCTAGGATTGTTTCCATAATAGACTGATTGCCATATCCCTGAGAATCTTTCCCGGATTGTTTGCTTGGATTGACTTGATGCCAACTTAACCTCGTTGACCCGATCCATCCTCCTCTAGGGTCCACGTCCATGATCACCTCCTAGGATCACGGTTGTCTGAACGGGATTGCTACGTCCAATGGTGCTCGAGCCTGGTTAAGGACTTAGCCGATCTCCACAAGTAGTCAACTCCCCTGCCGCTAAGTGTTGAGCCTCCCTTAGTGTTTGCCGGGCTTGTTGAGTCATGCGCACTCCTAGAGTGCCTTTGCGCGGTTGTACCAGGTTCCCCGAACCTCCTAGAGCTTTGCACCGTGCCTTGCTCGTGGGCATCCTTGCTGCCCTCCCGTGCATTCACCTACTTGTGCATTGTGTCACTTCCTGGCCACAATCTGGTCCCTCAGCACACTGCTGAGCCTTTGATTGACCATTCCCTTCACCGGTGCCTCCATGCACGCTTGTATAACCATCTCCATACTTGCCCGTTCATGGACTTGCAATTCATCCCAACAGCTTGCACCTGACTGCTCGCGCATCCTCGCGTGTATGCTATGCGCTACCACTACCCCGAAGTACGGCTTGTGATACGCATTCTTCGGGGTAGAGCTCAAGGGTCTAACACTGTACCAGTAGGCCCCTTCCGCAAAATGTCTGGTTGTGTCACGTGAAGGACAATAAAGTTGGATGTTACGTGTCCTCCCCCATCCCTATCGAGAGGGCATCCAATGCAATTAGTTTGTTTTACGTGCGATTAAGCATGAAGGTGGAATAACCACCCCCACCCTGTCCCGCCATCAATCAGAGTAAAACGGCAGACGTGCAGAAATTGGCATCTTTCTTTTGCTTGGTTGAGATATGTACTGTTTTGTTTGTTCCTACAAAAGAGAGTCTTCACTTTTTCTAAGTTTTTAAAAAAAAATTAATGTGCCTGCCTTCATAATGGTAACCAAAAAAAAAAAAATAGTCTACATGTCCGAGTGAGGTTGACCGTAGCATCCCCGTCTCCCCGCCATAAATAAGAGCAGGAATTCTCCTTTGTCCCCTTCACTATCTCCCATTCTCTCAATCTCTTCTTCCAGATAGAAACTATGGCCGATATGTTTGATTCCGTCACCGGACATGTCGCCTCCCTCATCTCTCAGGAGATCGGACTAGCGTGCGGAGTCAGAGGGGAGCTGATGAAACTCCAGCGCACCGTCTCTGCTATTGGTGCTCTGCTTCATGAGGCGGACAGGAGACAAGTCCTGTCCCAGGACGTGAAGGACTGGATTGGGAAGCTCAGGGATGTCTTCTACGACGCCGATGACCTGCTGGATGACTTCTCTTCTGAAGCCCTTCTCCGGAGAATGATGGGACGATGGGAGCGGGTCTGGAATGAGGTGCGCACTTTCTTCTCCTGTTCTAACCAGATCCTGTATGCCTTTAAGATGGCTCATAAAGTCAAGGACATTAGGGAGAAGATCGATGCCATTGTGGTTGATAGGGATCGTTTTTCACTCGAGGGTAACAATAGTGCTGCTCTTGGGAGTCTGGTGGAGAATCGAGTTAGGCCAGAAACCTATCCATTCGAATCTGAACCTCACGTGATCGGTAGGGATGAGGACAAGAAGGAAGTTATCCAGTTTTTGCTGAATCCTCACTTCGAGGAGAATGTTTCCATCCTTCCAATAGTAGGTATGGGAGGAATGGGAAAAACGACATTCGCAAGACTCGTGTTTAATGATGAGAGTGTGGAGGGATATTTCGAGCGGAAGTTTTGGGTTTGTGTCTCAACCAACTTTAATGTGGAGGATATTTTAAGGAAGATAGTGCAAGAGTGTACGCAGGGTGTACACATGAATGAGTTGCGAGAGAAGCTGGGAGAAGAGGTTGATGGAAGGAGGTTTTTACTCGTTTTGGATGATGTATGGAATGAGAATCGAGCCAAGTGGTTGGAGCTTGAAGGACTCCTAAGGAATGGCGCAAAAGGAAGCAAGATATTGGTGACCACTCGTTCGAAGCGTGTGGCCAGAACGATGGCTACAACACATCATGGTCTGAGTGGCTTGCCTGAGCAAGAGTCGCTCACCCTGTTAATGCGAATGGCGATGAAGCAAGAACATGAGTGGAGAGGCACGGAATTAGAAGTTATTGCAAAAGAAATTGTGAGGAAGTGTGCCCATGTTCCCCTTGCAATTAAGACAATTGGGGGAGTGTTAGTGCACACGGGAAATAGGGAAGAGGATTGGTTGAGGGTTAGGAATATCGATTTGTCGAGAAGTGATCAAGATGAGAGTGATATTATGCCAACACTTCAACTGAGTTATGACGTTCTGCCATCCCATTTGAAACGGTGTTTTGCGTACTGTAGCTTGTTTCCACAGGATTCTTATCTATATCCATCCGAGCTCATTCGCCTCTGGATGGCACAGGGATTTATTAAGTCCACAGGGGATGGGACACCACTCGAAGAAATTGGCCATGATTACTTCATGGAGTTAGCTTCAAGATCCCTTTTCCAGGAGTTGGAAGAAGATGATTTAGGCGATGACAGCTGTTGCAAAATGCATGACTTGATGCATGACCTTGCGCGGTCAGTAGCAGGCGATGAGTGCGCCGCCATCAGCTATTCACGTGTGAGAGAGATCCCAGGAGGAGCCCGCCACGTGTCTGTGGTCGATATTGATGATAATGTACCATTGCAAGGATTTGAAAAGAAAAGAAAATTAAGGTCTTTGCTTTTTATTACTGAGCACGACAGGACTATGGAGATTTCTCGTCTGGATGTTTCTTGCTTTAGGAATCTACGGGCGCTACGTCTTGGAAGCATTCAGAGTGAGGTGTTACCTAGTACGATTGGTGAATTAAAGCTTCTGAGGAGCCTTGACCTCTCTGGGAATCGTGAGTTGAGGTCTCTCCCGAATTCCATAAGTAGGTTGTGCAATTTGGAGACACTTGATCTTCAAGGATGTTATGGTCTGGAAGAATTACCGAGAGGCACAACAGAATTGGTCAATTTAAGGCACCTTAACGTCAATGGATGCGGAAGGTTAGCGTATATGCCCGGGGGAATTGGGAGGTTAACTAATCTACAAAAATTACAAATGTTTTTCGTGGGAGAGAAAGGGGACTCACGTGCTGCAGGGCTGAATGAGTTGAGCAGACTTACTGGATTGAGGGAACATCTATGTATTAGTCACTTGGAAAGGTTGGGGAATATCTTGAACGAAGCGGATGCTTCATTCTCGTTAGTGAACCTTGGACTTCGACGTCTCATACTAGCTTGGGAGCGAACAGAGCAGTATAGGGCCAATGATGAAGGGGTTTTAGAGAGATGTCGGCCCAATTCAGATCTTAAAATGCTAGACGTCCGTGGATACAGTGGTGCCAGGCTGCCATCATGGATTTCTCAACTGCATAAGCTTGTCAGAATTGACATTTTGGGTTGTGGTCAATGCGAGTATATACCACCTCTAGATCAGCTCCCTTCTCTCATATTTATATGCTTGATGGGCATGAAAAATTTGGAGTGGATAGAATTATCGGAGAATGGGATGTCGCAGCTAACCTTTTTTCCACGCTTGGAGGGACTACAGCTGCAGTATTTAAATAAATTCAGGGGTTGGAAGAGGAGGGAGTACGTAAACAGGAATCAAGAAGAAAATATCCACGACGAGGGTTCTTTATCAATGTTTCCCGCCTTTTCCAGCAAGGTCAATCTTCACATTGGAGATTGCCCAAGATTCCTTCACAAGCATGGTGAACAGCTTCGTCTGAAGGTAAGCGCGATGATGAATCTACAGCAGTTGCAAGAGAATGCACACCGTGCTACACACCCCTTTGTCGGCGACCCTCAATCGCCCACTGCAGTGCCAAATCCGTCGGGGATGGTGACGTTCATCTCCATATCTCCTATTTCTCTCTCTGCGCTGACGTCTCTCTCCATCCATGATATTCAAGATGCGGAGAACTTGCCGGCGGAATTGTTTCAGCCCCTCACGTCCCTCCAGTCTCTTGAAATCAGTAATTGCCCTCGGCTGAAATCTCTCCCGGTGGGGGCGATCCTCCGACACCTGACCGACCTTGAGGACCTGACGATTTCCCAGTGCGAGGAGCTTGATTTATCCATTGAGGAGGGTTATGGGGATGATGTAAACGACGAACGCATGCACGATCTGCAATTGCACGGTCATGACAAACTTTCCAAACTTACGATTCGAGGAGTTGATAAGATGGATTGTTTACCTAGGTGGATCCAGTACCTCCCCAATCTGGAAGTTTTACAGATTTCCTCATGTGGTGGGTTGAAGTCACTGCCTGGAAGAATGATTCTTCGACTTGCCACCAGGTCATTGGTGCTGGAAGACTGTCCCGAGCTAGGGGAATCAGAAGATCAAGAAGGCATACCCGATTTGGAATTCTGCAGATCCCCCAGACTACGAGACTTGCGATTCGTGGGCATTAAGAAAATGACGACTCTCCCCTGGTGGATTCAGCACCTCACTGGCCTCGAAGATTTGGTCATCCAAGATTGCAAAAATCTGAAGAGCTTGCCCGAATGGTTTCCCCAGCTCACTTCGCTCGAATGGCTTTCCATTGTTGAATGTGGGAAGGAGCTATGGGAGAGGTGCAAAAGGAATACTGGAGAGGACTGGCCTAAGATCTCTCACATCCGAGACTCGAATATAGATCCATGAAGTGGTGAAGAGGATCATCAATGCCGCCTCCAAAGGTCAAATGCGTATCTCCTTCTCATTAGCTTTTTCACTTAATTAAATTGTACGATGCACCTGGCTATCAATGCATGCTTATCAATGAAATAGTGGTATCTTATATGTTTGTGCCCTCATACAAATAATAAGGGTTCTATCTTGTATGCCATTCACATTCATAATATTTGTTATCAACTCCTAAGATATGTTTGGATATCGATAATAACTATCTTAAATTATAGCACTCCGCATATTTATTTTATTGGTGGACTTATTAGTTTGGAAACTTCCCATGAATGCAATATATCACTCTACATGGTGTTTTTCTTCCAAGATGTTTTTTTCTTGCCATATCAGTATTCAAAGGTTTAGCATTTTATTTACATGGTTGTACGTTTGTCAAGTTGAGGACTTTAAATAAATTTATAAATAACATAATTACTTCATAAAATTTTCATTAGTCTATTAATTGTGAATCATAATTGCCTTTTATAAGAAATTTCCTAATATTTCCACAAATACATAAATTATTCTTAAGTTTGCCTCTGTTGTACGGGGAGAAACCCCCTTTTTATTTTGAAGTGATAGAGTGGAAATGATTGTCTATGGCTCAACGACACAGCTATGCACCCATTGTAGTATGTCACGATTACCATGTGCAACTCTTTTCGACACTTTTGCATGGTTTCCTGTCAATATCAGATGCTCATCTTAGCCCTTCGATAGGGACTTCTCTGAGACATGTTACAGTTCAAATTGATCATCTTCCTAATTTTGTCGTGAATCTTATGGGGTGGCAAACAGAGCATGCTTATCTTTACAACAAGTGGTACAGAAAGATTCCTGAAAAAAATGTGAGATACGTCACCAATTAGCTTGTGAGCCACCTTAAAATCTATTGAGTAAAGTTCCTTGGTGCTCAAATGGTGCTTCCAGTGACTAACTTGTATTTGCTTTTTCCATTCTGATCCATACATGAAAATTTTAGTATTCTATAGGTGAGGATAAACATTGGTGCTCTTTACAACCAGGATACTCAGAGAGCTTCTTGAACGTATGCAATAGTCGCGCAGAGATTCCATCATGCACAACATGGCTTATATGTTGCCACTCTTATCAAACCTAACTGCCTACTCATAATCCACAGATGTTCCTGTCTCATAGCTAACATCCTTCAAGATATGCTTCGACGGTTAACAGAGATAAGACTTTCTTGTTTTGTGCTGCAGTAGTGGAAAATTCAGGAGAAGTGACAGAGGATCACAGTGACGTTCCTCAAGGAGTTTTTTCTAAAGACCTTTCTCTATGGGTATAACAATTAATCTCATCGATCGTATGTTGGATTACCAACATGTGTAAGTTCTATCATGGTTGAGCACTTTGAGAAAGTTAAATTATTTTCGGTGCTTTAATAACTTTGCATAACTAATTTTCCATGCACTAGGTGCACTCATTCCATGGATTTCACCCCTTGTGCAAGCGCGCACAGCGGACATTTGTTGTATAATATATCTCTAGATTACTTGTCCTTTTATGAGCACATCTTTATAGCATTCTCCAAAACTTATGTGGGATTTGACTTTCTTTACATCCCCTATGTGAGCTTCGTGGGCATCTCTCACATGGGTTTCTATGGACCTCAATCTATAAAAACTTAAACCCATTTTCTAAACCCATTCATAATTAAATCCATTGATTCTCTCCAAAGTGTATGAGAGCAATTTCTCATTTATAATTAAATCAAGTGTTATTTTTCCAACAATTCTAACTTTTGCCTTCATAAGTTGCATTATGTCTCAAATATCTTGTGCTACTCTGCTTCCGTACTTCAGTTTTGTTTCCTTTTTTTCTAATTTTCATGTCTGTCCTCAACAGAGAATTCTCTTACCCCTATATCGTAGTGGAATTGTTTACCTAGAGAAGAGGGGTATTATTCGTAAGTACTGCTTTGATCTTGTACCTTATCATTAACAGTTCTAAGGAGTGATATGATTAACTTGTGTCTCTACAGGATGGATGTGGGTGTTAGATGCTTTAACCTTGACACCATTGAGGAAACCATCCATGCTTTGTTGAGTTGATTATTAATGCCCCCAAAATTGTAACTACCTGAGTACGTCAGGGAAAGTTCCATTTCATTGTTTGTAGTTATCTATATGACACTAGAATTTTTTTTTGTTTTGATTTAACTGACAGTTGAATTTGATCAGGAAACAGTGAATGGTTTTCTTTATGGAGAGTGGTATAGAATGACCCAAGAAACAGAGAGACATTCTCCATTTAGCTTGCAAGTTACCTTGAAATTGGTCAAGTATAGTGACCTGGACTAGGGTGATGGTCATGATGTCCCAATTTAATCTGCATGTACCACTCTAAATCATCAAAGTTCCAGTATCCAACATGAGAAAATAAATGTTGGTGTTGTCTCTTGTCAAGATTCGGACATCTTCTTCAAGGTATGAAATAATCTTCCAAAGATTTTGTGTCACTCTTATTAAACTACTTACTCTTAATCCATAGATTTTTCTACCTCCATAAAAAAAAGAAAGATTCGCTTCAACAGAGAAGAGAGATAACGGTTTCATCTTTTGACCTTGACTTTTTACAGTGCAAGTCTCTGAATTCTAGAGAATTGACAGAGGAGATGGTTTATTTTATTTTCAATCTTCTTCTGGACATTTCTGAGAGCTGTACACATGGAAAGCATCACTAGCATGAGTTGAAAACTTTTCTTGGCCTAGCTTAGTACAAGACTCAGGGAACATGGTATTAGGAAAAACATTTTCTATGCTAGGCAATACTATTTTGTGGTTTGTGGTCCTTCATTCAGATCTCGAAATGGCGTGGAATGGATTATGAGATGTACAAAATTGCTTGGAGGAATTTTGCAATTGCTAGATATGTTTCACAGATGAAGTTTTGAAATGAAAGGTTGCTGAATCTTATTATGCACCTCTGTTATCGACCGGGTTGAGATTGGCTCCCTGTCCAAGCTTTCATGGTTACGCTAAAAAAAAGTTGCTTTGTGTATGATCCTTACAGCATATTTCTTGCTCCTCCACTCATACTGGTGCTCAACTAACCTTGTTAACTTAGGATTCATGGATAGCTAGACTAGGATTTTGTTTCCCCAACCTAATGAGTCCATCATTCGGGTGACAATCTTTGATATTAATGCAGTAATTTGGAATTGTACTGTCGGTCAACACAGCGTATGTTCTCTCTTTCTTTATTGCAAGATAGGCTAGAGTCACTAAATCTATTCCAACATCGATCCTCACAAAGGCATTGGATATGTGCTTATAGCATTCAAAGTGTCAATGATTGTTGACTATGTCAAGGTTCATAGATGTCTCTTGAGGCCAATGCCATACGAATCTGTGTAGAATATGGTTTTCCATGTGTGTTTTAATATGATATCATGTATCACTTAAGACTTTAGCTGATTCTTTATTCCTTAACCAAAATAGTTTACAGGCTTTTACATGGACTTCTGTTGTCAACTAACTTACACACGTTTAACCAACTCAATTATAACTTTTCACAACCTTTTGCGCATTACATTTCCTTTCATTACAATTCACTTCCTTCATTTTCATTTCTTTTACAGCTTAGTCCTTGCTCGTAACACTCGTGCACTGCATACTCTCTTCATGCCAAGCGCTCTCACCATCGCTCTTGGGCAATTTAACTCATATGCCACTTCCTATTTGAAAGAGAATGATCACAGTTTTACATTGGGACAACTAAGTGAGCATTTTGCAACGTACATTGGCAACCCAAGTCGGACCATAATCCATGCAGTTACTGATAAGGCTCTTACTTCAAATGCCTATCTAATTTGTTTGGCTTTCTCCTGGGGTCCATGATTACCTTTATGGCATCTGGTAATCTTTTGCACTACCAACCATAGGTGATGGTCTACAGCATTCCCTTTGTTGAAGGATACTCTCAAGAAAGATAACCCTTGCTGTGATAGGAAAAAGAGACTTGTCATATAACTAGACAATAGACTACACACACCCCTTTTCTGTCTTGAAAGAATTCATTGACATGTACCATCTGCAGCAAGACGCGTAGCTACCAATCAAATATAACCTACCATCTTCAACCATGGGTTGTTTACAAGGTTTCTTCATGTTCCACTCTAGATAAGCAAACACAACCCTTGTGTCAGTACTAGTAATAACGTCTTTTCTTTCACACCATTTCAACAAATACGTAGAGTGTTATATAAATTCCCCCGATTTTTGTATTTTCTTTGTTAAAATATCTTATTTTGTTCCTCCAATCTAGTCATTTTGCTCTCTCTTTTGAACTTTTGTGGACCGACGAAGTTTCTAGAAGCAATTAGTCTCTAACCCTCTCCAAGCGATCAAATCTCCATCAGCAGCAACAATGAAGTTGAAGAAGAGTTGCAATGGAAAGTTCTTATTGAAGCGTTGTCAGCCATTAACAAATTACACTCTTTGAAAGATATATTTTTGGATTTTTTTATTTGTAATATTATGGAAAAGAATGGGGTTTGAACTTTGACATGTTAAATGATACAGCTTACTAATTTCTCTTGGAATTTCCCACCTTCTTTGACCTTTTTCACGTACCATGCTCCCCAAGACCCAGAAAAAAAACTTAAATAATATCTTATAAGAATAGAAAAGAGTAATACATATTAATATGTTATGCTATATATTCTTTTATATAGTATATTCTTATTAGGATGCATATCGGACCTCATATACACATTTCTCCATCCCGAGGATTGATCCTCTCCTCTCCCCTCCCCTCCCCTACCACAGTCAAAATCAGACACCGATCCCCAGCCCGCAGTATGATCTTCTTCAATCTTCTTGTTCTTTAGTTTTCCAAATTTCTGTGTTCTACATGCGGACATTTCCCATGTTATTTTCCCATTTAACAAGGTTTTTTTTGGTACCCATAATCCGATGTCAAGGAGCCAAAGGTAAATTAACATTTTCATACGGAATTTCTCATCTTTATTAGAACATGATATATTCCAATTAATAGGAAAAATATATTATACAGATGACTTCCTGGATGAAGAACTTGAGTGCATGTGTGTGTGTGTATAGCGAGAATGTGTGTGCAATGTGTATTATATGTTATCTATATGAAATAATAACTTATAATATATAGAAGCGAAGGGAGAGATCTCATGAGCTTCCTTTGCTCTCTCGGAAATGGTGAAAATAAAAGCTCTAGTCTACTGCTTTTCACTTCATCAGATCCAATTCTCGTAAGGCAAAATGTCTCGGCAGCCTCTTCTTTTTCCTGTATTAAAGGTACACATCTCTCCTTTCTCCTGCAACGTGTCTTAGGTTTTCTTGGTTCATCATGAGACGAAACCATTTCCGAACCACACCGGAGACAAATTCTCCATGAGAGAATCGAAGTAGCATGTATCGTAAAGATACTCTATCTTGAGCTGTTCGGATTATTTTCCTTATAAGTTCTAGATAACGGTCAGAAATTAGCTTATTATAAACCCAAAAAGACAATTAGATCTTCTTCAAGTCAAGCATCCACAAGAGACTCTTATTGATCTATTCCTGATCCTCCCATGAGTCCAAATTGGGACGTTGTATCGAGCTGGAAATTCCGGCAAATTGTAAAGCTGGTACCCTCTCTTCTTCCATTCAAGAGCCGCTTCCGGCGGCCTTTAAACCCTACTTCTTTTGCGGCTCTCCACCGACAGTCCCAGTCCAGCTTTTCCTCCTGCCCTTTTAAAATTTTCACTTGCTCGTGTGTACATTGCCCTTATATGTGAAACGTCTCATTCATTCTTAACACCGAGATCTATACGCGTAGACACACAAACTCTCATCTTTTGACCCGCGAGCTCGCTGCTACTCGTGGATTTCTAATCCCCAAGGGATTCCTCTATCGAGGTAACCAAAATGATGATCCACCATGTTCGAACTAATTCATGCTTTCTTTCTAAATCTATATAATATCTTAGGGGTAACATTTTTGTTTCGGTCTGGGTCCTACATCAAACCTTTGTATTCTTGGCCTTTCTCATAGAATTAACAAACTACTTATCTCTGAACAAGAAAATGGTACCTATCCGATCTGGAAGTGCCTCACCTACATAGTCTGTCTCATATTCCCTCATTTTTCTCTCGTTATAGGTTTCAGGTCGAAGAGGGAGGGAGAAGTGCCTGCAGTAATTGATCGAGGATATATACTCCTTTGCATAAAACACCATGGCGTCCTCGTCATTGTCCACATCTCCATGTGCAGCATGCAAGTTCCTCCGCCGGAAATGCCAGCCCGAGTGCGTTTTCGCCCCTTACTTCCCGCCCGACCAACCCCAGAAATTCGCAAATGTGCACAAGGTGTTTGGGTTTAAAAATGAGAGTACTTTTATTGACTATATATATATATTTAGCTGATCCCGATAATTGATTAATTTTCACAATACTGGTGATTTTATTGCCAAAAAAGGTCTTTGGAGCCAGCAATGTGACTAAGCTCCTGAACGAGCTGTTGCCGCACCAGAGGGAGGATGCAGTCAACTCGCTAGCTTACGAGGCAGACATGAGGCTGCGCGACCCAGTGTACGGCTGCGTCGGTGTCATCTCCCTCCTCCAACACCAGCTTCGTCAGCTCGAGCTCGACCTCTCCTGCGCCAAGTCCGAGCTCTCCAAATACCAAAACATAGGCCCCATCAATCACCATCAGAACCTCGGGATCAATAATCTCATTGCAGCCGCCGGAGGAGGAGGAGGAGGAGGGGGAGGAGCCCACCACCACCACCATCAGTTCTTTCCACGGGATCGCCACCATCATCATCCGGCAATTACCATGAATGGCTATGATGCCGCAAGCAGCCTTCTGGTGATGAACGTGTCGGCCAACCTTGGGGGCCAGTTTCACCACGCGGCTAGGGGAGACGATTGTGGCCGGAACATGGTTGATCCGTCATAACTTAGTGAGCTCGGATTTCTGTCCGATCTCTTCCGACTTCTACCTATAGGTAATTGGACATAGTGAAGCCAACCCGAGTACTTAACTCAAATCTTTTGCTTCATTATATCGACTTGAGAGCTTCAAGTTTTCTGGAATTGGCATAAGCATTCTTGACGATCATCAATCATGTCAACCTTCATTGCTGTTTTTGAGCTTCAAAGAAGGTAGAAATAATGTAGCCTTGATTCTCGGGGGAAGGTGAACTACTAGTAGTATCATCGGTTATGCCAATTACTGTTGATGATCATAGATTACTTACCAACATGTATGCGCTCTAATTAGTTCGCACACTAAAATCAAACGAGTTTGATGCATCATCATTGTCTTTCACTTGGGACTAAGAAATCATGAATTCAATTACAATAAGTAAGACTTTTAATGTCTCGTTTTCTCCTATTTCACCTAAAACCTTCTAGATGACGGGCCTTCATGTCAAATAATTTATATTTTGTAAATTTGATTTTCCAACATATCTTTCTTGATTACCCATAGTCCGAGTATTTCCATATTTGTGATCCCTTTTCGTACCAGTGGAAAATTTTTTCTTTATATGATTCCCAAGTTTGACCATCTTGGCTGGCCAAAGCTTGTCCAATAGACATAGGACAAAGCATTTCTTGTAGAGCACCTTTTTTCTTCGCATATTACGGAGTTTTGACTTTCCAGCAAAGTGTAAGAAACATGTCGTTCAAAGAATCAACGAATTTTAAGATAATAAAGAATTAAGAAATTTCAATAGTACATGTCTCGGTATAACTAAGTGAGAATAAAGGGTTTTTTCTGGTTTACGTCACCTGAAATCTATAAATTCAATATATACGTTTGATTAATCCAAGTTTAACAAGTCCATGAATTTTATTAAGGTTGGTTCTAATTAACAGAATATTCATTTTAACATTTTTTTTGTTGAGTGGATACAATAAACTCTGAATGATAAAAATTGAATGCAAAATCTCATAGTTCTGAGTGGCTTTAGAGTTCCAATTCGATGTAGAATGTTACTGAATTGACCTGACCCATGCTGCCTCCGTTTTATGATATTGTACTTATTTTGAGGTATATCTGAAGCAGCTTATGTATTGTTTTGGTCGAGTTGCCCTGTGATACATTAGCCAGATAGCATATATGCATGAACTCTGGTTAGCAAAGTAAAAGTTTCAAATTAAATCACGACAGTTAAAATGCCAACATCGATCTACCGTTGCCGGGGATAGACATGATATCAATTGAAACTATATATGAACCGGAAATAGGATGAGACAAATGACAAGCATCCATTTATGCCGAAGGCAGATTTTGATATCTTTTTTTTGTTTGGGTAATTTGATACGTACCACTTGAAATTCTAACATAGATTTTGTTCAAAATTTCTCCAATATCAGGTCAGTCAATTAGATCATCAACCTGTCACATGGCATTAGAAAAGATTTATCGTGGTACTCATTATGATGATCCCTGTAGGTCTAAGATGATCTAGACATCATTCGATATTCCTTGCAGGCCGTGCATTGTAGCTCTAAATGCACACATTAACTCCTCAGAGGAAAGGATCCTGAGAGACACTCTTAGGCCGAGAGACAAAGAGAAGACAATGTCCCAATGACCGCTTTAATGGGACAAAGGAAACCGTAGCAAGCAAAGGATCAAGAGGGTTGGTAAGAAGTTTAAAGTCTCTCTCTCTCTCTCTCTCTCTCTCTCTCTCTCTCTCTCAAGCTGTAGCACTGAGATACAGAGAGAAAGGCATTGAATGGACTCACGCAGGGACAGTAATGTCATGCTGAAGAACTCAAAATCCAACGCGATGGATCGAAGGAAGAGAAGAGAGAGCACAGAAAATCTTGCAGGAATGAATTAATGAGACAGAGGAAGAGGGTTTCTTTAGGGTTCTTCTATTAGGCATTAGGTTTTATGACATGCTCTCGATATATTCCATCTCATTCACTCGTTCATTTCAAAGATTTGTCTGTTTAGTCGAGAAAGAGACTGCACGCCAACGATGCCTAGATTTGCAATGATGATTCTGCTCTTAAATGCTTCGTCAGTCTCCTCTGCGTGTGTGTCTTCCCATGCATTTCCACCGTCAAGCCCTACTTACTTATAATATAAGCATTTGGTGGTTTCTTCACATGTACAGGAGATCCCTCATTTTTGCCAAACACATATGAACTGATACCATCAATTCAAACTCTCTAAAGAAAAACTTCTGATTCCTTCTTCTCCTTCAAACTTAAAAACCCTAATATGCCATCCACATCAGTGTGACACTCTGCATAGAAACGCATATTTATGAGAAGCTATCTACCATTGTAATTTGTAGATTTCAACTCGCAAAAAAGAAAAAGAAAAGAAAAATGATTAAAGAAAAGAAAACGTAACAATCCTTACTAAACAGGGATGTGGCTCATCAGCTAGAGTAAACCAATTTGCTGAAATTCAAGGTTTAATTTTCAGTCTCGTGGTGTCACGTAACAATAAGTGATTTGATGCCAGCATGTGTCCCCCCCTGAGCCTCGTTCTTCAATGGGGTGTCCCTTTTGCTCACCACTTCTATATGGTTTAACACGAAATTAGAGAGGGATCAAGCGGATACTTTTTCTCTAATTTTTGGGGATAAAATATATAATTCCCATCATAATTACTTGAGTTTCATGTTACACTGAGATGAAGAGAATTAACTCGCATGTCGAAATTGAGAGATTTCACGGCTAGTACAAGTTTTACATCCATATAAATTAAATTAGAAAATATAGTGTACATGGATGGTGTCGGAACAAGATGAAAGGGGATGGGCTTCTTAATGTATACATGTTTATACACACACACATATGCATGTTTGCATATTCGTGAACAAATTGGTGAAACTACGATGTGCCCTAAGTCGATTGGTTGAAAATAGCCCCCACCAGTCGATGAACTTGTTCTTGGTAAAGTCCATTATATCATAAGATACAATTTGCGAATTGAATCCTCAGTATCTATATGCCAATGCATGTACATGTCAATACACGCACGCCTCACGGGGCCAGAGGAATGGTATAGTGCCAGTGCAGTAAGCAGGCAAGAGAGGGGAGTACAAAATTGAATGTGTGAACGCAGAGAGAAAGGACAAAAGCTGCATGCACATATATACTTATATACGTATAGCATTTATATCGAGCGGGGTGCTCCACTCTCTGACCCCATGATTACCGTACACGTAGATAAGGTACAAAGCATTTGAAAGACAAGACATGGCGATCTTGACTTGGTCCATGGTCAGGAGCTTGTATACCTGATATGACTATTGAGAGTTGGTCCCAAGGCTCTCTCGAACGAACGAACGAACACACACGTGCCATTACTCTATTCAAATTCCTCACACGTACCCAAGTATTATCTCGATGAAATGGTAAGGTAACGCGACAGATGAAAACTAGTTGGGCCATATGCTTGAATCTGGTAATACGATTAATGTAATACAATCGGATTTGTATACGCTTTATACATACATACACGACGTTGTACAACTGATCCGATGGATTGTGACGAAAAATGAGAATGTGTTGATACTTGATTGTGTCTCTTGAGTTGTCCCCCGGGTCCGAATGAGTTCTGGTCGACGCAGAGAGAACATGGTGGGCCATGGGAGCAGGAAATAGTCTCTCGGGGATTGGGGATGGCTCCGTGGAGGATCTCAATTGTGCCCGGCCGCATTCAATGGCGACAGTGCCGACACTATGCTGTACCATTGATTATACGTGCTTTTTAATTCAACAGCGAACATATAATAGAAGCCGGTGTCCTCAAGACATAGCTGAAATAGTTATACCTAACAAGTAATTTCAAGTAATATAATATAGAGAATTTAAATTTATTACATCAAATTTACAAAATTATAGGACAATTAATTTTTAACCTCTAAATTACGTATGACCAACTGACTTCTTTTGATTGCTAAAAAAAGTCATATGTATATATTAAAATAGTTAAATATCTCACTTTTAATTAAATTTTATATTTCAGACCTTATAATGAAAGGAAGAATATAATACTAAATAAAAAATTCCATCCCTAAAATGTAGATTAATTTTACTGAAATTTAAATTAAATCATATTTCTTTGTCGGAGATGTTGAAGACCAAACAATAAGCTCTCTTTCTTCATACCATGTCCGGATATGGCCGGACAGTAATTTCTATTCTCTTCGCGTCCACGTGACTGTGACTTGACTAATCCTCCTTCTTCCCCCTTGCCCTGCCATCAGTAAGAGTGGTAGGCTGGGCTGGGGCCCTCCCACCTTCCCCCTGGCCTTGACTCCTCCCCCTGAGTTTGGGACCATTAACTGGACCAGCTTCCTTTCTCCTGATTTTCTTTAGAATTTTTACACGTTTAAATAACCTATCGAAAACTATTTTCACGAGTGAAGCGGATAAATCGTAAATGAAAATTGTAAAAATATGTATATATATATATATGAAAAATTCGGAGGAGTAAATTAAGAACAGAACAATTCAGGAATTACGACAATCTGTCTGATCCCTGTCCCTGACTTTCTTCTCTGTCTTCCATAATTTCGTGCCTTTTGTCTCCCTCTTCCTCTCCTCTACTTTTCTAAGAGCCCTTCAATCTCTCTCTCTCTCTCTCTCTCTCTCTAAGTTCTCGCCGCAGTCGGAGCTGCTCAGCTGAGTCAACGCGGCAGAGCAGACGACACAACACATCTTGCCGTCAACGTCCCTCTCTCCAATAATTCTCTCATATGTTCGGCCCTTCGCCCCGTACAATATAACGTATGGAAGGAAGCATACACGTAGTCCGTACATTATCGACAAGAAATATGAGTTGCTTTATATATTTCATATTTTTGAATCCTATCAATAAAAGAAACAATATTTAATATTATTTTACTATTTAATAAATTGATTACACTTAAACTGAATAATTTGAATTTATTAGAACTGTGAAGGTAAGCTTTCAAAGCAGAGTGAAAAAAAAAACTATGGAGAACCAAAGTGATGGTGATCGGATGAATTGATTTGTTCTAAAAAACATGAAGATCACATTTCAGTGTCATGGGTAGGATTTATCATGTCTATGGTGATGTGAATCGAGTGGAAACATAGACTTGCAGTCTCAGATCAGCCGCTGGACTGATCCAGCGTGCAACTTCTCGAGAGGTTGAGATTATAGTTGTGCCATGGATTTCCCTAGCTACAGTAGTGACCGATTAATCAAGCAATCCGGTTGTCCAACGTGAATCGGTTGCACCGGTCTACAAGAAGATGATACAAAGAAGAGGATAAAATCGTTGGTTTCTGCTTGGCCATGGCTAGATTAAGGCTTTGTTCGTCACAGTCAGCGTTATGGATTCAAACATGGGCGGCTCGAGGGCGCCTTCGACTGTGCAGTATGATCATAATCTTGCTCTTACAGAATGCAGTAAGGCACCGACAACCCAACCCGACTGGGGGAAGTCGAAATCTCTGGGCCCATTTAGGTCACCAACATGGGCCCAATCAGGCCCACTTTAGCCGAGTGGAGTTCTCTCTCTCTCTCTCTCTGTGGTTTTCTATCAGAGTCCGGTTTGGAAGTTTGCTGCTTAAAAAGGAAACGATACCGTTTTAGGGAATTAAACCTAAAGCCCTGCTTTCCCGTTCTCCGTTGCAGTGCAGGAAGAGAACGACAGAGATCGGAGGGAAGACAGCCGGTCTGGGGTTTTTCCGTCTCCTCTCTCCGCTCTTGCTTCGCGTACTTCTTCCTGCCGATGCTTTCGGGCGAGGTCCTCGTGGCTGTGCCTTTGAGTTATCTGAAGCTCGCTCTTTTCCCATGCTAGATTTCCTCAAATTGGCTGATCTGCGATCTTCCTATGTACTGTCTCTGGCACAACGTGCGTGCAGAATTTCAGTTTCCCTTGGTTTCCTCGTCCATCGCGTGGAATGGTTGACTGATCCATTTATGAAACGATGTTTCTCATTAAAGCTTCCTTTTTAGCTGGAATAATTCAATAGAAGTCTTTAGGATCTTCTACTTTGCTATGCTTTGGATGCTGTTGCTAGTGATATATAAAATTGAGGTTGCTTTGGGCTGTGAAGAAGCTCCTCGGAGATGTTTTTTTCCTCCTGAAAGGGTTGTCCTCCTCATAGATATGTAGTCTAATTTCAAATAGATTTGGAGTCTTTTTTATTTAAATTACCTATTATATGATTTTCAATATCACAGTTTCTTATATTATTGTGAACCTTTTCGGCCAAATGTGCTAATCGTTGTAAAGTAACAAAAATTTTAATCGAATCTCAATTTTTTTGAGCTTCTATTGTAAAGGAGTCACGTGGGTTGAATTAAGACTCAATTTTACTTCCTTCTATTGCTGGAAGACCGTAACTTCTCATGCATCTATGAGACTTGCTTTTGGGCTTACCCATAACGTAGAAACAGTTGTATCTTATTCACATAATCAGTCACTCTTCTTCTTGTCCTAGGGTTGGTCCTCATAGTCGAGATGGTTGGAATCCATGCTTCCTGGGTCCCCATTTTAACGTAAATAGGATCTTTTTTAACAGAGAGCATAATGACAATATCTGGAAGTTAATCGTATTTGACCTGTTGTGTGGCAATTTATGTTTGCTATTCATGCCTATAATACATTTTTGTGCTTGTACTGAACTTCAACTATGTAATGTTATTCTCTCTTTCCAAACCCCCCCCCCCAACAAAAGCCTGCTTGAAGTTATGGCTCGCGTCTATGTGGGTAATCTGGATTATCGAGTGACCAAGCGAGATCTTGAAGATGAGTTTCGTGTTTTTGGAGTTATAAGGAGGTAAATCACTCTTTGCAAATACATCTTAAACTTATATATTTATCTTGTTTCATAAGAATTGCCTCTTTCCAGAGAATTGCCTACAGTATGTAGTTGCCTTCTGGGGCAAGCTTGATTCATGATCTACTATTGTGTGTACATCTCCTAAGAGTAGTAGCAATTGTTATATTTCCTGCTACTACTGTTGGAGTAAGCTTCTGTGGGGATTATACTCATGTTTTTGATGCCTTGGCATCTGATTTCTTTGATGTAGTTCTCTTACATATATGCTGTAAATTATTGTGCAGTGTATGGGTTGCTCGAAGGCCACCTGGCTATGCCTTTATTGATTTCGATGACCATAGGGATGCCCAGGATGCAATCCGTGACTTAGATGGTTTATTCTGTCCCTTCTGAGGTTTCTTTTACTTGTACTTATGTTTCCTCTTAGTTCTGAGTCATCTGGTAACTTAAGGGTGCAGCTCATTTCTATGGCTTTCTCATTGTGCATTTTCTCTTCTTGATGCTATTTTGCATGCAAATTCTTTGCAAACTGTAATAGGAGTTATCATTTGCCTCAGCAGGTAAGAATGGGTGGAAAGTTGAAATTTCCCACAACTCAGGAGGTGGGCGTGGAGGTGGTCGTGGTCGTTCTGGTGGTTCTGATTTGAAATGATATGAGTGTGGTGAGCCTGGTCACTTTGCTCGAGAGTGCCATTCTCGTGGAGGTGGGAGACGCCATAGCTGTAGTCCTAGGTATTGCAGAAGCCCCAGCTATGGAAGGAGGTTAGTTTATTTAGCCGCAATGTTTGTTTGTATAATTTGATTGAGCATTGCAACTTCTCTTTTATGGTGCATTAGTTCAGATATTGTAATTGTCTGTTTGTGGATGGCAGGAGTTACAGTCCTCATGGTAGATCTCCAAGACATCGCAGTCCATCTCCTTGTCACAGCTACAGCAGATCACCTGGAAGGCATGAGGAGCTGCCATATGCTAATGATTATATTCCCTTTGGAACAAAATTTCACCACTTACAGGATTCTACAGGATGAATTACGAATTCTGTTTTGCTTTATAATTGCAATTAGAATTTTGTGTAGCACAGATCAGAATACTGGTTAACGCTATTACAGAGTGTGATGTTCTTCATTATCTCTATGCAGTGATGGACTGAAGGGCAGGCGCAGAAGCAGGAGTTGAATGACTGAAGTTGGTGTGACACCGGATGTTGAGCCAAATTTGTAGTATAAGGGACCTTCTGTGCAACATAGTGGGTATTAATGGGCAGACACAGCCTCTCTCTTGGACTTGGTTAAGTTTTCATTGTACTTCGTTGCTAAGTATGTTATCATGTCTCTTATCCAGGCTAATTGTTACTTGTGAAATTTTATTTAGCATTTGATATTAGTTATTAGTACAGCTTTGAGAACATTGCTAAATTCTGTGTCTTTCCTTTTGTGATGAGGTGCCTTGTAGATTTGCTTCACACGTTTTGTGCCTCTGCACTCTCCTGGGGCTTCTTGTTCCTGTATGGTATGTTCAATAGAGTGAAACGATTGCGGGTCTCAATCTTCGCTCCATGTCTAGATGCTTCTCTCTCTTCTACTCCTCCTTGTCAGTGTTTGTGGCAATTATAGGATTAGCGTAGAAGGAAGGAGAGCTGCCCAAACTCTTATGGCATGAAATAGCATTTTCCCATGGAAGTGGTTTATACTCTGGACTCTGGAGACCATTTAACCTCATCTTTACTTTGGGACAGAGAAAGCAGTGTTTTGCGAAAGGTGAGTTCCCAAAATTGTGCAGAGTTCGTTAAGTTCTACCCAACTTCAAATTTTCTTTACGACCTGTGTACCTTTTCTTTCCTGACAATTTGCTGTTTGTTTTTTTCAATTTTGAAAAAATGCTTTTAAAACTCTTGTTTTCATTAAACCTCTCACAAAATCAAAAGCATTCCAGGCTTTCACTTGGCGCTACTTTTGAGGTGCTTTTCAACAATTGTGTCAGTGCTTTTATTGAACAAAATGACACTTTTATTGGTTCTGGCCATACAAAAGTTTGTCCCGCGAGAAGATTGGCAGCGGGCTTGTATATTGAGCAAAGCTTCTTCTCTGATCTGAACTGCCTTCCAATCACGTCCTTGCTGGAAAACCTTGCCTCTTCTCTGCTCCGGTGTCATCTTTGGCTAGAGTTTGCGGGCTCTGCTTATTACATTTTATTGGACTACCATAACGAGACTCCAAGGAAGGATCTCAGCAAAGCAGAGAAGCTAGTCGGATGTTTTTGTAGCTGGAGATCTGTGGCACGACTAGCAGGATCTCTGGAATACAGTTTGGTATTGTATTTCCGATGTAACTCGTTTCTGCTCTCCAACTTACTTGCCCATTTCAGATTATGATGTTTGCTATGGATGGTGAGTTGATATTAATTTTATTTCGGCGCCGGTATTTACATCGGCTGTTTCATTTTGTCATCTGGTACATTACAGTTTACAATTTGATAGTGCATGCTTTATATGGCGTCCTAGTGGGCGGTATTTGAACACGGTTCTCTACCGTCGCCAAAACGACCATCTTAAGGAGCTTTAGTTTCCATTTCGGCATTTCTGAGAATGAGTGCCCCCGGCTTTGCATCGGTCATCCTCCCGACTAAGTCATTGCACGGTGATAAGCCATTGATCGGAAAAATCGATGGGGAAGTGGGTGTGCGAGAGGCTACCCCTTGTGCAATTTTTTGGTATGCGGTGATCTGTCCTAGATTTCAGCTGTACTGAGATCCGGACTTGGGCATGTTTCACGGTGCGAAAGGCGATGACTTCAAACTGAACCAAGAAACCCATATCTCGGGCAGGTTGCAAGTGGAAGGGATGAGCGATTGGGCTCGCAGCGAGATCCGTGTACTGATGAGCTTATGATTACCTTAGCCGTATAGATGCAAGAATGATGATGGATCATATGATGAGGAAGGATCAACTGTGACCTTGAAACCGATTTGACTTGATGTACACATGCCCGGGTCTTCATCAGTTATCGAGCTCGTACTATTGACAATCTTGCCTGAATGAGTGTTGTCCAGGCTCGACCGATGGACACTGTTTTACTGGTGGCGATTCCACGTGAGCCGTCGTCGTGGTTGTTACCTGGGCGAATACAAGTCTTCGGAAACCACTACCCCTATCAGTTCCACCGTGATAATTGAGATTGATCGTTATGCTAATTAAATCACAACTCCTCCTTAGCGTAGCAATTCTCATTTTTCTGGGTGAGCGCTCGTTCTTCCGCCGTCAACAGGCATCGCGGCCTTCTAAACCATAGTTTTTAAAACTGAACCGGGCCGGGAACCGGTGTAAGCATGGGTTCATGGGTTCATGGGTCGGATCGGGGGTTCAATGGGTTGAACCGCATGTTTAAAAAATAATATTAATAATATAATATTACTAATAAATTTACATAATATCATAATTTGAATATAATTTATAACAAAAATCATTAATATAACCATTATATTAAACAAAAGTTTAATATAAAATGTAAATATAAGTTTAGTAAAATAAAATAGGTACATTACAATATGTTTTTGTTTTTGTTTTAATTTTAAGTCGGCCGGTTTTCTCATGGGTTCAATTGGGTTCACTGGTCGGACCGGAAACCGGCCGGTTCAATCGGATTTTTTCTCTTTTAATGTGCAATTGGGTTTTCTGAAGGAACCGGACCGGGTGAGTGGCCGGTTCCCGGTTGAACCGGTCGAACCGGCCGGCCCGGTCCGGTTTTTAAAACTATGTTCTAAACTACCATGTCCTTCTGCGCCGCAGCAACTCCGCTCCATCAATTGCCTTTCGTCTTTCTGATTCCTGAAAGACGGTTGAGTCGGAATCGGTCTTACTTGATCAGGGAGTTTTGAAAGTTCCTAACTTCGGCCTGCTTTGATTCTTCACCGTGCAGATAATCGGGCTCTTCTTACCAGATAGGGTTAAAGGCTTTAACGCACACGTTTCACACAGGATGGGATCGGTTATTAACACTGCCGGAAAGCTGTTAGTCGGCCTAAGCAGCAGCAGCAGCAGCAGCAAGCATTTACTGATTGATTTGGGACTACAATTTGGTATAACTATCAAACGTGATAAAAGGGGCCAAAATTCAAGCAGAAGCCAACTTGGCTTAGATCATGTGCTTGAGAGTACGAGGAGCCCAAGTGCATTTCCATTCCGAAAATAGAGAAAGTCCGACTGTGTCGTTAGTACGTCCGGTAACTCTGTTAAAAGGCTAAAATCCAAGACAAGGAGACATCATCCGAGATTTTATGCAAATAATGAAACCCCGGGCAAGTCAAAAGAATATCTCCCCCCCAGCCTTCCTGCCACTAGGTGAAGATGGGAAGACTGAATTATAGACATCCCTATCAAAAGTGGAAGAAACGGGAGGAAAAGAATGTCATGCTGAGATCTCCGCTGCATCGGGCCTCGGATCCTCGTTCACCTGTAGGAGGGATTTGGATTTGCTCCTGGGGGCTCGAAGGGCATCACGGAACCGCCTGATCATCAGCATGTTCTTCTGTGTGGGATGGGTGCTCCCAGGGCTTTACCATTGCAGTAGACTCCATTTTCAGTTGCAGTTGAGGAACCCAACTCTCCACTGACGACATCAGCATCCACCACTTCTCTGCGACCATTTGAACAATCTCCATTTTCTGGTGCAGTCAGGGAAGCCAACTTTCCGTTGTCATCATCAATATCCACCATCTCTTCTCTACAACCGTTTGAACCATCTCCTTCAACTGATGCTGAACCATTCTCACAGATGGAGATCTCCCGCTTAAGGGTCAGAGCTACTCTAGATTCAACTCTATCACCATCATCCTGGTCTCGACAATCTGCTTCCAAGTTTTCCAGGGGAGATGGTGCCTTCCTGCCATTGGGAAGTTCCGAAAAAGAGACCACCTCAGTATCTAGATGCATTGGCTCTGCCCTTGTAGATAACTCTTCAGATTTGGAGCACCCCAAAGCTGAAGTACTTTCAGCTAGTTTAACAGAGCAAGATTCCAAATCTGAACTCTCCTTTCCACCTTTCTCTACAGAAATTTCAGGGGTCATCAGACATGATCGGCGGGGAGAGACCCTGTCATAGAGAATTTCATCAGATAAGTTCTGGTATATCTTTGTATCAGCCTTCCTAAGTTCAAGCAAATTGGCAGCAAGCACTATGAAAAGATCTACACTCCAACACATACAATGATCAATGAGCATCATCATTACTGGCTATTGGAAGCACTCCTTCAGTAAAATAATGAGTCCATAGATTCATTTGTATCACTTCAATGCTTGCTTGAGGTAACATTCAATTACATTAATCATAGAGGCTATATGATATGGGAACTCTGGGTAAATGTCCACAAAATACATGAGATAATGGCCTTTGACAAAATAGGCAAGTACCTGCTGTATAAGAGCATGTACGCCCCTTGGGAGAGCACTTCATCTAGTTCAACCCTTGTGACCTGCCAAAATTTGAGTGTCAGAAGAACAACCAAAATTATGAGAAGTGTCAGAAAACTGGAAATTCACATTCCTTTACAAAGGAGAATCCAGATAAGCAGTCTACAAAGGGCACTAAAAATGGACTTGAGGCTTAGCATGTCAGACAACATAACTTAATTTTGACCTAATTTTTCAGCATCCCAACATAAAGCTTGAGAGAGAGAGAGGCAAGATGGTACCTTACAGTCATCTATCCTGTACCAATTCCCAGAAAAATCCTTGGTGTAGCAAATGTAGTGACCGAAAAAGGATGCATTTAGCATATCCACATGGACCACAACAGCATAAAGCTTGTAGATGTCAGTGCCATCACCAGCCTCACTCATGTAAGGGCCAAGATTTAATGTCTCGGGGAAATTTACTTTCTTGTTGAGTTTTCCAAACCTTCCACTCTGGGAGATGTTTTAGAAAGAATATAAAAGCATAAGTCCAATACCAAGTAATATGTCTGAGACTCTTGAGTAACATAAAGCGCTCAAGAAATCCTCAAGAACAGCTTCAAAATCATGATGGCAGATACAGAAGCATAATAAAATTTAATAAGCTGCTCTCTGTAAAATTGATAGTTCAGTGACACAATGAGTGGACGTTTCCCCAACTTCTAGATCCGTGATCTTATCAGCCCTTTAGCTATCAAACTCCTAGCCTCAAAAATAAAAATAATCCCCCAAAAAGAAACTCAACCTAAAGATGTGTATGCCGTGTACATAATGCACTATTTAACATACAGGACCCTTCCTTGAGAAACTTTAATGCTTTAGTATTTTTTAAGATGTTGTAATCTGCGTCCCAAATAAATGACATCTAAATTTCAGTCAAACGTCCTTGTGAACAGAAAGACATGGGTTACTGCAGGCTCAGACCTGAAATCGTTTCAATGCAATTGTGAGAATGTTCGGAGCACGCCGCACAGTGAGACGCTTCCAAGCCTTCACATAGTCATTGCACCTGCGAAAACAATCGTTTGACATACAACATCCAGACGCACGATTGATGCAAGACAGACAGATTATAACAAAAGAATAGGGAAAAAATGATATTTGCAGCTCAAATTAAAACTTTGACTGATGTGAGAGAGAATCAGTACTTTCAAAGGAATAATAAGCCATTGATGGGCCATAAGGGGAAATCATAAGCACATACCCATCACATTTATACATATTATCCCCATGAAGCCACTCTTTAGCTGTGAATTGCTCGAGGCATTCTTCCAAGGATGCAGCATCACCATGAATTTCAACAGTTAAATCCATCATATTCTCATACTGATTTGAAATCTTATTGCATTTTCCACACATAACCTGGAATCAATCAATAAAAGTATCGAGTCAACAATCATTTAAAATGGAACAGCAAACAGATCCAGGCAAAACCATGACATTGTTGTCAGAATCCAATTCAGACCCTATGATAGACATTCCACATGCTCTAAGAAAAGCATCAGAACAATGCATCCATAAAAATTAAACTATAAATTGCATATTCTACAAAGGAAATTCAAACATCAAAACCTTGTCTTAATGCACAGAATTTCATAATGCTACTTCCCCCAAGATTAGACAAGTGTAGATCAATGGCATCATGTTCACTCAGTCTGGATATTAAACCTCTTTTGAAGCAGCTGCAAATATGCAGCAGTATTTTCATGGCTTGTAGCAACTCCATATGCACGCATTAATTGTAACACTATTGTAAACGAATGCCAAAAGACAATTAAGGAAAGTTCCTTGTTTTGGTCCAACTATCAAGCACAGCATGTGACAGTACCCGGGATTGTAGTTGACCGCCAAATATATGTTGAATAAGGGTTGTTTCCTGAGAGCTGGGATGAACAGCTTTTTCACCACCAAATTCATCTAGACATACTGACTGCATAGTATCTATAGCAAATCTGCAAAACAAGAATGAATTTTCACTGAAATGAAGCAAAACATGTAATTGAGCCACGAAGAGCACAGTGCTGATTCAATAATTCTTCAATAAAAAGTAAATTATGAATCTCGTAGTAGTATTAGGAAACCTCATGAATTCATGAGCATCCTCCTGCCTTCCATAGCCTAGATTTCCACCAATATGAGGAAGCCGAGAGAGGATACTGACAGGGGAAAAAGGACTAAAATTATTGCTTGCTCTTTCAAGATGAGTTTGCAGTTCACATAGGAAACACCAATCATTTCGCCTGCCTGAAAATAACATGTAACAGCAGCATCAGAGTCATGCTTGTGACCATTAAAAAGACAGCAGTACCATCAGAATTATTATGCCATAACTTACATTCTCTTCTATGACCCCTCTTCAACAGATAGGCAACAAGTGGCCTCGTGGATGCAAGACACTGAAGGACCACATTGACAAAGCAACTGTATAAAATGAGAATCAGAGTTAAGCCTGTGAAATGGTATTTGCTTTTTTTTTTTAATTTACCAGAGTGACTGTGAATGCTAAGCATTTGCAGTCTCATACAATCAAAGTTTGACAACAGAGGATGTACCTGTTTCCACAGTTTATGAGCCCACAAGGAGGATATCCTGGCCTCCCCCAATTGTAAAGATCGACAAATTCATCGTAGGGGAAGAGGACCTGATATTTATGATTAATTGATCACACAATGTTATGTGTATGAGTATCCAAATTAACTCCATAATAATTTGGAATGAAACAAATATGTGCAGGATACCATTTTAATTTGCTTGAGAGGTTTGGATGTCCCATTCTCAATGACCAGAGGAACATTCCCAGATTTAGCCTTAGAAGATTTCTGAAAATCTTTACACTCCAATTTATGAGTCTTCCAATGAGCTGTTTGGCATTTTTGCGAGCTAGAGCAAGTGTGAAACATGAAAATCAGCATGATACTAATATCAAGTCCTAAGCTAGAGCTACCCAAAAATACCAAGCATCTATGAATAACTTATTAAAGCATGGATAAATGCCTAAGAACAAAACATGACACGTCATATTCTCAATATCACAGAAAAATATAAGAGTCATTAATCTAGATTAAACAAAAAATCTATTCCAACAGTTCCCTATTCAAGGGAAGTTTCAAAATAGTTTATCATATAATATCACCAATAAGTACCAATTTTTCCATCAAACAACCGAGTTTCTTATTGCATGATTCTGTGACAGACTACTCCAACTTGAAAGCGCTTGCTTGATTCATGCCTGCCAGTGCAAGAGATCAAGGTTGATTGCCATGGGTTTAGCAATTTAAAGGTGCTCACATGTTAATGATTCATTACTTCAACTTCCCACTTTCATATTGATTCAAAATTCAAAAGAGACTGTCATCACAGTGCCAATATATAAGTCATTCTTTGGTAGAACAAAGGAGTGCTTAGTGACCATTTAAAAGAGATGCCTTTAGGGCATATAAACCCATCCTTACACAAACAATAAGTTTGAGTCCCTACAACTTTGGGAGGATTAGTTTATTGGTGTTAGAGTCATCAATAGTTCTCCTTATAGACTTGATGCTATTCGTAGATGCTAACGTGTCCCAGCAAAACCGCAAACAGATCAAAGCAAGATTTCGATAATTTCAAAATATTTACCCTTTAAAGGAAAAGGAAAAGGAAAAGAAAAGAATATAACTTCATATAAGTAAGATTCTTTAGCAATTCCTTAGAGGGACCACAGTAGGGAAGCAGGAAGCATGCACTGCATCTTTCTAGTAATGGACAGAAGCAACCTGTATCAACGGTGAAATCAATTGATCATTTATTGACCAGTAATAGAAACCCACGACTGAGGCATTACCAGTATCTGACCGCTTTGCAGCGGGAGCAAATCTTGTTACTGTCGTCGCCGCAAACGACGCAAACGGTGGGCGCTGGTCGGGCGCCGGACATAGCGGATTTACTGAAACCTCCGGCTCCTCCGGTGGCCTCGAAATTCGTGTCGACTTCGAAGTACTTAGAAGCGGTGTTCTTGACTAGATGGAGCAGGCCGACGGCAACCACGAATGCTGTGAATATGAACTGCAGGGACCATCTCAGATCCAGCGTGATTCCGATCACATGCATGCTACTGCCGCTCAGCTCCCGGCTCCCCCGACCTTAGGGTTTTTCATCGATGACGGCGCCGTGATTGCGACAGGATCACAACACCCACAGAACTCGATCGAATCAATTAAAAAGCGAAGCGTTCGGCGATTTAGGGCAAGAAATTTTCGGGGCAGGGCAGAGAATTGCGTTCCTCTTGTTTCGATTTCCTCTTTCAGAAGATTTCCATCAGATATATTACTGTGGTTTTCCTAAGAAAAGGGAAGGAAGGAGTCTGCTTACTCTCTAGAAACTCGAGAGTGATAAGCGCATCCGCTTTTTCTCTTTCCTTTATTTTCCTTTTTCGTTTTCGTTTTCCTTTTTCCGTATAAACAGAAAACAGAAACACTTCCCGAGTTTCCTTCCGCTGAGGACTCCGGAGAAGTTTTCCGCTGATCCAAGTACCCGTAGTTTATCCGGTTTAATGTGTATTCGGACTTTGAAAGGTATATTTGGTGATCAAAAAACCATGAAAATGAAACATGGTTTGTGATAGTCATTTTTTAACCCAACTGTGGATTAATTAATTAATTAGTTCAATTGAAAATTATCTTAAATTTATTTACATTAAAGAAAGATATTCAGTATGATGGAATCAGTTAAGAATGAAAAGGGATATTCCGATGGGATCATGCTATCGTCCTGAACTGGCCTTCTGGGTGAATTGTGGTGTATTTACCCAAGCCTTTGGGGTCCCTTGAAAGGGCCGATCTTGATTACTCCCCTCGATCATTGAATAGGGAAGCGAGCCCGTGATCATGATGACCGCTCTATCATTCAACGACAGAGAAATTACCATGAACGCTCGTAATCACGTACTGAGAGCTTGCTTGCTTGCCTGCCTTTGCGTGGCTTCCTTGTGCCCATGATTGCCTAATCATTGTATAATTAATCTAGGAACCACCCACATAACCTAATTGAGCCGCTTCAACACCTCATTTTCTTGAGCAAAATATCATACCAAGTGTCGTGAATGAATGAATGAAACATATGGGCAAAATCTCGAGTTCGAGCTCGCCCGATGTAGGTTAGGTCTTCTAGAAAGTACCCTCCACCAGCTCACATAAAGGGCAGCTCAGCCCAACTTGAGCCTAGTTTGTGTATTGGAGTCTTCCTGGAGACTTTCACGAAGTTGTATCAATCTCAGCCCAGTAAATCTCCAGTCTCTTTAT
Organism: Sonneratia alba; assembly: GCA_900174645.1. Classification (NCBI taxonomy): domain Eukaryota; kingdom Viridiplantae; phylum Streptophyta; class Magnoliopsida; order Myrtales; family Lythraceae; genus Sonneratia; species Sonneratia alba. The sequence continues at coordinate 3,139,112 of FWPY01000029.1, forward strand.
ATAACAAGTAGGAGGAAAGAGTTATTCCAGCCCATTTGAGAATTAGTATGTAATTAGTCTATATTACATTACTTGCATATTTTTTTTCAATATATTACTCTAAAAAAATATAGGATTTAACATTTTATGGAAAATAGCCCAAATTACGGCCAACTCACAGTGGATTCCATGTTTTATCACGAATTTTTAAAATTGTATGAAATGAACACGAACTTTATGTTATGACCATAGTCTACTCTATTGAATGGCTTCTATCACAGCCGTCCAATTTTTCGTCCAAAATCTACGGAAAAAATGGCAGTAATGAGCATTGTGCGTCTATAGAGAGCATAAAATCGGACCAGACCGGAACACCGGTATAGGCATGGGTTCATAGATCGGACTGAAGGTTCAATGAGTCAAACTGCATATTTAATAAATAATATTATAAATAAATTTATATAATATCATTTATAATAAAAATCATTAATATAAACATTATATTGAACAACAGGTTAATATAAAATATAAATATAATATGATATACTAAATACATTTATAATATTTTTATTTTTTTAATTTTAAATCGATTAGTTTTCCTACTCATTCAATCGGGTTTACTGATCTAATAGGGAACTGGTGATTCAACCGAAATTGACCTCCTTTAAAGTGCAATTGGGTTTTTTTTAGAAATCAGACCAGCTGAGTGGCCGATTTTCAGTTGAACCAGCTGATTCAGTCCGATTTTTAAAACTATGGTAGAGAATTCATCTCCGTCCTTTTGCAATCTAACTGAAGGGGCATTTTAGTCTTTTACGGGTTTTGGACCGAAAATTGGATGGCAGTGGCTGAAATTATCCGATGCAGTAGATGGTCGATAGAATGTAGGGTTCATATTCATTATATATATTTTTGAAAATTCATGATAAAATGTAGAAACCACTCATGCTTATTCTTTATGTCTATTTGGATTATTTTTCCAACATTTATGAGACAAGGAAATAAAATCATAAAAAAATTAAGTAAAATTTATGTGATATTTTATAAGTTTTTATGGAATTCGAATATCAATCATAATAATGCCTTTTCTCCATATGAGATTTAAAAAAAAAGATTTATTATTCCGCCATATATAATAGAGTCATTTCTCTTACTTAATTATCAGTCAATGGTACCTTGATGGAAGCTGTGGGAATGGAAAGGCAAACCCATCCGAATCATTCTCCCACGCATATTCATCTGTAAAGGCACACCAAATTCCAAGTAGAGCAACAGTCAATTCCCTTGCCTGCCCATGTGGATGTTTGGACCTTAACTAACTAATTCCTTAGAGGGACCAGACATCCAAGGGACAGTGGAGATGATGATGTCCTAATCGAAGGATGAATCGAGGAACTGATTTTACATCAGACGAAAATTAGAATAACAGTAAATATATATAATAAGGAGTTAGTATAAGATACTTTAATTTAGAAAATAGATGAAATCTATCGGAATTATAAGCGTTTCACAATTTTTCTAGAGTTCGAAGAGAGTTCCAAGCACTCCTAAATCCGTGTTTATTTGAATATTCCTTTCATCTTGATCCTGTTTCTTGTGGAAAGGAGAGGGAGCCAGATCAAATTATTTGATCAAGTTAATGTAATGTTCTATGTGATTCTTTTTTTGTTTGCACCTTACAGTATTCTCGAATAAATTGAAACGAACCTCGAGATTAGTTCATAGTTGGGTTAGGATCCCTGAGAAAATTCCCGTCGACCTTCCCAATATGAAATTCGATCATTTGATCACTCATTTGGAGGTCTGGTGAAGGAACTAATAGTTCAACCCTAAGTTGGTTGTTTTATAAGATTCTACCCATGTATTTCCTCTTCTCATAGCACAATCTTCACATAACCTAAGTGTCTCTCTCTCTATGTGAGACATCTTAGCGATCTAGTATTCAAATATTCATTTAATTATTACTAATTTAGATTCGAACCGGTTTGATTTATCATGAAGAAAATTTATCTAAAGATTTCACACAATTGTTTCCTGAGTTTTTATTTTTACAGAGTACTCGACATAATTAGTTTATCGTATGATGAGTTTTCTTTATTAATACAATTTAAATTCGAAAATCTATAGTGGGCTCGTTGGCTTTTTATCTTAATGATCAATCAATCTAATGAGGCTCTTAAATTATTATTCCAAGGCATTGAGACGCCTTGGGAAAGTCGAATTCCTGTCTTCGCATATGGAGAAGTGACAGTGGCCCCACGTAATTAGGGAAAATGACTTCCAAGTTATCTGCCCCACAAAATAATAATTAATTAGGGGGAAAAAAACTCATTATGGGATTTACTGGTCATTGATGGTGAGGTGGGAGATGCTAATAAGCAAGAAAACACGGAGTTGTGTTTTCCACTTAAAGCACACTAATGCGATCGTGCCCGTGTCACATCAAAAGCAAATGCCCCCTCACAAGAAGAACCCTAGATTCTAGCTCATATCTCTGTCTGGTGGAATCGAAAATCAGGGTAAAGAAGTAATTAATCACCCACGACTAATCAAAAGATCAGTTGAAATATCGATACCAAGTCGGTCGGTCGATCCATCCATGCAAATGTATGAAGCGGGCAGGAGGGAATGGAAAGTATAAGCTGATGCATCCATAGTCACCCTTCGATCAAGTGGATTCGATCCAACTCGTACACTGGTCGACAGACTAACTGGACACCAACGTTGAATTTTCTAGCTCTATAGTCTAATCATTAGATAGTTCACACGAGACAGGAAGTTAAAATTCACATGAACCATTGGATTTTCTCGCTTAATTTGTAAACTAATAATAAAACATTAATTATGAAAAATAAACGGTACAAACTTAAGTGGATCAAATTTATGACACATAGCTACGTATGTATGCACATATGCAAATGTTAGTGTCAAAAATTAATATGTAATTGATAAAAATAGAATTCATATTCCCTCAATTCGAGATTTTGAACAATAAACATTACATTAAACTCTAATTATCGACTGTCTAAGGAGAGTGGAGAAGTGAAAGGGATAGGGCTATTACTTTTCCCTTCACCCTTTGGGGGGGTTTTCGTGTCTTCTATCTTCCATCTCTTCTTGTCAAGTTGGGAGTATGGGGAACAAGCACCACTTTTACTCTTCCGGTGTTTGAGAGATTGGTCTGTCTTCCTACTGCCGCGGTGTCGTTCGTTATGGCCTTCACTCTTCCCCCACTTGCCCTCGCAATCTTTAAGGTTCACCTGCTTCAGATGACCGATCAATGGGATATTCCGGTTACTCTGTACTTTCCGAATCTAGAAGATATATAAAGGTATCTAGCTGCTGGTTTGGATCGATAGGTTTAGTCTTTTTCTGCAATAGTCGCGCTCTATAAGACAAGATGACCCTAAACTTGCTAGATTACATCAGTTCCGCACAATCAATATATCACTGGATCGAGCTAATGGGCCAAAAGGAGACACTGCCAAGTGTTACGATTTGATTACGAGGGAGGGTTTGCGGAGCTGGAAAGGGGTCGGGTCTGATAAATTGCAGCCGACCGTGCATCAACTATAAGAGAGTTGACTTGATCGATGTTCGGGTCATAACGTACCCATCTTCTCGTGCTCTCCTTCACGGCTGGTTGAAATTTGTCAAACCACGAACTCTTCGTCCATATAGCTATAGGGCACTATGGAAGTGAGCAGCAGAAGTTTTCGATCGAAATTCGGCACATCCTCTTCCGCTGTCCTCTTTTTTCCTAGCACAAATCGAGGTTTCGTGACCGTATCGTGATCGAGGCTGCTGAGAGACCAAAGTATGAGATATTCAACCAAAAGCATTTCAGTTTCCTCAATTCATCGGTGAGTCTGTGGCCCTTCTCGGTTAATATATGGAGTACAATGGCACATACAAATTTGGGAAAAGGACCTGAATTAGAAGACAAGAAATTGAAATATAAAGATTGGTACGTGGCTTATCCTAACCTAATAATTAAGATATTCAAAGTTAAATTATTACAATAAAATTCTTCGTAATCATTTATTATTCTATTCTTTCATCTTATTCTAATTATATATATAACCAAAAAAAGACAAGAAATTAATAAACCAACCCCAAACCAGACTTTAGAAAAAAAAATGAAACGGGGAGAAAAATTAATCTTTTTAATGGGCTAATTTAGATTAAATTCAAAATTAATTAAAATCTTGAATATAAAATAATCTTTACTGAGAATAAAATTAATTCACGATTGGTTGATTCAATGGGATATTCCAGTCAATTTCTTATTGCCGCGGGGGCAGCTGTCCCCGTCGAGAACGCAATGAAAAGGGAATGCATCACACTAATCAAGGATTAATTAAAGGGCTAATCCGTGTATTCGGGAAAGCTGTCCGCTCAGTCCACGAGTCACTTTCCCTCTCCCATAAAATTATTTTACATGAATTAACGTGGGTGGATGGATCGATTAGGGTGATTCAATTTTTTTTAAACAATTCTCCAAATTCAAATATTATAATATATATATATATAATGAGAGTTTCTCTGCTCAATAAATCTACACAATTAGAAAATTTGATTAACTAAACTAAACGTTTAATTCACATTATGGTAAGTGCTTAGAAAATGAATGCTTATCATCCAACGTGGGCCCGATAAACTAATAATCTATCTTACTAATAAATATTAGTAACCTATAACTTTAATTTAATTATTGCCAAGATGATTTTAGTACACCTACCCGAAAGACTATAAATTGTCCTGTCAACTTCGGGAGGAAGTTTTTTTTTTGGTCGAAAATATTTTCACCGTTCGCATCAAATTTTCCATACGCTCGTGCTTATAATGAGAAACGTGAAAAGTAAATACATATAAAAAAATTTACAATAAAAATTAAATATTTAATTATCTACTTTAATTTCGTAGATCATCAGCTAATTAGTCCTAGACAACTAGCGCACGCTCCGTTGGATGATTAGGAAGATGACATCTATAGGGAGACATCGGTTAAAAAGCCAAACAGTGTCTCTGTGGTATAATCCAATCTAATCATATGCAAATTTATACCGTTATTTTAGTTGCAACTCGGAAATGTATAACCGTTACATGGTTCTCCTTGCAGGGTGCCGACTCCACTCAGTCATTGACTCATATATGTCTCTGTGTGTGTATGTATATATATATATATGTATATCTCTCAATTAACAAGTTGTTCCCCGCCTTTTTTGTTTAATTCATAAAACAATTTCTTATATAGAAATCCAGTGGCTGATAACTGATTGTCGTGCGAGCCAATCGACAAATTAAAAAAATAAAATCCTCTCGATCTTGATTTTTTTTTCCACTTTAAACTGGGTTTTGCTTAGGGGTGAAAATGGTCAAAAAAATCGTAACAAAATTATTTAAAATAATAATAATAAATCATCAATTATCGTCTTAGGTTTTTTTGGAAATCCAAATTTTCATTTAAAATTATACTTACCACCATAATTTTTAAAATCGAACCGAATCGAGAATTGGTGTAAAAATAAATTCATGAGTTGAATTAATGGTTCAATAAGTTGAATAATATATTTAATAAATAATATTTATAATAAAAATTATAATTTAATTATTATATTAAATAAAAGTTTAACATAAAAATATAAATATAATAAAATAAAACAAGTATATTATAACAAATTTTTATTTTTTTAAATTTTAAATCCGTCAGTTTTTCTATCAGTTCAATTGGGTTGACTAGTTTTATTAAAAATCAGCTGGTTTAAATAAAGTTAACTTCATTTAAAGTGTAATTAATTTTTTTAGGAATTGGACTGGCTGAGTAGCTTGGTTACTTGTTGAACCGGTCGAACTAACCGGTCTGGTTCAGCTTTTAAAGCTATGTTTACAACATTGTTATATAGAAATAGTTAAGAAATGAAATTGATTTTTGACAATAATGCAATAATCAAGTGTAAAACTCTTCTAAATTGTATAATTAAAAATTTTATTAAATACACAATTAGAGAGATGAATCATAAAAGTTAATATTAAATAGACGGTTTGGATTGATAAACTACATAATTTGATATGATTCTAAAACTCGGGTCAGTCTCAAGCCCCTGCCGGTTTCCTCGGTTCATGCTAGATCTTACTATACGGTTTTTCTCAGCCTAAAAAACCAGCTGAATTTCATGTGAAGGCTTAAAAGATTGACTCTTTTTTGGCCGAATCTTATTTCAGTTTTTTTTCGGATTTTGGGGCATTAAATTTGTAGCTTCCGATTGAGTAATTTGTATGCGTACGTAATCTCTTGGGACAGGCCAAAATTTGCCGCCAGGAAACGATAGGAACTCGATTCTGTCCACTAGGGATACGGCGGTATCCGAATAGAGGCAAGAGACCTTCGTGCTGTCGACTCGTACAAATGCAACCGAACAGGACCATAAACAGTTCACTATCCGACACTGGGACTTCATCATCTGGGCAGTTTAATTTCTAGTTACCAATCTGTATGTCTCTCTCTCTCTCTCTCTCTCTCTCTCTCTCTCTCTCTCACACACACACACACACACACACACACACACATATATATATATAATTGCAAGTTGCATAATCATACGTGTTGCATATTGGGCAATTGATGAATTTGTGTGCGTGTGTGCATCTACATACATGCATATGCATTTCATTTAATTCTGAGAAAGAAAATCAGAGAAGAGACTGTTATTTCTATTATTATTGTACTGACATCCTGCTGTCCTATGTGCTGTTGCAATTTCTTGTTAAGGTATATGCATATACACACACATATATATATTGAAACAAATTATAACTCGAAAGCTAGAAGTCAGAATGGCCCATTTCACATCATGATGAAGAGTCAAATTCAAACACGTAATGATTTCTTAATTATAGGCATGCCATCTAATTATTCTCAAATCACCAGTAAAACACACATAAGTAAAAGAAAAAAAACCCTTGACCGTATGTAACGGTAATGATCTTCCCTACGATTTCATGAATATACAATCTGATACACAAGCTGTGTGTATAACATGATTTCACCAATAACTATATACAAATCAGAGTAATCAAATTTATGACCATATAAACTGTTTATTTATAAACGAATACCATATCGATGTGAATGAGTGGTTAACTATTATTTCTATACATCTATTTGGTTGTTTTTAGTAAGCAGTGGGACTGGTATGCCAATTTGAAACACATTTCTCCATGAAACCATGCGAGAATCCACTCAATTCAAATGGGAAGCCACGTCATGAAAGAGTTCCATATATGTTGCCTATGTCATTAAAAATTGACGGCGTTTGTTAGTCAAGAACTGACAGAATGTACTAAAGTGTAATATATTTAAAAGTAAATGTATTACTGGGTTACATTTTAAAATTTTTGTACTAACGGTGTAATTTTCTAATAACATTATTGGTTAGGTTACACGGCTCCATCCCTTCTCATTAAGATTTCTCTAGAGTAACATGCATATCTATCTCTGTCAAAAAATTCCCTCTTTGAAGATCTCTCCTAATTGAGAGTCAAAATCAATGTAACACACACACACAGACACATACACCCATGTAGGTTTAGATGTTAATCCATGGCTTCCGCAAGAAAAAATGTGCTTTAGAATCTCTCATTCTACTACAATAGATTGGAAGATGGACTCGTAATTCAGTGGAATCCATGCACGGCAGCCGTGTGTGCAAGCAACCATTAAATGGATCCACTGGCTTTTGGTGGTGTGAGCTAAAGAAGCCGACAATGAATCCCCTCGACAACGTAGGATCTAATAACCCATGAAGTCAAGACCAATCATGCAAAACTCTCCAGGCAATGGCTGGCACAGAGTCTCAAAGGCTGCCCGAAAGGGGGACTCCATTTTACCCACATCCTGAATTCGATCCACACTACTCATTTGAGTCCTATCAGAATGCAGTTGAATTCCCTTCATGGTGGAGTCTAACAGGACTCTTTCGGTCTAGTGTGATTGCAGTCCTAAGCATGGTTAAACTTAACCTAACACTAATCCACTAACCCTCCACTTCAATCTGCAATTAATTCAGCTGATGGGGAGCTTACTTGTTTAAGAGTCTGCTCGTGGAGTAAGGTCCCGTATTCAAAATATTAGACCGACCCAACTGATATCTAAATTAATGAGAGCCAGTAGTAAAAAGAAATAATCACATTAATGCAAAATTAGCAATAAATAAGATAATTATAAGATGATTAACACTCGATGACGATGACGTGTTTGTTATAATCTTCTTGTGTTTATCCACATTGCACTGTGAGATAGGGTGAGATTGATGAATTTCTGGTGGCGGAAGAAATGCTAACCAATCCAACGTTGTCAGTTGTCACTCCCACTTAATTCGCAGCACACACACACACACACATATATATATAAACAATCACTTCTTCAGCTCCGCCCCCTCTGCTATCCCGGCAGAGTTCTCCCTCGGCGAGTAATGCAATCTTATTCATGCATGCAGAGATAGAGAGTGGCAGAGATAGTGATAGACAGGGAGAGAGAGAATTTGCAGTTGATCCGGGGGAGAGGAGAGCCACAGCGGTTCTCTTCACACGCCCGCGCCGTCCCCCGTTCACCTCGGCAATGGAGGAAACCTCCTGCTCGAACTCCGTCCGAACTATGTGTCCCGTGAGAGAAATCTCTGAGGCTCGGTGTTGAATCCTGTTCTCCATAACAGTGAAAGAGGGTGCGAAAAAAATCGAAACTTGCCCCCATTTTCGATGACTTGAAGGAGCAGAGCAAGCTGTGTCATCTGAGTACGCGAGTTTGAAGGTTCAACTTCAGGTCTTCTTGCTTTCCATAAAAAAATCTCAATGAATTCACAGACACTCAGGGAGAAGACAGAGGATTAAAATAATGAGCTCTGATCTTAAAATGGGGGGTTTTTCCTTCTTTTGTTTTTTCGGGTGGAAGAATTCTCTAATAATTTTTGACCTCCAGCTGCACATGGCTTCTTGGGCTTCTCCCTCTCCCACTTCTTCCTCTCACGTACATCTCATCCCCCATTAATCTTTTCTTCCATCCTCTTTATTTTTTTTTTCTCATTTCTCCAGCACATGTTCTTCCCTCCCCCAAAAGTTTCTCTCTCACTCCACAAAATGCTTAACTAGTCATCACTTTCTTCTTCTTCTTTTTTTTTTTTTCTTGGAGCAGAGTCTCAGATCTACAGGACAAAAGCTCTCTGGCATTGTCAATCCCATCCCCTATTCTCTCCTTGCGGATGGCTTTTAATTTACTTCCTACTACCAGAAAGTCAGCTTCCCAATAAGGGGCTCTCTTTGGCGTTGGCTTCTTGCTGATGATTGACTGGCTGCAAATTGTGGGCTCTGTGCGTTGAATTCGTTGATCCAATCTGCTGTCTGACGTTGCAGAGAGACTAATGTTGTTGCTGCCATTTGTTTGTACATGAATCTGGATTGCTTCGGTGAGTGTTTGTGTATTGGTAGGTGACCGTTGAATAAGCTGAATAAAGAAAAGAGCCACTTCCATTTTGCTGCCATAATAACTTGGAAACAAAATGAATGAACTCTGTTTTTCTTTTTTACTCTTCTTTTCTGTGTTAACTATTGGATTTTACACAATTGAAGTTGATGTGATGAATCGCTATTGGGTTGGAAAGATCAGTCACAGAATTTATGGATGAGATTTCATGTTACATACAGATTTTGCTTGTTGCTGCAGTATGCCTCTTTCGCTTTATGATTGATAGTTTCTTCTCTCAATCAATTGTCATCTCCATTTCCAAATTTCTTGAGAGCAACAGCGGACTCAACGTATTTATAGCATGTTATCTCTAGTTTTATCAGGAATCTGGTGACAAGTAAAAGCCTCCTTGTGATAGTTTCTGCAACAAAGTTCATTTTCAAGCTCCTTCAATCCTCATGTTGACTCATAATTTCTTTTCTTCTGAAGAGAATTTTTCTTAACTTTACTTGTTTTACTGTTATGTTCTGATGCAGGTGCATATGACTTCTCATCGAATCAATTCCTACATACTTATGTCAATTCTTGTCGAATCTTCATGGAAATTAGAACTGAGGAGTACTTTATGCTAGATATATGTTAGATATCAATCTTTCACACTAAGCTTTCACAATGGTCTGTGAGATGGAGAATGAACCTATTGATGACATTGACGTAGAAGTCCTCCCTTCTATGTGGCCTGAGGACATCAACCCGGGGAAGCAATTCAACATTGAGAATCCTGGTGTTGAACAAGACATGTTGGAGGAAGTCACGATTCCGGAAGAGCCAACCATTCTCGACCTTAAACGGCTCAGTGAATTGACCAACTTCACGGACAAGGGATCAGCTCAATTGGCCCATCTTGTTAAGCACTGGAAGTATAAGCATGCAAACGTGGTTCGGCTCTTGAGAGAAGAGCTTGACAACCTCAGCAGACAGAGGCATGAGGCTGAGCTGAAGGAGCTAAGGATCCTCGAGGAGCACAGGTTTGAGGAAGAGAGGTCATGCGGTGATACAAAGAGGCAGATATCTGTATTGGAGGATATTTATGAATTCTGGAAGGAAGCTCCAAGGAGGAAGAAAGATGTTATCATTGAAAATAAAAGGGTCGAAATTAGTGCAGAGTATAACACTGTTATGTATTGGAAGCAGAGGGCTATGAATTTGGAGAAACTGCTGGAAGCGAGCATACAGAGGGAACGGATTCTAATGGAGAAGTTGCAGGAGAGCATAAAGAAATTGGAAGGGCAGTCGTCCCCGGTGGAAGATTTTATTCAAATCCTAAAACGGGCAGATAACTTCTTGCATTTCATCCTCCAGAATGCTCCGATTGTCATAGGACACCAGGTAATTGAGAGGTAGCTTATATTAGAATTGAACCACTTGCCACTGATTCAAGGTAAGTGTTTTGATTAATTTGCGATTTCATGCATTTTCAGGATAAGGAGCTGAGGTATCGCTTTATCTATAACAACTTCCCGACTTTGCAAGAAGAGGTAAGTACCAGGGTTCATTTAAGCAGACATAGTTTGTCTCATAGCAGGTGGATAAATGAAAAGGGAAAGTATAGTGCAGAGAGCTCAGTTTCATCAGGTTTCGCTGGTCTTGTGTCAGGACATCATAGGCAAAACAGACGTAGAAATTTTTAGTGGGTCTGGCGTAAAGGAAAATCAGGAATTCAAGAGGGAAGTTCTTGAGAAAGGGAAGCCCGCAAAGAGGGAAGTTACATTTGAGACGGAGTTATTTGGTTTGAAGACATTTCTAATCTACGTGGAACCTGTTTTTAACAAGGCAGGGGAGACAATTGGAATCAACTACGTAGGGATGGAGGTGACTGATCAGGTAAAAATCAGTATTTTGAGCTTTTTACAAGCCGATTGCACAAGGTTTACCAGGTTTCTTTGATTTTCTGATCAATCATACAGAATGGTGTTTGCTGTGCTCGTATCCCTTAACAGGTCAAGAAAAGGGAGAAGGTGCTAAAGCTCCGAGAGGAGATTGCAGTCCAAAAGGCCAAGGAAACAGAATTGAACGAGACAATCCACATAACAGGTTCAGTTCACATTCAATTCCGAGAAAGATGAATGAAAAGACGATATGCCCCGGCAATGGTTTCTAAATCTTTCTGAAAAACACAGCCGAGTAGAAGAAACATGTGGTAGATGTTGTTCGGCAGCCACTTTCTGGTTCAGTATTATCCAATTAAGTGCGTTTAAAAGAAGTTTATTTTTCCCTAATTTAGCAGCCCTGAAATGTCGTGTTTGAGCCCCCGAAGGAACTCTGTGTAGCGGCCATTCACTCTTTTCTGCCCATTAGGAATAGGAAATTTGTTCCAGCACAAATTTCTCACGACGTGGCTAATTCAAGTTGTTGCCACTTCCCAACTCTCGCAGAGGAGATGATGCGTGCAAAACAAATGCTAGCAACAATGTCGCACGAGATAAGGTCTCCTCTATCTGGTGTTGTCAGCATGGCCGAGATTCTGTCCCGCACTAAGCTCGAACGCGAGCAAAGGCAATTGCTGAACGTGATGCTGTCCTCTGGAGACTTAGTCCTTCAACTAATCAATGATATTCTGGACCTTTCGAAGGTTGAGTCAGGTTCGATCTTCCCTTTCCGAGTTGCTCACTCCAAACCATCAGTGTATTGCGCTTTCTGCTAATGGGATGTCCAGGAATAAACATAAAATCTTGGGTATATTGTTTCAATACTGCCCTCAAGTATGTGCTTCCAAACACAGACTCGAGGGAAATTATCTTTTGAAGACAATCTCGAGGCACATTTCCAGCAATTTTCAGGAACGGTTCTAGAATTGACTTTTTGTAGCAGTTTCCCAGAAACATGTCCTGATGGATTTAGTGTTTTCAGTACATAACCTTGGCTGACTAGTTAATAAGGCGATTCTCATTGTGAAATTTCAACTGATGGGGGTATCATGCAGGGGTCATGAAGTTGGAAGCCACAAAGTTCCGCCTGAGGGAGGTTGTGAAGCATGTGCTCCAAATGGCTGCTGCATCCTTACAGAAAATCTTGACACTGGAAGGACATGTATCAGATGATGTCCCTATCGAAGTAAAGTTTTCTCAAAAAAATTGCCATTCCTTTTGTTCTGGAGCAGTCTTATGTATGTACCTTTCTTTTTTCTCAGTACATGTTCATTCCAGGTCAATTTAAGCAGGCAAGGTTAACAGAAATGGGCCTCTTAACTCAAGGTATTTAATTGCTCTAATCCTGTCTGCACGGTTTCAGGTCATCGGTGATGTCCTGAGAATTCGACAGATTCTAACGAATTTGATCAGGTACTGACCACCATCGCAATCAATAAGAATGTCCCGAGAACTTTGCTTTCTCTTTCGTCTCCAAAAAATTCTTTTAATTTCCTTTTCCCCAGCAATGCTATTAAATTCACCCACAAAGGCAAGGTCGGGATCAAACTCTACGTGATCCCAGAACCGCCATTTGCAAGCAGAGAAGAAGGGCATCATCCGAAGTCCAACAAGGATGAATCAACCGCCCCGGATAACACCACTTCAAAGGAAGAGAGAAACCTGCCGAGGTGTCACTCAAACATCACCAATGAACTCGAGGATAAGGAGAATCCTGACTCACCTGCGACAACAGTGTGGATCCGTTGCGATGTTTATGACACGGGAATTGGAATACCAGGTTTCAAATTTTAGCTCCTGCATTAAATTGGACCATCGATATCATTTGGTTTATGTATGACCATATGTCCGCTTTTATCCATGATACAGAGCATGCAATACCGAATTTGTTTAAGAAATACATGCAAGTCAGTGCTGATCACGCTCGGAAGTATGGTGGGACTGGACTTGGACTCGCAATATGCAAACAACTGGTAACTTCTCTATCCAAGGCAGTACTGGTTTGTTGTGTGCTAAGGATCTTGCCGATCTTTATTGTTCCAAATCGAGAAGATTAGGAAACAATCATATTGAATTGTAGCTTGTCAAGATTTTGTTGGTAGAGCTCCTTTGTCAAGCAATCTGGCTTCTTTCTTCTTCTTTTTTTCCCTCAAAAATATGGAACATGTTTGGCAGTAGAAATGGATTGAATAGTTGATTCACATACTTCATCTTGATGCTCATTGACATCTCATGTACCAGAGATTTTTTTGTAACCTAATGCAGGTTGAGCTGATGGGAGGTCATCTAACAGTATCGAGCAAAGAGCATGTGGGATCAACGTTTACATTTGTGCTACCTTACAAAGTGTCTCTGATATGTGACAATTCTGATGATCCCGATGAGCTACCTAACCTGCCTGAGGATGATATAACTGCTGGCTTCTTTCGGTTCCAGCCATGCGCAATGGGTTCTCTCTTCTCCTCAAACGGGCCAGCACGAAGCCAGAAGCTTCTGCAAGGTAAAGTGAGCGAACCAGAAGATGATTCTGACATGTTCCCTGCTAGCAGTATCGTCAAATTTAGGGCGGCTAGCTTCCATGAGGATGCCAGTTCGGTGAACATTGATGTTGCAGACTCAACCACCGAACCAGAATGCTCGCTAAGTCGAAGTCCACATCCTGATGAAGATGATGATGGGGCAGTCTGTAAAACGTCTGAAAGCGAGCCACCTCATAAGACTCCTAAAAATCAAAGTACAATTCCAAGCTCGGAGATTGTTTCTTGCATTGAGTCACAAGAAAGAGGGTCAGAGGATGATGACAAAGTTGTAAGTGAGGAGACCTCAAGAGAGAAGCCCTTGGAGAGGCCAGAGAAGCCCATGGGGAGTCCCGGGAGTGTGTCATGTTTGAACAGTGAAAGTTCAAAACCTGAAAAGATTGGAAGGATTCTTCTCGTGGAGGATAGCAAGATCAATGTGATGGTAGCACAGTCGATGACGAAGCAGATGGGACATAAAATGGACGTCGTGAGTAATGGAGTGGAAGCCATTCGTGCTGTTCAACGATTTAATTATGATCTTATCTTAATGGTAATTCATATCGGGATCCTGAATTCAGCATCTTCGAAAGCAACACATTTTCTTCGATTTTCCCAATCGGACATTTTCTTCTCTACGTCAGAATTTGTTGAAATTTTCTTTCTCAGGATGTGTGCATGCCGGTTATGGATGGCCTGCAAGCTACGAGATTGATTCGCTCTTTCGAGGAAACTGGAAACTGGGGAGCTGCAGCAGAGGCGGGAATCGAGGAGCCATCTTCAAGCTCATCGATGAGCGACCACAATCCCTCTGAGTCAAGAAAACGAGTTCCAATTATAGCGGTGAGCACCGGAATCATCCTTTTTTTCTTCTCAAAGATACACAAAATAATCCTACGAGGCGATTAAGAGAAACAGAGGAGTTGATGAATCCGAGTTTCTTTCAAGTAAATCTTGATAGTTGTCACAGAGTCCGGCAACGACACAGCCTATGAATCATCTTTGACGGTCATAGCGTCTTGCCCTGCGAGCAAAATTGCTGATGAAACCTCTTGCTGGGAATCTGCAGATGACAGCGAACGCATTGTCGGAGAGCGCGGACGAGTGTTACACCAACGGGATGGACTCCTTCCTGTCGAAACCCATCACATTCCAAAAACTGAATCACTGCCTCGAGCAGTATCTACGATAAAGCCTCGCCGTCTGTACATCTTTTATCTTACCCGATCATTTGCTTGCATATATAGATGATATCTCTACGGTGATAGTATGTCAGTAGGAAAGTTTTGGAATCAGTCGGTGTATGATATTGCAGCCTTTCTCCTCAGCTCCCCAAGAAACCTCAACAAATATGAAAAGCCTGAGAGAAACCACAATTCTTAAAATTTAAAAATCTTAAATTCTGAAAGACTAAACAGCCCCTGGAAATTCTAACCGTTCAAATTTTTTTCTATTATTAAGACTATATTTATTTAAAATTCTTTTTTTCTATACTGTAAATTTTATATTTAGTGATGAGAAATTGATTAGATGTTATTTTATTCTGAAATTAAATAAAGGGTAATATAAACTAGAGATATTAGATGGGTCAATTTCGCTCTGAATCAGTTTGTTAAAATCAGATACCGACAGACTATTCTCAAACGGCTCATAATTATTCTTATTGAATTGAGAAACAGTTATGGATCAAGTTCAAAAACTAGCCTCATTGAACTGGCTTGGATCCGTTCAAAACCAGCTAAGATTGTTAAAGTTTGTAAATTAATTGTCATATTTTGTTAGATTAATTAAAAATTAAAAAAAAACATATTCCTTTTAAAGTAATTTGAAAAAGAAAGAAAGAAAGGTGAATGGTTTACTGGTTAAACTGGTATGACCATGAATTAGCCTACTTATTAATAATTTCAAGTCAGTTCATATCTGCGTGAACCTTGACCCGTAATCAGAGTTGACCTGTTAAGTAAACAGACTGAACCATAACTATGTCAAACGGTTTCAAACCCATTTTGAATCAGCTTAAACTACTAATTTTAACATCTCTTATATAAACTTTAAAAAGTTTTAATTTATGTATGAAATAATCATCTAATTAATTATACAGTGAAAATAATATTTATTTATCTGTGCGCCATTATGAAAAAAAAGTGTAAAATAGAAAATTCCATTAAATTAATAAGCAAATTTCCATTTTTACCTAAAATAGTTTTGATAATATATTATTTATTAAGTGAAGCTGAGATTTTACATTGCCATCTTAATTGCTGACATATTTAGTTTAGTTTAGTTATAATCGAATCCGCAATTAAACTAATTTTCCACTCTTTTTTTTGGTATAAACCGCCGATATCTAGTTAGATTTTGTCCAATTGACTAATCCAGATTGTCCCGACTCGGCCCATTTAAGGGATTAAGAGCTCCCCGTCGCAGGTGAGACTTCAACTCGAGTCTTCCCATTGAGATGATGAGTGCCGAACCACTCGACCATAATCAAGGTGAGTTACTCATTTCCAGCTCTGGCTCTTAATCTTATGCGTACATTTTATACGTGCACGTATGCGTTACACGTGGAGAAGAGGCACAGCCAGGCAGGCCACTGCGCGAGTGGGAAATTACGTCATAAAACTTTGATTCGGCCATCTTGACCTTCGATCGAGGATATCGAGGGAAGGCACCTCAGCCTCTCCTCTGTCACTCAAACTGGTCTTGCTTCTTGTCTCATGCGGTGGTTCTGTGTCAGCTCCTCCCCTCTCATATTCCCAATTCTACAATTTTATAATTCAAAGTTGTTTAGTTTCGATTTTTTATGGCACAAAGCTATTTACTTACATAACAAAAATGAGAGAGAGAGAGAGAGAGAATATGTCACTATACCTAAAAGAGGACACAAGAAGAAGAAGAAGAAGAAGAAGGGAATAATGTGGTAAAAATTAATTAATAATCTCTTAATTGGAGTTGTTAAACGAGTTCGGTTGGCCTGGAACTGGCTTGGAATCGGACCGTCTAAACCTAGAGTCGGCTCGGACTGTCCCTAATGTGGCCCATAACTTCTCTTATTAGATTGATTGGCGGTTATGAGTAGATACGTAATATAGGTCCGTTGAACCGTAATCGGCCCATACCATTAATCTATTGAATCGGTTCGGAACCATTATGAGATTGGCCCATACCCGTTACAAAATCGGACCACATTGGCTTGGAACATGAGCTATAGCCTTCTGCCCGTCAAGTTTCGCAATCTCCTTCAATTGTATGGAAAATCAACAGCCACGAATGTTCAAACATTCAATCAAAATACTATTCATCTCATCAATAAAAAAACAGTTAAGCGATCAAAATACTATTTATAATCACTGTTCACCAATCTTCACCCGAAAATAACAGTGTTTTTAAAAAAAATTAAAAATATGGACAGTTCACAGGTCAAACCGGCCCGAACCGTTAACTGCTCCGTTTATAAACAGTTTATATCTATATGAACTATGACCCGTAACCGAATCGACCTGTTAAGCAAATGAGCCAAAACGTAACCGGATCTAACTGTTCCAAGCCCATTTTGAACCGACTTAAATTATACTTTTAACAACACTGCTCTTAATCTCAAGTCAATAATAATACCACTTCATTTTCACGTATCTTCATACCTGAGCTCAATAGCCTCGGTGTCTGCTCATCTCGATCACCACAGTGAAACGTCCTTTCCCTCTGGTCGGTTGTGGGCGAGCAAGGATTCGAACCCGTTCTACCATAGTTTGTAGCCACATTCTTTGATCCTCTGACTTGTCGTAGGCAATAGATAAGACCCATCTCGTCATATCTACCTTGTTAGATATATCTCTTCGATTATTAAAAAAATCCGTTCCACTCAATATGTATTGAAGGCATGAGCTCATTTAATATGTTCAAGTGTGTATTTATTGTATTAATTATATTAATCATGTACCGTGTAAAATAATATATTTATATGTATTTTAGTTATATGAGTTAAATGGATCGTGTTGTTTCAACTCATAATTAGAAGGTCGTATTCGAGTTAGGAATTTAACGGGTCATGTACAAGGACATGTCCATACTACTAGATCCATCCATCTCTGGTTCCAGCAACGGAGTATCGAACTAGGTGACAAGCATGTGTTTGTGCATATACATATATGTAATATTCCTTGTGGGAATAATTGACACTAATCATCAAATCGGTCTAATTGTTCCATCCTCTCGATTTTCGTAACTCAGGCACTGTGCTCGTGGAGTTAAAGTGTCTCCACCCGCTTCTCGAGATCATCAACTCGAAGCTCGCGTGCGTCCAGGACTGCGTCAAAGAGCTAGCTGCGAGAGTGTAAATGCGGCCAGCGTCGACATAGATCCATAGTTTTAAAAATCGGATCGGGTTGGCGATTCCTACAAAAAATCCAATTGCACATTTAAAGAGAAAATTTTCAATTGAACCGGCCGGTTCCTGGTCCGATTGGTGGATCTAATTGAATCCGTGAGAAAACCAGCTGACTTAAAATTAAAAAAATAAAAATATATTATAATGTATATATTTTATTTACTACACTTATATTTATATTTTATATTAAATTTTTATTTAATATAATGGTTATATTAATAATTTTTATTATAAATCATATTCAAATTATAATATTATGTAAATTTATTAGTAATATTATATTGTTAATATTATTTATTAAACATGCGGTTCAACCAATTGAACCTCTGGTCCGACCTATGAACCCATGCCTACACCGATTCCCGGCCTAGTCCGGTTTTAAAAACTATGCATGGATCACTGCCGCTGCCATGTCGTGGAATCGACCGCCTAACTAATGCCTAGAATGTGATCGTATTCCCTCCTCACATGTCCAATTAAAATTCCTTTTATAATAAAAAAATAGCTATGCATGCTTCAGTCTTCCCCAACGAGGTTCGGTATCCTCCTCTTGTGATCCATCCTAGTCCATGGTTAGAGTTGTTAAAACAGGAGGTATGGGCCAATTCAAAATAGGTTAGGAATCGTTCGGCTTAGTTACGGTTCGGCCTATTTACTTAAGGGATTAGTCTAGTTATGGGTAACGGTTTAGGCCGGTTTCGAGTCATGGTTTAACAAGGAAACGATCAGAGTTAGCCCAGTTCAATTGGTCTATTTCTTGAATTCGGTCCATAACCGCCACTCAACCCAATAAGAGCGGTTATAAGTCGGTTTGAACAGCAGTTTGGGCCGGTTATAGGGTTTGGTAGGCTACTTCCGGGTCAAAACAGCCTGTTTAATGTATTTATTTGTTGTATCAAAAGGCAAATATGATTTGACTTAGCTGAAAAAGCTGTGCATGCCAAGCCCAAAATGGGCCCATCTTGGCTCAACCCGACCCATGTTGCTAAGGGGAGAACTCTTCAAATCATGAATATTCCCATTCCAAAATGAAACTAAATTAGAAGATAGAGACATTGAAAGAGACCGTGGAATACGGATTCATCCTTTAAAATAAAAATAAAATCCATGTTGAAAAGGGGGCCCGGCCCCACTTTGATTCCATTGTCATCCTCCTAGTCATAATTATATATTGAAAAGAAAAATCAATGGCTGGACATCAATCTTCAAAGCCTTGGAGCGCAAGGCCTTTTGAATATGCAGACAAGACAAACTCAGCCAACCACCCTTTATCATTAAACAAATGCCCCAAATGGGCAATTAGATACACTAGAAAATCGCCATCCATCAGCACTACAAATCCAGCAAAAGAAGCTCTCAGCTTTGGCTCCTCACAGGGGCAATGGAAGTGACAAGAACTCCTTGCCCGCAAAGTTCCGGCTCCTGTTAGGTGCCGAAGGTAGGTTCTAATTTCTAGTGCTCTTGTTCGTCGATTTCTCTCGCGTCCTCATGATCTTCTCGAGGTAAGAAGGTTAAGCAGTTCCCTGAATATGATTTGGTCTCTAAAACAAGCTATCCTGTTTATTTCAGTACTAGCATATCGATGGTTTTACCTGAAATGAATGTAATTCCTCTGGTATTTGTTTCTCTGCATTAAGTGGAGTGGATTGGGGGATGATGAGGATGAACTTTCATGTTCGCTCGTCGTGCGTAATGGCACCTTAGCCTTGCCGACAATTCCTTTACTGATCTGAGTCCCCCCTCCCCACTTCTGTCTTCAAAACGTTTCGTCTCTCCTTTCTTGTTCCCTCAGGCTATACTGTCGAACTTTGATTAAGCTATAACTACCACAAGATTTGAATCACCCAAAGGAACAGAGATAAAAATCGACTCCTGCATGAAAAGAGACGGCAAATCACGGACACTCATTGAGCATCCCCTGGTTCAATCCTTTACTGCCCGAGCATACCGTAAGGGTTGGTTGGTTTTTACATACTGAGGATGATAGGAATCACCATTAGTTGGTCTTGATTTACTCATAAATTAACTCATAACTGTTTATCCTACGATCGTAATCTAACTGGAACTAACAGCTGCTCCAGACGAATGTTTCGAGTCTGACCCAACTGACTGGGAACGGGTAATCTTCTGAGGACCTCAATCTGGAGTAACTTAAGTACGCTAAAGTCAAGTAAATGAATAGAACTGACTTCAGAATATGGTTTTTCTGTGGCTTCAAGCTTCTCATTAAATATGCAACGGACTGCCTCATCTTGCAGAAAGCACCTGCTGCTTCGATGATGTCACGAAGGAGAATGACACGGACTTCAGTAGCAGCAACAGCAGCTCGAACATCAAATGATTTCTGCCCTATATAGCGTTTGAATGATCTTCTTCAGTGGTAGCTGGCTGCCTTGCACGTCCCTGCAACTTGGACGAATCGAGTGATGCCAGCCTACCAGACGCTCCAGTGGTATTAGATTCAAATGGACATATCACAGCAAAGGATATGTATCTGATGCAGGGGGCGGAGGGGGAGCAGTGAATTGACTAAACAACCTACTTGATGGTCTACTCGGTTCCATCTTTACAGATTCGTCATCACAAATGAGAAATCCCCGCTAAATCCCTCCTGTATCAGCATTGGGATCCGCCAAGAAGTCCCCCAATATATGCAGTCTCAATGAATTCGAAGTTGGTTTGAGAACTTTAGCTGTGCCTTTCAGTAACACAAAGTGCCCTCATCACAAGAACATAATCAGTGGGGGAGGGAGAAGTTGAAATCATGCATAACATCATATAGCTGGTCTGGTCCGTCCATTACTCCCCGAAATTCAAGATGGCAAAATCAAACCGGAGATCACACCTACATAAAGTTCTTATAAAAAATCAGAGAAAATAACATCCTTCGAAACAAAAAAATCCAAGTTCTACTGATCAAAGCTCGCCTGCATGGACTTGGCTCAATTTTCACTCGTCCTCTTACGTTGTTAATCAAGTACACGGGTCGCTGTCACACGAGCCAAAGTCATCGAACTGTCCGAATGATCGTCCAGCTTCGCTTCCATTACTTGCTCTTTTGGCTCCTATGGAATTCGAATATATATATATATATATTTCTATAGTTTTCAATTTCAAATATTGCTTGACGAATTGATATTATTCATAGTTACTTGCCCCTCAGACAGCTCGGGGCTGTATCTGTAAACCCCCTCATTTCGATCGTCTTAGTACACTCTAGAGAGAGAGAGAGAGAGAGAGAGAGAGAGCGCGGTCCACCTTTGACCCTTAGAGGGAGGAGGAGGAAGAGGAGAGGGAGTGGAGAGAGACAGCTACATTCCGAACAAATGTGCCCGACTGAGCAATCCAGCCGCTGCCCCGGGGGCGCCGGCGCCGCGCCCAAGCTGGAATGCTCCAGATCTAGTTCCTCTCCCACCTTATCCTCCTCCGCCGGCGCACCCTGGATAGAGGATTCCGTACAAGGAGGCTCTCTCCATCACGTCGACCTCCACACCGGCACCAATGGCTGGGCCTCCCCTCCCGGTAACGTCTTCTTTCTCCGCTCCAAGAACTACTTCACCAAGCGCCATAAATGCCCCTCGGGCGACTACCTCCTCTCCCCCGCCGGCATGGACTGGCTAAAATCCACTAGCAAGCTTGACAACGTCCTCGGCCATCCCGATAACCGCGTGGCCCTCGCCCTGAGGAAGGAGCAGTCCGCCGGGCGCTCCCTCAAGTCCTTCATTTTCGCCGTCAACCTCCAGGTCCCCGGCAAGGACCACTGCAGCGCTGTCTTCTACTTCGCTACGGAGGAGACAATTCCCCCCGGTTCGCTTCTGTACCGCTTCATCAACGAGGGGGACGCGTTTCGGAATTCCCGGTTTAAGATCGTGAACAGGATAGTGAAGGGCCCGTGGATCGTGAAGAAGGCCGTGGGAAACTACAGCGCTTGCCTCCTCGGCAAGGCACTGACGTGTAACTACCACCGTGGGGATAGCTACTTCGAGATCGACGTCGACATCGGGAGCTCAAAGATCGCCAGCGCTATCCTCCACCTCGCCTTGGGGCATGTGACGAGCGTGACGATCGACATGGGGTTTCTCGTGGAGGCGCAGGCTGAGGAAGAGCTCCCCGAGAGGCTCATCGGCGCGGTCAGAGTCTGCCAGATGGAGATGTCGTCGGCACAAGTGGTGGACGCACGGGCCTATCGGCCACTGCACACGCGTGGTCATGGGATCTCCTCGAGGGTCAACCACCACATGTCCGGGGACGACGGAGATAACGACGATGAAGATTAAAAAGGGAATAAAACCTCAGCACCCGGCAAGAGATGGTGACATTCTCGCCACCTTACTATTTATCTCAGCAAATTCCAATTTCAGATATTTAATTTTGGGTTCTCTCCAACTGGAATTGAATCTCTATAGTGTGGGAGCATTGTAATTCCCAGTGCAAGGTGCGCGACCAGAAAGCCAATCATCTCGAGATTCCATTCTCGAACTGGCGGATTCTTGTCGCGGCAGCTCGCAGATGGTGCTTTCGCCCATTTGATTAATTTCGCAATTTGAGAGGGGGAGCAGATTGAATGATTTGATAGTTGTAGATAGTTAAGTTTCAACTGCAAATCACATTGACAACTTCTCGATGAAAATGGAAAATTTGTCCCTTTTTTGTTTTCATGAATGAAAGAGAATGTCATTTTCTTCTCTTGCTGGTATCTCTTGAGTGCTTGAAGTATTTTCGGATCAACAGAAAGGAAGACGACAAGTTTGATATTATTGGGTCGATGGTAATGATTCTGCGCTTGCTCTTTTTAGTGTTTTTCTGTGTGTGTCTGTACTGTCTCAGTTGTTTTTCGTTGAATTTGATATTCTTTGTTGGACTTTTGAGGCGTGGAGGTGACTCTGCAGCTTAGGTGGTGGACAACCCTTTTTCTTTTTCTTTCTTCTTCTTTATTGGTGGTGGGGATTCCTTTCTTGGTTGTAAATGCACAATCATGGCAGGTTGGAAAGGTTGCATAACCTCGTGGAGGCCTTCGAAAAGCCTCCTTTAACCCGTCCACAGTAGTCAGCCTATTCCTAGGATACACAACACCATCTGTCCAAGACTCGGTCACCTTGTCGACCTGTTCTAACTAAACTGTCTGATTAGAACAGTCGATACTTAGCATAGCTGGGTTTTATAGTGGTCTTAATGTGTCAAACTCATGATTTAACGTGTGGCAGAAGTGCTTCGATTGCTGTGAAGATAGAATGCGTTGCTTTCTTGGCTTTTGAGTTGATCCGAAATACAGAGAAAGGGATGAAAATGAGGTTGAATTAGCTGCTGTTGTCAATAGTTGTGCCATTCGACATCCACTCTTGTGAACTGCCATTCCACATCAAGTGGGGGCAAAAGGGCATTGCAGCTCATTAGCCTTTAGCTGTGTAGTTCTCCATGCTAGAGAAGGACTAAGTGTTGTATACAGCCTGAGAACTGATTCTGGTGCTTGAGAGTAGTGCCAAACGGGTCCATCAGCTGAAAGGAAGAGGAGATATCAAAGACAGAATCATTAACGTGAGGTCTTTGTGTCCCGGAGATTTCAAATTGAGGTATAGGTGATTTTCTTGGGGGATAGATTGCTTCATTTTCAGAGATGCGGTAGTTCTACTACAAGCTACAGCAACAACTGATGCCATTCCGCTGCCTTTCCTCTCCATTGCTTTGTTTTGAATATGAAATCTTAGATTGATCATTTCTGAGGCACCATTACCTGAGAAGATATCTTATGCTATGATTATATCATATGGTATGTTGACGTGATGTAATTGTTCAATAAAAAATTGATAAATGTTAATTTTTTATTATAAAAAAACTAAAAAAATCATATAAACCTTTAAAAAAAATAGTGAATCTTAAGAAGGTAAATAAAGAATAAAAATGACATTTCTCTTTGCAAGAATGCTTATCGGGTCTGTTAACTGGGGCTTCCTCGCCTCTATATGATGACGTCAAAATATTTTTGCAAAGTTGTGTCCTTGATTCTATCGAAAGATTGAGAAGTTTCACCTATCTGATTGCTGAGATTAGGGCAATCCTATGATGCTGCCATAAGTGGCATGGAAACTTTCCTTTCTACAAGACTTGAATCTCTGGGCGGACCCTGCCATGGTAGGCTCTTCTTGCTCCCCAAAATACGTCTACTGGTGGAACTTGGCGCCCTGGTTCCGGCCTTGTTGATTGACCTAGTCAGGATGGACAATTACTGTTCATTATATGATAGCCATGGTAGAATTCTGGAAGCCTTTCCTATTCTGGATGAATACCTTTAGATCACACTGTATCTAATTGCTACCTGCTCAGGAAGATTAAACAACTGTGGACTGTCTGAACCCCTTCTTCTTGGTAGAATTTGGTGATCTATTGTTCATTGAACTGTGAATGAGAAGCTGCTTAGTGCTTATTATACGACAGCAGAGTTATTGAGCATGTGAGAGACATCGCAGAGAACATGCTGGTCAAGTTATTCTTAATGGACATAGTTTCTGGAGATTACAGATTTACTTCTGATGTGCTGCAGCAAGCGAATGATTCTGTGTGTTTTGAATGCTTCCTAGTCTAGGTACTGATCCTATATCTGGAGGTATACAATCCGGATTGTTGGCAAGATTTTCAATTGGTGACTTACTTCTGATCCTTGTAATTAGTAGCTTTCTTGTTCATTGGCAGGTATCTCGCAAATCCTCTGTAACAATGTTTCAAGGGAAAAATGCTCGGGTATTGGTTGATGGTCCCTTTTATTAACTATATGAGCTTGCTACATATAGGAAAGAAAGATCATCGCCAATTTAGGTGAGATGCTGCTCTCTTTCTCATCAGCTTAAAATTCTATTGGAGAAATCTGACTGACATCAGGTCTTTGTTGGTCGATCAGTTGTGACCAACTTCCTGTAAGAGCACCACGAGCTTGGCTAGATTTTCCTCTAATCTGAGCATCACTTAACATCTCTTGGCAAGGAAGCCAATCCTCGATGCCTTGATATCATAGACAACCTTGAAGGTTTGATGCTGCACGTTTCCATATAATAGGGTGTCCGGGTCGTCATTGTTCACCGCAGAAGCCAGGCATATCCTGGAGACATCGGCCATGTAAAGTGTCCCTCACGGGTCCAGATCAACCTGCACTGCATTTTTGAATGAAAGGTCACGCTTGGCTGGCTCACCATGCTGTACCCGGTCATATTGTAGCATGTGCCGAGCATCAAGAGAGCTGGAGCAGAAGGGTACTGGCTCATCCCTCGCTTGAATGCATCCCTTAGGGCACAAGAGGCTGTTGGGGGCAGCAGGATGATTGCTACCCCCGAATCGATAACCATTGGTGTGCTGGAGAATGGAGAGAGTTGCTGCTGAGATCGGCAGGCTCTGGTCGTCGATGGTGATGCCCTCCAAGGTTACACTGTAGAGGAAGGTTCGCTCCCTCATCGACGGACAACAGTGGGGTGAACTGCACATTGTTTCCTCTACTGCCCTTGCCAAAGGTGATGTGTCCGGTGGAGCTCAAGGAAGTTGACAGGAAATGCGAGAAGTATCTCCTGTACTTAGCGTCAGACTGTGCAATGAATGAAAGCTTGCCCTGGCTAAGCCTGAGAAGCCCTGCAGCTCCACTAAGACCCTGTTATTCTGGCCGCACCTGAACACAAAGATGTTGAATGTATCTGCCAGTGTCACCCTGAGCTTATCCTTCACAAGGATCCGGACTGAATACAGATGTTTCTACGTAGTCTGTGCTGTAGACACATGTTGATGCAGAGTAACCTCGGTAAGTACCTGCACAATAAGAAGTTTGCAAGGAGAGTACTAATCAAGACTGGATTTCTGGAACTAAACATTCTAAGAACAACGCTTCAGAATATTCCACATGAATCCTCGAAAGGTGATTTGCTGTTTCTGGTGTGACATCTTCTTGAGTAATTTACTTGTGGGGGAAGTTAGCTGAGAGCATAAAGGCATTGGTGGTGCAAGAGATATTGTGGTAGCAGGTAGATGCGGTACAGTCCTAGATGGGCTCCCGCGCTGCTGGTAGCAGGAGCCAACTCAGGGCTCGCACTGAGTCCATGTCAAGTCGCTTCTGGTGTCGTCATCTTCAACTCCCACAGGTTGCTGGCCCCTCCGACCGAGGCTGTCTTGGAGGCCAGCCGGGAGTTGATCGAGTCTACCCTTGGCTGGTCCTCCTGGAGGATCTCGGCAGGGGAGGGGCGCTGGCCCTGGCCGTTGAGGTGGCTACACAGTCCGTACTTGTGGATAACCTTGAGCGATGAAGTTTTAGCTCTGCCTGGAATTTGCAGAGCACAAGAACAAGAACTGAAGATGAAGTTTAAGAGTTTAGACCCTAAAACTCCTCCCTGTATCCATTGCCATCGTACATAGAGGGATTCAAAGTGTGACAGGCAGGCCAACAAGAGGGATTTGACCACGATGTTATAGTTCTACCATGACGTTGACGCATTACGTTGAATTTGTATTGGCTTACAGGTTTCTATGACAAGGATTGCATATACTATGATGTCCAGCAGAATTGCACATACTTATGAAATGCATATAGTTAACTAAATTGGATTAACTTGAAAGAGTTTTACTTGAACCCTCTGTGAATTGTTCACTTATACAATGGCATCACTTTTATGCCTTGAATTTCTTGTTCTTGGCCTACGCATCTCTGTGAGTGTTTATATACAGAGAGAGGGAGAGAATTGCTAACTTTTTAGTTGCTTGAGGTTTGCAAGAAGCAGAAGGAAGGAGAGAGCTTACTCCAATGGCGTGATGAGTGTCAGCCATTTACTTGCAGAGGACACCCATTAACAGAGACGACAACACAGAACCTAAGAGAAGTTTGGAGACCGTATCGATGAGAATGATTGTCCATGGAGCCAACTGCTTATCTCTCTCTCTCTCTCTCTCAGATAATAAAGATCTAAGTTTGCTTTCTTTGTCCTCTCGCTTTGCGTTGTACCCCCTTTTATAAGCATTTTCTAACTGCAGCACACAACCATACAGGACACTTCATCTTGTCGGTTTCGATTTCCACACATCACACCATCGCCATTAACAAGAATCAAGATCAAAGTCTCTGGATTTTGAATCAATGATGATGCGATTATATTAAACTATTTTTTTTAATTAACAGACTCAATTATGCCAGAGTTATTATAATGGCAAACTTTTTTTGGGTGAACAGTTTATGGCAATCTA
This sequence comes from Sonneratia alba, assembly GCA_900174645.1. Taxonomy (NCBI): domain Eukaryota; kingdom Viridiplantae; phylum Streptophyta; class Magnoliopsida; order Myrtales; family Lythraceae; genus Sonneratia; species Sonneratia alba. The sequence continues at coordinate 3,166,589 of FWPY01000029.1, forward strand.
AGTTGGTTGGCATACTTGTGCATCTTACACTGGTCTATTCAATAAATAAATAAATAAATAATTCATGTTCATCAAGATATCTTATTATCCGTCTCCACCCAAGACTGGGGTAGTGGAAAGTCATATTAAGTGAAATTGGGTGAATATTAAGTTATGAAGATGCGGAGCAGATGGTTTATCTTACTTGAGTGTCACCTATACTTTTTCATAAGTTTAATAAACCTTGATTAATTAAAATTCATCTCAAACCTATCAAAAAGTAAAGATTTTTAAATTATAAATTATTTCAATTCAAAAATCTTAAGTTTGCGGCTCGCAATCTCAATCCATCCTTGAAGGTCCAAGCACAAGAAGTGGAGTATTGGCAAAGTCTCTGGACGATGCCCTTTTGCTTAATAAATATATTCGACCGAGCTAGCACAAAGTCTCGGATCATGTTGCCCATCAGATTGATATTTCCGTGGTGAGAGTCATCCTAGAATGAGTCTTGACATGGACTGAATAAATTTCGATTTTTTGTTCTTTATTTTACTTATACCGATGACAAGGTGATTTGCTCCGGAAGGGAGCCGTACGACTTACAACCTACAATTACATTTACAGCACTGTTGTTAGTCTTTTACCCCATCGGCTTCGCTCATTCTATGAGCTTATTATGATTTCGACCCAATCACAAACGAGAGCCAACACGGACAAGGTTTCCTCCTTGTCATCGTCAGCTCAAACCTCGGAAGACTTGAACCCGAACCCTGTTTTTGTAGATGCACCGCGATATCAACTGTGTACCAGCAAAGACGAAGGCCTGGTCCGAGACTCCCGAGACCAACTGATGTCACTCAGGCACATCCATTGGGGCCAAAGCCGAGCTTCATTGCCCCAACATCGTACATAACCTCGAACGTACGCTGCTGCACATTCCCGTAGATGAGGATCTCAGTGTCGTTGCTGTTGCCGGCGAATGCCAGGCAAATTTGGGATTTGCTTGCCCCATACAGTATCCCAGACGGGTCAAGGTTGACATGTGTGGCACCGCTGAAGTAGAATCCCACCGTTGGTATGGTGACCGAACTGTACTCGCTGAAGTCATAGCAAGTGTCGAGTATAGAGAGGGCTGGAGCGGAGGGGTACGTAGTCATCCGCTGCCTGAAAGCGCTCCTCAGGGCAGCATACGCAGTTGGGGGCAACCGGGTGATCACCGCTCCAGAGTCGATAATTCCTGGGGTGTTGGAGAAAGTAGATGCCGGGATCGACAGCAACCTCCCCCCAACAGTGATGCCTTCTATGGTGATGCCATAGAATGAGGCTCCCCCAGGGATTGTGGACAGTGGGGTGAACTTCAAGTTGCCTGCATCGATGCTTTTGCCGAAGGTCAAGTGCCCGGTCGAACTTGGGGAAGAGGGAAGACAATAGGAGAAATATCTGCCGTACTTGGTGGCAGTCTGCTCCACGATGGAAAGTGTCACAGGGGTCGGAACTCACCCGAATTTTTCCGTTCCTGCGATGGTGCTGAGCAGTGTCCCGTGCACTCTTAGCCAACCCGAAGCACACACACGCAGCGAAATAGCTCGGCGAGGTTTAGCAATCAAGGATCAAGATCGAACAATGCAAGGTAAGGGAAATCTCACTTGTATTCACAAACACGAATTACAAGAACACACAAAACCCTTACACGACCTTACACAGCCACGTCCAAGTATATGCCTCGTACTCCAGCACTTGCACTCCTCACTTGGACGGGTGAACTTCACTCCGGGAGTTCACACTCAGCGTCGGGGGACTGGTCACACTGTCGCCGGGGCTTCCTTTGCTCGACTATCGGTGATAGAGTGTTTTCTCTCCAACTCTCTCCAGTTGCTCTCCCCTTCTGCCTCTTCAACCTTTGGATCCGGGGCTATTTATCCTTGCAGGGGGCAACCACCGGCCCTGGTTTCCAGGAGACACCTCAGCTCCATAACCACCCACTTCCACTCTTTTAGGGGCTGCAGTTGGATAGCTTGACTGCTTGCCAGCACAGTCCTCGGTCAGCACCTT